>JAWWLV010000005.1:17010779-17053580 GCA_035041135.1 Platyrinchus mystaceus | reverse complement strand
GTCTGGAAAGCTACTGGGCAAAGTTGAAGTACATACACACTGTATGTTAAAGAGAGATTTGTTTTGCTGACAAAAACGTCTTTGTAAAACCAGATACAGGCACTGTCTTCTCTTCCCTACTTATTACTTTGCACTGCCCCTTTTCTTACCTGTCCTCTTTCACCCCATCACTTTGCTTTCTTTCCCATGCTGTAACTCTTCCTACCTAAAATCGTCATGCCTGATGCTTTCCTCTGCACTTGCACTGCAATATCTTGACTTTGTCCCTTTTACTGCTGTCCATCACCTTCTGTGATCCAGCTTCCATTCCCTAAAGTCTGACAACGTAGCTGTCATTAATGGCTGTACTGACTCACTCCTGACCAATCTCAAGAGCTTGTTCACAGGCTTCATCCATGATAAAAACTTACAATGACAATCTTTACCTCTTGTTTGGTTTCCTTGGCCCTGCCTCCTGTGGGTTTTTTTCTGATGCTCATTGCTGCTTTTGTAACTTGGTGACAAGGTTTATCTTCTCCCTCCTTATATATATGTAGGTAGGAGGGAGGCCCTTTCTTGGCCCCTTCCTCCCCTTCCTCCATGCTGTAACCTCTGGGAGCTATTTTCTTGCAGGCAGATTTTAACCCTCATCAACAAGTCATAAATTTGCCTCTCATCACTGGAGTCTTCTTCTTTTACCTAACCTAGTGCCTCGGCATGTTCGTTTATCACCTGGTCTTCAGCAAGACCAAAACTGAGCTATCTTCCTTTCATCACTCCCCCTGTTCTTTTCCTTCACCTTGTCTTTTCTTGCATCCTATTTTCAATCTTGAGTAAAACACTGATCCTCTTACTCTTCCTGGTGATGCTTTTTTCTTGGCCTTCCAAATAGGTTCCTATGCCTTAGACATTTCTAGGTGTTCCTGCTTTCTCCTTCACAGCTTTCCTTTCCTGCTCATGCAGGCAAAATTCTTGTCCGAGGCTGCATTCTTTTCTGTCTGACTGGTTTAACTTTTTTCTTTTGCTTTGGATTTTGCAGTCTTTTCCCCCTACATATACCAGAATTGCATTTCTAGCAATAATACCCTGAAAAAGTGATTACCTCAGCGTCTGGAACCCGCACTAGCTGACTGCAGTGTCTGATGGTGCATTTTTCTGAAAATGCTGGTGCCCCCTCATCTGCTGCAAACAGTAGTGTCAAACATTCAGTTGCATTTCCACCTTCTTTTCAGAGTTAATTGAACCACTGAAGTGCCCAGAGACCTTTTGGGTATGCTGTAATACAAGCACATAGTATGTCCTTGCTCTGAGATTATATATTAAGATATAACTGATGAGAAAGAGCAAATTATTAACCAATAATTACAGGTTAGGTAGGACAAATGAGCAGAGAAATTAAATAACTTCCCTGAGATAACTTCATTTTTCCTCAGGAAATGCAGCAGAATCAGAAGAGTGACTTCAGTTAGAGACAATCTATTTAGTGTCCTATCCATAAACTACTTCTTCCTCCCTAACACGAGCTTCTTCAGCCAGCTCTTACAATTCACTGATTGCTGTACAAACTTAGGTGGAAACAGTTGCTTGTACTCTTAGAATGGCACCCTCAGAAAAACTTCCTCTAGCTTCACAGCTTAGCACAGGATGGAACATATGGCAACGGATTTCAGTACAGTAAAATTAAATAAATTCTCATGGCTCAGCCCCCAAAAATGCATGTTGTAATTAAACTGAATAAGTACTATTCAGCCAAAGAACACGATTTACTGCAAGAGTATTCCTCAGTTATTAGAAAAGGAGCTTTAAAAGGAGTCTCCCACTGTTAAGGACCTTAGCAGTAATACAATAAACGCCCAGATCCCACTAGAAACCTTATTGCTCATACAAAAGCCACCAGTGAGGTTCAGCTGGGAACAGCAGAGTATATGCATACTTCATAAACTTGCTTGAAAGAAAGTGTTTCTTTTGATAAAAAGCAAATATTTCATATTCTAGGTGAATAATAAAGCTTTACAACAACCTTTTAAAATGTCGTAGGTCAAGTTCAGGTATTGCAGGGATCCTGTAAATAAATTATTCCTAAATTCACGAAGTTATGGTTAGGATTTTTGTCTTCTCTGCTACAATTGATGATCCCTCTTTCTTGATGTCCTGCCTATGTTTATTCATGACCAGCATGTACCCTTCTGTTTGTCTTATTGTATTGTCTTCCAGTTTAATGGTATTTATTTAGGTCTAGCGCTTCCTTTCCTCCAGATGTTTTTCTAGAAAGTGATGATGTCCCTTCTTTTTACTCATGAAAATGTTCTTGGTTAAAGAAAGACCATGTAAGACTAATCATGAGACTAATTTTTTAGTAATTCCACTGCTACCTTCCTATTACTAAAGGTCTGACAGATCCTTTTCTGGCACTTTCCTTCAATTAGTTCCTTTATGAGCACACAATTTCTGTATATTAATCCCTATCTTATTCACCTTGAGCTAGTTGTTTACTAAATCCAGATAAACCTATTCTACCTTTGCAATGCCTAGAAAAACCATGTATCTTAGAAAGAATTACCCTATTTTAGTATGTAGCATGAAATGCTTTTGGTGAAGCTGCTGTATTGTAGGGCATAATTTATTCCCATTTTCATTTGGTAAACAAAGGATGAAAATCACAAATCTCGTGATTTGTGTCCTGTCTCAGATTTCTGCTTATTGAGACTGAAGTGTCTCCTGTAAAGGCAACGTTCCATTGTTCTTAAGAAATAAGCTACCTATATCTGCTGTGTATGTGATCAAACACTAAAAGTAGGAAGGCTTTGTCTACCATTTGGATGTGATGGGCAAAAGTGAAGATGATGTGATATTTTTCTCACTGTCACAATTTTGGAGTAACACCACCAAGGTCAATGAAATTATAAAAGCAAATCAAACCCAAGCATCGCTAAGCATGTAAAGTAAGAACTGTGAGCAACTTTACAGATGAAAGCAAGTGCCACCAGCCTAAGAAGATGGAAAAGAGGAAGTGATCAGAATGACTGGTACAAATACCAATATTAGCATCAACAGTTTGTATGGTCTGAAAGGAACAGGTAGTTGTCAGAGATGGCATTGAGAAAAAGAAGATTTTTCACACTGAATGGATTTTTTTTCAAGGTGAAGTTGCTCATCTATCTGCTGTTTAGCATGCATTAGCTACTCTTGTGTCAAGAATAAGAGATCTGCAAAACTTCTAACAATGCCTGCACTCTTGCTGCAGGAAGCACAATAAATTGCTAGGGAAGATTATTTTGAAAGGCCACTGCTCCACTACAGGCTCTTCTTTCATTTCAAAAGCTACCACCAGAATGACCAGGGTCACTGGACAGTAAGGAGTTAGCCACAAGGTAGAGCTTCTGCTGCTGTTGATATGGTAATCTCTTGTCTTCCTTAGTATAAGGCTTTTTTTTTTTTTTATGACTAGTGTGTACTCTGTTGCAAACACTTGTAAAACAACTACAGCCTATGTATAACCGTGCAGTCATTGTACTACTTCACAGGCATCTAGGAAACAGGGAATCTGAATCCCAACAGTTCCCCTGTGCCACAGCAGCGCTGGTAACATTAGGGAATACTCCTGTGGAGAAGAAAATGCAGAACAACCAAGATGCTTCTCACTGGATCAAAGGTAAATTAACAGTTGCTTAGCAGCAAAGAGAGTGTACGGAGCAAAGAAGATGTAAAATGGTTGTTACAAAAAATAATTGTGGGGGTTTTTTTTAAAAAAAAAAAGCAACTCCCCAACATTGTGCCTGCCTGTACCACCTGTAAAGTTAACAGTGTTACTAAAATGTTCACACCCAAGGAGTTGGCCGAGTGAAAAGGAAGGGTATGCTGAAGGTTTAAAGTTCTAAAAAGTAACAAGACTACTATAATATTAGTAATAGTACAGCAGCATGTATGTTATACAATAGTGACATTAAGAAATCTTCTAAAAGAACTACAGCTTTATGGGTGAGATTTGTTGTGCATTGCTACAAAAGCCACACCAAAAAGTCCGTGCTGCAGAGGCAGAGCATAGGTTGGGTAGGTTGGATTTGTAAGGGGGGCTATGGAGAGATTCTGACACAATTTACCTTCACAATTTTCCTCAGTGGCATAGTCCCATGGGAGAATCGATGAACAAATACTGTTTCAATCAACCTTTTGATGTAGTGGAAAGAATGGCAGATACATGCCAAGCTAGAAACAGCAAGACAAAAGCATTTAAGAGTGCTTAAAAACCCGAGAGTGGCAAGACATTTGGAATAAGACTACAAGAAACACTGCTCACGCCTGCAAACGGACTTACTTAACTACTGGGTGCGGACTTGATGTGAACCTCTCATCCAGTCCATAGACAAAAGTCATGCGGAAATAAAACAGAAAATAGATGAACAATGGACCTGTATATTCTATCAAAAATACCTGCAAAAAGAGAGAAAATAATTAGACAGGAGAATTAGATGATGGTTTTGCTTTGTTTTCTTTTTGATAACTATTGCAGCGGGATAAACACCTCCACTGACCCAGGATGGCACTAAGAGAGGCAGGGAGGGAATAGCAGGTTTGGGCTTGGGCTATGAAACTGGTAGACATGCACGTAAATATTTTGCAATGATTTGCCTCAGTTGCATTCAAACAGCCATTGCCAGTGCAGCAGACACAGTATGGGTATGAAAAGATAATGATGTCAGCCCATAGATCATGACAAACATGCATGCATGTTACATTTATGCAGCTCTCACCCTTCTCTTGCACTAAAAAACTGTTTATTTTGCATTAAGATGAAATTTGGTGAAGAATTTGTCTTGAAAAAGAAGAGTTCTGCTTCTACTAAATGAATTTTGTTTAAACTGGAAACAGCTTGTAAGTGTTCACAGTGACCCCCTCTGTGTGAACAGTTAGCACAGTAGTTGTCCTGGGAAACAGTAATTTCATTCTATGTTCAAACAATCTTTAATTTGAACACAAAGAGAAAAATAAAAAGAAAGAGAAAAAAAGAAGAGAGGAAACCAAAGAAGCTATTCTCTAACTTGATTTCATTTCAGATAAGTGTGCATTTCTTAGGAACATCACTTTAAAGTGAAGTTAACTTTGAACCAAAAATTAACAGTTGAATTTTCCACACTTCTGTAAGTGAGGAAAATAGGCCCATACCTCATTTATGGAGAAAGAAAGGAAATTGATTGTACTTCTTTCAGAAAACCCCCAAACACACAAAAAACCACAAACAAACAGAAACCCAACAACAAAACAAAGCAAAGCAAAGAAAAACCAAAATCACTGTTTTCTAATGTGTTTAGAGTTATTTTGATACTCAGAAAAGTCATGTCATTGATTTCTGTTACAATCAGCATTTTCTCTGGGGCAGATCAGATTTGGTTGTAGATGAAAAGTTCATCTTTTTGATTTGATAATACTGAAGTATTTCTTGGCTTATGTTTGAATGAAGCAGCTTGAAGGGCAGGGAGAGCAGAATGTAAAAGGAAGATTATGGAATGGCAGAAGTCTGGTGTTACTCTACACTGTGATATTTTGCTATATATTAATGTATGTTTGTCTTGGAGTCTACACTCCCATTACAAGTTTTTGCCTGTCTTCCTGTTGTTTTAGATTGTGTAACAACTGCCTGATTTATCAGCATTGCATCCAAAGAAATAATGCAAAGATTCAGTCTTGCAGAACATTTGACTTTCTTTATTTTACCTCCTATTAATGTTGTCTTTGCTATTTGTAGTCAACACAAGATTTTATTAGTGTCTCATAGCTAAGAAAGGGTAAATATGTCTTTAAGTTACGGGGTATTTTTCCTTTGATGTCGTGCTGTTTTATTGAAACTACTGGAATATGTGCAGTGAGGACCTTCTAAAGAGTTAGAAGGATCATTGGTCACCTCACTGCATAATAAACAGCAGTGCTGCATTGCCTGCTAAGGGAGTTGTGATAGAATTTGCATTTGAGCTAAGACAATAAATATGCAAGGTCCTTGTGGATGGCTCCCAATATTGCTGAAATTATCAGCTGCTCTTAGCCTGACACAAGCACCCTGGGACACAGTCACGTGCAGACAGCTAACTGATCTTACTGTCTGAATTTCCTTGCTGAAGTGACTTCAAGTACTGGCAAGTTAAGTTGCTCACATGCCTCTTTGCAGGAGAAACTCATAGCAGTATAATCCTAATCTTTGTCAGGAGTTGCACAGGTCCTGTGAAGCAGGTCCCCAAAGGCATTTAGACACCTAGTTCCTAGTGATTTTGCAGTAGATGTCTAAATCCTTTTAAGAACCTGGACCTTAGTTCTGTAGAGTCAACCTACCCTGCAGCAAGTTTTCCACTGCTACTCTCTCAGGGAACTAGGTATTCATAGTAACTGCTACTGCTTTCCCTGATTAAATGAACTGAAGCAATGAGGATTCGTTGCCTGCATCCACTATCAGAGCAGACATCATGCAGAAATATTGGAGAGAGACAAAAAGTGGTGTAAGGATTAATTATGGAAAATTAGCCATTAAAACGGCTCAGACTTGAAGCATAGCTCACCGTAGTCCATCCTATCTGTGGCCCTAAATCTTTAAAGTATAAGGTAGCAGTTGTGCCAACAGGGAGGTGCTGGAGGATTTCTTCATCCCTCAAGGACTTTCCTTCTAAGAAGGAAAGAATTACATCTCAGTGAAATTCAAATCCACTGTGGTAGCATATTAACTTTAAATTGTGCTTTAACCAATCTGTGAGATTCTTTGATGTGGATCCTCTATTCACACCAAGACAGTTAAGAGAATTCTCAATCCTATATATTGCCTGCCTATTCTGGTAGACTTGCTTCATCACTGTTAACAGCAGAATTTGCTGATGGGTCACTGCCCTTTATCATAATTCACTGACCTCCTGGTCACCTGCACCTCTCTCTCTTTCCTCTCTCTTCTACTCTTCTCATTGCTCATCATCAAACAAACAAAAGATAGGATAAAATGGGATTGGAAATCTCTCCTACAGAAATTTTCATTGCCTTTGTTTTCCCAAACAACCAGGTGATTCCACATGACTTGAGCTAGTACTCAAGCTTTTAATGCCTAGATTTGGGGGAGTCTCCAGAAGGCCAGCATTTTCTCATGGCAAGTCTCACAACATTCATGAAGGAATCTGACAAGGTAGACCTTTGAAGAAGGAAATAAGGTACTCATACATCTCTTTTCCATGGGTGGATTTTACAAAATGCACTAATCTTTTCCAACATACTTCTAAGGGACTGTTTCAATAAAATTATGCTTAATGAAAGCAAAGGAAAAAAACATTTTATGTTTTATACTGAATGCTAAGATAAATTTATACAGTTTGGCCATTAGACTTGCTTTTGTGCACTGAGGCCATGTACTAAGAGGCTTCTAGTAGCAACACCTACAACTGTATTAATGAAGTCAGCCGGCTGGCATCAGCTTTGTCAGCAATTGCTACATCCATTGCAATGTGTTTTGCATTACCTTACCTCAAAAGAACTGTAATTCCTGCCTGAGAGCAAAGGATTATGTGAATTGATCGCTCAGACTCACAGCCCTTTTTAGTACTCCCAGCTGAGCCTCACCGTGGAGATCATCTCACTGCAGCTAAGGGAAAATTAATATCTAGATTCTGTGCTGCCTGTCTTCAAAGCAGAAGTTAGAAAGTTCAGTAGTTAGAAAGTGCACTGGAACAATGTGCAAACTTCTCAGTTAATTACCAAGCACCAGGCACAATGGTGGAACTTCGTTCAGTACTTCCAAAGAACTGCATTTGTTCTGGATTCTCTTCAGCTTTCATAGTGTAATTAAGATAGCTGGAAACTCATTCTTAACAGCTAACAGCCATTAAAAGTACACCTTTCGTGCCAGGGCCCTGCTCAGAGTTTAGTTACTGTAGTCCTCACAAGTACTTACTTGGATCAAGTTTTATTGACTGCCTTGCTGGATACCACCGAGGATCTGTAAGACCATATAGAACAGTGTGATATACAATGTTTGGTTTAGGTCATCCACTATTATAATGAATGCAACACAACAAGATAAGATTTAGTTAAAGATTTTTATGAAAATTTATTCCACATTAATATCAATGATAATTTATGCAGCAGAAAAATTACAAAGGTGTATTAGGAGAGTATAAAATAATTATACTGAAATCTCACTGTGATCACATTCATGTGCAGGTTATCAGCACTATGTGTATGTATATCACATGTTTCAAATTATGTAAATTTTTACTATTTATATAGTGGATATTCTGATGTGATGTGAGCTGCTGCAGAAGTTATACTCACATAATTTATGGAACATCAATCTGATCTCTCTAATTGTGGCATTTGGTTCCACCTAGGCAACAAAAATATTTCATATGTAAGATGTGTATTTTGAAATACAAGTACTAGGTTTAAAACTATTAAGTCAAATAGAAATGTGACTTAGATAATGTAACAGGGTAACTTTCTTACAAATGTCTAGCCTTGGTATGAATGATTTAAAGTACTGACAGGAAACAGGGAGGACAATTTTTGACACGTGTTTCAGAGGCAACTTCTCTAGCAGTGATCAAGAGTTACTACAACAGCATTGAAAACTCCTTCTGGAAAAGGGTCAAAGTACACTGTAGTTAGTATGAAGTTTGCATAATTTTTGCAAGTGGCCAAAGAAAGGCTACCAGGAGACAAAATACCCTTCATAAACATTACGTTTACTTAAGAAAAGTTATTAATTTCTAAAAAGTCATCTACCCTTTTAAACAGATTTTTGTTTTACCTTATCTAGGAAGCATAGCTGTTTCTTTGTCTCCCAATCAAGGATTTCCACCTGATGGGACACAAAATGATAATTAATAACTATTGGCTAAATAATGCCTAAACTCTTAGTTGATTCCCAAATTCACAATCACTGTTCAGAGTGAGACACCATTTTATTCTGGTCTGCAAATTGTGTTAAAAACTCTCCTGATGTTCTCAAGAGACAGCTTTTAATCATAGCCAGGTTCTGAAAGCACTTGACTTGCAAGAAAAAAAAAATATTGCCAAATGAATTGTCTTCCATGATGTATTCAGAAGCAGAAGTAGCTAACTTATTGATCAAAACACATCAGTCTAGGGTATTTCCTTATACTAGAGTAAGAGGAACAAATAAGGGATAGAAAAACTTCACAGGAATCACTAGGGAACAGTATTTTTATTATTCATAAATTAGACAGTTTGAGAAAAAAATTTAAATATATATATATATATATGTATGTAAGCAAATATTCTGAGTACATACAGCTTAAAGATCAATGTGTATTTTTCCCAGAATATTTTAATTGTAAAAAGAGTGGAAAATATTGGTGGACATAATGAACAAATGCAGCTAAATATCTGGACTTCAGAAACCCTTAAGTTGTTGTTATAGGAATACTCAGTGTTACTCTTGCCTCTCAGATCACCTGTTTTAGTAACTACATATATTAGCATTTTATATTCCAAGCAGTCGTTTAACTACAGCTCTGAAAACGAAAGTTTATTTTTGTGATCAGATGCACTTCGGCAAAAAGTTATTATTTTAATCAACAGTCAAGCAGAAAAGTCCCCAAACATTTCAAAGCCCAGCTGCAGCAGGCCACCAAAACCTAAAAATACAGTGATGGTGTATTAATTGAATTTGTTCAAATGCTGTAGTGGAACTTTGTGGTATAGCTATGAGTGAAAGTCCAAAGCTTATCTTAGTACCAAAAGGGTTTGTTGCAGTTGTTGGGTTTTTTTATATACACATCTAGCATTAATTACATTTGGTATTAACTGGCCAAGAGGATAGATTAACATTAGACTTTAAATATGATTCCTCACTAAAAATAGGAGTCACGGTCCACTATTTTTCTAATAGGGTTGCTTTGAAGAGATCACTTGTTTAGAGTATCTTATTTCCTTGTTTTACTTGTCCCAAATGGTTCTTTCTCTGTTGGTGCAGCAGTGGAGCTCCAGCCAGAACTATCTCCACAAGAGATACTAATGCCATGATATTTTCTACCTGTGCATTGTAAGTCTAACTGGGATATCAGGGGAGGTAAGCACTCCTTTGTAAATATAACAAATATAACAAATACATGACAGATTATTGGGATATGTTGTCCTTAATTTTTTATATTTGAAATAGCACAAATTTCAAGTTTCAATGTCTGTTTGTGTGAAATCTCCATGAGAAAGCAAAGGAAGTGGATTCCTTTCCCACAGGACTATTCTTGAAATACGTCATTCTGAGTCTGGCAGCCCACAGAAGAAGTGCAGGTCAGGGAATGCTGAGAGGCAGTGTGGCCAGTTGGAATATGGAAAAATCCACACACAAGGAATTTTTTCACCATGATCTCATCCAAATATTGGAAGAAGTTGCTTAGAGAGGATGTGGAATCTCCATCCTTGGAGATACTTGAAACTGGACTGGACAAGACCCATTGCCATTTGATCTAGCTGTATCTGCTTTGAGAAAGATTTGGACTACATGACTTCCAGAAGGCCCTCGCAACCTAAATTGCTCAAGGGTTTTTTTGTTTTGGTTTGGAGGTTTTTTTGATTTTTTCTGTTTTTTTTTTTTACTTCAAACATTTCAGTTACTTTCAGTTACTTTCAAGATCTAAGAAATATCATTCTTTCCCTTTTCAAAAAGACGGATGCAGGAACACAGCTTTAGATTCCACTCCAGTCCATAGAAAGCTGTGCAACAAGAGTGAAAGCAAGGTGACTGTTTCCTCTAATTATCACTTCTCTTGGCTGTATCAGAACATCCCCCAGCATGTAGATGTTCCCTGCATAAGGGACAGAAAGCAAGAATCCAAAGCAAGAAGTGGTGTCTTTTCCAAACATAACAGCCAATCCCATGAACTGACATGGCACTGAACACGGTGTTTCCAGTCTTCAGGCACAGCACCAAGCCAGTTAATGTATTGGTTGGCAACAGTTTTTAGATACCCAGCAATCTGTTCTTGGAACACTTACTGATGGGTATCATCTCTTTCAAACATAAATTGTTTGCCTCAGAGAACTTTAATTTCTTTGTGTTTTCAAAGCATTAAGCACAATAGGATACCAATGGTTGGTCTGCACTAGTGTTCCATGACTTACAGTCCACTTATTTGGGGAATTTTTAAAGGCATTTTAAACTACAGTTTCTCTAAAACTACTCTGAGTAGAACCTAATCAGTAGGCAGATCTATGAAAGATATTAAAAACTTGAATAAGTGACTACAAATATATATCTTTGATGCTTAGAAGACAAATTTGTTCTCTTGCATAAGGATTAAAGATTAATAGTGTCATTAATAAAAGCAAAAATCTTGACTATTACTATTTAGAACAGATTGAGGGCAAAGAATATACGATATAAGCAGTTGTTAAATTTTCATTCAGAAAATAAAAAGGTAAAATAAAAGGGAGGAAAGTTTATTCATAAGAGAAAAACAGCTGAAAAAAGTGTTTAAAAAGAGTTTTTAAGATCCAGTATCTCTGCAATAGGATTACAAAAATATAGTCAATCAAATTCCTGCAGTTTAAAGCCATGTCAAGTGCTGAAGGATCAACAGATCTTCAAAATTATGTAATAACTATTATGGAAATACTGACACATTTATCATGTCTATGCATCTTAGAAGTTTTATTTGAAGCCATTTGTAATCAGCAGATTAAGTAAACTGTAGCTGAGACTTTGTATGCACTGACATAAGCATACATTGTATTGATTTATTTTGAAATTACTCAGTTATAAATAAAAAGCTTACTTCACGGTATGGGAACCAATCACCAGTCTGAGAAAGAGTAATGCAGAATGGATTCTTCCTGAACTGTCAGAATGCTTAGGTAAGTCAGTTTCCTTGAATTTAACTTTAAAAAGCAATCTAGTGGTTGCCACAGTCCTAGTTAAATCTTTCTAAACATTTTTCCTATGGAATTAGCTATTTGCTCTCTCTCCTTTGACTTCTCTGGTAGACTCTGTTGTTCCTGAAGGAAGTAAGCATGCCTTAGTGAGATCTCATATTAAGGCGTATCAAAAATAGCCTTCTTGAAGTCAATAGAGCTAAGGCAAAGGGAAATTGCTGTAAGTGTACTTACACTGAAAATTATGTTTGTGCTGCTGTTACGATTGACTCTCAGTCTGAAACCTCCCTTGCACAGGAAGGTACTGTTGCAGACGATAAGTCTAAGGATCCATCTAGAATTGCATCTTTCTGTAACAGCCAGCAGCAGGTGACTCAGAAAAAGTAATAAAACAGGGCAAGAATGTAGTGACCCCGGGAAGGGAAGAGACAGACACAGTGATTGTGATTCTCCTGAATCGGAAGTGCTACCTGTGTATTTAGTAACTTTTCATGGTTGTTTTTCCTCAATTAGTTTACCCACTTGCCTTTTAAACCTGAGTAAACTTTTTGCATGCACAGAGTCCCAAAGCAGGGAGTCCCATAGCTTAGCCACATGCTGTGTGAGGAATTTCCAAAGCAGAACCAAGGCATATGTTCAACCACAAAGCAGTATTTCATTGTCTTACCTGTGACATGCTGTACCTTATTCTGTAAGTAGTCCAACTATGTAAAGCCTTACTTCTCTGAAGCAATTGGCTCATATTTCATGAGACTAGAATCTTATTACATTATTTCACTGCATATAAAGAGAAGAGATACAATGACACCCATACTCAAAAGGTTTCATAAAATTAATTTTCACTTTTAGAATTCAGATGTCTAACATTTACAGGTTCGCAAGATATACACTAGGTACGTACTCCTCAGCTTCTAAGTTCTGCTCCTATGCAAGCCAATGGGCACCAATGTCTGACCTGTGCTGAAACTCACCGTGCATTTTTATATCTTCCACCTGTTTCAGATTTGTTAGTTAGACATGCTCTCGTCTAAATCCCTGAAGACCTTGATCCGGTAAGCATCTTTATCCCAAGGTCAGCACAATGCACAGTGTTTAGATTATTTCTGAATGAAACTAAACTGTCAGCAAAGGAGTTGATCTAGTTCTTCATGCTTTGTGTGTAATAGTTAGACACACTGCCAGGCAGTGGGAAAATTGCTTTAGAATGTCTTTTGCAATTCCCCACTCCTCCCAGAGAGGGAGACCAAAAAGTACAGGCAGGAGAGGACAGGAGTGTATTCCAGTGAAAAGAGCAGTTCACTACCAAAGAGAAATCCTGAATTTTTTCCTCTCTGAGCTCCTTCAAGCACTGCTCACTTCCATTGTAATTCTGTTCAGTATTTCTTTACAGTGGATGCCTTTTGGGATACCATACAATAAAGGGATAGAGTTGAAGTAAACTTAAATACCTTAACCAAATTATCATATCTCATCATGGAGCTGGGTGCCTAACACAAAGTCATGGCAACAACGCAACACACTTTGTGTACCTGGACCTAAGGATGATAACAGATATCCTTCAGAATGGTCATCCTTCAGAAAGACAAATCCATTTGTATAATTGACAGGGATGAGTCAGCATAAGAATGGTCAGGAAGGAAAAGGAAGGTCTATTCACTTGGGGGGAGGCAGTTTATTTTCAAGGAAAGGAAGAACTGTTAGAGGTTTCACAGTGAATTCTGGCTTTTGAAAGTCTATGAAAGCTTTCCAGCTTTCACTAGTACGGCACCTTTCAGGAGGAAACACAAGATGAAAAAAGAACCTGCAGCAGTTAATACTGACTCAGTGGGTATTTACTTACACTGGCTAACACAGAGCTGCATGTTGCCAATTCCCCAGGCACACTAAAAAGTCACATCATTCACTCAGTATCACTGTCACTATAAAGCTCATTGGAGCACCTCCATCTGAGAACCTGAGCCAGCTTTGACTCAACGTGAAGTAGACATCCGGGTTTTCCAACACCACTGCATAGCCTTTTCCATATGCAAGAGAATATTCATTGCCTCAGGGCTTTAGTTTATGGAGATTATTTTCTACAATGACAGTACTGAGGTAGAAGATTTTACAAATTTTTTGTGAAATCACAATCATATTGTTTCATCAGCACTGGAATTTGGAATGCTGAACTTCAGTATCTCTAGTTTCATTACTGATCTTCATGCATCTTTTGGTGTATGGATGTCAAAATGTATATCCAGTGTATGCTTTTGACATGGAATTGAAGAAATGGAAGAGAGATATTTTTTTTCGTTGTTTTTTACATAGCGGCATCAAGGATGGCTCTGCTGTCTTTTGATAGGGCAGGAAGACTGGAAACCCTGGGAAGTTTAGAGACCATATACAGACAGGTGAACTCACAAAATTTGTATTAATTTTTTTTAAATATACTTCAAAGAAGCATAATTTTTTTTCTAAAATAAGACTTTTAATTTCAAATGTAGCATTCAAATTCGGAATAGCTTCAGGTACTTCCTGCCATGTAATGTTTTACTACCATCTTCTCTTACACAAAATTAAGTTTCTCTCTCAAGCTTCATAGAGAAAAAAGACAAATTGCTGGTTTTAAATAAAGCAGCACAACTGAGTGTTGAAAGTCTTGGTAAGTGTGTGGAGAAGTGATAAGAGTAGAGAAAGGGATAATGTCTTTCCCTATCATCTCATCTCTTTCTGTGATAATAATCTTGTGTTACTTGTGAAAACAGAACAGATGTCTTCAAACAGCAGGGCAATTTTCAACAGTGTCCCTTTAAACGTGTGTTCAAATATCTCATATGTGGCCTTGTCTTTCCAGGCAATTCTTGGAGGATACAGAATCTTAAAATGTTCTGTAGTCCTGCATTTGGCACTTGCTCCCAGTGCTCTTACTTGACAAGGCTTTAGACAGCATAGCTCTGAGTGGGAGAAGGCTTTGTAACAGGAGCTGTGACATCTCAGCCATGCTAGCTAGGCAGCAATCACCACCCCCCTTACATTCAGAGGGTTTTCATCTCAGACAGAAGGGGGGGGGAGAACTGTAAATGCCAGCAAGGGTGGCCAGTACATTATTGCTTTTAGACTGTACTGCATATGTCAGTTCAATCTATCCTCAGGGCGTGAAGACTCCAAAATATTTTTGGTTATCACTGCTCATAAAAAGCACTTCCCATCCAAACCAGTTAAGGAAGCAAAAGCACAACTATGCTTCTTATGACATTAATTTTCTTCAGTGTAAGTGTATTTCTTCAAGGATCTTTCCTTTAGGAAGTCAGAGTGCCATTCTTTATATTAAATGCTTTTGAGGACCTAAACCTGAGAAGTAGAAAAAAAGGGTAGAATTCATTAGCCAAACTTTAGAGGTTTCCTACAGACATTTACATCTGAGCATGTCACTTAGATATCCCTTGCATGGAAAGGAGGAAATCAGGCACTTTTAGAATAAACTGTACCTTAAGCTCTGAAACATATCTCAAATAGGTCGTAAGAGTTATTCTCCGATCAGTTTGGAGAAATGAGCACTCCTAGAGAACATTAATCTAGATACAAGTCTCTGTCATACATCTTTCAATCTTTGGAGCTGAATCCCCTCAAATTATCAGGTGCAGTACTGTTAGGTACATATTTCTTTATAGTTGTCCTTGCCAAGCCTCTTCTGAGCTCTTAGTGATAAAAAAAACTGAGGTGAAATTAGAGACATACCAATACCTAAAGTAAACAAGACAGTTTGGTGATTGTAAAGTGCTCTGTGATTCTTATCAGGATGCACCCCAGAACAGCAATAAAGGGTAAATGGTTAGAAATGTACAGAGGAAAGTACAGACCTATACAGTTCCTCTAACAGGGAACACTAAAATTTAGAACACCAGTAGAGAAGTGGAACACTCACTTTCTCTCTTTTGATAGCTCAGTTTTGAATGCATGGTGGGGAAATGCAATTCAGAATTCAAAGCCAGTGACTTTATAACAGAAAGGAAATCAGCAGAGAGAACAGTGCAGAAAGCAGTATGTAACAGCACTGCCCAGTGCACCCAGGCAGTCTTTGTCCACAACCTTCCCCCTGAGCCAGCTCAGACACATATTGGAGGAGCTGGACAAATCTGTTTCCACCCATTTTCTGCTGTAAAGAGAAAAGGACTAAGACATTCACAGCTGACATGTAAATCCATGAACCATACTGAACTCAGATAGGTGCTGATTAGGCACAGGATCTCGATTTAGGGCTCAAAAGACCTGAATCTGCTGCTAATGTACTGCCTAGTAAGACAGAACAGGTCATTCAACTTTTGTGTGTTTCCCCATCTGCAAAATCAGGTAACAATAATGATGTCCATGCTTTTGAGGTCTTCTAGGAACTAGTGCTATTCAAGAGTTCAACTAAGGCTGAGGCAGAAGAACAAACCTGAAGACCCAAGACTGAAGCCATTCAGTAGAGTAATACACAAGTGCCTTCAGCATTTAGATCTCACAACAGTTTGGGACACTGGTAGAAATGCAAGAGGCAGTGAAAAGCTTGGCTGTTTTTCCTAAAAACCACCAGGGAAGTCAGTACTGCTGAGGAAAAGGCATGGTGCAGGTGCTACATAAGAGCTGTAGGCAGCTTATTTTGCTGAATTGTGATGTCCAGAACATTGTTATAGCTTTGGAAAGCAAAATCTGAACTTTCAGGTCACAGTAAGTTACTAAAGCAGATGCTTTTCAGATAGTTTCGCATTCTGTTCATGTTAAAACAACTGGTTTGTAATTTGCGGGGGGGGGAAGGAATTGTGTTTCTCCCCCTGTGCATTGTTTTAGGCAAGTCGTGATGGAGAAACTGAAGTATAAGCCTGCAGAAACACATTCAGGATTGCTGTCATTTAGCTTGTACAGACCTTCAGCTGCTCTTAAGATTTTTTGTATTAGCCAGGATAACTAATTCTAGCAAAGAGTCTGTGTGGCTGTTTATATTAAAGTCGATGAGATGTTATCCTTGACGCCCCCCAGGTGCGCGTTACTCTGCGCTTTCTGTAAGCGCAGGGAGCTGACTGTACTGAACTCCGCCCAGCTGCTTCTCGCTCCCCACGCAAGATCGAACACCCCGTGCCAGCGGAGGCCCCCTCGCTCCTCCCGCCGGACTGTGGGCGCCGCATCGGGAGCCCTCCTGAGCCGGGCCGGGGGCGCTGCCCTCTGGGCCACGCCTGCACCGGGCCGAAGGCTGTGCGGGACGGTTCTGGGTGCACAGCGGCTGGCGACGGGGTCTTCCGAGAAGTTGGGGACAGAAGGTGCCGAGAACATTCCTCGTTCTCGCTCTCTTCACACGGCCGGGACGCGCTGCCAGACCCGCCCCGCAGGCTGCCCGCGGTGCTGCCCGAGGCAGGATCCGCGGAAAGCCCAGAGCCACGGATCCAGCACCTCCGCGGACGGCCGGGAGCCCGGGGATTCCCCCCTTATCGCTCTCCGGGACTGCGTCCGACGGACACCGGGGACGCGGGTACAAGAAACAGAGAGGGGAACGTGCCCTGGGTAGGAAAAGACGGGGCGGGCGGAGCCTCTTTTGCCCCCTCGCCCCAAGGAAATCCCCGGCGAGCAGCGTTCTCCCCCCGGCTCCAGCGGCGGGGGTCACTTGCCTTGGCAGACCAGGGAGAGGATGGCTCCGGCTCCCCGGTGCTTCAATGCAGATGGAGCGGGAAGAGAGAGGAGCCCGCCGGGATCCCGGGCAGCCCCGTCCGCCGGCGGTAGAGATGCTGCGGGGCCCGGTCCGGGCTCGCCTCGCCCTGTCCGCCCCCCGCGCCCGGCGCCGCCCGCACCCACCTCGAAGAAGCCGGCCCTGCCGCCCATCCTGCGGCCGCCGCCGCTCCGCCCGCGGCACCGTCCGCGGAACCCGCACCGCGGCCAATGAGGCGGCGCGCGGACCCCCCGCCCCGCCCGGGCCGGGGCCGCTGCCCGGCCGAGCGCGGGGGGCGGCGGCGGGAGCGGGGCCGGGAGCGCTCCCGGAGAGGCAGCGGCGCTGCCCGGGCAGCCGCAGCAGTGCGGGACCGCCCGCACTTCGCACACGCCAAGTTCTGCAGCTCCCGCTGTTCGAAAACGGAGAGAAGAGCGATATTCACCGGCCGCCGGCAGTGACGAGCCAGTGGTATTTCATTCCAAAAGGGTGATTTATTTTTCTTCCAGCGTTATAGAATTACTGCAGGAAATCAATAGCATTTCTTCCCCCCCTTTTTTTTTTAAGATCTGAAGTAGCTTAATGAGATAACCTGCAAAAATGATCTAGAAAACATCTTCCTTTCTTTCTTTGATAGCTTGCCTGATGTTTCAGGGGTGATTGGACTGACAACAGAACTCTGCTGAGATCTCTTTTTCTCCTGTGATGTGTTCCTGCCGTCACTGACAATGAAACGCATGGCATAAAGCAGTGCAGAGGCTGACGCTGTTTTCCTCCACCTGTTCTTTTTTATGTGATATCCTTTATTCTAGAGCTAAGGTAATTAAATATCAGCAAAATCTACTAGGCTACAAAGGAACATTGCTTTTTCCCTGCCATAAATTTCCATTAAACAGACTGTTTGAAAACCTTCTGCTATCTCCAAGTTTAACCTGCTTGCAAGGAATTATAACCATCAAAGCTACTTAAATGAAATATCAAATAATAAATTTACCAAAAGAAAAGGCCTCTATTGGAAAGCCAGAAGGCTGATGAGAAAGACCTAACAGAACATCATTCATTACTAGTGTAAATATGGACAAATATGGAGATGTACACTCCTTCCCAAGCCAACCCTGAGTCTGGAGGATTAACCTTTGGGCCTGGTTAGACCTTCTGGATTTTTATGTTACAGAAAAAGGAAAAAAAATACTGCTTTTCCAAATAAGCTAGCATTTCTTTCAGTAAATTTAATTTCCACATGCTCTGTAATCATATACAATGAGGAAAACGTTTCCCAACATGAAAAATTAATCAGAACATAAATATAAGGAACATTTAAACTAACATTCTGTACCATGGAGCAATCTAGCACTGCTTCAGACAGACAGAAGTTATGCAAATTGGTTCTCTTTATTAGCACAACATGCAGCCTGAGGAAGGAAAATCTGTTAGAAACACAATTCAAATTCCCAAGCTGACAGGAAAATTACAATATGTGGCTCACTGTTCCTTTTAATTTGAGTTATGTGGGGGGGGAAAAAAGCTGCCCCCCTGATTCTCCAGTATAGAGGGACTTTAATAGTCAGTATGTGGCATTCGAAAAGACCCCTGCTCTTAAACAAAAATACAAAATCCCCAAACCACGATCCTTCCAGAACCACCTGATGTAAAACTCGAGTCCTGGCCTGACATTGTTTCCCCCAAATGCCAGGTGGGATAAGCGCTTGGGTGCCTTGTCTGGGTCTTTTCGCTTGGTGTCTATCAACGACTACCTGTTACCTGAACGCGCCATGACCACAATTCGGATGGTTTCATTAATTTACTGAGCCTGCCCGGCAGCCCACGGCCCGGGGGGTGTTACCGAACCCTCGGCCGCTACCGCCAGGCAGCGCCACATGTGTCCCGGGTACTCCTCTGGGAGCGACGCCGGGTCCGGGTACCGCGGCCACTGCCCCGCCGGAGCCAGACCCCGGACCGAACCACGGAGCCGGGATGGACACCCAGGCTCGGCCCGGCGGCCGCCGGGACCGTCCGGAGCGCGGCGGCACCGGGAGAGCGGCGGAACCGGAGAGCGGCCCCGCCCCGCCGGTCCGGCCCCGCCCCCTGGAGGCCCCGCCCCTCCCCGCGCGCTGCGCCCCGTCCGCCCGCAGGGGGCGCTGCGCGGTGCGGCCCCCGCGCCGTGAGGGAGCGCGAGGCGGTGCCGCTCCCGCTCCGCTCCCGCTCCGGGCCCGCCCCGCCGCCCGTTGTCCCCGCGCCGCCCCCGCCCCGCTACCGGCGCTGAGTCACGGCCGGCGCTGCCCGGGGCCGCAGGTGTCGCGAAGAGCCCGGGGGCCGCCGCCGCCGCAGCGCCAGGACCCCCATGGGTACGGAGGGCGCCCGAGCGCTGCTGGAGCGCGCCGGCAGGCTCACCCTGCAGACCGGCAACCTGCTCAACTGGGGCTGCCTGCGCAAGAAGTGCCCCTCCACCCCCGGCGAGGAGGTGAGCGCCGGGACGGGGCTCACGCCGGGGCGCTGCGGCGGGGGCTCGCCCTGGGGCCGGGGGGGCCGGGCCGCGCCGCGGGCGGAGCGGCAGCCGAGGAGCGCCGGGCGCCGCTCCCCGCTGTCCGAGCGGGATTGTTGTCCTGGCAGGGACAACAATGTCCTGGCTGGCCCGGTGCCCATCACCGCGGGGAAAGGCTTTGGCCGCCTTCGGTCCGCGCCTGTCGCCGGCGGGAGATGGGAAAGGCAAAGCTGGGGTTTGTTCGCTTTCGTGTGCTTGATGCCTTCTGCCCCGTGGGGAAGTCGGCCCCCCGTGCCCCCGGAAGCGCTTTGCCCTGGGAAGGAGCCAGCCCGGGCCTCGAGACTCGGGAAGGAAGGGTTAAAACCCCTCCAAGTTTAAGTGCTGCCTGTAATGGCAAAGGAGATCCCCGATACTTCTTTAGCAAGGTAAAATATGAATAGCTATGAGCTTGCATTACAGGTGATGAAAATTCTCTTTTCTAACCTGAAGTTAATTTAATTTCTTGGTAGTGACAGGTCTTGGGAAAAGTAGTCATCGCTGTCCTCTTTAAAGAGTATAGCTGTCATTCTTTGTTTAAAAGTTGAAAAGAACTTTTTAATCACCACTTTAAACGTGTTACCTTTAGCAGTATGTGTCAACAGTTTTCATAAAATATCTGGAGATCCTATGGCCATGAGCTTCAGAACCACCGTATTTGCTGTCTCATCATGACACAGTAATCTCAGAATAGTCACTTAATAATCAGAAAACCTATGGGTTTAGCTGGTTATTGCTATGTGGTGACACTGTTGATCACCTGGAAGCTGGTTGAGTACATATTAATCATGCACAAATTGTAAGAAAGGTGTCTGGGAGGATGATGTAACAAGAAGGAAGAATTCATCATGCTCTTGTTTAATTGTAATGTGATAATAACTTTTTTATTTGGCCTGGTTGCTTATTAAAGAATCTGTGACCTGTGTGAAAGAGGGCTGGATTCTGTAGCAAAGACATAGCTGTATCCTTATGGGCACCCTTGTGCAAGTAGTTCCTGGAGGGCTCTTAAATAAAGAGTGGCCAGCGTGCATAACTCATCAGTTAAAGTATTTAAATTCATTTGTTTGCAGAGAAATCTGGCTGCTTTCCAGAGTTGCTGGATTTCCAAAAGCAAATATTGGTATTAATTATCAAAAATAAATTAGCTTTTAACTCCTCTATTTGGTGTAGTTAATGTGTATGTAGTTCTCAGTGGCAGAATGTAAGCTAAAACTTTGCAAGCTATGAACCCAGTGTTAGGAGTTTGGGGATGCAGCTGTGTTTGGAAAGGCTGGTCAGAGCAGTCAAATACACTGAGGCTTCCACACGGCCCGAGGGCAGGGGAGTGGTGTGCTTTGGAGTCAGAGGCTTGTGCATAACTGCAGTACAAATATAAACTCTGGCGGTTGCAAAGCATCAACATATAGAGTATATGTATTTAGCATTGTCTCAGTTGTCCTCAGAAAGGAAAAGATAACATTATAAATGCATCAAAATAGGATAATGAGTTATTTTATTAAAGAGTTATTGTGCTTAGCTATTTACTGGGTCACTTCTGGCCTTTTGACTAATTTTTTTTAATGCTATTTAAATGACTTGGAAAGAATGTATAGAATGTGTTCACAAAGTATTATTGTTATATTGTGTCTTTGTGATATGTGGGGGGGGTGTTGACTTCTAGTTTGCACATGGTGTTATGAGCTCTCTGAATTAAAGGTAGATGTCACGGGAAATTGCTATGTAATGGTACACAGAGTAGGTATGCACGTAGTTATAAAATATACTGTTGGAAGTGAAGTAAAGCAGCAGCTGGTGGAAGTGCTCCTGCCTGTGGCAGAGGGCAGTCGGGCAGTACCTGTGCTTAACTCCCAGGACGGATCAGAGGGAATCTGCATCATTGGTACAGCTGCTACGCTGGTACATAACGCGTTTAATCAGCTGATTTAGACTCAATAGTTATGTCTTGCTGTGTTCCAGAAAATCCATGATCAGAATCTTAGTCAAGTTTTTTTTGCATCTGTTGTCACAGGAAAAATGCAAGTGTGGGGCAGGAGCTGAAGGTTGCCCCTACAGTAATGAAGGACTTAAGAGCCCTAGTGGTTTGGGGTAGGTAGGCAGTAAATGAGAAGGGTTGTATGCGACTTGAAAAGGGAAGTAGTTAATATGAGTATTTAGTGATTGATTTTAAAGCCTCATTTCTACAATGTTACAGCACATATGCTCTTATCTGACTACTTTGTAACTTTAGAATCTCCGCACGAAAAAAACCCAAACCACCCAACACCCTAGTTGTTGCTGGCTTAGCATTATTCTTTCTTTAAAGATGGCATTTGTCTGAGAAATAAATAAAGTAAAGTACTTGTATGACTGCTAAAACTGTCCTACCCTTGCATTTCTGTCAATGAACCCTTGTATTTCTGTGCAGCTCTAACATACTCACACTGCAATATGAAAAACTGTTTTGCAGGTGCGGGACTGCATCCAGAAAACACTGACTGAATGGAGCTCAAAGATTGGACAAGACCTAAATCAGGTAGGAGAGATGTTATGCATGTTATCCGTGTTACACATGAAATCAGAGAAATGGGTACTTGGTTACATTTCTGAAAAATAAATCAATCTATTAAATTTATGTAAAAATATATGCAGCTCCAAATATCTTAAAGGAATATTTCTTAACTCCTTTTTTTTTTCTTAATGTTTAGTAAATTTAGAGAGGTTAAGAAATATCAAAGTAAAGAAAGAATCCTGTTGATGGCAGATAAGACTGTTCTTACAAAATAAAAGCCTGGTCTGTAAGATTTTAAATTAATTGTTAGAATGATTAGGAAACACAAATCTGTGTACCATGGAAGTTTGCTAGCATGTTTATTAAAACTCAGTTTTAATAAACTCTCTAAATTATGGAGATCATAGAGAGCTGAAGACCATCCCATTTGGAGGGGATCTCTGAAGTGTAGCATCTGTTGTTTCAGAAATACTTCTGAAGATGCAGAAGTGGCAATTTTCCTTTGAGAGTTAAAGACTTCCACATAAGTCTTAAAGCCACAGACATGGGCATCTGACTCGGTGTATTTGCCTGCTTCTCCTCCACTTTGGCTTCTGAAACTTAGCAAAACAATAATAGGTTCCTGCTAAATACATTATTTGCTCTGTGAAATATTAGCATGTTTCAGGAAAAGAAAAGGCACCCAAAAAAAGAAACAACAGCAAGAAAAACAAACCTTAAAAAACTTTCTTGATTGTTTCTTTGGGTTTTGTTACCAGTTCTTGTGTAATGATGGCATCAGCTGCACATTGCTGCATTCTACACTGGAGGGTACGAGGCAGTTACTGCTGAATGGTTTGTGGAAGAACTAATGATTGTTCAAGAAGAGAACATAAGCACTTGTCTCTGTAAGATGTAGTGATCCATTAAAGTAAATTATTTAGTGTAAGATAGGTTTTACTGTCAAAACATGTTAACTCCATAATTCCAAATTCTGTCTTGAATTATACTGATATCCAATAATTTAAAAAAAAAACCCTAACTTTTGTTTAAAATGCTGTCTCTACTGAATAACTCAAAGGCTCACTTGAGAATCTTTTGGTAGGGCAGCAAAAATTACCAAAGAGTTTTTGATTGGGGCAAAAGTTTTTTGATTTTGTGTGTGCACACATATAATACAAAATCTCACATAGATAAAGACTTTTAAAAAGTCACCTTGTGCCAAGTGACTTGAAATGAGGTCAGAGGGTGAAAAGTCTGAAACTTTCCTCATTTTTAGTTTCAGAATTACTGTCTTAAATCTGTATTTTACAGCATTTTCACAGGCTTGAGTGAAATTACAAAATACTCTTATGCGAAGATGTTCCCATCCAACACTCAAATCTCCTAATTCTCATGGTTTTTTTTGAGCTGATCATGAAGCTTTTTTTAAAAACAAGGTAGTTTGAATTAGCACAGCAGTCTTTTCACATCATAAAATCAGAGCTATTAGAACTACTAAATCTTATTCCAATAATTCTTATCAGTAATTGATATTTTTTTATATTAGGGGCATATAGGGCCTTTCATGTATCTTCATTTTTGTGACCTCCCCACGGAGATCAAGAAGCTTTGGTTTACTTTCTGTCATTGCTTTTTTCTACTAGTTTTCTGTCTAACTGCTGTAAGGTGCCTTTTTTTTTTCTTTTTATAATTCTTTAAAACATTCTTCAGGAGCTTACTGTCTCCTCTTGATGAGTTGCTCCTAAGTCTCATGTACTTACTACAGGAAACACTGGAGGTTCTGGAATGTACTGTAGCTCAAGCTATAGAAAAAATAAATCCTGAAGAAAGGGATGAGTTGAAAGTATCAGGTAAGAATATAGCCAAAATCCAGTGGCATAAAAAGGTTTCATATGCAGTCATTAATAGGATATTCATGTATGTATATTTTTTGCTGTGTTTTGTAATTGCAAAGTCAGATGACACCAGCACACACTGATGTACTTTGGGTAACCTAGACATTGGCTAAGAAAGACTTGAATTAATGTTGCAGGTTTTAAAGCACCTCAGCATTTTTCTATTTTAACTTACATCACCTCAAGGTATTTTAAATGTATTTTGTAAGTCTTTGACTTTTTTGAAGCAAAATATTACAGATAATACTGGAATTAAGAAATAGCATTGGAAGCACATTTATTTGCATAATTTTTCCAGGTTGAATATGATGAACTTGAAGGAGGCAGTCCAAACTAACACTAGTACATTTTGAGTCTCAGTAAGTTGTGAAGAAGTCTGTTTGTACTATTACATTTGGGGTTTTTATACAGGTTGTTATGGTTATTGCTTATTGTCTTGATGCTGTACAGCTTATTAGGTCATCTAACTGGATGATTTCTTGTTCTGAGACTGCACGGCAACATTGAAAGTTAAGAGAACAGTGTCTTTATTGGGCAGTCACCTTTCAGAAAGTTGTGTTTTTTCCATTTTTTTAAGTAATTGGTGTATATTCTAAAAACCTTTTATCCAAGAACTCATTAATAGTGTTTATGGCAAAAGTAAATGGCTATATATTAATAATACCTGGCTTGTTCAGTTATTGATTCCAGTTTCTTTGAAAATAGCAAAGCTTTTCGTCGTTGGATCAAACTCTCCATCGATCAGAGATGCAGTTGACCTGGGTAAGTGTGAAACTCAGAATTGTGGTAGGATTTCTTTTTTACTCTAGAACTGTGATGGAATAGGTTCTAATTTTATTTTTAAGAGGTGTATTTAGTCACTGTGACATGTATATCCTGTTTTCCTATTAAGAGACACTTAGGTAATCAAATCTATTTGCACATTACTTCAGTCAGTAAACTTACTAAATGTGGATCACTGTGACCTTAGGTCTACAAACTCAAATGTGATTCCTTCCTTCAAGCAGGAGCAACTCCTTATTCTTTCCCACAAAACCTGTTAAAAAGTGAATAACATGTGATGTTTTAATAACAGTGATACAGTAGTTCTTGTTAGTCGCCAGTTATTTTTAACATGATAGAGTCCTTCTCTAGAAGAAAATAATTTATTTAGTTACTTAATTCTATTCCTTTTGCTGTGCTGAAGAGGCCTCATTATGTGCATTTGTCTTCCAGCTCAGTGATACTCCAAGACTTCCACTTCTCTCTGTTACATTAAATCTCTGTATTTGGTGTGCTTTTAGTCTAACTCCTCACCTGTATTTAGTTTTCCTAGCCCGTGCCCTGTCCTTAAGTTATAGTTCAGAGTGAAAGTTACAAATTTTGGAAGAAATTGAGAGTGAAAGAATAGACAATTTTATGTCACCACTGTCTTCAGAAGAAAATATAGTTTGAAAAGGAGAAAAAAGCTTTATGCTTTTGTTCATTTTCTGTTGGTTTTCGTTTTTGCTTTTTTTCTTTCTTTCCCAAGACCTACAGCTGAACCGTGGTCTTTAGCTCCATGTTTGGTCCTTTGCTAAAAGGGTTGTTGCTACTGTTCTTGACTGCTGATACACTTGCAGTTCCAAATGGTGAATGAGAGGCTAGTGGAGTGAAGCAGGAAGTGTGGGTTTTGCTGAATTTGAAGAGTCATGGCGTTTATGTTTGTGTCTCACAAAAGATTTTGCAGTGTCTTTGTTCTTTTTCCTCAGCGTGTTCTGCCCTCGGAGTTGCTCAGTTAGACTCGGTCATTATTGCCCCACCTCCCATTGAAGATGGAACTAACCTCTCCTTGGCATATTTGCAACCTTATTGGCAAGAACTTGAAAATCTAGTTCGAAACAAAAAGATTGTTGCCATAGGTACCTCTGACCTGGATAAAACACTGTTAGAGCAGCTGTATCTGTGGGCACAGGTGAGAACAAGCTTCCAACTCACAGCATTTCTTAGGACAGAGTAACTGCTTGTTTTGTTGACTGACACACTGCTATAAACATTTGTTATAAATGGATTTATATACAAAATATTAATTAGCCCTGTTATTGTCAGCATTTTATAGATAGTCACAATGTTGTTTAAGGTGGAGGAGGTTCAAAGTGTGACTATTGCTTGTTCAGTACTCCTATGTACTGACCACCAAGAGCTGGAAAGCACAGGTCTGTTCAATAGCAGGTTCTTTGAAGTACTGAAGGTTTGAGTTTTGAATACTTTCATATTTAGAAAGGAGTATAAACAGTACACTTAAACCTTCAGATTTGTTCCAGTGACTCTGATAACATAGCTGTTTTCACTTAAAACTGTGTTATGAATAGAGAGACTTCCCTAGGAAAAATGCTGTTTGAATGGTAAGCTTAAATGTAAAGAGGAAGACAGACTCTGAGGGGAGTAGCACACTATTCTGTTGTCCAATGAGACTAATTCATAGAATGGGTTGAAAGATCATCTAGTTCCAACCCCCCTGTCATGGTCAGGGACACCTTCTACTAGACCAGGTTGCTCAAAGCCCCATCTGACCTGGCCTTGAACACTTCCAGGGATGAGGCAGCCACCACTTTTCTGGGTAACTTGTTCCAGTCCCTCACCACCCTCTCAGTAAAGAATTTCTTCCTAGTATCTAATCTAAACCTGCCTTGACAGTTTAAAGCCATTCCCCTTTGCCCTGTCACCACATGCTCTTGTAAGAAGTCCCTCTCCAGCTCTCTTGTAGCTCCTTTTGGTGCTGGAAGGAGTTCTTCTCTTCTCCAGGCTGAACAACCCCAACTCTCAGCCTGTCTGCATAGGAGAGGTGCTCCAGCCCTCTGATCATCTTTGTGACCCTTCTGTAGACTTGCTACACCGGGTCCATGTCCTTCTTGTGCCGGGGCCCTCAGAGCTGAGGGCAGCACTCAAATTGCCTCTTAACAGCTGAGTGATGGAGGATGGTACTAGTGTGTGCCCATGCTCATGTAAGCTTTACATGAGAGAGGGGGAAGAAAACCAGACAGGAAGCCAGAGTGGAGTGGGTTAGCACTCATCTTGCTATGGCAGCACCTGAAGTTAGATCCTACTCTTGTTTTGGGCTCAGTGCTTCAGGGAATTGCAGAGTTGCCTACGTTACTTAGTCGTGCAGAATTAATTAGCCTTACTCAGACTTCAAAATGATGGTCAAAGGCAAATGGTTCAAAGCAAAATTTCTGTTGTAATAGCGGGCATGGAGGAAACAACTAAAGTAAGTCCTTTAGTATTTTCTTCTTATAAAATTATTTTGTTACTTTCAGGTGAAACCAAGTAGCAATCAGGTGAACCTGGCTTCCTGTTGTGTGATGCCACCTGATCTCACAGCATTTGCAAAAGAACGTGACATACAGCTGTTAACTCACAATGACCCAAAAGGTAAGACTTTGCCAGCTAAAGTAATAGAAGCCTTCTAAATGCATTTATTCAATACAAAATTGGGAATAATCTTTTCAAAGTTTGTTACATTTGAATCCTGAGCCAAAGATTCTAAAAGTTTCTCCTTCATAAAATATTTCTGTTAAGTTCTTACTGTTGCTTCAAGGAAGAGGGGGGAGAAAGCAATCTTTCAGCTTCAGATAGTTTCTTGAAATAGTTTTAATCAGAAAAAATAGAGTAAATAGAACAATCTACTGAGAAATTTGTAATACGTATGTTAAAGAAATTGCATATTTCAACAAAACGTAGAATGAAATGACAGTTCTATTGCTGAAGGCAGCAAATGACAAATGAAAGTCTACTTGCCCAAGACTTGTCTGTGAAATAGATTACATAGAAATGTTAATGAACAGTTGATTTCTGAGTAGTTTGGTAATACTAGATCTGTAAAATTACTATGCTCTAAGTACGATTCTTTCAAAGTCTCGACTTCTTAAAATAACATTATTACAAAACATGTTGTGTTAAATTCTTCACTTGTTTTATATAGTTATTCATTTGCTAAATGACTGAAGAAGGCTTTCCTTTGGGCTGTAAAACTGAGTGTCCAGCTCTCTGGGTTATTATATTAGTTTCTTTCAAACATCATGTCATCTTCTTCACTGTAAGGACACCTTAAATATCTTGCTGGAGTATGAGAAGTCTTTAACAATATTTAGTTAATTCCTTCCCTATATTCTTTGTTATGACCAACTGTTCATGATGATCATACTTTTCCTTCATTCTCCTTCCTTTCCATTCAGTCCCAAAGAAAAAACTATATGCATATACTTCATAAGTATATGCTTCATAGAACCACTTTTACAACTAATAAACTTCATCAGTGCCTGAGCATGATTTATCTGACAGCATGCAAGATGAATTGCCATTCAATCTGACAATTTCCATGTCCTGTAAAGTCCAAAATGCAACTTGCAATTTAATAAGTACTCTCTATCGTACGTCGTAAAATGAAGGAGAAGAGGATTTGATAGAAAACAGCACAAGTAGTGGTTCCTTTATACGTTGTTTGCTAAGCTTGGCTTTTCTGTAATGGCCAGCTGAGAGTATTGAGACTATCTTTTGGGAGCACCCCAATCAGTGAGATTGTTCTTTTGACTAACTTTTTGGAGGAAATAAGGAGGATTTGTACTTGACTTCCTTTCCTGCTTTCTGGCATTTAAACCCATTTCTCTTAATGCTTTCTGGGCCTGTGGTTACTATGAGCCCAGTTATGGGAGATGCTGTAAATGTTAAGCTTCCAGTGACTGCAAAGGTACCTCTGAATGCTCAGTACTTTGCTGATTTCAGCCTTATTCTTAATTCACCTCTAGTTTGTCTATCTAGCTTCTCAGATTTAATTTTTATTTTCTCCTGGTAATGGCTCTACTCATCAACTCCATTTGATATGGTTGAAATTTCAGTTAATTGGTTTTGTGGGAAACACTCGAAGTTGCAAAAAAAGTGTCCTGAAGATTTGCTCTGTAACATTCAGCTGCTTTTGCCCTACAAGCATTCTGTAAGAGTGGATCTGTGGAGTATGTGGCACTACTTAGGATCTTTGACTGTATGAAAAGGCTTCTCTTAGTAAGTGTTGCTTTTTGCAGCTGTTTTCGTGACATTATTTTAAGCACAAATGTCCCTTTTTAACTTCAGAATTACTTTGTGAAGCAAGTTTCCAAGAAGTTCTTCAGGAAAGCATCCAGAACGTGAAAGCAAGCGAGTGGATTCCTTTATGGCTTCTGCGGTATTCAGTCATTGTTAAAAGCAGAGGAATTATCAAGTCCAAAGGCTATATCATGCAAGCTAAAAGAAATGCATCTTAAAACTCTCCTTTTTTTTTTAATGGCTGTTTAAATTTCTTTGGGATGGGGGAACATTGCATTTTTCATAGAAACACTTTTACAGCATTTATAACAAAATACCAAAAGTTGTAATTATTCTGTGTGATGTCAGCAGGAGTGTCTGTAGTGTTCTAACACTATTTTTCTTTCTTAACCTATTGACCAGTTCATTTAAATTATGAATTTTTTTTTATTTGAAACTATCTATAGAGTAACAGTTTAAAATATTTTTCTTTCTATGACCAGTTCACTGTAAAAATTATCATTATATTTTAGCTGCCATTAGGTAGTATAGAGAAACGTATATTTTTGGTTTTTTAAAAAAACAAATTTCTCTTGACTAATACTTATCTGATAGATGCATAGATTTCAAGCATTCAAGGACTAGTTTTTATAAAAAATTGTCATCTTTTATGGAAAACTACCCAAAAAATTAAGCTGGTATCTCATTGCTTGGTATGTATATATATGCAAGTCAGGTGTTTAATTTATGGGGAGGGGAAACTTGGTTTATTTTTAATAGAGTGTAAAAGATCTCTATGATTTAGAAAAAAAAATGCTTCTTCCAAATTACTTTCTGACTGTTACTTGAATTCCTTCTGGCTTCTTTGTGCCTCAATACGCTTTGTTTAATGTTCGCACAAATGGGATGGCATTTTTACTGTTTGAAATAGAAAATGTATTATTTGTGAATGTTTAAAATAAGATCTGAAAACAAGTGATGAAGAAATCTGTTAATCAAAAACTGTATTGTTCCTGTCTCCTTCTCAACTGTGGCTTGCTTTTTTGATACTTGTGACCTACACAATCAATTGGCCGATAGAATAGACAGTAAATGTTGGTGCTGTTCATTATAGGATTGTGTAAAACTAATTACTTCTTTTGCAGTTGCCTAGGAAACTTTGTTGCTTGTGTGCCGTTCAGAAATGACAAAGCAAGGGTTAGCTTAAGGTTAGGTATCTTTCTGATTGGCAGGAGCTTAGCACACCGGCTTTTGAATCCCAGAGAGATTGCTGCAGCTAAGGCAAAGCTTTTGGTTTAACGTAGTCTCTCTATCAAAAATACCTTTTCCCTCCCTTGGCCATTCAATCTCAATGGATAGCAAAAGTTCAACTTGTAGTTCAGCAGGAACTTTGATACAGAGTGTCTAAGACAATAAATTTCGTTTTGATTTCAGGCAGGGCCATGACCTCATACTGTACTCCTACTGGTAGTACTCATTAACTTAGTTCTACATATTTTGAGACTCGGACTGTGAGGGAATGAATTTTCATCAACATCTTTTAAATTCTGTCATATAGGCAGCTAATGGAATTTGAATGCCTATAGGTAGTGTCTAGAGTATCAGCTTCATATAGTCCATTCCACAAAGTTAAAAGATGCAGGTTTTTCAAGATACCTTTTGAATCCTCAAATATCTTATTTGTAGGTGGCAAATAGTGGGAAATTTTCTTTGCTTCTTCAGTTCTTTTGATAAATGAGAGAGATGGGGAATTGGAACTAGTAATGCATCAATAAAAGTTTGAATTTTTTTCTCCTAATCAAAACGTAGTGGGGTTTTTTTTAACGTTTGACCAGTGTATGTCAGAGTTCAAAATTACATGAGTTTAATTTTAAACTTCCCTAACAGCTATGAGTTGTTTGCTGATGATGATTAACCACTACCTGTATGTTCTGTCTCTGTTTGGCTGATACATTCTGTATCATATTAACTTTTGTGTGTGCTCAGTTTTATAAACTGAAACAAAACAAGAATTATTCTAAAAAAGCTCCTCTATTCTAAAAAGGCTCTTCTAATGGGATCATGATTTATTTCCTTTCTGTAAACTGTTAACAGTTTGCTTGCTGTAGAAAAGTACCTTTTAAGACATGGTATTTCTAGAGTCAACCTGATAAAGTGTTACACTATTGGTTTCACATCATCTCATTCGTTTGTTTTGCATGAAGGTGGGAGAAATGGGATTTCCTTCCATGAGAAACCTTTTGAAAGCTTAACTACATTTTAAATTCTTGTAGGCTTTTTTTAGTTTGCGCTTCTCATCTCAGTAAGAGCATTTTACACTGTCACAGTCTTTTGCACTTCTTCAAGTGCCGTACACCCCGCGATTCCCCCTTCGTGGAATCCCCGTCCCCTCCCGGCCGCAGCCGCGCTCCCCGCAGGGCGGTGTTGGCGGGGCGGGCCGCGGGGCCCGGAAGGGCGGGCGGCAGGAAGGAAGGAAGGAGGGGAGGAAGGAGGGAAGGGGCGGGCGCGGCGGCAGCATGGTGAGCACCAGGCGGTCGGCGGTGCGGCGCCGGGAGCAGGGGCCGCGGGCCCGGGCGGGCGGCAGCCCCTCGGAGCCCGATGCCGATCCCCCCGGTGAGACGGAGGTGAGCGCAGCCGGGGGCGGGCGCGGGGCCGCCAGCGCCACACACGGCGCGGCCTGGCCGATAGCGCGGGGCCGGCGGGGCCGGGCGGGGCAGCGGCGGTGACGGTGACGGTGACAGTGTCGGTGCCCCCGCCCGCACTGCCCCAGCCGCAGCCCGCTCTGCGGGGTGGGGGGCGGCCGCCCTAGGGGGTTAAGCCATTTAGCGTTGCGAGTTAAAGGTATACTTCTTTCCCTTTCCATTACAGGTATTTTAGCATCTCTGTGTTACTTACAGTAACTTTTAGCAGATTATATCTAGTGGTGCGGTCGCTGTGAAGCGAGCTTGTTCCTAAAGCTGCTAAAATTGGTGGTGGAAACCATTTTGGGGCACATTTTGACAGTAGCTAGTCTTCAGTGTTTTATAGTTGAGCAAATAATTGAATATTTCTGAACATAGCTTCTGCATTTGCTTCCTATGGCAGCTTGCCAGGATTTTTTAGAATTAGAAGATATTTGTGTGTTCTTCTCCTGCCTAAAAGACAGGATAAGCAAGGGATGGTTTTTACACACTTCTTACACACGGATAAGACTACACAGAGACATGTAATATGTTGCCAGTATGTGTAGATTTGTTTAAAAGAATTCTTAGTAATTTTTTAACATTCTTTATATAGGATTATTTTATGTGTCAATAGCATACCTTTTTTTTACTCCTTTTCTAGGTGGGATCTGCTGAAATTAGTACTCCTGTTACTAGGAGGATGACTAAAAGAAGAAATAAATCAGTTCATAAGCCAGAGGTGATTCACAAATCTCAGTTTGAAGAGCTGGAACATGCAGAACCAAAGTCAGGTGTCAGTGATAGCTTAGAGATGCAGGTTACTAGGAATGAGAACACAACTGTTCATTCAGCGCAGTCAGTTGCAGAACCCCAAGTTGATGGGGACGTGTCAGAAACAGAATCAAACTGCTCTTCTGTGTCAGGTCTCCAGACACCTTTGTTTGTAAGAGTAACACGAAGGCGACAAATTGTAATTCCTTATCAACCAGATTCTTCTGACAAAAGAAGACATGACAGTACAGCTTTTTTAAATAAGTTGAGCAGGATTCTGGATGAAGATAGTATCTCTGAAGCTGAGTCTTGTTCCTGCGCTGTTTCTGGTGTCCAGATGCCTAATGTTACCAGAACTACTAGAAGCAGGCAAAGCAAAAAGAAATTACAGCCAAATAGAGTTTGTGAAGCCCAGAGCGAAGATACTTCTGATGCAGAATCATGTTGCCTCAGTTCTGATATGGAAACATCCATCACTAGCAAACGAGTTACTAGGAGCATGCAAATGAAATCACAAGCAAAAATTACTAAGCAGAGTGAGGAAAAAGATAAATTTGTTTCAGAAGATGAGAATTTAATTGAGGACACTGTTAAATCTGAGCCCATAATAATTTCTGATTCTAGACCTGCAGAACTTACCTCTGACACAGAAGATGCTTCCACTGTCATTGAGGGTAATAAAGAACCCACTTCACGTAAAAGCAAGTGTTCTTCCGAATCTGCTAATACAACCCAGAGTCCAGATGCAAAAGAAGATGTTTTAAATGATGTGACACCCAGCAGTCTTACAAAAATGAAACAAATTGACATTAAATCACCTGCAAAAAAAACAGTAAAAAACTCACAGTCTGTTGAGGTAGACCATTCAGAAGCAGCCTGTGGCCAAATACAGGAAGATCACAGTAAAATACTTGAGAGGGAAGGGAAATTAGAACAAATGGATATTTCTTTGACTGAGTGCACGAGTCCCAAACAATTTTTAGAATCCCAAGAGCAAATAACACCAAATGAAAGTAAAAAAATTTCAGAATGCGAAAGAGCAGATGCTGAGGTAGATGCACAGCAGCCTTTCACACATTCTGATAAATCAAGGAGTAAGCAAACTAGTACAGCGAGCAGCCTGCCAAAGGACATAGCTGTTGCTCAGAGAACTGATAGCATCAATAAAAGCAGGGTGCTTGACAGTGGTGAAGACCAATCAAAAGAATATGAGGTGTTCCAAAGCAATGAAAGATCGAGCAGTAATGATTCTGTTGCATTGTTTCTGAGCAACAGTGACAGTGATGAATCTGAAAAGAGTGATGTGGCAGACATAGATACGGTTGATGAGAATCTGTGTTACAAAAAGTCAGATGAGAGGACTCCTTCCCTCAACAAATCTTTAAAAAAGAATCCGCTGCATGTCGAAGATCTTTTTGTAATTGATACTGAGCCTGGCATGAGTTCCAGCCAAAAGTATTATCTAGATGAGGTGGACCGAGACAGTGATGCTGAAAGTAAGCATGAAGGAAATGAAAAAGGTGAAGAATCAGATTTGGAAGACGCTGAGGAAGAATTGGTAGATGAAGATGAACAAGATGATGATTTATTGAAAAATAAGACTGACGTGTAAGTATCTTTCTGGGAATAGTAAAGAATCTGCATTTTGTTCAAGAATATGCATAGGATATGTACATTAAGTGCTAAATGATGCAGAATAAATGAAGGAGTATTCTTCTGACATAAGTCATTTTGATGTGGAAAATAGGGTTGCATATATTATAAAATACAAATATGGTCCATAAATTGAGAGTTTCAAGTTTTTTTCAGTTTTGCATATAGCAGGAACAGAATTCTGAAATTTTTTGGCATCTGGAGGCCTTGTATGTGTTCAGCTTAAAAAACAAAATGTTAAACTGGTCAGGCTGACTCAATTGTGTATTCAGGTCACAGTTTTCTTAATGTGGGGTTTGGTGTTTTTTTGTTTTTTTTTTAGTTGGAATGTAAGTGACAAGAAGTCCAGTAAATTCCTTACACATTGCCTAATTAGATCATGCTTTTTAATCATATACAGTTGCATATAATTTTATGTATCAGTCCTTGCTGTACACTTGATGGTCACACTTCAAGGGAAACCAGCCTAGCATAGAATCAGCATAATTTGGGTGGGGTGGTACTTCCTGACTCTTGTAGTCCAACTGCTGCTAAAATCCCTTTGTATGCTTCGTATGTTTAAAGCATAATATCCTTGTTTAGGTTGGATAAGTAAGTCTTAATCTTTTGATTAAAAGGACAGGGTTGGCTTTCTGGGCTGTGAGTGCACGTTGCCAGCTCATGTCCAGCCTCTCATCCACCAGCACCCTGGAGTCCTCCTCGGCAGGGCTGCTCTCTCTGCATCCCCAGCCTGTATTGACACTGGGGTTGGCCCGACCCAGGTGCACCACCTCGCACTTGGTCTTGTTAAACCTCAGGAGATTCCTGGGGCCACTTTCCTGAGCTTGTCCAAGTCCCTCTGGATTGCATCCCATCCTTCAAGTGTGTAAACCACAACACTCAGCTTGGTATCATCTGCAGATTTGCTGAGGGTGCACTCGATCCCTTTGTCTATGTCATTAATGAGATATTAAATGATGCTGGTCCCAGTATGGACGGACCCCTGAGGGACACCAGTTGTCACTGACGTCCATCGGGACTACGGCCATTGACCACTACCCTCTGGATGTAACCATCTAACCACTTTCGTATCCAAGTTTAATAACTTTGATCCTAGTATGGTTATACAGACAAGGACTTGAACATTCCTACAGTGAATTCTAGTTTCTTCATTCTTCTCACTAAGAGCTGACAGTATTTTTACCACCCATACGTCTGTGGGTTTGTGGTTGTTTTTTTTTTCTTCAGGTAGCAAGCTTCTAATTGTTTGGAAGGATGCTGGTCATGAGTTCTTTTGGCAAGGCTAAGCAAATATAAGAATTCAATTTTACAGAGTATATTAATATATAAGAATGCAGTGTTACAGGTAATACAAAAGATTTGTGGAAATGATTTCACAGGTATTTTTCAATAATAAATCTCACTTCATATAATGGCATGAATCTCCCTCATTTTCTGTCACTTCTAAATTAAATATTCTAGATATCAAAAATCATTGCAGAACTGAACCTAAATTGGAAGAATAAGAAAAATATTTTTTCTTTTATTTTCCTCAGAGGACAGTAGAAGGTTTAGCTGCACGCATGTTACAATATTTTAATAATTAACTATTTCTCTTTTAGTTTACATCTTTCCAGCAGCATAGACCCTGGTTTGAATATCAGGAAGCTTGGAGGTTTATATATTAGTTTTGATGCAAAAAAGCAGAAGCCTAGATCGAGTGTAATTGAAAATCTGAAGGAGAAGAAGAAAGATCAGGTAATGTGTTTACAATTATTCAGTTATCTGTGACTACAGTAACACAAAAATGTTAATTAGGTTGGTTTGTTTGCTTTTAAAGAAGTATCCTTTTTGTGGTTTGCTGAGAATTTCCATTCTTTTTGGCCAAAGTGTGGATTTACATTTTAATGGTAAAAATTTAAATATGCGTAACACTTCAGAAATTTAAAAGCAGTGCAAATCCAAGCATTACCTTGTAAAATAAACCACAGTTGATTATACCTGCAGTTTTGCCTAATAGTACATGAGCTGAAGGTTTTCTGACAAGATACTTAGTCCATAGCCAGAATGAATTCCAGTAAATAGAGGTCTATACTCTCCCTAATATGGAATTAGCAGTTTCATTTCAAAAGCACCCTTTGAGATAAAGGGATTGTGTTATTTTTGTTGACACTGTTTTCTTTGGATCATTCGTGATAGCCCTCTTTATTCCAGAGCTTTTGCTGTCTCACTGCTTCCAGAACAAGCCAACTGTTTTCTGCTGTTGGCCAGGATTCTGTTTTGAAGATCCCTGCTGCAGTTTTTGTGGATCAAAGCAGCTCAAGTATTGCATTAAAATGCTTGCTTCGATTCCGTATGATTCCCTTAGTAGGTTCTGTAAATATAGTTAAGCAGTAAAATTTGTATCCAGAAGTGGCTGTTCTAATGTTGAAAAAAATCCTTACAGCTCTTGCAGAAGAGTGTAATAACTCCAGACTTTGAAAAAAAGGAATGTGTCCCACCCTTCAGGGAATCACTTCACCAGCTAAAGAAGCAACGCAGGGTAAGTGAAGAGCTGATAACACCTGAAATAACAAAACAAGCTGTGGTAGAAAGCCTTGTGCTGGGACTGTGTGCATACACGGCCTCACTGAAAGTGGAGTGATGAACTTCAGTTTATTGTCTTTGAGCTGTCCTGTGAAAAGCTGTCCTTTCAGTCACTAGGACAGTGAAATGAAAGATAATATGCTCAGATGGTACAAATCTGTCATTGGTACAGTGCTGATGACCTTCTTTGTAAGGGTCATAACATACACTTTTTAAAGGTACGTATTTATATTCTAAATGCTTTATCCATCTTTCGTAAGGAAGAGTTCCCTGTTCTGCCCCATCCTCGTTCCTGAATGCAAATTCATTTTTTTCAATATTGCATCCTAGGCAGAGCGAGAGAAAACAACAGGTGATGGATGGTTTGGTATGAAAGCCCCGGAAATCACAAGTGAACTGAAAAATGATCTTAAAGTTTTGAAGATGAGAGCTTCATTGGACCCTAAGCATTTTTATAAGAAGAATGATAGAGATGGTCTGCCCAAGTACTTCCAGGTAAGGAAGCAGCAGAAGGTGGCATTGTACTGCTGGAGTTTTGAACAGCTGTTAAGATGCCTATTTTGTAGGTAGCCTCTATGTTGATTTAATTTCGTATCTGAATTATTAAACCATTTTGATTACTTTGCTGCAGTTTGCCACTGTTAATCTCTCTATTACATATGTGTATATGCTGGGGTTTTTTAAGTTTTGGCTGATCTCATAGTAGTGAACAAATATCTGACTGAATCCATATTCTGAACCCTCAGAGGACTAGATTTTCACTGCTTTTTTAAAGTATTAGCCTTTTTAAACAAGCATATAGAAAATAATTGGCATTTGTCTTACTAGCTAATACAGTTTGAATGGAGATACCTACCTTTGTGATCAGCTGAAATTTCTGCTGCTGTACTTGTCAAGTGGTTTGCATAAAGAAAGAAATTATGCAGAAGCTGCAGAAATAGGCTTGCAGCAACTTTGAATAGTTCATGTGCATGAGGCAATGTTTTCATTTCTCAAAATATTACCACTTCACTCTAAAGCATGGGAGAGTGGTTTATGTTTGGAAGTTAGAAAAACTTAGAAGTTTTCCACATAATTAGATCTGTGCAGGTTTGTTTTCAGTGCATGGCATGTGTACTCCATGTATCTCTACTACTACGTGAACTGGCAGAGCTGACTGACATGCTGGTTGGAAACAATGTGATGTGTTTCAGGATGAAGCCCTTGTATTAAATTAACTGCTCTGTAATCATCCAGCAAAAACACCACAGTGACAGAGACAGGAAAGTGGTCATTAGGGTTTCCTTTCCCTTATATTTAAAATGTTTGAAAATTAAGAACTGGATTTTATTTATGAATAAAAGCATTGATACAGCAGTCTAGTGTTGAAAACTGTACAGTCTTAAAGCTCAGGCTCTCCTGTCTGCACAATGCAATGAGACCAAAAGTGACTGCATACAAAATGTGACTTAATTATTTTGGTATTTTGCACTTTTCTTAAGCAGCTGTCATTCTGATCTGCTCTGTAAGTGTCTTTACACTTGGTGATGAGGATTTAAACAAACAAACAAAAAAGTAAAATAATCAACATCTTGCTGTACAGTAAGAATGTTTTCATTTTTGTTTTTAGATTGGAACTGTGGTTGATTCTCCCATAGACTTTTACCATAGTCGAATCCCTAAGAAACAAAGGAAGAGAACAATTGTTGAAGAGCTGCTTGCGGATTCTGAGTTTAGAAGGTATTTAAAAATAGTCTTGTAATTTTAATATCCCGTGTAAGAGAGGAATATTTTTAACCATATAACTTTTCTTTTGTTTTATTCAGCTTGTGTGGTGGTTTTTTTATACTTCAAAGAAAAATTTTTAATCTTTTAGCACTTCGATAACACTGCCATTTAGAAGGCCTAAGGGATGGGATAATTAGACTGAGATAACATGTATTTTATCTTCATAAAAGGGTGTTATCCAACTTGGGTTATCACTATTGGCAGCCACTCTTAAAGACTGATTATTTTTTCTTGGCATAATTGATAGAAAAGAGCAGACTGTAATTCTGTGAATGTTGATATTATTTCATTTTATAAATATATCAGTCTGCCACCTGTCATGGGAATCAAAATTGTGATAGAAGACTTACTTGAAGATTATGATTGGATTAATTAATGTCTGCATAACCTACAGTTTTTGGAGTAGTTCCTATAGTTGTTCCATTTTGATATTAGTTATTACATGATGTTAATCTGCACTTCTCTTTTCTCATAATGACATGTTTTCTTTGAAGTAGTGCATGATTTGGGATTATAACATTAATTTTGTCTGACTTGTAAATTAACTACATAACGTTGGGAAGGCAAGTTAGTATAGCTGTTTCTTAACTAGTTTCCTGGCTTGACCTGATTTGTAAGGTATTTATTAGAAGGTGTTTTTAAAAATTATTATATTTGAAATTTGATCAGTTAATTTATGTTGTGGTTAATTAAGGACTTTAACCAGACGCTTCAGCATTAGTGCAGATATTTGTCAGTGTCACATTTAAAAGCCTCAGTACTGCTCAGTGCACAGTGTCTGTCGCAGCAATTGGTGCAGGTACGTAAGAATCTGTATTAGAGGGATAGCAACTCATAGTAAGTGTATCCTCTTAATTGTTCAGTGTTCATCTTATGTCAGTTTTCAGTCTTGAGTAGAGCGAGGTTTATTTTCTTGAGTTTGGTTAGAAAGCAGTATAAAAGTGAGTGTAATTTGCTCACAGTGTTGTCAAAATTGATGAGTCTTCCCCTTAAGAGCAGTAGCAGTGTTTCAGCAAACTGTCCAAAATGGGATTGCACGTGCCATGAAGAACCCCCCACCAAAATAAATGGTTCTTCAATCCAGTTTAGTTCCAAAACAAATTTACCTGCATTTACCATTGATCCAGTGTTGATTTCCCTTTACCTTTGCATAAGTGTACAAAATCAAAGAAATTTGATTCAGAAAACAGAGAGAACTCAGTTTGGCAAATTATGTGTATAGAGTACTTTCCATGTTATCTTTTCTTGAACTTTGGTTTACCGTGCTTAAAACTTATCTATTTTGTTCAGATATAATAAAAAGAAGTATCAGGAGATCATGAGTGAAAAAGCAGCTTTTGCAGCAGGGAAGAGGAATCGGAAGAAGAAGAAATTTCACAATTAAGAATTGAAGAAAAATACCAAGCTGGAACAACTTATAAAACTTTTTACAGAATGCTTTGGTTGTGGTGGTTTTTTTCCTTTTTTAAGATTGCAGGTCATGTGCAAACTGAGGTTTAGGGAAATTCTTGCAGTGAGAATTTGGTAGGGAGATTTATCAAATTATCAGATATCTAAATTTAAATTAATTTAGATTTTAAAATTAATTATATTTAAATTAATTTTTATGTAAAACTATTTATATGAAAGCATATTCTTAAATCTGAGTAAAAAATCCAGCTTTGCAGATTGTGGTCTTCTCAGGCTTCAGTCTTTACATCAATTAATTAGTAAATTCAATTTAAAGTTATATATGTAATTCACCTTGGCACATGCTGTGTGCCAGAACAGATTTTTCCTTGTCTGGTCAGAGGCACTGCTGGCCAACACTGTAACAGAAGGTACCGAAAAATAGTTTGGTTGTGATGGGTTTATTTTAACACTGACCATAACAGGATTGAGAATGATCCAGAATTCAGTGCCTACACATATACTTTTATATTTATGTGTGTGTGTATTATAATATAGATTATATATATAATTTATAAATAAATTTAATCTACAAATTACCTATTAAGAAATAATATAAATAATATTTATATATAAAATTTTAACTGTCATATGTTGTTTTATTACTTTTTTACCATTTGATACTTGTCTGATCTTTTTGAAAATAACTTGACATTGGCATCCCTTCTGTAGGGTGTGGTGTGCAGGTTGTGTGGCTGGTCGCTGCCCTGGCACAGTTCTGCAGGTAAAGGAATAGAGGGAGTCTGGAAGGCCTCTGCTACCATTATGGAGCCAGAGATGTCACGGGCTCAGTTCCCCTTTAGTGACAAGTCAAAGCCTTTTGTGATTGTCAGAACTGTTGTGGTGTTTAGTTACCTGGTTATTTTATTGCTGTTATAATTAGTGTAATTCAGTTACTCCCCTAAGGTAGCAAAAAAGATGGATAATAGAAGATATAAAACTGGCACTACATTGTCTTAGGTGGATTAGGATTTAAAAGTGCTTATCACAGGACCAGTGGTGTTGATTGTGTTCTTATCACGTGAACACTGAATTTTAAAGGTTGCAGATCTTAAGCAAGAAGCGCTTAATTATGCTTTTGACCAATGTTAAACCACCAAGTTTTCTATGGAGAACGAGACAGTTGTTTTTTTTAAGGATTAGTTTTTTGTGCTGAAAAGAGTGAAGCTTGAAAGAAATTTTCCCCTGATCCTTTGTTGTGTTTTATATAATTCCAAAGTTGAACATAATGTTTTACTGCCAGAAACAGACAGGAATCTTGGGTCCTTAAAAAGTCTTCACTGCCTGGAAATGAAAAGTGTCAAAGTAAAGTGAATTCATTGGGAAGTATCGAACACGTACCGGTAAAACCACCTGTCCCCAGGTCTTAGTTAACATGCAGATGCTATTCTAATGCAGCTATATGTATCCTAGTGTCTTGATTCCCTGAAAATTATAAAAGGCCAGTAAAAAACAACTATTAGTGTCTTGTTCTCTGGATGACATTGAAGCACAAAACAATTATTACTGAACGCCGAGAAGAAAATGAGGCACCACAGTAGCTGTCATTCTGTTGCATCCTGGGATGTTCAAGTGCAACTTTGGAAAAGCAATGTATGACTCTGAAAGACCTTAAAAGAGAAATACAAGCTGCGTGTTAAACAGCAAGCAACAACTTGGTGTCTGTTGCTCAGGCTGCTCAGTAGCTAGTTACAGAAGTTACTTCATGTGCAACATAGCTAGTGAGGGATATGGTTTATGTTCTGTATCCTTTCCCTTTGATTCTTCTAATACCTTCTATTTTGTCACACTCTGCCCAGCAAGTGCCCATGTTCTGTGCAGACGAGGTGAGATGTGCTGGACCATTTCCAGGGCTGCCCGGTAGTACTTGCAGGTTGTGTTGGCCGGCTTGCCCATCACCTACAGCCTGATCTCGTGTTCAGCCTCTGTTAGTTCAGGTACTACATACAGCACCTTTTCTTAAGCACCAACTTTCATAAAAGCACAGACAGGTAGTATTTGAAATTGATATAAGGTTTAAGGTGCTGGAGAAGGAGTAAAAACAAAATGCACCATGTGATTGCCTAGGCTTATCAGATTTCTCTGGAAACACAAACATTTTTTACCTATCAATTGCAAGTAGTATTTTAATGGCTGTCAGACATATTTGTGTTAATCTGTTATTCTGCCTTTATTGACTTAAACCATAACTAACAAGAAATTTCCCCGAGATAAAAGGGCAGTAGGTAGTGTGTTGGGTTTTTTACATATGCACCTATTGCTGCTTGGGATTTCACTGGAATGTTTTATACAGACAGTATTAATTCCTTCCTCCTGTTTCATTATGCTCCCCTTGGTTTTATTAGTATTTCTTTTTCAGCTTGGGCCAGAGATAATCCAGTGGTTGTACAACCCAGGGAGTTCACAGTCCATCTCCTTAGAGATGGAGCAAAGACTATGGTAGGGATCAGGTTGATGGTGGCTGAGATGTTCCTGGTGTGGTGCCAGTAGTAGGCATGTTTTGTGAACAGAAGTAGTTCTTTTTTAGTAGTTCTTTTTTAGTA
>JAWWLV010000005.1:16980932-17010679 GCA_035041135.1 Platyrinchus mystaceus | reverse complement strand
TTCTTTTTTAGTAGGCATGTTTTGTGAACAGAAGTAAAGTAGTTCTTTTTTTCCTGTCATGCTCTTATTGTTCACACTTCCTCTTTTTCCTTCTTTGGGGGTCTTTAACCTCTCTGCAATCAATTTAGTCTCATTAAAACTGAAGGTATCTTCTTATCATTGCTGTTTTCCATGTGGTAAAACTGTTCTTATCTCCTAATTTTTAAGAAGTCCTTTCTTCATCACAGGGGCCTGCCTAGGTATGTCTTATTGAAACTTGGAATCCTGCCATAGTCGAATTTGGAAAGGATCATGAGAGCTTGTCCTGCCCAGCCTCCTGCTCAAAGCAGAGTTAGACCAGGTTGTTCAGGGCTTTATCCACTCAGGTCTTGAAAACCTACAGGGGTGGAGGCTGCCCAACTCCCAGAGCTCCAATGCTTGACTTTACTCATGGAAAAAAAAAAAATTCTTCATATCCAGTCAGATAGAAGGATTATTAATGATTGTTGTACTGCCTCTTGGGCCTTGCATTTGCTTTCTTTTTAAAAATTACTCCATAAATTTGTAGCAAGCAGCATCCATCTAATTTATAGTGCTTGCTATAATCCTTGACGGTTTTCCTCCCAGTTCTCTTAAAGCATTCTGAAATACTGTGTTGTCTATGCAATATTTTCCTCAAAACCCTTTTCATACAAATATATTGTGGAATTGTGTTCCTGTACTTTTTCACTGGAATTTCACATTAGAATCTGTTACACAGCCAGTATCTCAGGAGAGCTGTCCCTGTGCTTACCTCTAGAAAATGCCCAGCTCCTTGAACCAGCACTTTTTTCTTTTGGACTGTAGTCCTTTATTAACTTTTGCATTTTTAGAGAATTGATTATGAAAATATTACTTGCAACATGGAAACATATATGTAAAAGCCTCTGCCTTCAATTTTTTTCAATAGGAAGGAAAATTTTATGAAGCTTAAATACAAAAAGCAGGAAGGGAAGCAGTATTTGGACTGAAATACATTGGAAGTGACAACGGGGAGAAACATTCTGTCTTCTGTCATCTGATTTAGTTGCTTTTTACAAGTTTACTGTAGAGAGGTTTTGGTTTTGCTGTTTGCAAATTCTGAGGAAGTTTGTTTCTGTGAAGGACTTCATTTTGTAAGTAGATGGCATTTTTGAGCGTGTTATTGTGCTGCATAACAGTGATGGATAATGTGCCAGACAGTGTGTTTCATTTGCAGTTTTTTAGTTTTTAAATAAGCATTATTACAACTGGAAAGTAACACTTGCAGGACTAAAAGCAATTTATCAAAAAAAACACCCAAATTGAATAATTCACGAATAATAAAACATTAATTTATAATTTATCCCACTGCACAAAATCAAGGAGGTTAGTTTAGTACTGCTGTTGTCTTGATTTACCATCTATTTTGATTGCTATTATTAAAATGGCTCTTCATCTTCTATCTTGTTATGTATGCGTAAGTCAGAAAAGATGGTCTAAGTTCAGGTGTTCAGTCCTTCAGTTTTATCTGCTGCATTTTGTAGGCTTGTTTTGTTGCTTGAAAGTAACCAGGAGTTTATCACGGGGGCGCATTCTAACTGAAGTGCCTCCAGGAAAAACGCAGCCTTGGTTTTTCAACTATATTACTTACGAGGGCTGTCCTGGAGCGCAGCGGCCCCTCTGGGCTGGTGTGTCGGTCCCGGCCGCTTTGGCGGAGCGCGAGCGCTGCCTGAGGGCGGCCACGGCGCCGGGAGAAGGAGCGGAGCCCTTCTCCCGCTGCCTGAGGGCCACGGGACCGGGAGGAGAAGGAGGGGAGCCCTTCTCCCGCTGCCTGAGGGCCACGGGACCGGGAGGAGAAGGAGGGGAGCCCTTCTCCCGCTCCGCCCTCGGCCAGCCCGCCTTATCGCTGCTGGAGAAGAAGCTTCATGTCGCTGGGCCGGGATGAGAAGCCACATTCGCTCGATGGCGGCTGGTGCCGCTGCCTCCGCCCTCTTCCAGCCTTTCCCAGTCCGCCAGGCCCGGCGGGAGGCGGGCCCAGCGAGCCTCACTGACGCGAGGCGGCCGCCGGGAAGCGCCAGGCCGGGGGACGGGAGAGCTGCGGCGGTGAGGTAAGGGACGGGAGAGCGGGGCGGAGAGATTTCCGCCGAAAGGCGCGGGGGCGGAGGTAAAAAAAAAAGAAAAAAAGAGAAGACACGACTCCGCCGGGACTCGAACCCGGAACCTTTGAATCCCTTCAACCCTCTAGAAGTCCAATGCGCTATCCATTGCGCCACGGAGCCACCTGTTGGAGTCTCCGCGCGCCGCCCATAGAGCCTGCGCAGGCCGTCAGGGGTTAGTCGCGAACGCTCCGGCTCTTTTCCTCTTTTTCTTTTACTTTTGTTTAATCAGTACGAACAGGCTTCGTCTTATACGCTGCTGCATAGACGAGCCTTGCGGCAGCCCCTACGTGCCGCCCGAGCGCTGCCCACGGCTTCGTGTGCAGCGCTCGCCGTGGCGCGGCGTCCTCATTTCTTACGGAAGACTGACTTTTTTTAAGTTCTTCGGTGATCAGTATAAAATATTTGTTGACATCCCACTCCGGCGTTTTCAGTATTAATCCTTAGGTTTGGAGGAATCTAATGGTATTCCGCAATTGCCTTATGTTTATGAACTCTTCCTCTAAACGGCCATAAAATTCACAGTAACACCCCTTCTTACCCTGCTTCCCCCGTGGATTCAGTAAAACAAGATATTGCCTTAAAAGCTGTAATTATAGTTTGAAATAAATCTATGATACTGGTTTTTCAAACCACGAGTAGGCATATGAGAAACCCCAGAAGACAAGAGTATGAGGTTATTTTTTCTTTAACCCTCCCCAGCCGAATATTCCAAGCGGAGCCTGTGCCTTTGTGCTGCTGAGGGTCTCTCTGGCCCGGCTTTCCCGGGCAGTGCCATGTGCGCTGTGGTGCCGTGGCCCGGGTTATGCAGTAGAACGGCCTTGTAAGAATCTCGTGCTGCACTCTATCGTAATTTAAAAGTACCGGTATCCATGAGAGCGGAGAAAAACATAAAAATGAGCGCACCCTGAAATCCGAGGAAGCAGGAAGCTAATCAAAGCGATGTAAAATGACGTGACTACGATACACAATCCACAAGCCGTTGCCTCCAGGGCTGTGATACCGAGGGTAATGAGTAACCGGGGTGACTCAGGCACATCGGCAGCGTGTCCCGTGATTCCCATGAAGTCAGCTGGGGTGCCGGTGGCCAGCAGTAAGGCAAAGCTCATGAGCTGACTGATGACTAAATAGCCCCTACAATGCTGCCGAGAAAAGGGGGTTGCTGGAAGGCTTCGGTAGTTACAGCAAGTACCAGATTAGAGATACACCCCCCAAGCTAACAGTGTTATTGAACCAGAGCAGTTTTAAACACAGACCAAGAATCACGAAATTACACAAGATTCACTAAATTGTACAGGGCTGCTCGAATTTACAGTCTCTGGGTCCGTATGGTCTTGCCAAAACTGTTCTATTATGGACAGAACTCTTCATAGACGCTCCTGGTAAAGGAATGCAAGGTGTGGAAACTTTGCATCCTCAGACCCCCGTACTGCATAATACCCAGAGATCTTGTTTTTAAGAGCTGAGCTGATCTTCAGAATAATAAGCTTAAATTAATGTTTGTGCAAAACAAATAAACCACTTGTAAGTAGCTAAGAATCACCATAAACATCTTGTAGTTTTTGAAAACCTGGGCATGTGTATTGTGGGGTGAAGGGAGTGTCGGTATCTCACCAGCGTGACCTTTGGACAGCAGCTGGTGAAGAATCAGTTTGCTGTCAGAAGACTGGTTCTGAAGCTGTAAGAGGGAAGAATCGTGACACTGATATGATTCTTACTTCCTCTCACATTTTCGTTTTGGTTTGTTGGTTTATAAAGGTAGGTAAAGGCTTTTGTTTTCATTCATGCAGGAGGACTGACTGGGGCAGCGTTTGGAAATTTTCCAGAAATATTTCAAATTATTCAAGTCGGTTTGCTTTTTTGTTCTGTAAATGTAGTCCCAATGCAAAGTCCACCTTTGCGTTTGGACAGCAGATGGAGCTGCTGCATGAGAAACAGGAGAGCTCTTGGGTCATGAACTCACAAAATGTGATGTGTTAGGCAAAACCAATGGATCTGATTAACTTTTGCAGGTGCCTGGACTTAGATCCGTCCTTTGGACTTCTCCTCTTTTGGGAATGTCTGAAGTCCACTTCTGTTGCAAGCTGGCTCTTCAACTTTATGCTCTGTTGCAGGGAGCGGAAGTTTCTTGGAATACAGTTGTGCTTGTTTCAGTTACTGGCACTTAGAGAAATTTAGCTGAGCTCAACTAGGTGCCATTTTGCTAATTTTAAAGAGGAGGAGAAACTGAGGTAGGAATATCTTGACACAACATAGCAAGTGCATCAATGGCAAGCCCCAAACGGCACTGTCATATAACACTCTTCTACTGAAAAAAAAATCTAGAAATTATTGATGAAATTGAAGTGTTCAAGAGACTTTTTACAACTTGGGTTTCAACATTAACTTCTGTTACTGTACTGTAGTGCTATGTACTGTATATCCAATTACTTCTGGTAAGATTTGAGCTTAAAAATTATTAAAAGGAAAATTTCAAATTTGCAGAGCTTCCACAGATGTTTGTTGGGAGTATCATCATCTTTCTCTAACAACAAGTGTAATTAATACACTTGTTGAAAGCAAGAGGTCAGAGAAGGCTGCAGGCAAAGAGGCTCTCATGTATAGATCACCTAAATGGGACCCTTACATAGTCTGTGTATTTCAGATTCTTTTCTTTCTCTCTCTCTCGACATGGGAGTATTCCAACTCTGCTGCTTTAACGATTCCCCTGTGTAGTGCAGCAAGAGAAAGCACTCTTCAAACTGGCAGAAAAATACTTGGATGAACAAGGTCTGAAGATACTGAAAATAACTCTTTCAGGGAGAGTTTCTTTTGGTAATTTACAATTTGATTGGGTTTTTTTTAATTTATTTTCTTAACATGAAGATAAACGCTGCTGCATCTCTGCCTGTTCCTCAGTGGGGGCTGTAATTGCCATGTGACTATCAGGGGATTGGAGAATTACCTGTCCTTGTTTGCCAGGGTGCCAGCAGGCAGACTGCTGTTGAGAACCTCTTCCAGTTATCTTAGTTGCTGTTGGACTAATGCATGTTCTCTCCCAGTGAGTATATTTGGGTAGATAGGAGTAATTCCCAAGGGCAGTGCCTTGCAGAGTTGGGGAGACATGAGCAATCGTGCCAAATCACCTCTACAAGGGATTATAATGTGTTAATTCTGTGTAGCTCTATTAACAGAGCAGCTGCTGCAAAACCAGCTGTGAGACAAATACAGCCTTTTGTGGGAAAAGTTTGAAGTCCTTTCCTCATATTCCATAAGTAATTTTTTTCATAGTTAATTTTATGTATCTGGTAGACAGTCCATGGGTCTTAATGATTGTTCTCTGTGATGATACAATTGGTGAGGAGCCTAGGAACTGGTTAGAATGGTATCACTTGCAGTTCACTCTTACTTGCTCAGATTCCTTCTAATATCTTCTTTTGGAGTAAATGCAAAATTATAGTTTCATTTTTTTATTTACATTTTTACTATGTAATGTATTTATGTACCACGCACTTGTTATTAATTTCTCATTAATTTATTCATTAGGGTTTTGTATTTCTATATTTACTGTTACATTTTCTTCAGAAAGCAAAGTACATAAAGCCAGGTGTCTACAGTGACACTTTTGTGAGGGTTTTTCCCCCATTTCTTCTGCTTCTTGAATATGTACATTTGAAGGCCATTCACTGCCTGTTGCCAAAAGTGGAGTACATCTGACTTCCAAAGAGATGGGAATCTGTTTCAAGACAATTTCAATGTTTTCTGTTGCTAACTGGATCTGGGTTTTTTTTCATCAGAGAATGAATGTCATCATTTTTTTTTTTCAGAAATGCATAAGATTTGTGTCAAACACCCTTCAAAAATATCTGAAGTGATGCCTTTAAATATATTTAAAAATTCTATTCTTAAAAGCCCCCTTCCTTGCTTTTATTAAAAATCACATGTTATTGGTATTTTCATAATTTCATGCTTATTTACACTGGGACTTTGCTTAGCAGACTTATTTCTTGCTTCCTTGGTGGGCCTTTTCTCCTTTAAAATTTTCTGTTGATGTTCTATAGCTTAACACAGAATTAGCTTCTAGCATCTTTTCTCAGATTTTACGCTTCTGTAATCTGTCAGTACAGCTTTTTTCTCTGTTTGAACAGCCATAGTGGAAGAACACTGAACTAGCAAGTGATTTTTATAGCTAATCCTTGTGCAGTCATTGCACTATATTCTTCCTTCCAATTTTTGTCTCATAAACGCAGTCATTGAATTAATGCAACTTATCACCCAGCAGAAGTTACAGAATGAAGAAACAAAAAGCTGCACATCAAAGGGTCTTCTGTGCAGACAGAGCAGACACAAAGGCTTCTTTGTGATGAATGTGCAGAGTTAGCTCTGCCACTCTATATCAGCAGTGAATTTTCTTCAATTCTAGCATTGAAGTAAAAGAATGCCCTTTGTTCTTGTAGGGAGTTTTACTTTTATTTCCAAAATGCTGGCAGGCAGTAAGCATTGACTTAACAACATAAAAAATTAATTTCCTGTGTTCAGAATTGTGATATACTTTTATAGAACTTTATCTTGGTTTATTCAATGTAGTAAAAGGTACCAGTCATTTCTGCAGCAAAGTGAAACAAGCAGCTTCCAGAGTCAGTGATATCTGTAAATCATAGGAATCACTGATAACAAGACCCCTTATTTTTGCCACAGCCACTGTAGAAATAATGTTCTTGTTGTTATTGTTATTATTGCAATAATATAAAAATTAACTGTAGTTAATTTTGTAAATATCTGAATTTGCAACCACTAGGATGGAGAAATCAGAAAAATAGTCTGAAAAAAGCCAAAAGAAATGCCATCACAGCTCCCATCCAAAATTACAGAGATGAGGGTAGACATTTACACCCAGATAGTATGTCAGGGACATTTCAATCTGGTTTTGATACAAGTGGCCTTTATTCCGTAGATTGCTACAAAATTATCACTTGCTTTTGTTAGTGTTGTGATGACGGGATATTCTTTTGTATGTCTAAAAGTGGGAACATGGCTTCTTAATTTACCTTCAAGTGCTAATCCTTCTCACAGCTGGTCTGGAAGGGCAGAAGGCCTTTGGATTTGGTGTTAATTGCTATGGAGTTGATCTTAGTTACATAGAGGCCTCATGTTTTTTGACTGATGGTTTTGCGTCATTTGTCAGCAATGCAGTTATCTGCTAGAGATAGTTGTATGTTTTATGTTACTAATTAGAATGAGAAAAGTGAAACAGCATTTGGTGGAAGTGTGAGAAATGGTATCTCTAAGCAGGCTGGACAAGTAAATTTCACACTGAGTTGAAATAGAATAGGGAAATCTGGCACAGGAATTACTTTGGAATCCTTGGAAAAAATGAGAGTACATTGAAAAAAAAGAAGGGGTAAAGGAGAAACATAAAGGCCTGTGCTGTGGAGAATGAGAGTAATGTTGATGGTGCTGATAAAACTTCGGTGGGGGGTTGTCTTTGGTTTGAGATGGTTTTTTCAGAGTCTTCTCTCTTGCAGTGCAGAATGGGTTTGGGGTGAGCATGCAGCTAATCCATGGTAGAACATGATGAAATCAGTCCCAAACAGCCTGTACTAGTTTGCTTCTTCATAAAATCAGAAATTCAGGTTGTTTTCCATCTCTGTGCTGGCAGAGCTTGTGTGACATACATCCAGCATGGGAGTTCACACCTGCAAGCCATATATAGCTTAACTTTAGCATACTTACATAAATGACAAAATCATCAGTTTTCAACTCATGGATTTTAACACTCCTGACATGATATCTCTCTTCCTTTGGGTCATACCTAAAAGCAGTTTAGTGACCTGTTGATTTGCACCAGGAGACACTGGTCTGTTACGGTCCCAATAAGGAAGACACTCAGACTATAAAGTATTGCTTAAAATGCCATTTATTGTGGCTCACACTGTAAAGAAAAACAACAACATAAGTAGTTTTATGTCCTTCCAGATGTGAGTTGGGTGGTATTGAACAGGTCTCAAATCAGAGCCCAGCACTCTGGGCAGATCCTGCCCAGGGAAAGGTCATCTGATATTTTGGTCTTTTGAGCACTTGCGGGATTTTCTTGAAACAATTCTAGTTCTCACTTCTACTGTCAGACAGAAAGCTGAGTTCACTTAGGAACTGTTTGCTGCACTTTTAGATAAAGACAAGGACGCCCAGGCAATGTACTCACCCGGACTGAGGGGGAGCTGCCTGGGGGCTCCTCTGTTCCCAGGCTGTGTGTCCTGCAGCCCTGGGAAATGTGCCGCTCAGCACGGATCTGACAGCCCAGATCTACATGCAGCACAGCACTGGCCTGTGTATTGTATGGGCATCACTAACTCCTCAGTAAAGTGTTCTGGTTAGGATCAATAAGCTGTGATTGAGGAAAAAAAACCCCTTGGATAAAGGATTTCAAAGTGATGCAGTTAGACATTTAGGTTTTGAGAGCATCAGTGTTTTCAGGGCAGATATACAGCCTAGGTGAGTGGGAAGTGAAACTTCTAAGTAGCTTCCATAATGTAATAATCATAATAACAATGACAGTAGTGATAATGCATGATAATATACATAATAAAATACAATGTGATGCCTGGAGTAGTTAAGTTTACCTGTCCCTATTAGTCTTTTGCGCTCTGGACTGATGGAGGGTGTTTTGAGCTTGTGCAGTGTTACAGTTATGGAAATGAGTTAATTTTGTTGTTGTTGTTTGGGGTTTTTTTATTGGATTTTTTCTTTCTTCCAATTTATAAGTAAAATTTTTAAAATATCTTTCAAGAGGAAATATTTTTTAAGAAGTAGCCTGCAAAGCTCTCAGCTGAAAGTAGGAACTTATTTCCTAATGGCTCATTGGCAAATAGGCGGCACACTTTTCACTTAGTAGAAAAGTAATAATAATACTAATAATTAAAAGTAAGATGTGAAAAAAATTACTGAACACAATATACAGATTCTTCTTAATTTAGGGGGGAAAAAACCCAACCTCACTGCTCAGTTCTCGTCACTGTGATTCATCAGCTGCTCTCTCCTGGGCAGGTCTGGCAGCTGATTGGGCCCAGGGCTTCTCAAGGTGTGTCCTTTGCCAAGAAGCTTTTGCATTCTAAGAGCACACAGTAGACCATGATAGCCTCCTTCTATGGTAAGAACTGTTGTATGTCTGTTCTTATTGTTATGAACAGTGCTTGGTGGTTAGGAACAAATAATTAGGTGTGCTAGCAGATGTTTCCAAACCAATTTTTTGTGGGTTTAAAATCTGGAAAGATCTTAATCTTGGATCTTAATTGTGGCAGCTGTTGCTCAATATGCTAGTAATACTTTTTAAAATTCTGAATTAAAGTGTATGTGATTACATAATAATGAGGGGTATTCTCAAATTCAGAGAGAATTAGATTAAAATATTTTTTGTAATATTGTAAAATTTTGAGAAATAAATGTTTATAAGATTTTACGTGGTCTTTATTTTCCTAAAAATTGTATGTGTTAACTATTTGCAGGCTAAGTAATACAACAGAACTTTCTCCTCGTGTTGTATTATGTTCAGGGCAATTTTATTTTTTTCAGAGATATGAATTTGGTTTATATATTTTTTGTCAATTTATCAGTCTAAATTATTTGGAAGAGAAAATTAATGTTATTTTAACATCTTTTCAGTTACCTTTGAAAAAATAAGGGAGAATCTTGAGGGAAAAATACTGGAGGAATACATTGGATACATTTTTGTTTTGTAAGTGATAGTTTTATGTCAACTTTACTATCAAATGAAAAGATGCCATCATGGCTTTGAGAGAGAAGCACAGAGATTGAAAAGATTTGAAACATGCTATGTAGACAAGTTTGCATGTAAATGTCTGTGATCCAATACTGTTGGAGTATGGTAGAAAAGGCTTAGGAAAACAGCAGCTGTACTACCCAGTCAGTGTAATGTCTGCTTTCCTACTTGTACAGCAGTAGTGCTTAGAGCTCACTTCACATGACTGTACTTGTTTCTGCTCTTGGAAAAATGCTGCAGTCATGGCAAAAGCACCAACTTCTTTGTGAGGGATGATACAGTGAGCCATACTGAAAAGAGGGTTTTGTTTTAATAATGCAGTAGTAAAGATCTTAATTTTAGCATAATAGATAAGTGAAAACAATGAACCTTTTAATGATAACTGATTTTAAGAGATATTTAAGAAGTAACTCTTTTACCAAACTGTATCAAAAATGCAAGGATTTTCCTAGATATTCAGACAAATGTTTCTTGCTATTGAGTAACATGGATTGGGCTTTAGTGCTTCTGCATATTCCTTGGTTCTAAAGCACCAATTTTGTGGTTTAGAATAATAGGATCCTCTTCTTTATGGACATCAGGAATGTCTTCGCAGTTAGTAATGTTAGAGTGGATTTTTGCTCAAAATTTTAACTCAACACCAGTCAACACCAGAGGGTGCCAAAATGCAATACAGTATTCTCAATTTCCCAGTAAATCAGTGATACATACATAATATACCTTTTCTAAACATTGTTGTTTGGATCTCTCCCAGCCTTTTGTTTTTTGCACATTCACTACTGTGATACTGTAAGACCAGCACAGCCCTGGTTCTAGGTTTCCTTACAATGACAGCAGCACATTCCTCTCACCAGCAACTAGCACTGTCAAAGAAAGATTTTTAAGTATGCAGATAAACTTTACTAAGCTACAACAGCAATTCATGTAATTTGTGTCATGTTCTTGTCTTGCTTGTCCTGGCCTTAGTTCTCTGTGCAGGGGTCAGAGATTGGTTTCTATTTATATATGCCATGCTATCAGCAAAGGAAGAAGTTAGTAAGAACTTTGAAATGCATTAATCGTTCTTGGGCAAGACCTCATGGTGCAATTAATTTTACAATTCCCTTATTTATGTGATGTTTTTGTCCAGGCTGAAGCTTTTAGGATCCATGTGTGTTCCTCTCTTCCAGCTCATTTCCTCATGGTGCAACACAAGGGGAACCAAAGTGCATGTTCTATTGAAAGAGGCAGTTGCATTTTATGAGCTTAGAAATTTGACTTCAAGAAATAAGATGATGTGCATTTGTTGCTTGGATGGCAAAATTTAAGATACTCTGACTGAATTACATATTTAGGTGGTTTTTGCTTTCAAAAGATAAAGCATACCATACCTTATAGTCCCTACTGCTGAACCACCACAGTGTATTTCTAAAGTTGGTTATGTATCTGGCTAAATAATACTCTCAGACAGTATTTGTCAGGCTTGAGTCCAAGAAAATCATGCAGCAGTTTTCAGTCATTATCCTGGTGGGGAGATCAGTGAGTGTCTGCCGGGTGCGTGTGTGTTCCCTCAAGTGCTTCTAAAAGAGCAAATGCTTCCTTCCTCGTGTCTTCCTCTTTGGTCACACCCAGTAATAAACTGTGTTCAAATAATAAACTGCTAAGTCTAAAATTCTTGAAAGCAGCCATTCATTTCATGCCCATAACATTTTCTTTCTGTCCCAGCAGCTGATTGCAATCACCAGTGCCAGTGTTTGGACTCTTACATATCTGATTTATTGGATTGAAGACACATATCTAAGTGCATTATTGGTTCCTGCAGTAAAGTACACTTCCACATTGTGCAAGGATTGTGTAACCCTTTGCAGTGGATTATATGATTTGAATTATAATTAGATGCCAGGCTAAGAACTCTTTTTGTCATATAAAAGGATTTCTGGGGAAAAAAAAAATAATCTAGTCACTGTTGGAGTCTTTTCTGTATATTTTTAATGAAAGGCCTGCCACTTTATTTGATGGAGTAGTGTCTTCAGATTAGTGCTGCTTTCTTAACTGTGTCTAATCTCGTTTGATTCAAGCATGATGGAATAAAAAAAAATCAATGTAGCATAGGTTTGTTTTGAAGTCAAGGAGGGGTTTAGAAAATCAGTAAACATCAGTTCATCATGTTTAACTAGCTAACAGGAATTTTCTGAAGCTATTAATCAGAATCTTAACAGGCAGATTGGATGTAGGCTTATTAATTTATGGGAAAGTTCTGGTGTGGAAACTGAAAACTTTATATCTAACTGTTTTCCTTTATACAAAAATTAGGAAATAGTTTGTCTATATAGTTTTAGTAGCTTCTTCAATAATATTTCTTTTAATACCCTTCCACCAAGCTATGAAATTGAAAAAATGAGTATTTGTCTCCATCATTTGCACAAACTAAAAGATCATAAACTCAGAAATTCCTTTACATATCAATACATCAAATGCAAATTAAGTGAACTGTGCAGCATTAGAGCAGTGACCTTCAACCAGACTCTGTGTCAAGAATTTCTGTTTCCAAGGCTTCTCATTATTGCTGAGTATTTTCCTGGCATAATGTATGGATCTTTTGTGGTGTGTTGTTTGCTGGAGAATGAATGAAGGCCCTCTGGCTCATTTATCCTCCTGTCTCACTTGGGATTTGAACTACGTTGCTAGAAAAGAACGTCTAGTGCTCTCACTTTCGATTCTAATCCCCCCATCATTAAGCTGCAGCAGTTCCCTGTTGCATGACTATTTTTTCAGCTACAGAACTTGGGGGTAGTTTTGGAGAGTCCATAGAGGCTGAGTGGTTCTGAAAAATAGCTAATATTTACTGGATATTGTACGGTTGTGCTTTCAGAGCTCAGAGTCATAAACATTTTGTATCTTAGAATGGGAAAAAAATCTCTGTTTTCAATAACTTTATTTTACTTCCTCCGCTTTCTTTTTCCAGTTTAGTTGGTCTTTTTGTATTGTCCTTGCCTCGAACAGTTGAAATTAGGGTTAGCTGATATGTTATCATAACACTGACATAAAAGCTATAGTAGACTGAAAAGCACTGTGGATTGCTTTGGTTGGGTTTTTTGGGGGGTGGGGTGTTTGTTGGTTGGTTTTGTTTAAACAAAAAAAAAAACCCAACCTTATTTTTTATGCATTTAATTTTATGCATTTTTATACCATTTAAGAAAAAAGATACTGTTATTAAATATAACTGTCTTGATTTCCAAATCAAGGAAATAGGGATTTCCTTGGAAGAGATCATGGCTTTTTTGTTCACTACATATAAGACACAAGAGTTTATACATAACTAATAAAAGGTTTCCCTTTAAATATACTAATTAAACCCAAGTGGAGGCAATTTCAGTGAGACCATTGAAATTGCACATAGATTCTGTTTTACATTGTGTATTTTCAGTGTAAGTACATTGATTTGTGTGTGAAGTTCATTTAGTAGATTCAGAACTACATGCAAACATCTAATCTGGTGCACATTTTGTTAACAGAGTAAGGAACAAATTCCATTTCAAACATTTTTAGTGGGAATACGTGAGACATTTTTTGTAGTAAAGAACTGGTTTATGTAACAATATTTGTATTTATTAACCTCCTGTTAAATTTAAGAAATGGAAACCTATTATCTAGGCAAGTGTTGATTTACTTCTAGAGTTATTACCAGGTTTACAGACTCTTCCACTAGTGAAACTGTACTCTTGCTCATGTAAGGATGGGGGGAAAAAACAAACAAGGACAATTCTAGTCATTGTTGTGTGACAGCTTTTTCTCTAATCATGTTTTACTGCAGGATTTCAGCTATTTGTTTTGGTCTGTGCTAGATTCTTGTTCTGTATTCTCTTTCTCTTTTAACTTCAGCTTAAAATTTTCTTGATGTTTTATGGCTGGTTCTGTCTACTGATTTTCCTCCTCTTTACTGCATCTCACATTTATCTGTCTGTGCCTTTCTTATGAATACGGAGTTTATTTCCTACTTTTTGAAAATACTCTTAGAAGGACTAGTCTAAAAGTGGAGTCTATGAAACTGTAGAGGGAAAGTGAGAAATTAATGAACAAGATGATATGAAGAGGAAGATAAAATAGAGTTGTTTAGCTATACCAAGAGAGAAACACTTCAGAAAAACGGCAATAAAATTTAAAAATATTAGAATTAGCAAAAACTCTATAGGAAATTAATCTTATACTCTGCCCATGAAGTTTGGGAACCATCAATAAGTGCAGTGCTCTTGACAGGTGTTCCATTGTCTCCATGTACAAGTTCTGTACACCCATGTTCAGCCATGTCATTAGAACTGAGAGCTGAAAATTCCCTTACAGTGTTAAGTATCTTGTGGAAATATTCCTTTTTATTGTAGCTTACAGTACTTGAGAGTCTTTAATATAATCCTCTCAACTACATACTTCAGTACAATAACTCCTGTGTTACAGACTGGTGCACTTCTTTCATCAAATTTCTGGATTTATTAGTTAATGTTAGTGTGACTTTTAAAATTATCATGGGTACTTGTGCTAATAAACTGCAGGTTTTACGATGCAGTGCTGTCAGTCTTGAAACTTGCTTGCCCTCTCGTTCCAACAGAGAACAGACCCTCCCCCCCCAGCAAGCCTAATGCAGGCTCACTTTGAAAGCCTGTGTATTGAGCAAGCCCTGCAGGACAGGAGAGGAGCGAGGTTCTGGTTTCGTTTTGTTCTGTGGAATTCTGCTGCTGATGTACAAGTCTGTGTTACTTTTGCATGCAGATTTGCTTTTGTGTTGTAAACACTTAGAATGTCTTTGAAATAGGTGGGGTATTAAATGAAGGAAAAATATATCAAAGCAGAACTGCTGTTACTACTGCAGAGTGTTTGTAAATGAGCTGTCTCTGTCTTCTTTTGCTCTCCTAGTGAGAATACATAAAGCTTCAGACAGATGTCAGAGGAAGAGTTTAAGGAGTTAAACTCCAGTGCTAAAAAGAACTGAAGCTTTCCTTTCAGATTATACTTGACACAGCATAAAATTTGAGATGAGTTTATCTGGTAATTGCAAGATTACAGACAGCACAATCAAAGGCAAAGTAATACTACAGGTAGAAGCCCAGTGCCTCAGCTGAAATGCATTGGGATTTTAACCCAATCTGAGATACACTTGTGTCACTGCACAGGTGTTCAGGTATTGCTGCAAATTAAGGGCTTGGCTGAAGCAATGAGATTGGCTCTGAATCTCAGCTGAGTTCCTCTAAATTACACTTGAGAATCAAAGTTCTACTCGAAGGTGTCCATCACTGCAGCAGTATGGGTCGTCCTGTCTCTGCATTCATGCTGTTGTTGGAGCAGATTGCTACAGAATATGCTGAGGCAAAGCTGGAGAGCCTTCTGTTGGAGGGGGTCAGTGCACAGCACAGCGTGGATAGAAGCTTGTTATGAGGAATGCTGTAGTACAGAAGTCAGCAGGTAAGAAAAGTTCAGTGTTGATGACAGAAATCAATAGAATTCTTCATTTAAGGGTGGTTTGTGGCTTGAATGCAGTAACACTGCATCCCAGAGTAGGAGGGAAACAGGAAAGGATTGGAAATAAATCCTTTGGGCTATCTGCAGAAATACCAATAAAACTGGGGTGTAGAAAGACTTGTTAAAGAATTAAGTTTGTTACCACAAAATTAATCACAAATACTCTGAACAAATTTGAATTGGTATTGCAAGTTTAGACTGGCTCTTATCTACCTGTGGTGTTTTTTATCTGGCTCTAGGACTCCTGGCACTGTTGGTACCATATCTTCAAAGGCAAAGGAAATAGTTCTTTGTTTTTTAAGAGACTTGCCCTGCATTCACAGAAGTATGACTAGTAGCATTTTTGTATATAAACTCAGTTGATTCAAAGAAATTCCTGACTTGCTACTAGTGTTTTCTCCAGCTAGAACCCAAGCATTTTAACATTTCAGCTCACTAGCAGTTTGGGTCCAAAGGTGTAATACAGAAACAAGCTATTGCTTTTTGCACATATGATCAGATGTAAGTAAAGGATCTGTCTGACTGCTACAGGCAGACTGACTTACTAAGAAGGTTGATGAGATTACAACCCATCTTGCCCTTTATGGCTGAGCCCCACATAAAGCAGCTTCTTGAGTGTTGCAATTTTCAGCCTAAGTTATAATGATACTCAGACTTTTTTTTCACTGCTAGTTGTCTCGGTGCGAGTTCTGTAGCACTGTGAGTTCTGGCTCTGTCATGTACGCAAGGATGTTCGGTTTAGAAAACAGAGAGAACATCAAACTAAAATTAAAACAGAATTTATATCAAAACTTCTCCCACCTTTGTGCCAGTGCCTTACAGAATTATTCTCACTGAATACAACAATTTATTTTAATAAACCTGCTTCTTTGGTCTTGATGATCTTAAAGGTTTTTTCCAACCGAATGATTCTATGATTATTGATCATCTTCAGGAAATGCACTTTTTTTCTCTTCCTTTGTAATTATCCATTTATTAAAAAGAAGCAGATCAGTGAGAGATTTTATTTTCTGAGGGTGTTGCATTTGCAACTTAATTATTTTTCATTTCAAAGTTAATTTATTCTTATTGCTTATTATGCAGCTTTTTGAAGTATATCTGGAGGTAGCAACTAGCATGTTAGGTTCTGCTCTAAACCCCCAAACAGTTCTTATCACTTCATTGTAAAATAAAAGTCAACAAAAACGGATAGAAAAATCTACCAGGCATGACTGTGGCTTGAACTACCAGACTACTGAGGAGGGGGTGAGAGGTAAAAAGTAGGAAGTAATTGTGGAGCCTTATTCAGGACTTCTGTGTCTATGAGCAGCCTTATTAAAAAAATATGTGGCAGTCTTACCATTTGCTTCCCATTCTGAAGGGCAGAAGAGATGAAGAGGAATATACAAAAGGATAAAACATTTCAGAAATTTTTTGCAGTAGTAACGCATAGTTAAAGAACTTGAGACAGGCTCTCTAAGTGGTCCTGGATCTGCACATTTTTTAAAAACGCACACTCTGTAGGGGCATGGTTTGGTTTTGTTTGTTGAGTAAAATTTGCACCATTCCACATATCCAGTTTAGCATTTTACCACACAAACGGTAGACTTGTTGCAATGGAGGTGAGAAACTTCTGGATTGCTATGGCTGAGGAACTAAAAGGAGCAGGACTAGTATTTTTTAAGTTGGATCAGTCCACGGTAAAATTTTAGCACGGAGTCACAGCTGTAACTTCATTTTCTCTTGATCTCCTCTCCCCATGGAGAGATTAGCATGCTAGCTTTAACCAGATTTCTGGTTATATGGCATATGTGTTTACAGGCTGTTACTATCTGGCTGTTCAAGCTGACAAGCAGCTGTGGAGTCTTTTCAACAGTGTATTCTGGCTCAAGTTCAGCATTGAACTAACATGCTGCTTGTCACTGGCTTCATGTGCAGGTAGGATGAACTCCCATCCAGCTACAAAAGACCACACAGACATACAGAAAGAGGGAAGACTTACTAGACTGTAGTGATCAACACTTTCTGTTGAAGTGTTTTATTATCTTAGTTCTATTTATTTATTTAACTAGAGTCTGATCTCATAAATACTGTTACAATTAGCCCTAGCTTCAAAATATCTGCTAAGTTGCATGTACTGAGTGTATTTGGAGATTTGTCTTTTCTGGTGACATGCTAGGTTTGTTAGTACTTGATCACCTGATTGCTGTCACATCACGTGCATTAAGCACAAACATTTACCATTTCTGTGAATGAAAAAAACATGCAGAGTACACTGTTCATTTTAACTCTAGGCCAGTTGTGGGAGGATGTACAAAGTAGTCTGGGCATAGTGATGGAGTTAGGGAATATGCTTGGTCAGGTATTGTTGAAGTCTGCAAGAGCAAAGTGACGCTTTCAAAGTTCTTTTAACTAATTTGTACTGGTGGAGCAGCTTTGTGCCACATTCGCACTGCAAGTGAAATGCAAGAACATTTGCATTAATCAGACCAAAAGTGTATCGGTCCCTTCCTAGGACAAGCTTATGCTTATAGAATTATACAGGGATATTTATTAGCCCAGCATGTCACCACAGCTGCTGATAGTCCATCCTGGTTTTGAGCTTTGGCTTAATAATTAAAAATATGTTGTTGTTATGAAATGGAGAAAGTTGCACTCCTGTATGTAATGAAAGTAAATGCCTTCCATAAGCTGTACATAGCGAATGATGAACCACTGTCTTAGTTGTTTCTGGTAAGCTACTGGTGATAATTATTGACTACCCACAATTGAAAATACCTGATGTAAAGTCTGACATAAGGATAAAGTAGCTCAATGTTTGTGGTATTATTTGTGAAATTCTGGAATGAAAATCTGCTGTGTGGTTGCTGAGTTAGTATGTACTTAAGTCCTGATTGGTACTTTGTGGACTATTTATCTTTACATAAACATTGGCCAGAACAGCATATACTAGCTGAGTAATGTTTTGTATTTGTTCCTCTGTAGTCTGCAACAGATTTGTTAAATGTTGGATTGACTTAAAAATCCATGTCAGAAGTATCACTTCAGTAACCAGAATGCCAACAATATTTAAGCTAAGGGTTTCTTTTCAAAGAATTCAGTACCCTTATGTCCTTCACAGCAATTTGTCAAAATTTTGCCAAAAATATTTTGAGTATAATAGCTTAAAACAAGTTGAACAAGGAAACATGAAGCAATTCAGGGACTAAAATAAATGAATGAAAGTACTGATAGTCTGTTCAGCAGATTACATGCTACTGCATATTCCTACTAGCTCTGTGTACTCTGAGCTATTCTTGTAAAAACCACTCCTCCAGGTTCAGGCTGAACAGCATGTGTAATGTCTGTGACAGTTTGAGTCTTGGAGATGGAATTGGTTGAACAGAGTAGTCTATTCAGATAAATGTAGGGGATTCATTCACATGGAAATCATTTCTGGCACAGTAGAAACAAAGTATGAGTGAAAGAGGAAACAAAAGGGAGCCACGGAGAGCTGCACTTCCAGCACCAGTAAATCAGCAGAACTTCATTGTTCACGATAAATGTAAGTTACTTTACATCACATTAGTCTCACCCAAAGTTTTAAGAGGTAGTGGTGACACATAGGCCTGCAGTAAAAGATTGCTTTAGATTAATTTGGAACCTGGTTCTCGTCTGTGTGTGTAAATAAACCATGTTATGCCAGTATAACATCAAGCTTTAAAGTGAAATGATTTTCTTCTTCCTTAAAAGCTCATAGATGTTTTTCTATAGTACTGAAAAGTTGGATGAGACTAGTTTAAATCAGAAAAGGGTAGAAAAAAATGCAGAGCTAACTAGTACCAGCAAAAACCTAGTATGATACCTAGGAAATCTGTATTTTTCTGAATTTTGTTGTGTCAGATGTGTTTCCACTAGGAGGATTTATCATCATGTCCTTATCCTGTAAGATTGTCAGACTTGTGCTTTAAGTCATTTGATGAAAATGCAATTACCTGTAGTGACATTGTGAAATATCTATAAAGTTCACCTGCATCTACCTAGCCTATAGTGCAGAAACTGCTAATTGGTATCAATATAAATATGAAAGGATGCTTGCAGCTTGTGATATCCTACAAGCAAACTTATGTTTGTTATTTGCATTTAGGGCAAAAATTAAGTGAATTTCCTAGAGATTACAATTTATTTTCAATTTCATGTTTTCCATAGAATGTTATGATAACTTGAAAATTTCAGAGTTTTAAATCATGTTTTAGTACAGTTAAGGGAAAACCTTGAAATGAAATGTCTAAAAAGTCCAAGAAAGAGTCAAGAAGGGTAAAGCTTAAATCTCATATATACACAGTCTTGCCTTTTTTTTTTAGTTCTTTTTTGTTTAGCACTTCTGTTGCAAATACTGATTATGATTTTTAAATATGGTAGTTTAGAAATTCCAGTGGGACATTCTTTCATTTGTATTTTAAATTCGATGTAATAATGTTACTACTTGGATTTAAGTGCTTCCTTTGATCTATTTGCCACTAAAAAAGTGTTGCAAGATAATGGTATACTTGGAGCTACAAAGTTTTGCTTTGTTTCTCCTACTGTTTTTCAGTATTCATCTCTTTTCATCAAATCATGAAATATGATTTTAGTAAAATGTATGTTTTGGTTGTTTTCAGCAATGTAGCTTCTGCATAGACTCCCATGGCCTAGAAAGACCTTAATCAAGCCTATCCTTTCATTAAGAGAAGGGGGCTGTTTAAGAATATATCAGCTTGGTATGCTTAAAGGACTTCCAGCATATGGGCAATTCCCTAACTCTGTCTCTGTGCCCAGACTACTCATTGTACATCTTCCCACAACTGGCCTAAAGCTACATCTGTTTTATATGCTGCTTTCTAAAGCAGAAGAATAGAGATGTTAAACCTCTTGGGTATCACATATAAAACACCTTTCCCTGTGCCTTTGCATCAGATATGCCCCCATATGTATGACTGCAGCTGTGAGCATGTTTAAGATAATGCAGAAAAGCACTCCGAGAGGAGAAGTGAAGGTCAGTTCAGTAGATCAGAGAGCCATGTTAGGAACCTCCATTATTATTCATTTGATAATTTTTAGCAGCAACTTAATTTTATAAAAGCCTCTGAACAGCTGGTGGTCAGAATCAGAATAACACAAACCTAGGTTGGATTCAAATTGCTTATTTTTATATAAACCCCCCTGAAATTGTATAAATGATGGGGGTAGTACTGTAAGACCTTCCACATAAGGATGCCAGAATAACTTCACTCTTGAGCTTGTTAAGTAATAACAGAAGTCTAACTGAATAAATAGAAGCAAGTCCTGGAACAATAGTGGTTGTATCCCATATAAAAATCTGGTCACCTGACTAAACCTGTGATGATGTCTTTTTGAAGGTCCTGAGATGTACAGGAATTGACAGTGTTTAGAATGGATAAACAGAACAGAGGTCTTGTATTGCCCTCCAATATATGCTGTCATTTATATTTTTGTCTCCTTCCTTCCTCTGGAAAGGAAGGATATGGGGAAAAAAATATGTGCCCAACATCTGCCACACATCTTGCCAGTGTGTTTATAACCATCTTAAAAATGGATCTTAAAAAATGTTGGCACTACCTGCCTTAAGCAAAAGTTAATCCTATTTTCAGAGATAAAAATAAGTGGTATAAAAGTAGAAGAATAATAGAAAACTCCTTCTGCCTACAACCAATTCTCATAATGGTATATTTAGCGTTTTTTTACAATGTATTTTGTAACTCCATTTTACTCTGAAGTTTGATCAGGCTATATCTTGAGTCCTGAGCACTAGGCTGTACCCTGCATCCAATTAACAGCATAATATTGATTAAATAAGGGTTGTTTGAGTTAATGTTTTTTGTTATCTTTCTTCACCAAAACTACCATTAGCAGAAATATCGGAAATGCAATTAATTAACTTGTGAGAGAAAGGAGATTTTTTTCCTTCAGCTGTAGGAACAAATTTTTATTAAAACAAAAGGAATAAATCTACACAGGTGTTAACAAAGACTTAATAGCTCATAAAAGAATGCAATAAAATAATCCCATTCTAGGGTGTAATTGCAGTACATTTGAAAGCAATGCATATTGTAGCTCTTTGTGTCGTATAAGGGTAACATTTTCTGCTTGCAGTTGAATTTTATTTTGTATGGGGGTTTAGAGCAGGGAGGGTATTGTTATTTTAGTTTGCTTTTCTTTTTTTTTTTTTTCATTTGGTATAAATTAATAACAGAGAAAATGCAGCTGGCCAAGTAAGATTAGACAGCCACTGTTTATCATTGTATTTTTAAAGAGAATGTTGCTCTGTGGAAATTCTGGGATTCCTCTCATGCTTAGTGCAGAATTTCTCTTTGTTCTGGAATGATAAATGTGATGACTCTCCACCAATTCCTGTAGATATTTTCTTTAATTGTCAAGTACTAACATGGAATCTCAGTATTCACAACGAAATACAAAATTTGTAGTCTTAAAAAATATATTCTTAGTGAACTTGTCAGTTTTGAAAACAACTTCCTTTATACAACAAATTTCACGTCTGTTACTTTAAAATGTATGAACCAGAAAAGAGCTATTTGTCCTTGGCTTTACTTATGTTCTAACCAAGTAGCTGTGTTTTTCCTTTTATCTCTCTGAGCATCATATGCCTTTCATGCTGACCATCTTGCAATCTGAAAGTACCTGTTTAAAGCAAGCCAATAAATGAAAGACGTCAGTGGCTGAGTTTGTCCTCGCCTCACATAAGAATGTTCTCTGTGGCTTTCACATTCCTCAAGGAAATTCTTTTGTGGTGTGTCAATTAAATGTTGAAATTTTCTGGTCAATGTTACTCCACAAGATGCTCTTAGTTACTGTAATACCACCATTCTTTAGATGTTTACTTGTCATCCATAGCCTGCAGTATTTTCACAATAGTAAAAAACTTGCAATAAAGCAAATAATAGATCAGAGTCTTCCAGTGGGCAATAGAAGGATTTCACAATGTGATTTGCAAATTAGCAGGTTTGTTCTTTAATAGACTGTGAAGTGACAAATTCCAGCTTTCCCAGTGTAATGGTGTACATCTCTCTGAAGTGTAACCGTTTTGACTTGATTCCAAAGTTGAGCATGGAGGCAAAATTCGTAGAGGCTTCCAAAACAATGTCTGGTCCAAAACATTGTGTATATTACTAACACTAGTTGTTCTAACTGAAATGCTTTCAAAATATTTCTAGGAACGTGTTGTAGTTTAATACAGGTGATACTGCTACTGTGGCCTACCTTTCTGCAGAACATTAGTTTTAGGTTTGCAATTTGTATTAAAAAAAAAAAAACCAAAACTTCAACGCTTTTCTAGTGTTCCAAGAATTATGGAAATGCCCGATGGCTTTCCCCATCTGACTGAAAGCAACACTGACTCTTTGCTGACCATTACATGTCAGCCTTTGGGCAGCTTCTTGTGCATTCAGAGTGGGCAGATGTCTTGGAACATGTTCAGACACCTAGTGACTTTAATTGTACATTTTTTATATTTTATTTTTAGTTGAAGATTTTCCTCTCATCTGTACTGCAGGAAAAGTACTTGCCTCTGGCATCAGTGTTCTGATAGGAAACGTTCAGATCGCAAGTTACAGATTAAGAATTGGGCATCCTTGAATTGATTTAGGATATGTTCAAACTTGCACAAAGAAATCTCTTCAGAAACTCAGCAATTCTTGGAAGCTTAAGTATTTGTCTATATAGATCTTGCATAACCACTTACATAAAGCAGTGATATTGGGAGAATATTTTGTGTGTCTGTCTTTTATCTTCTGATGTCTATCCTGTGTCCATCTTTTATTTAATTTTAGCAACTGTAACAAAAATGTATTTTTATTTACAGATAACTCAAATTCAGATGACCTGATGGAGAGCAAACTGTAAAAAACTCTCCGTTCCTTTTCTTCTTAGAAATACTCCATAATGGGCTGACTTTAGCTATTTTGTTTGTCCCATCTTGGACAAACACCCACCACAGAATCTTAGTCATTTTGACTGTCTTACAGAGAATGCAGTTTTATTCAAATCCTTCATATTCCTACAGAAAACACTACTGCATTTGCTATTCCTCTTCATTTAATGCATTTTGTCATATGTGTCACACATGTAAGAAGGAGTGGATTGAGGAACTTGGTATTCTCATTGAATACAAAGGCTGAGTATATTTTAATTGATCCTACAGTATTGAGTGATGCTGTTGATTCATCTTCTAAAAGATTAATTCAGCTATAAGAACTAAACAAAATATAGTCTTCAACATTCCCTGCTTGTATGAGGATGGCAATGAACTAAATGTAAAGATCTTCATGCACAGATAACTAACACTTTCTTGGCCACGTGGTAAGAGGCAAATCACTTTGGCCACAACAGTGAAACTTGCATGTTATGAAGTGCTTTCTGGGTTCACTCCTAAGCAATGTTATTTCTAATTTTTGTTTTTCAGAGTTATAGCCATTGTGAGGGAATAGATAATGAAGTATCTACCCATTTCTAACTGGCTAAGCCAGCTTGGTCTTGCAGAGTATTGCACACTCTTTGAACAATATGATGGCATAGAGGTAAGAATTGTCCCCTTTCAATAAAACTCTTGAGACACTGTTAAGCAAGATGATGTAGTACAAATGGTTAATGTTCTGTGATATGATGTTGAAGCAAAAGAACCCTAAAGAGAGATAGTTTGCTTTTGTCTTGGGAAAGGGGGAAAACGAAAACAATGTCTCTTGCAACTGTGTGCTAAAAGTCAGAGAAATAGAGTCGCTGGTGGTCTAGATAAAAGGAACATTTTACTTTTATATGTGTATATATATACATATAATGCTGCTGTAATGTTTATAATGCTGCTTGCCCTATTTAGTCATGGCTGTCTCAGATGGTTACAAATGGACGTGCTCATCAGAACAAGAACACATAGATAACTTCTGTTCTGCCAAAACTAACAAATAAGTTTCTTAAAATTCAGAAGTAGATAAAATATGAACTTATGTGACAGTTTTTATATGAAGTTGTTTACAGGTAAAGGGATTCTATCTGACTTAAAAATAGTTTTCTCTACTGAGAAAATACCACATTACAGAAGGACCTTACATTTGTAATCTTGAAGATCCCTTGAAAATTATTTAGAAATTCTTAGGAAATTCTTACTTGATCAAAATCTCCTCTTTATTGTCCATTTTATGCTTTCACTTTCTATCATCCACGTAAAAATGTGTTGACATTAACATACAATAACATCAATTAAATGCTGCTTTGATATGTTTTATTTCTTTCTCTCTGCATTCCCAATTCAGAAAATAAATGTGAAAAATACAACTGAATAGTATCAACAACTCAAAATATCCTTGGATTCACTTTTAAACAAATGAAACAATCAAAGTTTCATGAAGTGGCAGTGAAATTTATTTAAAATTGTCTTCTGCCTTACATTTGTGCTGCTTGTATACCAGAGCTCTTAGTGAGTGTTATGGTAATGTTATTATCCAAGGAAAATAAAAAGAAAAGGATTTTAAATGTAAGTAGAATATGTCTCAACTAGAAAAAGAACAGCATTTTTTACTTTTCCAAATTGATTCAATCAGCAAGTCATTGGAAAATGTTCATGTGATTCACACTACTGTTGTAACATAGAGGACAGTAATATAGAACCCTGTGGCAGCTGTTACAACAACCAACCAACAAACAAAAATCCTGCAACAGTCAGTTTACAGATTACAGAGCCTGAAAGCTGCCTGTAAGAAGTTTTTGCTGAAGCGCAAAACTTAAAAATAGACTTAGTGCATCATTCTGGATACATTGGACTTTTTTCAGTTTCAAGGCCATGAGTCAGAATTTCAGTTCTGCAATATCTGTAGATTACAAGCATTCTATGATCTCTTAGTTCCTCAGCCAAACTTAATATTTTTCTGAAACAAAACTTTAATTTGAGAAAATGCCTGATGAGCTTGACTTCACATACCAACCTGCTTAATACCAGACATGTGTTTAAGAATCATGTTGAACCAAGCTTCTAAGTTCTTGAAAGTCTAAATAATTGCCTTTGATGTCCTCTACTTTTAAAAATAATTACTAATAACTATTTACACTGGGTTTTTATCTCTGCAGTAGAAGGTATGATTATATCCATTTTGCTGAGGAGGACAGTGATGCACACTTTCTTGACTTAAATTATTTTTGCTAAGTAGCAAATTCATGGCAGCAATAGACAGAGTTTTTGGGTTTCAGTCAACTGCTCTAGCTGGTTCTGAAGCCAGACAAGAATGATCTGGAATGAAGAAAGAATACTTCAAGGCAGGACACAGTTCTACCTGAGAAATAAAATTTCCACATAAGAATGTTGTCAAATGTAAAATGCAGCAAGATCTTTAAAGCTGCTAAAAGAACCCCACCAAAATTTTTGCATTTGGGAAAAGCTAGAAAGAGATAAAAGTAATAATTATTCAACTCCCTACTTTCATGTCATTAGTTACATATTAGTTATCATTTGAGAAACACTTAATATGACATTTTCAGGCATGACCACAGTTCTCTAACAGCTTTTGAAACAGTGTTAGCGAGTGACAGAAGAAATTGGGGCTTTCAGCAATTAGAGAGCACTACTCAGTCTAAAGCAAAGAATGCCTTTGCAATGGTTTTAGTATGAAAGAAAGGATTTTAAATTACAATTTCAAAAACAGTGGCTCAGAGTAGAAATTCTGTGTCAATTGTCTTATTATTTACACAGTGAATTAATCAGATTTTGTATTTTAGATTCCTAGGCCTGAAATGTCAAATCTCCATTAGAAAAGGCTACTCGTAGTTAACATGACTTGCCATTAATGATAAAGAGTACATTCTATGTTCTTCTCTTTATCTAATTCACAGTGAAAATACAGAACAGTTAAAAATATAAAGAAATATATTTTGCTATATTTTCTATTTTTTCTGAAAGTTTTCATCGTCAAATGAAGCTTTCTACATACTTATAAATCAACATCAAATTGAAATTCTGTACTGATTTATAAATAATGCCTTGAATTATTCAGAAACTTATTTTGAAAGTAAAATAGTGATGATTTTGTGGAGAGAAGGGGAATAAACGAGAACAGGTTTGATTACCCAAATGCATTATATGGAAATTTATGTTCTTCTCAACAGTGTCACAGCCCATATTATCTACTAATTACAATGAATATCCTCTTCATTATACAAAACCTTCCTTTCCAATATTATTACTCCCATCAGTTCACCCTGAGATTTATCTTCTTTCATTAGTTTAAGTACAATTAACATACTAGCACTCTTGGATAGTTTTGGGGGTTTTTTTACTCAAAGGAATTGTTATTTTTAGAAACTCTCCAGTTTTGTTTTGAGAAAAAATAGAGAGACAGTGAATTAATGTTTTAAAAGAAAAAATCCTCATCCCTTCAATGATAGATCTTACCGTGATAAAAGGGCTTCAAAAACATATAAATATACTTATGTTTGCTGCTATGTAGGTTATGGCATCAGAAACAGCAAACCTCTCTGAAAGAAATTTGAATTATCCTGTACTACTGTGTATAGTATGTTCCTTACTCTGGCATTTGCTACAGGACTTACTCCATCTTACAGAAGTTGATCTTAAAAAGCTGGGAATTGAAAACCAAGGCCACCGAACACACCTCATTTCCAATATCCTGCTGCTTCAGGAGGCAAAAAGAAAGAGAGGTAAGATTTCCTAAAGATTAAGAGAATGAGCTAAGGCAACCCGAGTTTATCACCACAAAGGATGATAAACTGATTCAGCCTAGAACACTGCTCTGAATGCAGATCACAGGGGTACTTTACACAGAAAATAAGAATAGTTAAATATTAGTTTAACAAAAGTTAAACATAAATATTTTGCCAGGGTTTTACAAAATAATATAGCCTGTACTTTTTTAAAAAGTTGTCATTTAGAAAAGGTTCCACTTTTCAGTTTTTCTCACAGTCTTCAGCTTAATAAGACACAGTAATGTTAACATCCCATAATTGATGGAAGACTGTGTCACAAATGCTTTCCTCATTTGAAAAGATGGTATCAAAAGGTCTAAACCAAGCTAGTTTGTGATGTGCCATCTCATCCTGGCTGAGGAGAGAGGAGGAGAGCTTACACAGGCAGTTCTGCCCCTTTTTTTCCATTAGGGACTTTGCTATAAATCAAGAGTTAATCACTGCATCATTTGCTGCTTTTATGATGCTTTTATCAGTTCAGTATCCAAATTCACTCAAGTTCATGAGAGTTGTAACAAGCTCTGTAATACATTCTGTTTTGAGTGGAAGGATATAGTGAGATGTTATGCAGCTGTGACTTGTTGTAGAGGATATTTTGAGAATTGTTCACAACATGATACGGTACAGGTATTATGCATTCTGGCCCATAATTCTAAAGGTCACTGCCTAAGGCTTTTACAAATTTAATGTGAAGCTGTTATTTATTTGGCTAACAAGTAAATAACTTTTACCTTCCCTTAGTCAAGATAAGACTTTTGAAGCGTGTGTAGAAATCAAGTATTCATAAAATGTCTTTAGCTACTTACGTTTCAGAAGAAACTAGAATTGGCTGTGTTCAAGTAGATCAGTGTATGTCTTCAGTGTTTTCTGAGGAGTTCAGAATGGGTTTAACAATTGCATAACCTCTACAGTTCTTTGGTTTGAAAGTCTTAAAATTTTAATATGAATATGACATTTTTGTAACTGCTACTGTGAACAGATTAGGAAATTATTTAAGTTGATGACTGCAGTGAAACTAGATGTGTTTCTCTTGACACTTGTTTTCATGTGACATTGAGACTACATTTTGTAGTCTTTTCAGGTACTGGAGTGAGAAATATATTACAGTTGACAATGTACAATTTTTTTCAGAAAAAAAGAACTGTTCAAACTGCCATTCATGTGGTAAATGATTTATATACTTACATAACATTTCAGTCACCTCATTGGAATGTTCTAACTCATGGAATGTTCAGCTTCAGATATGTTAAGCTATATCTAATCATATAATATTGCTGATGATTTCAGTGAATTTGAATTTGAGTCAAACATTTTCTTTCTAAACTGGTGTGTATCTATGGGGGGCTTTGTTCTTCAGACATAGGTATTGCCAAGTGACAGTTTGAGGATTTTGGGGTTTCTTTGGCAGTTAAGTGCTAGAATTCAGTTCAGTAAAAGTAGTGCTGGTTTGTCTTTTTATGGGCATTTATCTTGAGCAATGTTTCCATTCACTGTGTGGTTTTGGCTAATGAAAACAATTAAGTGTGGAATTGAATTATGTGCTTGAAAAAAGAGATCAATTGATCCCTGAATTCTGTTTACACCAGGATATTTCCATACTAGATAGCTTTGCCTATTGTATTAAAGAATTCTGGGAAGATTGCAAAGCGGATTGGTTCAGTCAGTCATACACTAGTGCAGACTGTTTTGTCTTCACAGTAGGGATTAATGGTTGTTATCTGGTCTGCAGCCTATTATGACGTGGTTGTGTTTTGTGTCTGTCTTTGACACAATGCTGTGTCTAGGAGCAAGTGCCTAATCAGTTAGACTGAAATGCTGGTTTTCCAGAACTGAACTGCACTGTAGTCAGACATTAGAAAAAAACTTTAAAAAAAAATTATTCTTTTAAATAAATACTAATGTCCTCATAATGTACTTACCAGAACAGAACGAAGGCTGTCTTACTCTGTTTGCTGTTATTATGAGCTTTAAACAACAGCACTGTATTTATTGCTGGTTCAACAGTTTCCACACGGTGCTTGATGTGATAAGTCACTTTAATATGTCAGAATTTTCACAAGGTTAATTTTATAGGACATTTCTTTGTCCAGTGAAGTTAAATTTTGGAAATTTTTTTGAAAACTTTTTCTGTTTTCTAGAATGTTACCTTGGTTCTGAAACTACTTTGAATAGTCTCACTGTCTCACTACACTAAGATTTGGATTCATGCTGTCTAAAGTTACTTGGGCTATGTTTCCACAGTAATTAATATCAAGATCTGTGCATTGACATAAGTTGACTTGGATGAAATATGTGCATGTGGTCACATATCTGTTGAATTTGGCAGAGTACACAATATGAAGTTTGCTAGCTTGATGCTTTTACATTACCTTTATGCCAGCCAGTTCTTCACCACTGGTCTACTCTGGCCTCCAATCGGGAGGCCTGGAGACACACTGTCTGTAACGCTGCTGCTTCTTTTGAGCACACACACAGGATCACTCTCGAGGAGAAAAGACAACGCAGAAGGAATCGCGTCTTGTCGATCTCACCCAGGGAGTCTTTTCTGCTGTGCCTTTTGCGGCCAGACCTGTCTATCTCGCATTGGCCTCTTCAGCCATCGGCGTGCTTGTAGCAAGCGTGGGTAGAGCCCTTCTCAAGTCTGT
>JAWWLV010000005.1:16904888-16980832 GCA_035041135.1 Platyrinchus mystaceus | reverse complement strand
CCTGTCTATCTCGCATTGGCCTCTTCAGCCATCGGCGTGCTTGTAGCAAGCGTGGGTAGAGCCCTTCTCAAGTCTGTGTTTGCGAAGCCCAGCCGTGATGATGATGTCAGCCAGTGATAGGGAAGTGACTAGGATAACTGGTTTGGTGTGAGTAGCATTAGCTAATCAATAGGAAAATAGCCATTCAAAATTGTTAAACCACTTTGGTCCAATAGAATAAATTTTATAGTGGATCAGTGCATAGAATAATGGGGCTCTGATACTTCTGATCAGTACCAGAAAACTTAAAGGCTGCTGTGCTGTTGATTCTTGACCTTATTTGAAGCTGGGGTTCTGCAATGCCAACCTAAGCAGTTTGTGCCTTCTTCAGCTTTCCTTTAGCTGCTTTTCCCCATATCTATATCATTCCTTTTGTTGTCAGTAAAACTATCCTGCAACTGCATCAAGAACCCACTGGGGAATATATCTAGCTGAAAAACAACCTTTTTTTCCTCCTCATGTTCATCCCCATCAAGTCCCCATGCCAGCTCTCTGTTCAGCTGCTCAAGCGTTTGTACAAACAGGAATGGCCGTGGAAGACACAGCAGAGCTGAGCCCTGGTGGCTGAAACAGCCCCACTGCCTAAACTGAAACCACAGCTGCAGGTGTTAGTGGGAGGCAAGTCACCCTGCTCCCTCCACTATCGAAAAGAGACAGATGAATTCAGCAGATGATTCAGTTCACTACCTTATGTAGGTGTCTATATTTTTTAATTGATTGTATAGATATCCCAGGATGGATGACTTTCACTTAGCAAATGCTGGCTGATGGTGAAATTAATTTAGGCATAAAAGCTACAACTGTGGTTGCCTTGTAGCATTTCATCTCTTCTTTTGAGTGCAGCCTTACAAATTTCAAGCAAGCATTTGTTTCTTTTTCTCTAAATGTTGAATGATCTAAGATTTGTTAGTGTTCATCACTATATTTCATTTCCTTGCAAATCAAAGTACACAAGTCAAAAAATGTTTCCAATTTCTGAAAACTTCCTTCCTAAGTGCAAAATTGTTACTAGTTCTAAATATGCTTCCTACCAGTGTTTCAAGAACAGAAGACCAGATGGCTGTGTAGAGTCAAAGTGATAGTTGCTGAAGTCTAGGATCTTTTATCAGGTAGTGGCAAAGTAGATGTCAAGTGAAAACATGAAAGACCACACCAATCCATAGTGATGCTTTCCCAGAATACTTTCTCAACCTCTAAGCATTTAATCTAATAAAAATGAAGTTTCAAAAAGGTATGAATGTGAAGAGACATGAATACTTTTTCCACAGTCCTTTAGCCTGTATCTTGACTTACCTTTTGATGTGCACTGCAGCACATTCTGGATCTTGATGTCCTGCCATCTACGCTTGTAGCCATTCATGTATTCATAGCATGTTGTGCCTCCTTTGAGAGGTACCTTTTGTTTTCTATTCCAGGGAAATTGTAGAGTCAGGGGGTGAGGCCTGCAGCTTGCCTGGGCTTGTCACAGTATGGGATCAAGAGTCATCCAAATTTTTTTTTCTAAGAAAAGCAGAATATGGGCTATGCTTATAGGAACGTTCTCAGTGGCTATCTAGCACTTCTTTGAAATACTTGTTTGGTGTCTTATGAAAGTCAGGAAATGGCATATTCTCTTCTAGAAGTACTTTCTTCTGGCATGAGAGAAACTGATGACAAATTAGGTGTAATCTCACTCCTGTATTACTCAAAAAGGTCTTCCTTCCCTGAGCAAGAGGCATAGCACTCTGTCCTGTAACAACCAGAAAAGATTATTTGTTCAAGACAAACATCCTGACAGCCACAGCCCAGTACTTGTAGAGTAGTGCTCCAGGAAGGAACTGTGGTTTTCTCAGTATCCTCTGATACAACTAAAGCAGGGTTTGATGCTATGTAGGATTGGAACAGAGCATTATTTAATCATGTTACCATGTGCTACAGTCCTTGGGAGTATGATTTTATCACAATTTCCTATGACCTATAGTAAAAGAATAAATCATGCTTCAGATGTGTTGAGGAATCCTACCATGAGGTGACCAGCTCCTTCAGTGCAGTAGAAATGTTACCTATAGAGAGGGTAAAGTAAATGAATGAATGGAAATGTCTATTTTGATACAACAAAAAAAATACATAAATACCTTAGGTATTTCCAGACATGGAAGATATTTCTTGGTTCCTTTATGAACATGAATTTAAATATAGAATTATATTTGAAAGCTTGGTATCATTTGACTATTAAAATATTTGTGTACATTTGTATGTATTCGTGATGTACTTCCCTTTGCATCATTGGTTAGGTTTTGAGTGGAAATATATATAGAAAGCTAAGTGACAAGAAGCTTTTTTAGGGAGGTGTTCTAAGAGCTGGAATTTGTTCTTCCAGTAGCTTCTTTTAATGAGATGAATTTTGAATAACAGCATTTTATGGCTTATTGTGATTTCATTAACATCTTGGAGTGGTTTTTTTTGAGAGAAAAAAAGTATAAAGAATATTTCCCTTTTGTCTTGTACAGGTTTACTTATACAGAGTTTTAATAAGATATATATTTAGATCTATTATGGTTTCATTTATCATACAAAGAAGGCCTGCCTTAATGGATTTAAGTAAAATATATGCATTGACATAATTTGTTGTGGGTAAATAGAAAATAATGTGCAAAATCTGAATTAATTAAATGCAATTAGTATTCCATAGCTTCCTGCTTTTGATAGGGAAAATAGAATTGCATTTCAATTCTTAGATAACTGTTTCTGTCTATGTTGTATTTCTTGCTGTGCTGCAGTAGTGTGAAGTTAAATATGAAGTGCCTTCTTTGCATGTGGGTCTTTTCCTTGTCTTTATATAGAAGACCTAAGATGTGTTGTATTCAGAAGGAAGATGAGCAAGCAGTACAGAGTTTGGCTTGTGCTTGGGACAATATAAGTACAGACAAGTACAACTTCAAAGAAGGTGAAAAATAACTGAGGGACTCCCTTATGTGTTTTTATTAGATGACCATTATAAATAGCATAAATCCATGACAGGTTTTGCCTTGTAAACCCCAAATATCTTGCTTTTGTCATGCTCAGGTAAAGTCCTTTAACTCGTTGTTCTTTTGCTTCTCTTTGAAACATTACAAATGCAACCAGAGTGCTTTGGAGCAGTGGTATGTGGTGTCAACCTGTCAGATTCCATATGCATGCTAAAGAATGCTGGTAGCTTTGCCAATATATGGAAAGGAAGCTGCTTTGAGCACTTTGATCTGCATAATAGTTAAAGGTGGCATTGCTACCTGTGTGGTCTGTTTTGTTCTCACTGAGAGACACAAGGATTTGAAGTTTTTTGCCATTTCTGTTTGAGAAGGTCATAAATGTAAATGCTTTTACAAGTTGTTAACATACACCTCTGACAGTACCATTTCAGCTGTTGAAAGTTCCAGATTTCCTTATTGGTGCTTCCTGGTCTTCTGTTTATCCTTGCTTCCATGTCAGTTATGTTCTAAATGGAAAACATCTGCCAGAGGCTGTTAATTCTCCTGTATTTGAGACTTTTTACAAAAACATGGAAACCCAGAAACTTAAAGAAAGTCTTGGCTCCACAGTAACAGTTCTTCCACTGCTAAAAGCAAAGAGAAGAAAACAGACCCTCTGCTAAAAAGGGACCCATAAAACCTTGTCCAGATTCTTTCCAGTTTAAGATACCATTTATCAAAACTAATCAATAGAAGAAAACTGGGTTTAGTGCCATTTTAACCATGTATTTCAAGCTTCTGAAACAGGTGTGTCTAATCAATGCCAGCACAAGTTGCTTCAATACCAAATTCAAAGAGGGGGAGAGGAACACAACATATTATTGTCATGGAATATGTGCAATAATTTATTTTTAATATATTTTTAAAATATTAATTGGTTTTTGTTAAAGATGATTCTCTGTTTTCTTGTATTATATCTAACAATGACTGTACTTGGGGGTTTTGGCTCCAGCAGTGGCTGATACCAACTGACTCAAAACACATGGAATTCTGTAGCTTTGTGCACCTCTAATAGCTGTTAACAGTGAAAATTTTTTTTCAAATTCTTCCAAAAGTTTAATTTTATTTCTGACTTAAGACTTTCAATAGTGAGCTGCAGATTAGAGGAGTTTAACAATAAAGTAATTCCTATTGGAAAACACTGATTTGTGAGAACTAAATTTTTAAGCCAGTAGTAAATAAACATCATTCTTCTGGTATCATACATACCCAGTCTGTATCTATCTGGATCAGGGGTCCTCAAACTACGGCCTGCGGGCCAGAAACGGCCCCCGAAGCTGCCAAACCCGGCCCGCACCCCTCTCCCCACCGCAATGACTTAATCTGTGCCTCGTTCTCCACCTGCTTCCAGGGGGCGCCTCTCAGCTACAAACCGGCCCCTGACCAGTTTGCAGGCCAGGGAAACGGCTCCCTGTTTAGAAAGTTTGACGGCCCCTGACTAGATGCAAAAATTAAATATGCTGTAGCCAGAAACTCTAGCAAGCCAGAGCATGTTTGTGTTCCAGTTTGTCACTGAATGAGCTAAAGTCTATATAACTCCTGAAACTTTCTATCCACACTACAGCATTGTTTACAGGATGATTAGCTATGGGGCATTTCTGTTTGCAAACTATTCTGAGGCTGAGGATCATGAGGTTTCTTAACACTGACTCAAAACAGATAACACTTCGGGAGTTTCTGAAAGACCTTGTGTCTCCAGACCTGAGGCAGATCAAATAGCAGGAGTTGACGTTGGTAGTTTTATTATGGAGGTCTGGATAACTGCTGACTAAACACCCTGTTTCAGTTGGTAGCCAGGGAGGATGTTAGAAAGCACAGTTGCCACAGCTCATAGTTTGCAAACTAAGTATTGTCAGATTTCAAGTGCTGGAGCATTTGGCATTTCATATTGTCATTCTTATTTCCCTAATGTCTTCAATTAATTTGAAAACTACCAGTAAATAAACTTGATTTCCTAGCCAATAATTATGCTGATCATTACTTTTTCTGTGTGGCATCTGTGGGAGTTGAGGCTTGAGTGTAGCATTTGTTTGTTTGCATCCTTTTTCTTCTAAGACAAGTCTACAGTAGAAACTTGCTCTGACTTTTGTTTATCAGGGAATAAGAAGAACTGCTGTGTGAGCAATCCGTGCATACCATGTCCTCATCATGTGTAGTTACTTCTGCATTTTATCACTGCAGCTGCAGAACAGTGCCTTTGGAGTAAATGTATTTTCTCCAGGTTATTTTAGGAAGACTGGAATTCTGATGGTTAAGGTCAAACTGAAAAGTTCCCATGAATCCTCTTGTTTTGTCCCATCATTTTTTTGTTGTTTCTGTAAGCCAGACACATTTGAAAATGGTCTCAAGAACTGGCATACAACTTGGCATAATTAAGGCATGCAAGCTACAGCATCAGTCCCAGTTGTGTTCCTCCTCATTTATCTATTCAGATAGCTGCTTGTATAGGTGTCTTGGTACAGGTGGAAAGGCGTACATGTACATAGTCCCTTCCTTCAGAAGGACAGAAGGACACAGCTGTGTGTGGTGTGTGGCCAACCAGGTAAGGGGTATGGCAGGTTTACAGGGAATGCTGCTGGCAAGGGCTTGACAGAGGTGCTGTGCTTCTTTCAGGACATTGATGCTTCCGGATTTCATCCTACATCTCAGTAAACCCATTTCCAAAGTGGATATAAAGTATGAAAACAACAAAAAGTTTTGCAATGAGGAATCTAATCTAGCTTAATTCAAAGTAACTCACAATTCATGGAGCTACTATGGGCAGTCCTGTGAGTTCTTCCTTCTTGCAGCTTGTAGGAAAATTCTCTTTAACAGCTTTGCATCAAGTATGAGCAAGGATGGGTTGTGCAAATTGTCATCTATGAAGACAAAGACCAGTTTTCAGTTTCACCAGAAGGCAGAATAAAACTTTAGGAAAAGAATGTAATGACTCATGCGAGAGTAATCATAGTTTAGGCAGGGCTGCCCAGCTACCAGTCCCACTACTTAGCACACAGTCATGTTACTAAGGAAATTACTGCTCCTTTTCTGGTTCTTATTCATAAAAATGACAAGCATGACACTACTTCCTATGTAATTATAGTGCCTGAAAATTTCCTGAGTTATTAGAATCAGCCAATAGAGATCATCTTACATGCTAAGGGATCAGAGTTTTGGGCATTGTTTTAGATGTCTTTTACCTGAACTGTGGAATGTGAGGTTTAGATAGAGAAGCAAGACATTTTCCTCTATGCAATTAGGAAAATAATGGTTTGCACTTCTGTAGCATCTTCCACTTGATAAGCTGATAAAGTACTATACAGTCTTCCCTGTAAAAAATATCTTCCACTCTGACGGATGTTACAAAAATGTAAGTACATGTCATACAGGAAGTAAGTGGGTCAGAGTACTAGAACTGAATGTGGAATCCAGGTAACTCTTCTTTCTCTATGCTCCCCCCAATGCCATTTTTCTTGCACTGGACATATTAGTGAGGCACTTTGGTGTCCAAAATGAGATCACAGTCTGTTCTTTGGTTCCTTTCTCCAAGTATATTTTGAAGAAAGATTCTGTGTGAAATATCCTATGGGAAATCTCCACAGATTGTTATATGTGGCAGTGAAGTTCTGGAATCTGTCACTGTGCCTGAAACATTTCTGGTACCTCTCTATTCTCAATACTAAGCCGTTTTTTTCACAAGTGGCAATGACAAAAGCACAGTGCCATCAGCTGTTCAAGATTTGATAGCTTTCCTGGTTCATCAGTAGCTAAAATAACACATTGGGGGAAATACAATTGACAAAAGAATTGAGTGAGGTTTTGTTGTGCTTTTAGGCCTTGTTTTATGTGAAATTAGTTTGAATTTAGATCTTTTCTTCCAGGCTCTGTCCAGTGTCAGTAGGATGCTATAATTTTCTGTAATTTGTGGGGAGAAAAATATGTAAGTATAGAAGTCTGTCAGCCACAAGGAGTGACTTATGTCACAGCACCAATGAATGGATCTTTCCAAAAACTGTTGTCTTTCACATTTACTTCAACTTTTCTGGTTTGGAAGTTGTTGTAAAAGGTATGTGGCAATACCAGCACTGATAATGCTTCCCTATTGCTCATGCCTGCCTGCAGGAACCAAACTGGTGTTGCTGTGGGAAGGGGGTCACCAGTCAGAAATGCTACTGTGAGCTTCCTTTACTGTGGTATATTAGATAAACTTATTTTTCTAATCTTTTGTCTCTTCTTCTTCTACATATTTGAGCACTCTCTGCTTTTATTTTTTCTCTCTTATTTTATACTAAACTTCATCCTTCTTGAGCTTTCTTATGCAAAGATTCCACTCATACCTATGAAAATTCACAGACTTTTTCAAGAATTTTCATCTTCTGTCCTACCTACTTCTGTAATATACATGATGGCTAAAGAATCTTGGCTTGATGACCTAAATGTTTCTTAAGCTCTAGCTACACTTCAAAAGAAGGTCCAGTGTTTTTTCTGAGTTTAATTGCTTCATTAAAAAAATAATAATAATAATTGCTATGAGATATTTTAGATAGCTCAGATTGCAAAATTCAGTGTTCTAGACAAGGCATAAACCCCCAATATATGAGGTAGATGTCCTAATCCTACCCAGTGCCCAGAGATGTCACTGTGGTAAGTCAGCATGTGGAATTTTAATCCTGCCACTGTCACTACTGAATGTAGTTTAACTTGCTTAGAGTGACAACATCATAGTTTCATTTATTTTTGATGATTGGTTTGATAACACACAGAGGTCCTGGAAGATAAATAATTGGATCCTTAATTGCATTTTTCATTTAGATAGCTTAGGACCCCAACTTCAGCAACATCATTGTAGTCGGGCTCTGCGGTAGATACATCAGAAGCAGTTTATTGAAGCTAGTCCTGGTAAAAACAGAGAAAAAGAATGAAAGGATTGGACATTAGAGTGAAATTAAAATAGTGTATGAAAAGGTGTCCCAAAACAACCACCATACAACTAGTAGACATCAAATATTTAATGTCAAAACCAATGAAATGTTTGGTTAGGCAGAGAAATATTTGCCTCTGGAAAGCTAATGCCAGTAGGATAGCCATGAAAAGGTTTGCAGAGTGTTGGCTTATGAATTCTGATAAGATGGAAAGAACAGTGTTATTGAAATTGCTTTGAACAACTGGAATAACTATGGCAAAACCAGAGAAATGTTGGCCAGGCAACCTGACAGACTGAGCCAATGGGAAAGAGACAAATATGGTGTTAAAGAAAAAAATGACCTAAACAGTGCTTTAAAAGTCAACTGAGTGTGTCTTAATTTGTATTTAAACAAAAGCCCTCTGGCTGGGTCAGTGGTACAGCTGAAGGTGCCCGAGGTAACCAGTTGCAAATGAAATTTGTATCTATAATTACCTGATTGTTTTGAAGGTCTGCTTTACCTAAGGAGCGTAACTGGCCATCTGTTCTGTCAGTTGCTCTCGATCCTGTACAGCTGTTTGACCCTTTGGTACAGAAAATGCGTTTTATCTCACCAAAGTGTTGCCCAGATAACTCCACGGGACCTGGTGGGACGAGGGGGAAATATGCTAAAGTAAGTAAATTTTATGTGTAAAGTACACAGTAATAGTCTCCGAATTGTCCGTGAACAGGGCATATTTAGAAAACGGTTAAATTTTGCTGTAGTGCTAATTTGAGAGGCGAAATTATGGAAGTCAAGTTCTTAAATCCATGGAAAAGGGCAGCGAGAGGTCACGGCACGTCAGCCGCTGGTGTGCCGGGGGCTCGGGAGACCCAGCCTGAGCGGGGCGGAGGGTGGGGCCGGGCCGTCGCTGCGGGCCCGGCTGGCGGCGCAGCGGCCGCCGGAGCCGCCTCCCCGCTCCAGGTGAGCGGCGCCCGGGAGGCTGCACACGGGAGAGACACCGAACCAGCCCCGGACTGACCCGGCCCGGGCGAGCGAGCGATAAGGCGCTCTCAGAAGGCTCCGGTTGAGTCATCCTTACTTAAGTTATCGCGAACTGCGCTTCTTTAGGGCAGGCTGGAGCTGGTGTACGTGCCGGCTCTGCCGCGGCACGGCCAGACCTTGGGCTCTCCCGCGGACGTCCCAGTTCATTTTCTGGAAGCGCTCCGCACCGCTGGGGTTGCGGCTCCGGCCTCCGGCCACTCATTCCTGCTCCCGGCCGCCGCTCCCCGAGGGACCCGGGCGGGATTCGCTGCCCGGCAGGTCGCTTCGCCGGGACAAAGCCTCCAACTGATCCACAGAAAGGCTGAAAAGAAGCAGCAGTGATCAGACCCGGTAACTGCGGGGACAGCGTTGTTCTCTCGGGCAGAGAATGAGAAGCTGGTTTTGTACGTGAGTGTGTGCGAGCGTCCCTCTGTCCCCACACCGCTGTCGGGGCAGGGACGGGAAGAAGGGCGAGCGCTGACCCTGCCCGCGGGCTCTGGAAATGCCGTAGCTGGGACAGTGACTACTGGGACGTTTGATCCAGTGCTTAGGTTTAGTGGGAACAGATTCCATGTAAATCTGTTAAACACTCTTTAAGTATAGAGCACTGGTGAGTACTCGAGATATTTCACGGAGTAGAAAGAAAAGAAACAAGACACGCTGTGTCCTTTTTTTGTCAGTTAAAGAGGAACATATGTAAAAGCACTTCTTTCTGTCTGAATTTGTAATTTCCGTAAGTTGGTTGTTAGTTCGAAATAACAATGCTGAAAAGGTCTTTCAAATGCTTCATTTTCAGTTAGAGTGGGTTGTTGGTTTGGGGTTTTTTTTCAGTAACATTGTGGGAATAGAGGAGCAGGCAAAATAGTAAATGACTTCCTATGCCAGAAAAGGAACAAAAGCTTGTATGTTGAAGCATTAGCTAAAAAATGCTTAGATTTGACTGTAACCTTGGTAAAGTTCTCTGTTCCTGCCAGCAAAATGGGGAGGTAATGTTTATTTCAAGTCAAGGCTTCATACTGTTCAGATTACTAAGATAACTGATTGGGCACTTAAATTTCAGAAATTAGGCAAAATGAGAAGATCTCCACTGATTATTGAATCTTCTTCAATGATCGCTTTTTCATGGCATCTTTTGTAGGTATCAAGGCATTCTACGTGTGAAAACTCACAAAGAGAAGTGTGGGGTTTATCTGTTTCTCTCATCTTGGAAAAAAAAAAAAGACATTTCAAAGATAACTTATCCTGGCCTGTCTGTTTTCTATTGTCTGAGAACAATAGTTAAAAATAACATTTTATATAGGTTGTCAGATTACAGTGCAAGGATGTTTGGGGAGGGGGTTGGAAATTGCATGACATATATAAGGAGAGAGAAGGAAAGCATGAACATTGTGATAGCACTTCAAGACCCCTTGGAAGCACTGACCTGACTAATCTTGTGGGGAGTTTTTGATGTTTGACAGACTCATGTTTTTTTCTGATAGTAGCTTAAAGCCTTTGAACTACTGCATATGCTTTCTCAGTCTGTGTCTCTGTATCATAACAGGCTGTAGGTTCTTGAACCTTACTATTCTTCTCAAAGTCCTGTGACCTGTTTGCTATAGCAGCTACTGCATCAACTTATTTTTTTAAAAACAAATTAGAGGTTGTAGAAGGCTGCTTCTAAGCCATTTTGGGGAGCAAGAATCCTCTCTCTTTGGTTACACTAATGAAGAAGACTCCATTGCTTCTAGGGAGACAGTTAACATGAAATCCACCTTGAATTTCTAATGGCTATGGTTTTAACTGTATTTCTTCCTATGATATGTTAACTTTAGTGCTTTTCAGACATGTTTTTTCTGTTTCCCTAACTTATTCTCTTACTACGCACACAAAAAAAGAGATAAATCTGAGAAAATTGATCTGTCTTTTTGTCCTGAACTGGACTTTCTTCATCATTAAGGTTGATCACTTTCATTATTTTCTATGTGCATCTGCAAAGTGCATGCAAATGTGCCAAGTAACTTAGCAGGGAAAAGGGAGTAATGTATCTCCCACTTGTCATAATTTATTGTTGCTGATTTTGAGGGGGGGCAGGTGGGAGGAATTTGTGAGGAGATATGATATGGTGAAAGTAAGTACAGTTTTCACGAAAGTTGACTACATCTATTAAAGATGTGAGAACATAAAGCAGTTGTTCTTCAGCTGAATGTATTAAACCCTGTTCAAGCCCTCTTAGCTTCATGGCATATATCATGGTAAAAACATGGTAATACTAAAGGGAAGTGCTGCCATAACACCAGGTATAGACTTCAGGGCATTTGATCTAACAGGGAGAGTGACCCAGACTGCAGATCAATAAGACTGAGAGAAACGTGGATCCTTTCATGTCCAAAACTGGTTGAGAGTCTGATTTGGAACTCTGAAATTGCTTTTCTGTTTCATTTGATGAAGTTTCCATTGGCATGAGCATATCCATCTTTGGACTGTTTGTTATGCCATTCATGCAACTCTGAGGCCAACTGGAGGTTTCCCTTCCCCTCACTTCCCTTCCTCCAAAATATAGAACCAATAAAGTAGAAGCTGTTGCCACTAGTTGTGTTATGTCATGGTATGGAAGGGGCGCTTACTCCTGTACCTGTGTCTGTTTGAATGAACCATTAGAACACTTCTTCAGACTGTGTGAACATCAGAAAGTTTTCATGAAGATGAGCTGAGCCAGAAAGTTTGGATTTGCATCCCAAAGCCAAGAGGCCATGAGCAGAAGGATGTATTTATTATGTTGTTTTCGGGAGGTGAAAGTTATTTGTTTCATTGTTCATATGGCTCGCTTTTGTTTTAAGCATTGATGTGAAGAGATACACAACCAATCAGATTAGAACTTCATGCATGTTTGGTCTTGCCCACCAGATATGTATATTATTCTATGTCCAGTCTCCTACTGTTATCCTAAATGCCATGTTGATTTTAGAGACCTTTTTGTTTGTATTTGCTTGCTCTCATTCGTAGCAAAAAAATGAGAACGTCAGAAGTTACCTGGAAACTTTTCATGCCCTCCACTTCTCTGAATTCACAATTGGACTCCTGACAATTCTGTTCCCATATATTTTTCCAAATTACAGACTGAAGAAAGAAAAATGCCACTTAGTATATAAATACAAATTCACTTCACATTTTTAACATTATATTGGCACGAGTCCATCTTGTTTGCACCTATCTGTATGTTTTTCAAAGTGCTCTGTTTCGTTATGTGCTGGATTTTGACAAATAGGAATGTGTGCCATTAAATTTCATTTCCTTTTGAGCTATCATTCTGTTACAATTTCTACCATTTCCGTTGTTGTTGTTGCTGTTCAAAGCACGCTCTTTCTTATGGAGTAACATTTTCAGGGTTTCTGTATCTAGAAAAGTCAAACATTCTTTGAATCATGGACTGAAGTATTTGAGACATTCCAGAGTCTTCAGCTGAAGAGGCTCCTGCTTTACAGTGTTTATATTCAATACAAGAAAAACATATGGATAGTTTGGCAGGACTTTTGTTACTGAGCTGATTGTTGTAGTTCTTTGTTTACATTTATGAAGAATATATAGTACAGCAGCAGATAGGCAAGCAGATAAATTTATGGGTAGAAGTTGGAAGACCTGTTGTTTGGAAGTTCTGGGCTTTCTTGGTTTTTGGGGGGTTTTTGTTTGGTTGAGGTTTTTTTGGCTTTTTGGAGAGATTTTGCAGGGAGGATAGTTAGAAATATTATCAAAGTTTCTGCACACATAATTGTGGCTAAGTGTCTTGCAAGTTCTTGAATGTAGGTATTTTTGTACTAACTTTGGAACTCTGCCTTGATTCCTTAAAACAAAACTGAGATGTGACTTTGGGGATTGGGTACTGAATTTGTAAGTCACGTGATGGCACTGAGAGTACTTCTTAAAAGAAGCAATGATTAGGACAACTCTGGGAGTTTGGTTTTCATTCTTAAGGGCTTCTTATGAGCGGAGGTTAAATGGAAAATACAGTACAGCAGGGGGTCATTGTTTATGTTGTGTAAGCTCTCAGATAGTTGGATTGGAAACTTACTGGATTGCCATAACAATTACCTTGTGATTTGATTAGTAGAGGGAATTCTCAGCTTTTTTTTGGATCCTCAAACATGAAGCAGCCAACAATTTAATGTCATGGTAAGCATAATGTGGACTCATCTGGTATCAACTATTAAACCAAAGCTTTTGTTGCTTATATTTATAACTGCTTAGGTTTGATACCCACTGGCACGTAATGTCACATGTTCCATTTCAGCATAGCATTGGGAACCTTGCAAGAAAGGCTAAGGAAAATCTCATTGGGTAACCTGCACTGAAATAGTTGGAATTCAGAGGTTTGGAGGTGGGTTTTTCATAAAACAATAAGAAAGTACAATAATTAAGTACAGAATTTCAGCAGCCCCTGAAAGGAGAACAACAACATGTTTGTGCAACATAAGCAAAGTAGATTCCAGTTTTTCAGACTCCATAAGTGGTGTTTGACAAAAAGCTGAGTTTTCAAATGGTCATGTGAATTCTAAGCCTTTCTTCCCCCCCACCCCACTGGAGGTAATTTTTATCATTCTGTTCTATAAACAAAGCTGAATTTACAAGAAACAAGCTCTGTCAGTTTGCTTTAGCTACAGAAGGTTGTAGCTTTATGTTAAGCATTTGCATTTTAGATCTTCCTATCTGTGGACCAGTTGTTTTGTTTAACAATTGTAATGCAAAACTGACTTTATAGCAAGTATTGTGACAATAACTATGGAATATTTTTAATACTAGCCAGCAGAAACTGTATCCTTCAACCACATAATAAATGGAGAGATGATTTAATATTTCATATTAAGGGCTATGTGCTAATTTATGGCAGAATTTTTGTCAGAGTGTGTTTTGTTTTCTTTAGGATTTTGAATTCTGTTTGAATCCACATAACTAAAAATGTCAGTTCTTATTAATGCCTCAACTCTTTTCTATTCTTTTCAGCAAGAAACCTGACCCAAGTCAAAGAAATTCTCCCTAGGCAGAGGTGCTGTTTCCAGAGACAGGTACATAGTACCTGTGCTCTGACAGAGGCTTGGCAAATTGATGAATAAAAAAAAAAAGAAATCAAGATGTTATTTATCATCTGTAATTACTTAGTATTTATTGTAGGACTTTCAATGAGGGAGAAGTGGGAAGGAACTTGTGGTTGAAGTCTGAAAACCTTATCCAGCCTGTGAATCTCTGCAGTGCAGCTGACAGGAAAAAGCAGAATTTTTTCATAATTTGAGATCAGCTTTAGCGTTACTGTAAAACTAAGCCTGTTATGATAACCTCTGAGTAGAAGTAACAGTAGCTTCAGAGCAGAAACACTTTGATAGTAGCTGTGATATTGAGGCTGGAGAAGGGAGCAGAAGGACTACAGAGGCACCTCTGTTTTCCTTGCAACCCCTTTGCATTCCCCAAAACAGGAGGAATTCTTGTGCAGCTGTAAGCAGCTGACTTCCAGGCTGCTGGGCCTTCACGGTGCTCGTCTTATTTTTCATCATGAAACTTGCCCAAGGCCAGAACAGATTCTCCCTGTCCATAACTGTTATTTCCAAAAGTACTTCTGCTTTCTGATTTCATATCAATCTCTGCTGCTCCTGTGGCATTTCCAGTTTTTGTGGGAAGCACCTGGTTGACTAACACCTAGATTAAATAATGTAGGACTGGCTGCCCTTTGGGTCTGGTGGCATGTTCAATAGCGTGGCTTTTGCAGGCTAATATAACTGCATAGGATAAGGCAGCCTGTCTTCTGTAATACCACACTATAAACTGAGCACAAGGCAGCATTTTTTGAGGAACAGAACAGCAGTCTGTTAACGTGCCTGAAGTGTTTGTTTCACAAAGCTTTTTGCTCACGATAACAGAAAAACCTGTACTGTAGGGCAGACTGTAATTGAATGTACAGGAGACTGACAGCTTTGTGAATCTGTAATGTCAACAATGGTTTGAGCCAGCAGGCTGGGCATGCTGAAGAAGAGAATTCCAGTAATCTGCTCCTGCCCTTATCTCTTGAGCAGAGCTGTTTAGTTTACAGCCTGTTAGAAATATGTGACCAGTTATCTGCTAGATTTATTACTTGAGCAAGACTCCTCAGCAACAGTTTTTCCTCACAGTGTGCCAGCTACTGGGTTTAGAAACATATTGTTCCAAACCAAGCTGTATTTTCCTTTATTTTTAACAAAATGATCTTAAAACCTTGATTTTTGTCGGTGATTCCAAGTTGATGTGTGCGTCTACAGAGGATGTGAAGGAGCAAAAATGAGGAACTCTGTATAAAAATGGAGAATTGTTCAGGGCCTGTTCTTGTATGTGTGTCCAGATTGGTGGTTTTTTGTTGTGACTTTTCATGTGTGTAAAAGTTATATATGGTTGTGCTTGGTGTGCAGTTGGGAGCAATGTGATTGGATACAGGTGACATCTTGAGGTATCTGACTGCCCCAAAGCAAAGCAGTTCAGCTTCAGATACCTTTGTTAGTCATGCTATTTAACTTCGTTAAAGGGAGGGTTTTGATGATTGATACATTATAAGAAATCTTGGTTTTGTTTTTCCAGAACCAAAAATGATAGCTGCAGGAAACTTTTCAAGTCTCCCCAGAAATGGCCCAGTGAACCGCCAGTTCTCATTAGCTTCATCCATGGACCTTTTGACCACTAAACCTTCATCAACTGAGCGTCGCTCAAACTCCTTCCAAGGTGTCTCTATCCATGGCACTCTCCCCAGAAAGAAGAAGGGGACAGTTCCCACTAGGTCTTGTGATATGTTTAGCCACGTGGGAACATTGCCTTACACCAGAACACACCGGCAGCAGCCACCTTTTGTACAGGATGTTATAGAAGAGTACCCTCCAGAAAATGAGAAGAGCAGCAAACTCCATGGCAGGTATGTTGTAAACCCTTAATTTACATATGTTAGTTGCATAGGAATTCTTACATATTCTTCTAGACCTCTAAATGTCCAGTTATAGGTACAGCTGTTTATTATTCTGTATTATAAGTTGAGTTTTCTCCCTAGTACTCAATTTAGGTCTTGATGGAAGACCTAAATAATTTTTAAGGACTAGGTCTTGCCTCTGAATGTTTGAAAGGTATAACATTGTCTGTGCTATTTTTGCTTGTGGTGTACGGGATCAGGCTTTCTTCTCACTTCAAAATAAGTCTGTTCTCTATACCCTATTCATTTTAAAAGAAGAAAGGACCCATATGTGTTTAGCATTCCTCTGTCACTGCTCTTTGAGATGTACCTGCTTACATGAACTGGCTTTTTAATATCATTTGCTTCTTTGATTTGGATACTTTTAGAGTATCCAAGCAGCCTGGGGTGCTGCCATGAAAGGAATATGGTGATATACTATGAAGTTTTATCTTATGTCTTCCTTCTCAAGAGCAGTCACTAAACATGATTTGCGATAGGTTTTCTTTTATTGAGAGACCAAAGCTGACTGATAACTTGTCTTATGAGTATGATAACCTTGTCTTATGAAGAACACTTTGGCACAACCAGTAATAGTAAGAACAGAATGCTTGAGAGGAGAATGTTGGCAATATCTGCCTGATCAGAATTAAAACATAGTGCTTTTGAAGTAGTAAGAGATTCAAAGGATGTTGTTAGTGCAGCCTGGAAATAGAATTTGTGTCTATTGAGTCATAGCAGCAAGTGCTGTTCGTGTTTGATCTTTCAGTGACTTTGCTACAGCACACATCGAATGCTATGGTAACAACTTTTAACAATTGCTTGCTTTAATTTTTACAATGAAACTTTATATGTTCTGTTCCATTACCTGACTGCTCAGCTGTATTAGAGCAGAAGACACTTTCAACTTGACAGTCAGCAAATATATCACTTCTTGAGTCTTCTTGCAATGCCACTGCATTTTTCATTAGGGTACTTTAAAAGAAAACTGAGAGAGAAGCTCTGTTTTCCTGTGGTACATGTTTGGCCGTATGTGCTGGGCTGTATATTCGAATGACTGCTCTCACCGTGACATTGTCTGGGCCTCACAGTGTAGGGGAGTCAAGGTTACCTTATCAGAGTTTTTTTTTAAAAACCCTGTAATATTTTTACTTCAGTATAAGAGCTTGTGAAATAGTGTAACATTACATGGATATTCTCATTCAGGAGTGTATCAATCTTTCATTGCTATAATGCTGTTTACAAAAACTAAAACTGTGAATGCACATTTTCATGAAACCTTTTCATGATGCCTTGTTTAACCCAAGTGCTGTGTTTGATGCCAGTGGGCCAGAACTAATAGTCGTTAGGATTACAGGGCTCATGTGCACATGGATCTGATTATTTTGAACTGTGGCTCAGGCATGTCATAGTTTGGTTGATTAAATTTGATTTTAAAAATATAACTATGATAACATTTTCAATAATTCAATATGCGTAATACTCTCTTTAATATATAAATACACTGCACATAATTTTGTGAAGCAAAATTAAGCCTAAGTAAGAAGAATAGGAAAACAATAATGAACTGTGCCATTCCTTAATGGCATTCTCCTGATTTTGAATTTCTTCTGAAAACTTGGAGAAATTCTATTGCCAATTTTCAAAGCAATGAGGTTGTGTTCTCTTCTTTGTTTGGAAATGTACACCTCTGGTAGTTAGTTAGTTCAAGAACAAAAAAGTTTTCTTTCTAAAGTTTTCTTTTCTAAACTCTGAGTTTTAGAGTCTCTTAGAAATAATTAAATGACCAAAATCAGAAGCAGCTGAGCTCTTGAGTTAGTTTTATTAGCTAAAATAAGAATTAAAATAAGAACTTGTAAGAAGTTCTTCACTTACATAAGAGAAATCTCATTTTGGCTTGTAAAAACTTTGTTCTTTATTATCTGATAATTAAGCCTAAATAAAGCATAATTGTAATTTCCCTTTGACACATTGTCCATGAGTTGTCTGTATTTATTTAGATTTGCCTTATATTATGGTACCTTTATTTAAAAGAAAATTGTTCAAATTTACATCTGTCACTAGAACCTGTAGGAATTTTTTTTTGCCTGTGTCTTGTGGCTGCCATTAGGAAACCCAGAATTTCCACTGCACTTGGATGACTGTGGTTCTTCACGACTGACATTGCAGTTTAACAGACTTGTGGCATTTTCATACTTCTTCATTAGTGCAGCCAATTATCCCTCAAATAAATAAGATGTAAAAGCACTGCAGAACTATCACTATCACAGCAAGTTTGAGTGTACTGATGAAGGCAGCTGTCAAGGCCAGTTTGATATTCTATACCATTTCAGTTGGATGTCAACAGTATCCACATAGTCTTGGGTTAACATAGAAGTTATCTCTGTTGGTCTGGTACTGGCTCTGGTATGAACATACTTAAATGTTACCTCATTGTAGAGATGCAAGGAATTTCTGAGGGCTTGTTAAGAAAATGGAATAGAGCAAAGACTTTTGCAAACATCCCAAAGCAAACTAGATTCTGGTATTGATACTGTGCTCTCTTTTTCACGAGGCAGTGTGATTGCAAGAGATAGCAGAAAAAGTAGGTGCTTCTTGGATGGTCTGACAGGTGACAAATATGGTTTTCTCTATTCCTAAACTTCCTAATAAAACAATCTAAAGAACAATTTCATAAAAACTAAGTAGGTTCCAAAGACATGTTTCTCATGCAAGGCTTATGTTTTGTTTGAATTCAGTAGGGCTGCACATACACTATCCATTATAGAATCATAGAATCGTTAAGGTTGGAAAAGACCTTTAAGATCATCAAGTCCAACTGTCAACTCAGCACCACCACCATGTTCACCATTAAACCATGTCCTCAGGTGCCACATCCAAAGGCTTTTTGAACACTTTCAGGGATGCTTGACTGCTAAAAGTACGTTTATGAGAAATCTGGCATCTGAAGGAAAGAAAGATTAGTTAATTTGGTCCTTGCCCTGTGTGTGTAATATACAACTCTTTGTAGAATGGAGCTTTGGATATTTTGGGAGAAACTGTGTGGTTACACATTTGCATTAAATCACTATCTTCCCTCTGCTGAGCCTTCCCCTAGGAAGTGTTGAAGCACACCATCTGCCAAATGATCACTTCAAGTTTTCATGCTAATTAAAGCCTAGAAATGAAGCTGACATTAATTTACACTGGCTGTTTCATGTTGTACAGGATGTTTGTGAATATTCTTCATTTAATTCCTATTTACTAACTGTCTTTCCTGTAGCCATTTCATCTGCTTGTACTCGCAAAGACAGTTTTTTATTCAAATTCCATTCTTTGTCTGTACAGACATTAAAAAATGGAGTCACTTATAAGCAGTAGGGTTGTATTGTTCAAACTGGCTTGGAATCAAAATACTTTGTACATTTCTTTAAGTAATGTATAATGCCCCGAGTGCTTTGTTTTATCGCTATTTATGAGAGGTTCTGACCTAGCAGCTGGTCAGAAATAGATTCCCCCCCACCTCCCGTTTTTAGAGCTTTACTTTTAACTGTGTATGAATTTGAAGTGTAGAGTTCTAGCTACAGATCTATAATTTTCATCTTGTCTTCTGTCTTGATTTTCTGTTTCAAGCCCAGCAAATTTCTGGCTATGCTGTAAGTCCTGATTGTGATTGTAGTAACAACACTACTTCTGTTTGTATTGATGTGGCCACAAACTATTCATTTTTGTAGATAAATGAGGCATAACAGCTTTTTTTTACTCTACCAAGGTCTCAAGAGTGAACTGTTCATATCCAGCATTTTTTTGACATGGTTCAAGCATGTTAAAAAAGAAAAAATCAGTCAAGTGGATATGAGGAGGGGTGGAGGAAAAGGTTCAAATACTTGTTGAACCCTATTGCAAAAGATCAAAATGTGACAACCTGTAAACTGAAGTGTATTTTATAGACTGATCCTAAGTATCTACATACAGATGCAAAGAACACAGTTTCTGTTGTTCTGAAAGAATGTCCAACTGCATATTTAATTAGATTTCAGACTCTTACTTTGAGTACTGGTCGAGAGACTTTTTTCCTCTTGTTTTCCTATGTCAGCCTTTTTCCCCATCATTTCAGATAAATTGCTATCATTTACTATTGGACTTTGTATTGTGTAGCAGAGAGTGATTCTGTATGTAGAGTAGATTAGTTTATTTAGTCATTTAGGATGTTCTGTACTCTTCAAAAAATTTCTAATCTTCAAGGCTCTGCATGTTTGGCTGGGTGATACTTGTGTACTTGTCTCATATAACTGCCCAGGAAAAAATACAAATACGTTCAATTTCAACCTTGACCAGTAGCTGACATTAACAGGGTAACAACTTCATCAGCATAAAGCTAAGCGGGCTCACTGTCCTCTGCAGGACCTCGTCCTTGGAGGGCAGTACATTTGGAATTTAGCAAGGTTTGGAATAAATTTGGAATCTAGTATTGAAATATAAAGCTATTAATGACTGAATTCTAGGTTCCTGAAACTTTTCCTTTTCTCTTAGTGGTATTACCCCGACAGATGAGTCCTGCTGAAGTCCTTGAATTGACAGTTGATTTATAAGGGCGAAGAGTTGGCAAGGCAGTACTTGGTGAGGAGCACACTATTCAGAGATTTGCTTTTTCCTTGTCAGAATTTGCAGCCTATTTTGCTTCTCCAGATGCTGCAAATTCCAGTTTTCTTTGAGTTTTGAGAATGGGGTGGATCAGGTATTTAGACAGCATTTATTTTGTTCTAACTAGTGATTTTGAAAATGTTATTTGTTGGATAATTTTAGTTTGAATATATGTTACTTTTTTATATGAATTCTTTGTGTACACTTACAGCAGGTGGTTAGGTGCATTTTGGAAATTAAATTAAAAATACTTTTTTTATCCAGATTTTAATATATCAAGTAAAATAAGTGTTTTACATCTTTCCTGTGTGGAGAAAAGTAAACAATACTGTTTGGTTTATAGAATGCAAGTAGTCATTCAGGTATGAAAATATTTGCAAGATTAACAGGAAGATTTGGTTCCCTCTAAATTTCAGGGTAAGGTGGGGAGGAAATTTTTATAAAACCACAGAATTTTTAAATAAAAGTAGTTATGGTTTTGGTGTAATGCCTGAATCTACCTCTTAGTGTGTGTTGTTTTCCGAAAATCCTGAACCAATGGTGAGTTTGTGGTTGTGTTCCCTTAAGAGGAGTAAGACAAGTGTGTTGAATTTGGGGCTACTGAATATCTTGTTGACTTCTTCCATGCACAGCGAAGTGGGTTTTTAAAAGGAAGAGTTCCTTAGATGTTGCCAATACTTCATGCTTTTTGTCATGGATGCATCTGCAGATGTGACCTCTGCTGTCTCAGAGGAGGAGCAGAGATACCCACTGAAGTGGTAGATGTTTGGGGTAGAAGGAATACTGTGTTGTATAGAGAACAGCTGATGTTATCTGCTTACATTCAGTACCAAATTCTCTTATTCTTTAATTCTAGGGTTTATTTCTGTTTTGCCTTGTCTGCCTTTTCTTTTTAGCCCTTTTGTCCATTGTTGGGTTCAGATTCTTCTGTTGTGAAGTTCTACTTCACCCTTTAGTTCCCATTTGATGCTGCCATCCTCTGTCTTTGCTTAGTGGACATAGACCTGCAGAACAGAAGCTGCAGTTCTTGATTTTTGTGGGGATTTTTTGAAAACTGACTACAGGTGACAATTACTGGAAACCTGCCCATGTGGGATTTTGGGAGAGGGAATGAGGGAAACAGGACAAAATGTCTCAAAAAGAGAGACCATCTCTCCAGTTTGGAGATGAATTAAACCACAGTCCTTCAGCTTCTGAGCAGAGGAACTGAAGCACCATGTGGGATGGGCACAGTTGTATCATTGTTTGAAATTAATTGTGGGATCAGGACCTTTTTGTTAATGAATGATTTACCAGGGAAACTTGAGTCCAAATTCCTCAAAAGCCCCAGTCAAAACTAGTTGATTTTATTTTTCAAAAACTTCCTAAAAACTTCTATCTTTTCAGGCTGTTTCCTCTTTGAGCAGAGGACACTCTATGTATAGTGGAAATTTTCTTGAATTACTCCTTCCATCACACCCAGAGTTCCTCTCCGAGTTCTGCTGTTTCCTGGTCTCTCTTGTAAAGATTATGGAGCACCCTATTCACTTGTACCAAGTGCTGTATTGCTTACTCAGCTTGCCTCTTGTCCACATGTGACCATTTATTTTCCTTTCTTCTCCTTTTATGCTTTAAATGGTAGTTAAATGTTACATAGGGGGATATATTCCTAGTGCTTACTTGCAATATCTAATGCAGGGAGACATCTGATGGAACGAGCTTTTTAAGCTGAGTTAAGGGAATAGACAGCGAGGGCAATTCTTCCTCCCTCCATCATCTTCTTCAGTACTAAAGCAAAGGATTAACATTTCTGAGCTTCAGTCCAAATACACATTCCTGAAAGACATGTCAGCCAGGTGAAAAAAACATACTTTGTGAATAAACTGTACCTACACTTAGATGAATTTCAGATGGATTGATGGAGACAGTGATTCTACTGAATCATCAGTCAGTGTTTTGGGAATATACATATTCATTTCATAAGGTTACATTGATTTTGAACACTTACAGTTTTATGGAGCTGGATTCTTAACAGCTGAATAACTTAACAGCAACTAAAGCACTGACTATAAAGGGTTGCCAGCTGAAGGTATGGGTCAACAGGCAACAGCACAAATATAAACAAGTTTGTAGAAACAGTGACTGTTTTGGATAAGCAATAGTCTTGCTGCCCAACCACGACTTTCACAGCATAGGCCTTGGGATAGAATATTTAAGAAGGACTTTGAAGGACAGAGTTTTGGCTCTGGTAATCCTAAATGTTAAGGAAAATGGAGGAAAAAGAATGCAGGTGCCTAGCCTGAGCTTTTCAACGAATTGTAGAGATCAGTGTTGCATGTGCTGCAGAAACAGAAATTCTTTCAAAAGACAGTAGTAAAAATGGTGTACATTCTTCAACTTCAGTAGGTAAAATGGAGCAGGTTGAAGGGATACAGACTGAAGTGGTTAGAGTAAATGGCTGGGGCATTCTAAACAGATAGGAGTAAATTGAGATTTCATTTAATTCAAGGAAAAGTACGTTGTATCTTTTCTTGAGGTTTAATTACTGAAGAGTCCCTACAGTTCTTGTGTGAACTGCAGGTCATTATACAGTTAGTCATAGCAGTTTGCACTTGTTTCCACTGGTGTTTGAATGAATCATGTCGATGGTGCTGTGCAGCTGGAGACAGAAGGGTGGAATGCCCTTAGGAATGTAATAGGAGTGTGTGGAGCAGAAGCTGCTGGGGGATAAAATCACTGGGTCTTTTACTCCAGTTTACAGTACAAATAACATCAGTCTGCACTACATATACTTAAACACATCATGTCCAACATGCTCAAACTTGCACCTTCATACTTACGTAGCAGTGTATTTCAAAAATCTACGCAGATGGAGAGGTTTCAAAGACACAAATTGAAGAAGGCATTTGATCCCATCTGGTCATTTTATAGCAGTTGTGTCTGTGTTAGCAGCCATGCAACAGCTTGGTACATTTTCAGTTTCTCAGGCTCCCTTTGAGCCTCTATTGTCTTTACTCATATTTGGCATTGGCACCATTGGCATTGGAACTCTTGAGAAGATAGTTCTTCCCATGATCACTCTTTCCATGTGATAGAAAGGAGATGTTTTTGAAAATGTCTTCAGCAAAGGTCACTTTAAACAAGCAAATGTATTTTCATCAGTTACTGGCAATGGGGCCTAATGTTTTTCCCACAAGTACATTTATAAAAGTGTAAAGTAGCACAAAGCTGCTTCAGGGCCATTCAGCAGTTTTCACCCCGTAAGAATATCTATATGGGGAGTTGAGTGATAGTGAGGATTTGGGCATCTCTGATGATACTGTTGTGCCTATGCCTAAACTTCATTAAAGTTATCACCACAGCTAATTTATAATTGTAGTTGATGTGTCTGTGAGGGTGCCACAGGCCTGGAAGAAGCAGGTGCTTATTATGGCTTAGTCTGTGAAGGTCTGTGTGTTGCAGGATTCTTTACTGCAACAGTGGTGTGAGGAGGTAATATCCAATGTTAGTAGAAAGGTGGAGGTTTTCGTAAAATCAACAGCTAAAGATTACAGGTATCTGCTTGAAGGTTCTTTGTTGAAGCAGTGCAGTAGAGAACTATTGGCCAAACCTCAAAGTCTGAAAAATAGACTATGTCTCAGTTACTGAGGTTCTGGATATTCTCCTGCACCCACTGAACTGAATAATTTATGTTGGGATTGAACTCCAGGATTTGGCTTTTCAATTCCAGCATTGATTATCAGTACATAACAATTTTATAAAATATTTTACAACAGTGTTTAGTTACCTGGATGTTAAAGTTTTCTCTACTAAATTTTCACGTTTTGTTGCTCATTCAAAATCCATGCAAGGTTTGGAGTTGGCAGTATGGCAGTGTTTACTTTTTCATACCGGAAATATGATTCCAGTTGCTTATAGTGGTTTTTTTCTTCCTTTTAACCAGTGACTGTTGATGTTGACAACTTCAAAAGGCCTTTTTTTAAAATCTTTTAATTCTTCCTAAACATTTGACTGTCATTTAGAAGTGTTGGGAAGTGAAAGAATAGCATCCAATAAATACGAATTCCATTCCCTTTTCTCAGTCAGCTTTAGCTGTATCTTGAAGGAGTTTACATACAGCGATAATCCCTGTTTTCTGAGAAGTTACATTGGTTCTCACAGTGATCAAAGGTATCAGTACTTGCTCATAGGCAGTCAATTCCAGTCAGTATGACACCAAGCTCTTCATTGTTGCAAAAAAAAAATGTTGCTATGGGTAGAAGGAAGAGAAGAGAGAAGCAAAAGAGCAACTCCACATTTTCTGTTCTCGTCTTCATCTTTTTTTGAAGTTGCTGAAGCTCCACTCTTGACTTGCAAACTCTGTATATTTTCTTGGCAGTATCAACAAGAAACCAATACATGAAAAAAAAGTGCATCATTCTAATAAGAGTCTGGAAGCTGGACTGAAAAGAAGTTGAAATGGTTTCCAAGGATTACTAGGAGAGATTAAAGGATTGTGTGTCTGCAAGATCAGCCAGCAGACAAAAAGGTGATGTCAGATGTCAGTCTCTAGAGAGACTGTTTCTGGCTAGGAAAAGCTCAAAATCATGAGGGTTCAGATTGTGATGACTGCTTTCTTTTAGTGGTCAGTTATTACTGGAGGAGTGTTTATACTGCTAGAGTTTCCACACAGACTTGTACATGTGAAGGAGGGTGAAGAGAGGGTTTACACTACTCAGGAGAATGACTTAATTACATGTATCAAGTCAGGTGCTTTTTTTCTTCTTTTTTGTTACTATGAGCAATAAAGTGCTGGAAAGGGATTTTGTTTTGTCATGAAATGAGGTGATAGAGTCTGGCAGCAATATGAATACCCAAAATAGATGTGGTAGTGTGTTTGCATCCCTTAAATTTCTTTCTGTGACAGAATGAGTATGAAAAGAGCATGAAGCCAATACTATGTGTCCTACTGCGTACTTACCCAACCCCTTGGCTTGAGGTGTTCAGACAACTTCTCTATTCTATGACAGACATCTTTCTATATTAAATATGCTTTTTTTCTGAATGGAAGTAGGTCTTATCTGATTATGAAGAATCCAAAATGTGAAATAAAATCCAATCCATGAACGCACAGTTTACACGGTACTGGTTGATTTCTGTGTGGACTCTAATATGTGAATGTTGTAGGTAAACGGGTGCAACTGAATACAGTTGTAAAGTCAGGAGTAGAAACAGGATCTGTCTTTAGATCTGGTAGTTATCTGAAAGTATTATTTTTTTTCTGCAGATAATCTAATACAAGAAGAGAGAATGCGGGTTCACCATTTTTTGTTAAGATTGCTAGAGAGAGAAAATGGAAAGGAAAAGAGGTGCTTTATATTTTTCTTAAGTTCATGACGTTCCTTCATGGGGAGCATATGGCGTAAAGAAGCACATCATCATTGCTAACAGAGAGCTGAGATTCAGCAGTTAATTTTATTTTGTGGGATTCTAGTTATTTTGAGCTAACCGCCTAACCTGGTTTTCTGCATATAATGTATGATAGTATTGCAGTGGAATCTAATGACAGGAAAATGCAGTAAGTAATTTTTACTCTTAGTTGCTGCACATCAGTGAAAGTTACCATCCCTTGAAAATAACTTCAAAAAATTAGCACAAAGATGAAGGCTTAGACAAGAGGGGAAGATGAGGAGAGAGAGGGGTAGATCTGCTTGGAGACAGGTATCTGGGGTGAACATCTTTCTGTATGACCTGTACTTGTGCTGATTTTCAGGGTTTTATACATTTTGTTGTTGGCCAGCTTACCAGATAAAATATTATAGTACTTGTGAAGATACTTGTTACACCATCCATTTCCTAAAGCCAAGAATTTTCAAAGCACTTCTGTTGTGTGGATGCTGAAGGAAATGTAGGTCACTTCTCTCCCCGCTCTCTTCTGGATTTCCTGCTTTATATAGCAGTAAATAAACTGTTTGATCTTAAAGCTTTTCTACCTCTTTCATTTTGCTTTGGCTTGATCTGTCCTAAGGATCATTTGCCTTGTACCAGGTGTTGGGAATAGTGGGGTCTGCAACAAGGCTGGTCTGCGGGAGTGGACGTTGTAAATGCAGCCCATAACAAAATGTGCTTGCTGACAAACTAAGCAGGTTTGTTCTTTTAGAGTGTGTTGCTCATGCAGTGCTGGTAGACCCTTTGTCCTGAAAGATTCCACAGGCAAGCGAAGAACTAAACTGCAAAGTTTTTCAAAAGCACTTGGTACTGGCACAACTTCCCACGGATCATTTGAATGTGAGAAGAATTCAGCCATGCCTAATGACTTTGTTGAACCGATGAAGAATGGGATTTTTTTTCCAGTCAATTTGCAAAGTGTTGAGAATCAAAATGTCTCTGTCTCTTCTGTTTAGGAACTTCATTTTCTTTTTCCTCTGTGCTTCACCCGTTTTCTCTGGTATACTTGTATGTATTTTATGCTCGTACAGTTACCAAATTGCCCCTTCTTTGTATATTGCATAGGAAAAAGTTTCAAATGGTCCAAATTTTATTTCCACTGCATTTTCCAGATTTTTTTTTTAAGCTAAGCTGAGAATGAAACTTGACCCTTGATAAATATTGGGGTAATGTGAAACAGTAACACATGAGACAGGCCAAACAGCTGAGTATCATCATTTTATGGGGAGAGTTAAGAGGTGGGAAGGCTCAGTTTTGCCTCTGTGTAGGTATTCTGGATTAAAAACTGTTAGGAAACCAGACTAAAAACTGAGTATAAAATAATAACACAGTTTCAGATTATATGCAATTACATTCAAAACAACACAGGGAATTTCGAGACTGTTCTCTGGATTGATTCATTGCAGTGTAACCCAATTTCTACATTTCTGAAGCTGCTTATTAGGTTTCCAACTTGCACCAAACAGGGTTCTGCTTCTAAATGTATAGGGTATATGTTGTCCATGTGGCAAACTTGATTGCTCTAACAAGTGCCTGATCCCTCTATGTTTGCACATTTTTTGTAGTGCCTGTTGTATGTTTGCATTTAAGGGCACCATCAAATATGTCATCCCAGGTTCTGTAGCAAACATCCAGTCATGTAATGCAAACTGTAATCTGCTTGTTCTCAAACAAATATACAAAATGCTTTGCAATAGAAATAAACATATATTTTGTGTAAAGAGTTGTAGTTGATTGCAAAGCTCTTCATTTAGGCTTCTGTGTCCTTTGCCATCTGCCTGTGTAGAAAACCTGTGACAAGATCTTTTATTTTTGAATTAGAGCAGTGGCTTTAAAATAATTGTGATGCTGAATTGGTGATAACTTTGAGAACTTTTTCTCTGTATATATAAAAAGTGAATGTTTTAGTTTCTATTTTCTGTTAGCAGTGCCCTCTGACTGCGGTCAGCAGCAGTAGCTTAAATGGGAAAACATACAAGCAAAGAAATAAATTCAGAAGTCATTGAGAGAGCTCTCTTTTAAATTAATTTCAAATATTTTAGGTGGCATGTAAGTGTTTCATCCATCTGTTGAAATTGCAAGATTGTTTTTGATTTGCTTAAAATGGTATAATTAACTTTATTCCCCAAATTAATTACTATTGGCTCTACTACCTGTTCTTCTAGAAGAAATTGATGATTTATATATTTGTTAAAAGATAGATAGCATAAGCCATGTAGCTCTAACACACAGCTTTTAACGAAGATTTTAATGTGACCTAGTAGCCTATAGCTCATATGAATGCATCTCCAGTATGAAGTTATATTTGAACTCACCATTTTTTTTGTTTGTTTGTTTTTCTGTCCTGTCTTCCTCTCTCCTTGCCCCATTTTCTTACAGAGATCAGAATATTCTGGACCCTACTTTGGAATATGTTAAGGTAAGGTACAATTTCTTACTCTCAAAATATTTTACTTGGTGTATATACCCAGCACTGCCAGAGCATATCCAGTCATTTGTGGTTAACTAGTGCAGCTGTCTGTCTTTTGCTACAGAGAAACTGATGATACATGTCAGACTGTTTTCTTAGTGCTTCAGTGAAGTACTTGTGGGAATTGTGCTTTGGGTGTAGGTTGCATTTTTATATTGGGGCTTCTTTACAGTTATGTGGTGACTAAATTTTTGCTTTTGTTGACAGATTAAAAGAATCTGCATGTGTTGCTTATGGAGTGCTGGGGAAGTAAAGGAACACATCTGAAAGTAGCATAAAAATGTCAGGTTCAGGTTTATGGTTTTAGCAATATACTTATTAACATTATGGTTAAAAATTCACTTCTGGTTCAAAAAGTAACTGGAATCCTGGAAAAATTGTGAGTTCTGTTTTCCTTTTGTACAAGATCAGAGTGTGTACTTTGTTAGAGTAAATAAAAAATACTCCGGAGCATTCATAAATTTGATTCAAAAATCAATCCTGGATTGGCGATATAGAAACTTTGGAAGAAGCCTTAGGGATGTGATTCTGTACTGGGAATCTCTTGTAATGCTGTAATTTCTACTGAATTAGTACATTTCAACATGTTTAAGTGAATATTGTTTCTCAGAACCTTGCAAGAGTCTGGCTTATATGTCATGTCTCTCAACAATGAGCTTTTCTAATTGTTTTTTAGAAGTCTTTTAGAAGTTTTCTGAGAAGTGTCAGATAAACACAGGTTATCCTTAACATAGGATATTTCTGTAGCTATTCATGCAAGTCTGGATTTCTCAGACACCTGAATTTCTGCTGCAGGTTAGAGTTCAGGAGAAGAAGAGACTGAGGAGAGCCAGTCTGGGTTTTGCTGCTGGAATTCCCTCTGTGGATATTCATAGTTGAGGGAAATGGAGAGGTGCCCAATCTTAGGGTTCAGATTGATTGAAGAAGTAAACTAGGAGAATGTGTTGAGAGGGGATTGTCACAGGAAAATGCTGAGAATTAATTAATCTGAAAGTGTGTCAGTCATCTGCTGTACTTTCTGCCTAGGGTTGGAATAGATGTAGGAAGTAGGGTTTCAAAGAAGAGGAGGGAAAGAGCAGAACACAAAGGTCCATGGAAAAGTGACTGCCAGAAGACTCTCAGAACAGCTGCTGGATTTCTGCTCCAAACAGTTAGCTCAGTGTTGTGAGGTCCCTGGCCTCAATCCCAGCCTAAAGTTGGGATATGGTAAAGTACCAGAGACAGAGAAGGCCAAAGGCCTTCTCAAGACTGTAGAAGAGGAGATGCCAGAGACAACAATGTGGTGGACATATTAATTGCTCTATTTAATTTACTGTGTATCTTGAACTATGCTGTACAGAGTATGTTATTACAGTTTTAATAATATGACCAAGTAGAAGGTAGAGGTATCATGTGCCAATTCATCAATATGTGTGTCTTGTCTTGTTGCAGCAAGTTCTGTATTATAAATGTGGTTTCTGATCTTTTCAAATTTCTAGTAGAAGCTTGTCTTGGACTCTTGTCAATAGCAGTGGTGCTAAGCTTAGTTATTAGAACTTTGATGTTGAGGAGGAAAGCCTGGGGAAAAGAGACATATGAGGGAGAATACAAGGGTTGCTATCCCCTTCTCTTCTTCCTTTTTCAGTTTTTCCTGTCTGTATCTGTGTTTTTAGTGAACTGTGAGTTTGGACTCTAGTTCAATGACATTTTAACAGGAATTCTAGACAAGAAATCTCAAACTACAACTTTGAAAAATATGCAGAAATTGTTTTCTAATAAATATAACCCCCCAGAACACTAACCTACTCATGCTGAAAAAATGGATTTCTGTAGCGTCTCACAATGTTTATATCACCACTGCCATTTGCACAAGTCTCTTTGATATATAGTCTGTGCATGTGTAGTTTGAACAAGCAGTAGGCTTTGACAGATGTTGCTTAAGTGGTGAAAAAAATACCTTTAAGTGAAGAAGAGATAGTAAGAGAAGAGGGAGAAATAAGAAGCACTTTTGGGAACCATATTTTCCTGATTTAAGATACTGAAGTTCTGAGGAACAGATTTATATTTCTGATGCACGGGAAAATATAGTTGGGATTGTCTCTCAATAGAGAAGTGTCAATTTACTGACTGAAAACATGAACTTGAGTATGAAGCATACATAAGAACTAATGCTGAAACTAATTGTACACAGTCATGATACTGATTCTCATGTTGCTGTTGAAACTGTGAAAAGAGAGACTTTGGATTAATTTACCTTGTAAAAAATTGCATTATCCTGAAAGTAATACATGGCACAAATTTAAGTTGTGCTGGGTAGTTTGTCTGCTGGTGAGTCTACCCAGGAGTTACAGTCCCAAACAACCTGTACTGTCAGGCCCTGAGGGCACTCGTTTTTAAGTGTCCTGGAGAGCCTCACTTAGGACCTCCACCCACACCCACCCAGCAAGGGCGGACCTTAGACCTGGCCTGTCTTGCCTGAGGCTCACTGGAATGTGATAAGGCCTGTCGGTGTCATCACCCTGCTCACCTCACTTGCATCTTGGTGCTGTGGGACTGCACCTTGTTGGCGTGCACTTTGCCCACCCTGTGCTCCCAGATCACCATTCCTTAGGGAGCAGCCCTACTCCTGTTGCTCCTGACACACTAATTATAGGTGGCTGTTTTGAAAGATACGTGTGATCAAATAGACACCATTCTCATGACTGATCCACTTTTTCAGGCTGCACAGTCATACCTATTCTCCTGCAAGGCAAGCAGCTAGTTTTGAACTAGCTAGATTTAAAAAGTAACTTTACAAAACAAAGCTGGTCACAGAGCAGGTCCTAAAGCTTCATAGTTGCAAATTAGCACTGTTTCTGCGGTGATGCGAACATGCTACTGGAGTTTCTGGAGAGTCCCATAGAAAAGATAACACTTGTTTAGAATGTGCTGCTGCTGGGGAGTGATCAGCATCTCTTCAAAACTGGACTCTGCTGTAAATAGAATGTGGAGAATTCATTCAGGCTTGAGGAAGAGTGACACAGTTCTGCTTTTGGTTCAGTGTGCTGGTTCACAGTGAAGAGAATATTATCATGTTTGTTCTGGCAGTAGTGACTACAAGCAAAGAGACTCATGCTAAACTTTGAAGCTGAGTGTATCAATTTGCTTTTTAACAAACCTTTCCTTGCTGGAATTGGGTGACTCAAAGTAATACAAATAAATCCTTGTGTTCAGAAATACTCTGAACAGAGGAAAGGCAAAATAAACTGTTTTTTCTGCTATTTTATTCTGTTCAAGGTACAAGACAGAAAAGCACTAGTTATAGTGCACTTGCTTTTTTTATTTTTTTTAGAGAATTCTCTATAGATGCCCTATGGTTTCTAATTCTTGCTCACAAATGGCAGTTTAGTTTACTATATCTTGACTATTGATGTATTAGTTCATTTGATACATAAAGAGAGCTAATTATGCAAAAGCAAGTTCTGAGCGGAAGGAAAAAAGTCCTGATTTGCTGGAGTCGGAGTACTGAAGTGTCCATATGGCTTCAACCCTTCCTTTGTCTTCACAGTGCTGCTGAAACCATGGTCACAGTTAAATGGCTCTTTCAAAAAAACCTTTTATGGTAGAAGTGAAAACAGGCCAGACTGCTTTGAGTCAGGCTGCTACCCAAGTCATGAAAGAGATTTAGGGACACAATAGCACGTTGTACATTCTGTGAGATTTTTACAAGTTTTATGAGCCAAATAATAGATCCATTGGTAGTCTCTGCAGGTTCTTCCCACACCCTGAGTCTGCACATCCACAGAACAGACTCCTGCAGCAGGGGAGAAAGAATCAAGTGCTGGCAGATTTGAGTGTGTCAGAGAACTTTTTGTGAGTCGTTTTGATCAAATGCATGTGAACTAAAGATGGCTTTCTATCCCATTCCTATTCACTATAAATACTTCAGATTCTTTTTATAGAAGTCTGTGCTGTAATCATTGAAGCTATATCAGGGCAAAAAGAAAAAAAAACAAACCAGATTTCTCTCTTCCTCTCATGGAAACCTTCCGAGCATTTCCCGTGGAAATAATGCTTAATAATTACAGAAATACATATCAGCTATAAGTTGATGAGTATTACTATGGCCTGTGGTTTTAGAGTTGTATTTTAATCCATTAGTGGAAAATTACAACATTTATGACTGATTGTCTGCTCAGCATGGTCATGAGGGAAGTTTATATTTAGATTCGGACTTGAAAAAACTGTTGCTGGCCTAAGGAAGTTACAGCTGCAGACAAACCTTCTCTTATGAAGTTCTGCTGAAGGATTGTTGTGTGTCTCAGCCCCATGGTGTTAATTTTTTCCCTATTTTTACAGCTGCTTGATTTTGTTAGAAAGCAAACTGTCGTAAAAGTTACTGTCATTTATCATGGCTTTGGTTAATGCAAGTGAAAATAAAATTTTGATGACATTCCAGTGTCTTGATTGTTATCTGTAGCTTTGCAAGATAGGACAATGTTTTGTGGGTTTAATTCAACTTTAGGGAACTTAGATCAGGTGATGAGGTCTATTGATGCACAGTTTATATAGTTAATTGCACAAATTCATAATATTGTGGATGCCAATATATGTGGGTGTTTGACTCTCACTGTTCTTTTGGCTATGCCAAGAAGATACTATAGGAAGCGAATTACCAAAAGTAAAGTTTTTATGTGTGTATGCATATTTGGGAAAGGTTAGGAAAAAATCTGTGTCAGCATGACAAGTAGCCAAGTTTGGGAAACAGTTCTTCCTGATGACAATGAAACTACATTGCAAGGAGCCTTTTTTAGATGTGGAAATATATTAGAGAAATCCCCACCTCACTGGAAAAGTTGCCAACTGCAGTGTGTTCCTGTTCGTGCCGTGGATCGCTCTCCTGCGGAGACTTGCCTGTTGAGATGCGAGTTGTGACTTGTGAGCAGAAAGTCTGTGGGGTTTCTGCATTGTCTGACAGTGTTGTGCATAAAGTACCTGAGCTGGGAGGAATGCCTGACGCTGAGGCACCATCCCAGCAGGAGGTTCTTTTTAAATCCTTATGGTAGCTTGGGGATTTTGTTTTTCCCCCACTCTTTTTGCAAGTGCAGCAAGAGCAACAGTGTCACAGAAGGTGGAATTATCAGATGGAATGTATTTTGTTCAGGGGAAAAGGAGTATGACCATGTGACTGACTTGGACTTTACACATCTCTTTGTCATGACAGATTTGTCATCCAACTCAAAGATCATCAGAGCTGTCAATAATGTTTCAATCAGAGATACTTACTTTTATTTCATGTTTCTATACTTAGCAGGAACTGAAGCTAAAACATCACAACATCATTTCATAGCAGTTGCCTCTTGTATACAAGTTCTGTAATTCAGAAATGTAAGATTCTGTTAGAGCCAATCTGATGTTAAATACGTGTAATTTTCTGTCTAACAAAAACTTGGGTGGTTGCTGGTTATACGCTGCCCTCTGCTGGAGGAGAAACACTATAACTGGATATTTTTTTTTAATGAAGTCATGGCTGTTAAAATCACGTTTTTCTTAATAATTTCATTGTAACTTCTGTAGTTACAACACTTTTGGAAGTTTGTTGCTTTTTTTTTCTGAAGAGGCCCAAAATGGGGGGGGAATTTTTCCTCTCTGTCATTAGGTTACAGAAGTAGGTCTTGAGGGAACTTGAGAATTTTTTTTGTCAATGTGTCACTGAGAGTGTTAGAATAGGTGTTCTGATTAGTCCAAAACCTCCAAAAAAAGAGATTCCATAGCCTCCCAAGATAATCTGTTCTACCTCCCAAACTAAAGTAGTCTAATGGTCTTCTAATTGTTACTGAGGAAAAGTTTTTCCTAAAATGTGATATTTTGCACATAGAGATGGGGGTTTTTTGTTGGTTGGGGGTTTTTTTTAGGGTTGGGGTTTGGTGCTTTTTTTTTTTTTTTTTTCTGTCCATCTGTCTTGTATTTGTTGCCTTTATTTAATTTTCTAGTGGGATAAGTTTTGGCTATTGCAAGAAGTTGGGCAAAGCATCTTGTCATTTACTTTTAATCCTATTCTGGTAAAAGCAAAACTTCAGGTAGTATACTGGGCTTGTTTCTTACAACTTGTGCCCTTTCTTTACTTAGAAAGGGCAGGGATTTCTTTAAGTATGTATGATAATTATTCCTAAATTTCATCAGACAGGTATAAAATAAAAAAAGACTTAAGGAGATACATATGTAATTAAAATTTAGAAGCTCTCAAGTAGTTAATTCCCCTAAAATCAGGTTGAGAATCTTGTTCTGTTTATTTGGAGTTAAAGAAAACTTGTTTTATTTGATAGAATGCAGTTATCCATAATTAGTGGTGGAATCTTATGCCCAATTTTGAGTATTTTCTGCTGTTGAATTTTGTTTGACCAACAGGCTCATCTGTGAAAATATGGTTGAGTCAGCAGTTCTGTAGTCTATTGGGTGCAAAGTGGTGATAAAATCTAAGCTGATGTTTGCAGTGAACTGTGCAGGAAGTGTGATTCTACAGCTCTGCAAGACAATGTACCCTCAGTGTCCTGTCCTAGTTCATGTTTCCCTAGTAGAGAGAATCCCAAGTTAGCTTGTTACTGTTTGGAGCTTTTTGCTGTTGCCCAGCCCCCAATTCCTGAATGACCTTATTAGCTTTAAGATCTGTGGTGGGGGTTTTTGCTTGTTTGTGGGTTTGTTGGGGTGGGGTTTGGCATACTGTGAGGAGGGATTCTTTTTTCTTTGTGAATGATAATCCTTATATGAATTGAGTCAAAGGGATAGTGGCTTTCTAATTATTCTGACCTTTATTGTAAAGTCTTTTAGCCGTGGCTCCTGCATTCCCTTCTCCTGATGCTGAAATGGAGTTTAGGGTATTTATCTTATGGAACATCTTCTGTAATGCTGAATATGCTTTGGTAAATATAGAATGCTGATAATTCATAGAGCAGTGAGCATTCTCTGTGTTTGTGTTAATGGTTAATCTTACATCTTGTCCTGTCGTGGATTTGACCCTGTTAATGTCTGTATTCTGTTTCTTCTGTTATTACTCATTAACTCTTAAATGATGGTTGATCTGGAGTCATCAAAAGCCACTGCATGCACTGAGATTGCACCACATTTTGAGTTGAAAACTATAAAATTGTGTAATTTGTACTGATTTCCTGGGCACCATTGGTAATACTAGTGGCAGTAGCTACTTAGTTGACTTTTTCAATATCTTTGTTAGATGATCAGTAACTACTATCAAGTCTTATTTATAAGATGGCATCAGCTGGAATTCTTACACCTTACAGTTTTCTTCTGTATACATATATGAGTAGGTCTGTATATATAGAAAATGCATGAGTGCCACCCATAATTTTACTCCTTTTCACAAGGTGTTTAACCATTAATAATATCAAAGATCTGACTACAGTTTACCATCTTTTCTGTTCATCTTTTTGCAACTGTTGCTGAGCTGTGTCTCTTGGAATACTTATTTTTTCTATTAATTTTGGGCTTTCAGGATTGTTCCACAGGAACTATGTTACTGATGATGTTGGATTCTTTCACAGTTTAGATGGACTAATAGCAAAAGCTGACTGGGGCATGAAAATATTTATATTTAACTCCTTCATGCAACTCGTACTGAAGTTTATCTTTCAATGTCTGTAAGCATATGAACCACAAGGGGGAGTGAGTATATAGTGTGTGGAAAGCAGATGATGGTGATGATGATGATGATTATTATTATTATTAAGCATTTTGAGTCCTCTTACTGATAAAGCCTAGGGAGGTAAAGCTCCTAATCTCTCAGAGCTGTGTTTATAGATAATAATTATAACACTGTGTGTGATCTGTACATCTTGTCTCTTTTTGGAGACACACTGTTTAGACAGACTTTAGCCTACAGAGGGGGCAGCAGAAGGAGCATTGGGACATTTCAGCTGTGATAACATCTGTTGATGTGTGCTGTCAAAGGAACAAGTTGGTCTGACATTTTTGTGTGTCAGATACTTCTAGAAAATAAGAACACCTACACAAATAATGGAGTATAATGTTATGATGACTGTCTAGAATACACAGAGATAATTTGCTTCCATGTCCTCAAATCCTTGTGTTAATAAAACTTAGAAAGGGACTTTTGAAAAGGTGAGCTCAGACAGAGCCTAAGTGACTTGTAAGCTTTTTTTTGAGTGCTACACATCCAAAATATACATTCTTTGGATAAAATGAAAGTATTTTAGGGTATTCGAGAGTTTTAGATAAATAGCTGATATTTAAAAGTTGACCATTTACCCTGGTGAAGTAGCAGAATTTTTTCCTCTTTGAATTCTATTTGAAATTGGTGTAAATCTCATACAAAAAGCACTTTACTTTGATAGGACTGGGGAGGCTTTCAAAAACAGAAATCTGAAGTTAGCAATTGTGTTAATGGCTTATTTTTGTGTGTGAGAGTGCTCTTGTATGCTGACCATAGTTAGTTAGACTAATGACAGCTAAGTCAGCAGGAAAGAGAAGAAAGTATTAACTGTAAATTGTGAACTAATTCTGAACGAAAAAGGAAATTCATGACTTTTCAAAATTTTTGTGTTTTATTTTCCCAATCCAAGGGATACATTGAATTAAATACAGGTGGGACATTACAAAATTGTTTCATGTTTGTACATGGGTTGGCAGACAGTAGATGGAGCTCAAGAATATGTATGCTAGTTTTTGGTAGGATCAGTAAAACCTGCTGCTGGATTCATAACAGGAAGGTGGCTAGTAGGAAAGCCAGACCTACTGCCAGTTGACTTTGAAAACATCTGATCTTTTATAACTAAAGCATACAAATCTCAAAAGTATTTGGATGTCTTAAAGTGCAAATTAGGACCTAATAGGAAGCTCATAAGCAGATTGGGCATTTATTTCTTGTAGCTGCCAATCTGGGTTTTTATATGAACCTTCAAAGAAGTTTATTCAAGCAGCAGTGTAAACTAAATAGATGCAAATTCTGTTTTCTCACTATTCCTGTCCAACTGCAGTGTATTTCTGAGCCAGCCTCACGGAAACACGATAGAGAGGAGGAAGAAATTACACTGACCTCTCCCATACCACACCTGTACAATGCAAACAAGTGGAATTACAGCTGCAGATCTATCTGCTGATTTATGTTTAGAAGCTGCACCAACAACAGCTTGCAGGAACAAGAGAACGTGAAAGAGTCAGTTGTTAAGAATTGACAGAAGAATGGTTGGACATGAGCTGGGTGGTGGGACTTCGTGAGCCTGTAGATGTTTGAGTTAGGAACAGATAAAAGTAAGCTACACTCTCTGACAGTGTTGTCATCCCCTTTCTTCCACTTATTCTTCACCTTAAAAGGTGTTCAGCTGTGAACAGTTGGGTACTACCTGTATTTGGAGGCATCCCCCATGGAGTTTTGTTAAAGGTCATGGGCCTTATCTGAAGGACATGCTACCAAAACTAAATGGTAGTGGGCATTGTGAAGATGTTGTTTGTGTGGACAAATTATTTAAGTTTTCTCCTGTTTCCTGACTTCTCCTTCAATTAGAAAGAACAAATAACTAGCTATAGAGAAAACATGTGTTAAACGAAGAAAGTTTCAACTGAAGATTTAATGCTTTCATTTTCTTTGGGTTTTTTCTTTCAAATTTTATTCATATTGTACTTTATTACAGCCTCACAGGTGCCATTTTGTAGCCGCAGGGACTCAAACCCATAGTTAGATTGTGCACGTTCCCTGTGTGACCGCGGGACACGTCTGCGTTCCATCTGACGCCATCAGAGCAGCAGCACTGAGCGAGTGCCCTGGATTGGCTGCGTGCTGCGGCAGATCAGATGGGTGTTGTTGACCCTTGCACGGTACACCATGCCTTCTTTCATTTACAGCTGGCTTCCTGCCTGGACTGTTTACTTTCATTTAGTGGAGTGAAATCTAAAGCATTACATGTATTTCACTGAATACTGTTAGGCTGATTTGAATGCTTAAGTGATTTGTTGATGTAGTACAAAGTAAAGTGGCAAGCCACCAATTCCTTCATCCAATTTAGCCTGAAATTATTTTTCTCTCTCTAATATGAAATCACAAATCATAATAATTCTGTATATGAATTATAAGCATTTCCCTGAGCCTGACTGGTATTTGGTTCAAAATAACTTCTTGTAGCTCTGCAGACTGTTTCAATAACTTCAGACTACTTGTCAGTTTTCAAGCATTTATATTTGTATGGAGTTTGGTTGCTTTACTTTAGTCACTTCAAGCTTTAAAGCCAAATAAGGGGGTTTCGGGGGTTTTTTGGTGATGAGATAAAAAGAAACCAACCCCCACAAAAGAAATTATTCCTACATTTTGTCTTGTTTGACCTGTACAATTAAAGCAGCCCAAGAGGATTCCCCCTGAGCAGGTTCACACCATCCCATGTGAGGACCTAGAACTCCTGCATATCCAGTGTGCTGTGAGAGGAGCTGGACAGAGTTTAGGTGTGTCAAGGGAACACTGAGTAAGTGTAATTTAAACCAGACCAGGAAAACACCCTAAATAACTCTAGAAGCTTTGTAATAACAGGTGGGGTTAGCAGAGACTACCTAATTTCTCTTCTTGATGGACTATTAGGAACTCAACACAGAATATTTGTTCAAGTGTCCTTGAACTCATGTGGCCTTGAATTCTATGAACTTAGAAATCTTCTCTTAATAAGCTTAGTTATCAAAATTATCAAAAATACTCTATCTAGCCAGCCATCCTTGGAAACAGATGAAGGAATTATCTGACATGTTAAGAGTCTAGGTAAGAATCTTTGAAAACAAAGAAATAAAGCTGATGGTTGATCTTTTTGTGCTGGAGAGCATTAAAAATACATCATAATAGATGATTTAGCAAAAGGATTGTATTTGATGTTTTTAAGCTACAAGAAACAGCTGGTTTATTTCTCATGTGTAGAGTCTAAGAACCTCAAGTACCAGCAAAAAATTGAAGGACAGGAGAGTGAAAACGTGGCCAAACCATCCTCTGTTTCTCTGAGTCAGTAATTAAAAATGTAAATCTTACCTATGTATGAAGCATAATTTGGAGCAGCCTGAAGGCTGTCCTCAATCATGCTGGCCAAAAAGAGCCCCATGATAGCCATCAGTGCAGGAAATACCATACCATTTCCCCGAGCTTTCTCACATGCTCTGTGAGATTCCTTCCACTAATCTTAATTTTCATACTGCTGCATCCCAGTGTCACGTAAAAGCTGTCATCCATTGAACTATGTGGGCAAAAGTCATGTTAATCTTTAATAAAAAGAAAAATCCCATTAGTTTGGTTTTTAAAAAAATTAATTCTGTATCTAAATAAAGTATCCTCTTTCCTATATATTATACTGTTGATAAAAAGCTGCAGCTGTTACAGTATTATTTTTTAAGGTTCATTATTTCTACCATTCTCTCAACATACATAATTTTTGATTCTTTACTTCATTACAGACAGGAAGTAAGGAGCTGGCAATTACCATTTGTAATTTATGCCCTGCTGTTCATGTTGAGCTGGGAATGTAACAAACCTTTTCAGAACTGCTTAGTAACAAGCCTTTCAAATGAAATATAGACACGCCCACATTGAATACCTATTAGGCCAGATTTGCTTTCCATATTGAGCTGTGCTATTCCCATTGAAGGAGGGAGATTTTGCCTTTTTTTTTTTTTAACCCCGTAAAGAACTCCTTTTCGGAACTTCTAATTCTTTTCAGAGCAGAAGTGTCTCACCTTATTTTGCATTGCCAAATCAGTTGTTTCTGCTGCCAAAACCAGATCACTCATCCTAATAGCCCTTCTTGTCCCCTGCTGTAGTTTGAGTTACTTGTCTTGATAGCTTTTGTTCATGATATTCCAAGTGAAACCTTAGTGGGTTGTGCAGTGATACTAATACTGTCTTGTCACTATTATAAAGAAGAAATGCCTTGACTGATGCAGTCTTCAATTTCCTTTCCCTTTTTATCATTCCCTCTCTTCCCCTCCCCACCCCCTTTTTAAATTGGATTAAGGTGTTATTATGAGAACTTTTGATGAATTCTTCAAAAATACAGTCCTTGTTGAGATGATCTGCCACAGTATCAAAAAACTTCAGACAAGAAACAAGAATCACAGTTGAGGCTTTTGTGTTTGGAGTTCTACAGGGTATCTTTTAATCTTTTCTTCTCTGACTACCTGCTAAAGCAATCCTGTAGATTTCCTCAAAGTGGAAAAAGAAGTAAAATTAAAATATGCTGCAGCACAGAGCAAAGAGAAGAGGAGGGTAGTTTCACAGTCTTATTGTATTATCTACTTATTCATTGTTTGTCATAAACTACTCAGATAGGCATTTCCTCTCCCCAGCTCTACAGCAGGACTCCATCTACAAAGTCAGTATTTTCAGCTACTTTTCTGGCCAGTCTTTTATCCTTTCTCTTTCCAGGTTTATCTTTTTACAGACCATTTAATATTCTGTTCTTTTATTCCTACATTTTTTTCCTTTTCTCAAATGAATCAGGGGCATAGCATCTCCTACACATGCCCAAGTAGTCTGACCAGCCTTGTGAGCATTCTGTTTTTAGTAACTTGGTGCTAGGTACCTGCAAACCTTAGGTGGTCAGACAGGTAAGAGAACTTTGCACATCACATTTCTTTTTCCTTGCTATCAACACTGAGGTTTCCTTTTATTTTTTGATAGGCACTCTGTCCCATTTCCCTTGAAAGACAGTGCACATTTTATGTTCTGTCTCTGCTCGGTGCTGCTGCTTGGTTTATGTGCCAAGTTCCATTGCTGGGTGCAGGCACTGAGGGCACTTCGCATTGTTCAGTCAGTGTAGGAAGGAAGTGCTCCATAATTAGGTGAGAAGTATTGCCTTGCAAGTAACACCCGAGAACATCAATTAGCATTTAATGTATGTGCCCTCCTAATTATCTAATATATTTGTTGCTGATGAAAAAGGCAAGTGACTATTCATTTTAACCGTGCTTTGGGATTAATTTATTTTCCTAATCTGAGATCTGAAATATCTGTGACTTCTGGTCACACCCAAGTAATAAATGATCTCTTCAAAGTTTCTCTTTCCTAAGTGCTACAGGTTTTCTTGTACCCCTCAATCCGGTCCATTTTGTTTCCTTTCACCAAGTCTATTAACTGGGCTGCTATCGAGGTGATGTCTCTTACAGCTATTATAGTTACCCAAGTTTTTTGCCTTGCTTCCTGAGAGGGCCTTGAGGTTTGTAGGACGGTCTTTGCTGATGAGCAGTTTGCTGTCCAGTCAGTAACCTAAGGACTATGCTGTCTAGGGGAACAGAATCAAAGGCATAAATAAAACTACCACTTTTTATTTTGTTGTAATGCTTACTTTTACTTTGCCAAATCAGACATGTTCGTGAATTCAGTTCTTCCTCAAGCACTTTGCACAATCCTATGGGACTATCACCAAGCTAAAGCTGTCCACTGATAGCCTTCAATGCTAAAGGTACCTTGGTTGCACCACTCATATCAGCTATGCTGACAGGGTTGGTTTTCTTGCTATTTTTTCCAAGAACTGTTTGCCAGAAGCTTCCTAATTAAAAATAAACAGATTTATCATTTTACTTGGTTACCAAAGCTCAGAGGATATAATTCTTACAGTCATCAAACAGTAATCAACTGCTTTTCCTCTTCTTTTTTTTTTTTTTTCTTTTATGTGTATATTATTGATGATGCAGATAGAGATGTTCCATGATTGAGCTGGAGCAACTGATTAAGCCTTTACCAGCACAGGGAGACAGCCAGGTATTGTAACTCATCGAGAAGAGAAGTTTGCCTTGTGCTCTTGGCTTAAATGCACCTCTGAGCCGGAGGATACCAAGACAGAGGAGGTAGGATTTCACTGGTGAGTGGAGCAGATCACATGAGGATCCTGGCACTCTCTCTATGGCATGCTGGAAGCAAGCGTGCCAGCGGTCACTGAATTGATAGTATCAGCTTCAGCTGTGGAAAGTGTCCTGCACTGATATGTGAGTAGGGGGGTGTAGCAGCTCTGGTAGGCAGTGCTGATACTAAAGAGCTTGCTTAGACCTCAGAAAACTGCTAGGAGTGACTGTTAATCTTCAGTCTTGAGGAACCACAAACAGCAGAACCGAAAATGCCGAAGGATTATAATGCTTTTCAAATGCTGATTGCAGCACTTTGCTGCTTTTATCATCGTAAGTCTGTTATCAGAGTCAAGGTAGGTGCTCTTTTTCAATAACAATGTGCTAGTCAGTAATGCTTTTAGTTTTTGTTTAGAAGTGTTTGTTTTTATACCACAGTTGGGTACAGTGTGTTTCTCTTCTAAAGAGCACCTTTAGAATTCACCATTGTCTCAGAGAGAAGCTTAAACAAGTTGCTGTTTTATGAGCCTAAAGCTGACTGTCTTTATGATTAGGCACTAAGTTAAAAATGCCCCGGTTTGGGACTTGCTGAGGAGAATTTTTGCAAACTTTCAAGTTTTCAGAATTTAACTGATCAGACCTAACTTTTTCCACTGACTTAGTGTAAACATAGGCAGTGGTGCTCAGGAGCCCAGTCTTTTTTAAAACTTCAGAAAATTTTGGATTTTTCCTTGTATTTTAGAATTTTTTTATTGCAAGATAAATAAAATCTTGTACTCATAGGATGGTTTGGGTTGGAAGGAATCTCCAAATGTCATCTAGTCCAATCCTCCTGCCGTGGGCAGGGACATCTTTTACTATATGGAAAAATGCATTATATGCACTATATACACAGGAAAAGCCTTTATAAACATTTTCAGCCCCACTTACAGAAGTCTCTAAGTGACTTGGGAATTGTAGTCATGTGGGATATCTAACTACTTGAGGATCTGAGCTACACTTAAGCATTTAAATCTTTTTATTAAGATGTATGTGTTAATTGTTCTTAGACTAGTACTATGTCAGCTCTGTAAGTCACTGTGTATTTGTATATAGGTTTTCTGGAGCACTTGCAATGAGGAAGGATGTGGAGGATCTTCTGGCCTGTTAGCTTTCCAACTTCAGTGGAGGCACTTAAAAGTTGGGAACAGATACTCCCTTCTCGCTTCTTCAGTGATTTAGCCTTTTGACTGTCCATTTCTGAACGTGAGGTGTGGGGCTCAGTCTTCTGGGCATGCTGAAAAAGTGATTGATCAGATTGACTTCTCAGAAGTTATCATCACAATAGAATGCTGAAGATGCTCTATTGTGCTGTAATTAACTTTTATTCCTGTTTCTAGCAGAAGGCATAATTCTTCTAAAACTTTTAAAATTACATTGGGTTTTATTGTTGGCAGTCAGAACAGTTAGAGAACTTGTTATTGACCATGCATGCCCTTTGTTTAACTTGGCACGAGTTTCTGATACCTAAAATAACAGTGATGTTGTCATGGCAACTTTCCATTTAGTCTAATCCATACAGTCTCTAGAGAAACAGAAACATTAATAGTGTTTGCTCTATGGAGGGTAAAAAATAAAACCTTTTATGTAGAAACAAATTACAGTTGGGATCTTTAAAAATAAGTTTCTATTTAAAAAGATTTGCAGCATTTAAAATAGATTTGAATGCATGTGTTCCAGTATGCAGATTTAGCATTAGTTGAATCTGATGAACTCCTATTTTAAGAAGTTTGGATGGTAGGGAACAGGGGTGCATTTGCTGTAGGTATAGAAATAGCTGGTGGTCAAATGAAGTAAGGTCTGAACCTTGGGGCCAAATGGTTTGGGTTCTGTGAAATGCCAAAGGGCCTGGGGTGGTATGAACAACAGGATGGTATGAAATGAAGCTGTCATCTTTTTTAAGTTTTTAAAACATATCATTTTAAGCAAAATCAGTTTGTGTAATTAGATGAGGTTAATTCCTGGTTTTAGTAGGAATTACAATTGTAATGAAATACCAAATTGATCCATAAATAAGTATGCTGAAGTCCACAACTACCTCTGAGAGATTCAGATTTTTTGCTGCATTTCAATTCAACTGAATTGAAAACAGTATGTAGCCAAGCTCAGAGATGCCTTGTTGTGTCCCATCAAAACACAGGGAACAGTCCAGCACTTGAGCACTCGCATTTTGCTGCACTTAATTGTAGCGTGTGAAATTAGGATCTCAGCAGCTGATGTTTGGTTTATTTTCCCATGCATTAATAGAAAATATAATGATCAGTCTAGAATGTCTCAAGTCATCAACTCATTCTTCAGTTGTGATGTGCCATTTGGTTTTTATAGCTGTTTGCTGTCAAGGTCAGCTTTTACATTTGAGGAAAATCAAGAGAAACTTCAAGGTAAGGGGCTCCTGTTTGTGCTTAAAAAAAAGGAAATGAAGAGAAAATACTAAATTGTGACTTACGCCACTTCCAAAGCAAAATATTGTTCCTTAAATTTTCATTTTTTGGAAGAGAATTAAATTAAGGCTAAATCAGTGACATATGGTGACTTTAAAAATGTGGAAGTCTAATAAAGTCAGCTTTGCCACAAGACAAGGTTTTTTGAGTACTAGTCAGTATGGTTGTCTTGATCAGAGGGGGAAAGACCTTGAAGTTCAAGTATTTGCAATCTTAATTCTCTGCTATGATTCACCCTCAGCTGAAGCTGTGCAAGAGGGGAAAACCGCTTCAGTTATCGGGACTGCCAAGTTTTAAAACTTCCAGCACATTGATGTAGCTCATTACTGGGTGAGGTACTAATGCTATGAATGTGACATGAGTAAGCAGCTTTTTATAAGAAGCTACTTATTGCAAGTGCCATCTCTTATCTTGGATGAATTGCAAACAGTTTTTATAGATAGTAGATCTTAATTAGTAATTCTTCAGTGTGTGATGATCTAAATCTGTTTTACTGGCATCCTCAGGCTTCATATATCCAGTTTCAGCATGTATGTGGAAGCAGTTGGATTTGATAACACGTGAGTTACAAGTCATCACCACCCAGCATTATGGGTCTGCCCTTTTGATGTTAGATTTGTTATTGTTGGAGAGGTGCAGATGTGAAAAGACTGACTTATCAGAATTATGCAGAATTTTGTATAGCTGCCTGAACTCTGTTGCTGCCGAATTTGAGTTTTGATGAGTCTTATACTATAATTTTTTTTCAATTTCCCATTGTAATTTTATAGTTTATCAAACTGGCACTGCATTGTGCCCTCTGTCAATAATATGTAGATAGCAAAGGGACCACTGGTGCTCTGTAAGCGATTTCTGTTTGATGGGAATGGGAACATTCTGCAGTAGGTATTTATGCATTTAGCTTCTTAATAGTAACTTGTATTTGGGTATGTCTCAGATTAAAACAGAAAAAAAGAAAAACCCTACACAACTGCTAAAATCCTTTTGATTTGGTAGTCAAAATCCCTAGGGTCATTGAGTGAGTAGATTACAATTTGGCTAACTCTCAACTCAGGATTTGTCAGGATCCATATTTTAGGAATGAGACTGTCTTCCTAGGACTGAATGTGGTTACCTAGAAAACTAGGGATTAGTTATCAGTGTAGTGTTGTAGTGGAAAGTGGATGTTAAAGTGAAGTTTTCCCATTACCTTCACTTAACATTGGACTGAACTTTACTAAAAGACTTCTTTATTTTCCGCATCCTGACAAATATCTTACTTATTAGTTGTCATGTTTTAAGCCCGACTGGCAATTAAGCACCACACAGCCACTCATCACCCACCCACCCCAACCCCCTACTGGAATGGGGAGGAGAATCAAAAGTAAACTCCTAGGTGGAGGTAAGAACAGTATAACAATTGAAATTAAGTAAAATATAATAATAATATTGAATAATCGTAATGGTAACAGAAATAAAAAACCCTAAGTGATGCAAAATACAATTGCTTGCCACCCACTGACTGATGCCAGACCCCATCCCTGAACCCCGATGTGCCCTCACTGCCAGGTACCTCCCCAGTTTATATCCTGGGCACGATGTTCTGTGCTGTGGAATATCCCTTTGGCCACTTTGGGTCACCTGTCCTGGCTGTGCTCCCTCCCAGCTTTCTGTGTACCTTCTGTCTGGCAGAACATGAGACACAAAAAAGTCCTTAACTTAAGATAAACATGACTTAGTAACAATCAAAACATCAGTGTGTTATCACATTGTTCTCATACTGAATCCAAAACCCAGCACTGTACCAGCTACTGAGAAGAAATTAACTCTATCCCAGCTGAAACCAGGACATGGTTAATAAAAATTGGCTGCTTTTCTGTGAATGTCAGGCAGGTTATGTTGTTTGTAGTGGCAGACTGAGAACATGCACATGATGGAGTTTATTTGATTTTAAGGAGCTGTCACAGTCACAATGAAAATTTTCATAGTAATTTGTTATCTTTTCATCAGTAACCTCAAAAATTGTCACCTGTTACCTAAACAAGGTTGTGGAAATCTTGTGGCTTCAAAACTGCAATTGTCCTGTATTTATTCATCTGTCTGACTAGTTTGAGATTTCTCCTCCGCATTTTGGGCATGGCAAAAGTTTGTATTTGGTCTCTCTCAACCAACCGGTTAAGCCACACAAAAATAAAATCCTGCACAAGTTGGCATTCATCTATGCAGTGAGACTTTTACCACCCATTTTGTACCTCCTATTACTTATTATAGCACTTGCTATAGTCCTGTGTGAACTTCGTGCACTCTAGAAGGTTAAACTGCCCCTGTAAAGAGCATTGCTCCAGTTGTAGTTCAAAATGTCCAAGTTAATCAGAAAATGAATTTGTGTGTTTAGAAACTCCCTTTTTCCAAATAGTTCTTTCTCAAAAAAACTACTCAGAAATTACTCTGTCCATGTGTTTTTGTCGTTTTGCAAGTTCTTGGCCAATGATGATGCTTTTCTGTAAGGAGAAATTAAGGACTGACAAGAGTGCTTTCCAGCAGTGATGGAGAGTTTGGTTCCATGCTCAGTGCCAGTCTGTTTGGTTTGGTGACCAATTAGGAGAGTTATGAGTGAAATGAAATACCTTGTACTCATTAAAATAAAATTAAAACATATTCTAAATTGATGTAACTGTCTATTTTAAAATACTTATATTCATAGTGCCAGATAGGCCGTCTGATTAGGGTCACAAGAGCACGGGATTAAAGACTGAAGGGATCTCTGCAGCCAGTGAAGTATGTCTTGATCCAGTATTGGAACTTTGACAATAAAATGTTCATTTTCAATACGAACAAGATGATTGCTCTCTAGTGGCCTGGAAATAGAGGAATTTCATTGATTTTTCACTTTTCCAGATGTTTTGAGTGTCCTGTGTCTGCGTGTCCTCTTCCTTCTTTCTCATTTCACATCTTTGTCTTCCTGCTTGGTATTTCCTGTCCTTGCCCCTGCATCCCCTTCATGTTTTCTATTGATTGATCTTTCTGTTCAGTACATTTATTAAAAGTTTAGAAAAAGTACTAAAAGTTTAGGGAAGGTACTGGCTTGACTCTTTTTCCTTAGTCGGATCACACTTAAATTTTCACAAAGCTGTTCTCATTTATCCCTAATAATCATCTCCTTTCTTTTTCTTTTTTTCTTGAAACCTTCAAGGCAATGGGAAATCAGGTGGTTCCAAGGCTGCCTGTTGGGTTTGTTTAAATATCAGCTGGCAGAGCTGTGCAAAGCACCAGGAAATAATTGAGATTGGATGGAAATGTGGCCACCTTTAGTCTTGTATCTGTAACAGTCCTTGGCTGTGCTTTGCCTAAATAATACTTTGCCAGAAGGGTGCAAAGAGAGGTTATGTGAATTTTGGCTTTATCAGAACTGGATGAGGTGATCTAGCATGACAGATTTTGGACCACTTTCAAACAGTATCTAAAAGTAAAAGCCTTTCCGTCATAATTCAAGCTGTTTAAGAAAAAAAAAAAGAAACACCACCCCCCATCAACCAAACAAAACCCCCAAACCAATAAACCAAACACTTGATCACTGTAGGGAGTAATTAATAACAATTGAGATAAGACATGAAAGCTAGAATACATAAGACGCAATGTGGGGTATATTTGTGTGATTCTCGTCTCAGGTATTTTCGTATTTCATTGGTATATGTACTTTACTGGAGTTGTTGCAGATGTGAACTGGAGAAAGAATTCACTGCCAATAGCCAACAGAAGTGACTGTGGAACTTCTATTTTGTTTAATACCAAACTCATACAGTAGATTATTCTAATGTGATTAATTCAGTTAGGATGATTGGCACAAGAGCTTCCTGTGTTTCTTCAACTGTGTTTTATTGCAGAATACATGGAAGTCTTTAATTTTTGCCCTAAATTATTTTAAAATTTCTTTTTACCATCCACTTCCCTGTCTAGCTGTAAAAGTATATTCAGATTGAGTAGGAGCCAACAAAGTGTCTTAGACAAAGAAATGAAGTGAGGGCATACTATACAATTAAAGGAAGGTTTGTCACTGTGAAGTTAGTGCAACTTTACAGCATACCATTGCTGCCTGTTAACTTTTGGATGCTGCTGGGAAATGAGGGTGAAGTATCTGCATCCCGTTGTGTGGAACAGGTCACCTTTTCATTCAAAGGCAAGCCCACTGACACAGCTAATTACACTGTCCTAAGCTTACACTCTTCTTTATTTACAGACTGCTTGAAGCAGGCTGGGCCTGGAGTGATTTTTGAGCCCTTCAGAGTGTGTGCAGAGCTTCTTGCAGGGCCAGAGGCCTTGGCTGCAGTGTTTAGCATAGGAAGGTATAGGCTGGTATTATTACAGACAGTTCATCAGTCCCAATTTTCCTGTAAAGGACATAGGTTATGTAAGAAATCAGTCTCAGCTAACAAAAAACTGTCCAGGAAGACATCCTATTACTGAACTTGCTTACCTAGGCAGTTTTCCCCTTGTGTATTTTGGGATTTGTGCTAACCACAGGAGTTGTTTCACTAAGTTCAGAGTTGCATAAGGGTTATTTAAGCATGTTTGCTTCACCTCAGGAGATGTCTGACCTCTGGCAATCAGAGTATACTCTGTGTGGTAGACCATGGTGGGGGAGCTTTTTAACAAACCAATAATCATGAACGTTTACAATTTAGTTGGTTTGGATTCCTTAAATGTTTTTCTTGTTGTGTTATTGGATGTAATTCAAGTGCAACATGTGTCTCATTACATTTATTTGAGCAGTGAAAAATCCATTTAACCACCAGAAGAAATTCTAGGTTTTTGTGCTGTATTTGTAATTGATGTGTGTCTCCAACTTGATCATCCTGGGTTTTTTAAGATAAGTTGTGTCAGTACCGTGGATAAAATTAGTCCATAGACAAAGTTCTTTTTGTTAGCTAAGAATCTAACTCTCCTAAGCAAGTTCAGTTATTGCCCTTGCATGCTATAGTTTAGTCCATTTCCAGTAGTTTTGCCTACCACTGAGATACAGTGAGATGCTTTTGGAATGATGGTAACAATTTGTACGGTAGCTTTGGGTTCTTTAAGATCTTATTCAGTCAAAAGCATCTTTCAAAACATTAAATACAATTCAAAATAAAGTAGTAGTTCCTTTCAGAAGATTGGCAAAACACACAGCTATGAATGTAAGAGCCTGGTATTCCATTACAGCTGGATGCTGTTGTTTACACTGGAAGGGGGACTTTAGAAGTTCTCCAGTCACTTCCTTGTGCAATCAGGGGAAAAGGGGCTCTTGAAAAGTCTCAGCTCCATTTGTGTGCTCTTCACTCTACCTTCAGGTTATGTAAATGCTATAATCCTTGCTCTAATTCCGTAAGATGTGGCAGTGAAACGGCTGTTAATTTTTGAATCAATGCCGTCAGCTTTAAATGGATACCCAGCCATTTGAGTTGGGAAATTCAGCTATGCTGGTCTGATTGGGCACAGGGATTTGGAGTGGAGGGAAGATTTTTGGCCTTACTTGACTATGTTTTGACACCTCAGTATGCTTCAGTCCTCACCAATCCCCTTCTGTGATTCTTTCTACATCCAGTAACTTCACCTTTTCACATTGTACATGGCTTTATGAACGAGCCCTTGCAGTGAAGGTCTCCTTTTTTTTGTGGCATGGTTTCTTCCTGAAGGATATATTCCTTGTTGAAAATGCTTGTCCATTGTGAACCACATTTGTATGGAAAAATTACACCCTATTATGGTTCACAGAAGGGAAACTGGGGTGAAAAGTGATTCTTTACCAGGTTGTTTTTATCTTTTGCCCTTCTGTAAAGCTACTACATCCGTTTGTGTTTGTCTAAGAGAAGCCTTAGTTCTCTCTGAGGAAATCAGAGAGAAGAGGAGAATTTGTCTCAGAATTTCTCTGGGCTCCCAGCATGCTTAAATAGTCTTAGCAGCAGGATGCCTCTTCTGGCATTATTCCACCAGAAATCTGCTGTCTGGTAATCTGTTGTAATTCAGCCTCCTTGAAATTGCAGGGAGGATTGTTGAAAGAAGTGTTAAATGTGTGCCACCTGCTCCCACGGTTAGGTGCTGTGAGTATTCAATGTGATGAAGAAAATGCTATAGAGAGCAACAGGATTGGTGGGCAAGAATTCCCAGTTATCTTTTAAATAATGCATGTGTTCCATATTTGCCTCAGTGTATCAGTGAAAGGAGCCTGTGAGCTTTGGCTCTTATCCACAGCTAAGAAAAGAAATCCATAATGCACTGGAGCAAAATGTTGCATTTTATTCTGTGCTGTGATCTTTCTCTGAAGAGAGTGTGTACTCTGATTCTTTGATCAGTGTAGAATGTGTTCCCAGGCTTTTGAAACTCTTCAGCACAACAAAGAAGGGCTGGAGTCCCAGCCCTCGGAGAATGAAAGGAAGTCCAAAGTACTTCCCTCCACTGAGCACTTACGAAAGAGTACGTGGCCTCTCTCCAGAGAAGATACTGCACCTTACTTCGGCTCGTTAGTCCTGTGGGTGCAGTGTGGGTAGCAGAGTGGTCCAGCATGAAACCTGTACTCCAGAAGACAGAATTTTTCCAGAAAATCTTACAGTGGTTGTACAGTGGTAATGGAGATATCTTCAAGCAGATCTCATGCTTTTTGTGCTAAGGGGCAACAAGAGCTTTTTTTCCCTTAGGAAGGGAACATTGTGGGCATGCAGATTTAGACAGATAATGGCCATCAGAAGTAAGCGCTTTAGCGCTGAAATTTTACTTTGGCAAATTCTTTTTCAGTGCAACAGAAATATTGAACAACTGTGTGTGTCCAGGTTAGCCTGTCTTGATGCATTTGGGATGTTCTTAATTGGAAGGGTTCAAAAGGGGTTGGGAAGAAAGAATCTGAATTTAAAATGAAAGTTTAAAGAGGAGGAAGAATATTGGAGCAGGGCATTTGTGTCCAGCTCCATTTTTTTGGATATAGTTAGAATTCAGATTGGAAAGAGGAAGTAAGAGAAGTGACTTTGTAGGTGTGTCGTTACTAGTTTGGTTTACAGACAGAACACTTTGCTCTGTTCCGTGTGGTGTAGAACAATCACATGTTATCTCACTGAATGCTGGGTTTTGCAAATACAATCTAGAAAGCAAAGCCAAGCCAGCCTCTGAAAGCACCTGCATTCCAGTGCAAGTCATGTGATGGAAGTTATAACCCAGGTAAAATGTTAATCACTAAACTTGGCACAGTTGAAGCTTTTAATCTTTTATTGCAGTTTTCTAGGGAGAGGCAGGTTATGGAAAACAGCCCGGAAAAACTGAAGAAGGAGTTAGAGGAGGAACTGCAGCTGAGTGGTGAGGACTTGCGTAGCCATGCCTGGTACCACGGACGTATTCCTCGGCAGGTACGTGGTCTTTGCATTGCCAAATGTGCTTTGAGCTTCTGTAGACAAGCACAATTTCACTGAAGTGCTATACACATCTCTGATATCTGCATTAATTTAGTAGAAACATAATGCCTATTTGTATGAAAGCTATGGTATTTATCACAGCTTGGCATAAAATGAGGCTGAGGAAGGATTTAGGGGAGACCCTGGTGTAAAATAAAGATATTTCAGGATTGTTGTGCACTGAATAAAGGTGGAAATGGAATTTAAGCTTTATATGAGAATACTATGCCCACATATTATTCAGACACACTGATGTGAATTTGGTTCAGTATTCTTAACCAAAGTTAAAATGTTCCTGTTTACTTTCTTTCTTGTGCTTGGAATTTGGGAGAGAGAAAAAACCCCGCAACAAAATCTGTGCAATAACTTCATTTTGATCCTTACAAACGCAGTTAAAAACATATTAAGGCTGTGGTTGGATCGGAGCTTCGGTTCCCGAGCACCTGGAGCTCCCCCTGCGGGCCTCCCTCCCTGCCCCCCCCCGCGCAGGGAGAGCGGGCTCAGCACCCACTCACACTCGGACACTTGGCTCTTACGTGCATCGGTTCTAGCACATGAAAGGAGTAACTCAATACAGACAAACAAGATTTCTCTGACTCCTCCTAGTCAGTAGTATTCACGTGCAGTATTCACAAAGAATAAAAAATGAAAGCTTCTGTCACTTAAGGTAATAAGAAAAGGGCAAACTCCGGGATCTTGTAGTAATGGCTTCTGAACTTTAGTTTGACTGTCAATTCAGATTCTTTAAACTCTAAAATCCTGAATCATTGCTTTCCCTTCATGCCTTATTTTCTTAGCAAACTAGAAGAAATGTACATGCAAAAGTGGGTCATGCTGCTGGCTCCTTCCAAGAAGCCCCTCCACATCTCTGCTGTGGGATGAGCTTTTAATTTTAGAATTGGAGACATTATTCTTATACCACACGTCGTGCTTTGCTTTGTATTCATGGCTTTGTCTGCCCTTCCAGAGTAGCCAAATTAATTCTTATGTTTAAGAATATTTTGTTGCAATGTGTTCTTTGACTATTTGTTTTCTGATTCTGAAAGTATTTTTTGTATAACTCTTTTTCCTCCAAGGTGGCAGAAGACCAAGTTCAGAGGGATGGAGATTTTCTGATTAGGGATTCTCTCTCCAGTCCTGGGAACTTTGTTCTTACCTGTCAGTGGAAAAATACCTCTCAGCATTTTAAAATCAACAAAACAGTTCTAAGACTCAATGAAGCCTACTGCCGTGTTCAGTATCAGTTTGAACTGGAAAGTTTTGACAGTGTCCCTGACTTAGTTAGATACTATGTTGGGAATCGCACACCAATATCAAAGCAGAGTGGAGCAATTATTTTTCAGCCTATCAACAGGACTGTGCCTCTCAGGTTTCTAGAAGAAAAGTATGGTGTAACTCCAGTCCAACAAAAAGAGCCAAATACCCCTGAAGGAAAAACAGAAACTGCAAAAAGGCTGAGTCTTGGTACATCCAGCATGCAATCCCCGGAGCAGAGCATACCCAGAGGAAATCTTTTGAGGTACTTAATTTTGCTGTCCTTATGGAAGGCAGTAAGGTAACTACTGTATGTGATGTGCATTTTCACTCTGATTTGAGGTGGAAGGCTAGTAGGCATGAGGGTTTGCTGATTTTTAGCAAATCCACAAAGCGAGAGCAAATGTAGACTCTGGAAGCACAACAGCACTGAAGCTTGTTCTTCAGTGACTTGGCAAGTCTTGACTGCGTAAGACAAAGGATTAAAACAAAATGTTGTTGCTGCTCTGGAGAAGTCTGGTTTTCCATATTTGACTCCTGAAATAAAAAAGTCAAGTGTGGGATAATGGATCCTAATTTCAGTGTCCAAATCAAACATTCCATTAGAAGTTCTTAATGAGAAATACTCTCATAAGTGCTGCAGGGTGACACAAGGTATGGCCCATTTCACTGCCACTGAAACAGAATGAAGTACCTTTTATTATTATAAGCTGCCCAAGTGGAAAGCTAACGATCCTTGCACTGTTTATGATATATTCTGGCAGTTATATATGTATGTTAAGAGTGTTGCATATATTGATGTGGTTTTGTTTGCTTTTTTGTTTACCCTAGAAACAAAGACAAAAGTGGTAGCCAGCCAGCTAGTTTGGACCATGTTCTGGAGAAAAGATTCCCTTTGAAGGCTCACCAGTCAGAGAGCTATCTGCTAATAGGTATGTTTTGTAATTAAATGTTTCACACATAGAATCAGTGTCCAGGTGGTCTGTAACTCTTCAGACCAAAGTGAGAGTGCTGAGTGTTCTGAGCACTGTAAATAGAGTTATATTTAATGGCCAGTGTAAGCTGTGGTAGCACCCTGCTTGCTTTTTAGTCACTGGAAGAGGATTTTTATTTACAATGCGCCAGCTAGTTGAGTACCTTAGCACACAACTCAGCAGGCTTTCACGCCAAAAAATGACAGCTACAGTTGGCATTAATGTCTTTTTTGATGGTATTACCTTTCTTCATTTGTGCTTTACAAGAACTGACTTGTTTCAGTCATATCTTTCTGACAGAAGTCTATTAAGTAGAAGTGGTGTTTCATGGAAATTCTGGTAACCTCTTTTTCTCAGGGTAAAGTATGCGGATGTGGTAAATGTTCCTCACCAGGAGGCAAGAACTATGAGGGCTTTTGTACTCAGTTATGTCCTTCTATCTCCCTCAGTCTCTCTACCCCCATTACTTTTGCTCTGTCTAGTTCTACAGCCACTATCATCTTATTGCAGGGCTACAAGGTGTGCCAACACTTGACCAGCTGTTGATTGTGGCCCTTTCTTTCTCATATTCTTCAGAGGTTTAAGCAATTGTTTCCATACTAACACGTGGAAGCTTGCAATAATGCATCTCTTCCCATCCAGACAAACTGTAGTGTTTGACTTCCAGGGCTGCTAGTAATTTTGAATACAATACTGTTAAAATTCATAGTGCCTATTGTGGAAAGACTTCTCATGACAAAGAGAATGTTAAGTATTTGTATAGTGAGACTGTATTCTGATAGAAAGGGGGTGCTCCTGTGTTTTAACAGTGGGATGGACAGACATTTATGAAGCAAGTTTCTGTCCATCTGTAGCTGAATTGATTATTACAATCCATGACTGCAAAAACTTTTCTTGTGGTGCTATAACAGCCTAAAGAGTGCCGCCGTACATTTTGTCATGGGATTCTTCAACCAGGTTCTGGTATCACACTGTTTATGAGTGGGGACAGGCTGTGATTTGCAGTTTTTGTTTTCTACCTGGAATCAAGTAGTAAAACCTACATGATGTGACAGCCACTTTGCTGTAGATACCAGCAAATGCACTGAGTATTGCAGACTGGGAATGTCTGATACAGGGATCAGTCTTGTATTGCATGCTGAGGTTTTTATGTGCAGTGGGTACAGGATGAGGCATAAATACACAGAAGTATGTGGATGTGTTTCTCCAGCTCTTCAAATGAGCTACCGTTCCACAAAAAGATTAGCATCCCTAAAATTCATTCCTTCCATACCTTACTGCAGGTTCAGGCTTGACTTTGGAAAGTTTTGGTTTCATCTCAAACTTGTCATTCTCAGAAATGACTCATCTTTTATGTGGTGTGGCTGGAAGTTGCTGTTTTTATAGCCTAGATCAGGTTTCAAAGAAACCTCCTATTCCAAGCCATGGAGGCCATCCAGCTCTGACAGTATAGCCTATGTATGCAGCAGGGACTGGAATTATTGTCAGCATTACCACAGAATAATACTATGGTGCAGCTGTTCCATGTATTTGGGATTTTGGGAGGATCAGCAAGTGAATGGAATTTGCTGGCTAGCTTATTCCTCAAAATATAATTTCATATACATTTTTGCCAATGAATAATTTACATGAATGATCTAACAATATTTTCCTTAGGAAACAGCATTAAGAGATGAACTCTGGGACAGGGATTAGGAGTTGTATATATTTTGGCCTTCTAAAATGCCATTTTCCCCTGCAGGTTCGAGACATCCATCTCGATTACCTGAAGCAGATACAGACTCCTGTCCAAGTTCACCTGCATTTAGAACAGGCAGTGAACCATCTCTAAGCCCCACAGTTGTTCAGAAACTCACCTGGGAGTCACAAGCAGGGGAAGCTCTACGAGGATCAGACAGTCAGCTCTGTCCAAAGCCTCCACCTAAACCCAGCAAACCCCTGATGAAGCCCCCAGATTCTCCTTTGGCTTCCCACAGTTCTGAAGGACACTACTGTGAACTAAACCCTGCCAGACATCCTGCAGCAACAAAACAACACTTATGTCAGAAAAACAGCTATGTGGAATATCTGACACGAAAGGAGAGGGGAACACACTCATTCAGGAACTCTGAAACAAGCTATCTGATCCTTGATGATGATCCTACAATGAACTCTGCAGATCCTTTAGAAGCTTCAACTCAGATGGCTGAAGAAGACAACACCTTTTCTGCACCTGTTTTTGAGACAGTGTCTAGTTTTAAACCAAATGATTTTGAATCCAAACTACTTCCTCCTGAAAACAAGCCATTGGAAAGATTAATGTTAAGAAGAGTTAAGGAGCTTTTCACCAACAATAACCCAAAGATTATTGCACAGCATATTCTTCTAATGGACTGCAAGGTAAAAAAAAACCAAACAAACCACAAGTTCATGCATTTTATTTTATATTGTGCAAGTTTAGACTTTTCAAAGAACTGATATGAAAAGATTAATGGGTAGATTTGCAGCTAACGTAATGTTTATATTGGTTGCAGGAATTTTTTGGGTGGGTTTTTTCCATTTGAAGAACAAGAATGTTCACAAACAAAGGTCTCTCATCATCCTTGATTTGACTTTAGACTCAAATTCTCAATGTTCCATACATCTTTTAAATCTCTTATCAGTTGCTGCATCTCTACAATTCAGCCTTTTTCCTGTATTGCAGGAAGAGCTGTCTCTGCTGTAAACACTGGAAAGAACTGCTCATGACAGGAAATGCTTGCATGGGCAAAGAGCAGACAGATGTTACCTGGTTGCCATATGGCTGGTTGTGAGATACCGTGTTCAATAGAACTAAATATATTTAAACTTCTAAAACCAGCTGCTCTTCTAATCTTTGTCTCAGTTCCTGTCTTACAGCTGGATAGGTGATGTGGGAAAATAGCTATCAGGACTAATGCATTTCTGTACTATGAGAGAACTGTATTGTTAGTGGAATTGCTTAGAAAGATGTGAAAACATAAAGAACTGTTTTTCACAATGTAGACTTTGGTCAGCTGACAGGACATGGAGCTCAGCTGTTGAATCAGAAAGACAGGAGAATCCTCTCCTAATGAGGTGATGACTTTGTGTAATGAAAGAATTGTAACTGCAGTTGAATCTGCACCACTTTGCTGTACCTGCAGAGCAGCTAGAGGAACCAAGTGGTATGGTGGATATCTAACCCCCAGGCTTTGTTGGGTTTTAGTTGTTTGGGGTTTTTTAAGAGCAGTTTGAGAAGCCAAATGTGGCTACTTACTGGGCAACTCCATGGCAGACAAGAAAGGAAGTGGAAATGGTGATGCTCCAGAAGAAAAGTGTCTGCAGTGCTCTGCTGGTGCTGCTGCACTGATGGGCACCATGGCTCTGAGGAGGGGCAGTTCCCTGGAGCAGCAGTGGGCTGAGGGTGGGTGAGTGCCTGTCAGCTACTGGGGTCCTGCTGACAGCAAAAACAGCTCCTCTCCTCAGTAGCTGCTGCTAACTGAGCCTTCACGGCAGGCATGGTGACTCAGAAACTCAGCTCCACAACTGCTTGCTCTTTTCCAAAATGGTAGGTTGAGGCTTCTTTACTATGGTTCCAAAGTAGTAATAGCATTCTCTAATGTTTAGTTCCAGAATTCACTTTTTCCTTCCTTCAACCTAATAACAACTAGAATACCTTTAATATATTGTTAAAGAGTGTTGCTTGAAGGCATAGGATATGCACACCTTAGAGAAGTAGTAAGCATTTATATGTGTGTGTATATATACATATTATAATCAATTAGCTCATTACTAGACTCATTTTAAATACTATAAACTTTGCAGTGGAGCCAAGGAGCCAACTGGCCTGATGGAAGTCTGAAAGCCTGTGCAATTAAGAGTCACTGGGGGGGTTACAGAAACAGATTTTTGGATTTTGGAGCAGGAACAGTAACTAGCTGGGACAGGTAGACATGTCTACTTATCTTCATCTCTTAGTGCTGAATCAATGCCTGTCATTCATTGGCAACTTGTTGCATAGACTGGACTGATAAGAACTGCATGATACAATGAGATTGGCATGTGAATTGGGCCAGAATGAATGCTTTCTACTTATCACTGATAAGGCTGAAGTTTTTAGGTCTTCAATGTGGCATCAGTTTGCCTTTTATATAATGACATTTCTAATGAAGAATCACCCACATGGTAAGTGATGAGGTATTTGTCACATGTATGTCAGTGACGGAGTAGCAATCACTGTGTCTCCCTGGCTTCATATCACTCCTGTGTCTCTAGAAGTGAAACAAGTTTCTCTACAGTGCTACATTTTGTACCAGTGAGGTTTGTTGTGCAGCCCAGATTGCTTTCATCTTTCACAACCATGAAAGCCTGCTGATGGGTGTACCAGAAAATTGCAGGCAGATTGGTTTGTAAATGTGTCAACATACAGGCCTTAAACCAGCAGATAATCTTACATTATCATATTAATGTGGTTTTATTATTATTAGCATATATAATTGTCATTGAGATAACCAGTAGCTAATGCAATATGTTTAAAAAGCAAAGACAAATTGGTGGGGGTGTCAGCTTTCACATAATGACTTCATTAGGCACTCAGCGTCCTCCTTAAGTCCTTTTACTACTTCACCTTTATGAGGACCCTGTGGTGTAACCAAAAATATTCTGAGCAGTCATCTTTTTAGAAAGGATAAAGGCAAAGCAGGTGTGTACATCTTTAAGGCCAAAGAGCAGTGCCTCTCTGACAAGGACCAGGCTGAGAGAGCACTGTATTTCCTGGTACTTCCTCCTCTGCTTCCAGAAAGAGATGCAAGTCTGATAAAGCATTTTGGTTACACCTTTTAGGTTTTCTGATGGCTGAATAATGTAAAAAAAGTATTTTACTGGCCTTTTTGTGTCAGACACTGAATGTGCCTAAGTCGATTTTTCCTTTGATGTCTGTATTCTAATGTTGCATTTTGTGCACCTTGCTGTGTAAGCCCTGCACTAACCAGGAGTTCGGTGTGTGGCTGGGGGGTTTTTTGAAGAAAGTTAGTTACAAAATTCACGCACAGTTTTTTGCCTTTGACAGGTGGCAAGGATAGTAGAAGTTTCTGAAGAGATGAGAAGGAATATGGGAGGGAACTCTGGTCTTGAACTGATTACCTTGCCTTACGGACATCAGCTGCGCCTTGACCTCATTGAAAGGTAAATATTCCTGTTACTCATTTCCAGGGCAGATGGCCAGAAGCTCAGAGCATGGCTACACTGTACTCCTCATTTTCTCAAAGAATGCTCTCCTGCATGTTTCCTGAACTCACATGTACAGATTATTTAGTGACATGGCACCTAACTTCTTTCTGCATAGGATATTCTTGAAGGTCATAAGGCAACTCCATGCATGTAGTACAGGGAAAGAAAGGGGAATGGCATTGAAATGAGGGTCCTTAGAGCAGCTGAATGCCATCAGCTCCCCTTTACGAGATCAAGTATTAACTAAAATTCAGGAATCTAGCTGAGCATGTAAGTGTGCATGGAGTAGATTGAAAGGTAGTAGCCTTCTGCAACTGGGTACACATCAGAGGGTCTAATAAAGTAAAAAATGATCAGCAAAGCTTTCTGTAAAACCTCTGCACAAGTTAAGGGGGAACACTTGGGGTGTTCTAACCCTGATGTACAATTTTGGCTTCATATTTTGGTGGTTTGATTGCTGAAAGTTGGGAGGGAATGTCACAGGATTTGAGTATGCAGGACAAAGAGAATTAGGGCAATTTTCATTCACTGCTTGAGCAGAATTTTGTGTAGTCCCTAGTATTTTAGGAAAAGTTATTAAAATATTCATTTAAAGCTTGTGTGTATATATTCCATATGATGTCACAATTGCTTTCGATGCAAAGATGTTGGTAAGACTTAAGTTTGCTGGGCACAGCAAGGTAGAAATATACCTTTGAACTGATCTCTGAACACATGTAAATTTAATAATTTGTAACCAGTCATATAAATTGATCCATTTACAGGCACAATACCATGGCAATAGGAATAGTTGTGGATATCTTGGGTTGCACAGAAAATGTAGAAGATAGAGCAGCAACATTAAACAGGATCATCCAAGTTGCTGTGGAGCTGAAGGATTCACTGGGGGATTTATATGCGTTTTCTGCCATTATGAAAGCACTGGAAATGCCACAGGTAAAAATCTGTTTATGTTCCAAAATGTGGAGTTGTTTGATGGGTTAATTTAAGCAGCTTCTTCAAGACTAGAGAGATCATCAGAACAGAGTCTTCCTGCCTATTCTATGATTCTATGACTAACAGTGTACTTTTCCTGTGGAGTGCTGTGGAGTCACTAATTGGTATTCACCATTTTGTTTGAACAGGTCAGTAGATTAGAACAAACCTGGACTGCTCTAAGACATCGTTACACCCAGACTGCCATTATGTATGAAAAACAGCTGAAACCATCTTGCAAAGCTTTGCATGAAGGACAGGATGAGTGGAATAGTGAGTATGAGTGATGCTGGTTTCTCTTTAGCCTTTTATCTCTCCCCCTACTGATTTCCTGTGTAGGGAGATGAGGCAGCTGCTCTTTCCACAGCTGTGCATTGTATCTTAAAATGACTGTGTAAACGTGTATAATGCAATATGACAAGGAAACAGAAGCTAACCGTCTGCCAACCAAATGTCAGTGTTTGTGTGCCTGTATCCCTGCAGAATATAACATTCTTCCCACACCCGTACTTCCTCTTTGTGGACAGAAACTGAAACACTGCATCATCTTCCCTCAAAGACAAGAAGAGATCTCCTTCCTCACAGGAGAGTTAATTTTGGCAGATTTTGCTCTTTAGGTGTTTGCCTGTTGAATCAGAAGATGAATTCTCAAATAGAAGAAATCAGCTAGGCAATTACTCTGGTCACTTTAAGTGCTCCTGCACCCAATTCTTTGCAGCTCTAGGTTTTTAAAGGAGTGCAAGGCAGAGAAAAACATTTCTCAAAACATTTCTACAAGAGAATGGGTAGACAGTGAGAACTACTTAGCCTTATGGAATTTATTGGAATGACCCAGATTCTGAAAATGTTTTAAAAAAAAAGTGTTTACAATCTCTGTGCTGCTCTGTAGTAATTTAGTAGAGCCTTCTCCTTTAGCAAATTCAGCTTTCCCTCACTAATTTGTCTTGGTCTTCTCCCTCAACCAGTTCACTGGAAACTGGTAAGCCAGGTATATCTGAGGTGATAATTTGAAAGATGGAAGACAAACAGTAGTTTCCACCTTAAAAGAAGAATACCGGCAGTTACAATACCTTCTCCAACGAGCAGGCTTTAATGTCTGATGTTCTGTTTGTTACTCTCTATCCCAGAAACCATCAGTGCTCCACAGGACAACATAACAGTGCCACTGCTGCTGCCTCTCCTTACCTTGATGGAGCGCCAAGCGGTTGTTTTTGAAGGCACAGACCTGTGGGAGAGCACTGACCAGAGCGGTGAGATAATGCTGAGGCACCTGGCGGCGGCGCGGGCCGTAGCGCAGGACGCACCGCGGTACCGCCGCGCCGCAGAGCAGGCGCTGCAAGGTACGACAAGCTGCTGCTCAGCAACAGCACGGGGGGCTGTGTGTCTGCATAAGGGCCACCACGAGTCTGTGTGAGAAATTCCTCTCCTCTCTGACAGGAGCTGAGATAGCAGCAAATGTTCTGCAGCAAACTCAGCCTGAGGACAACATCAATATTGCTTAAAAGCAGCCAGTAAATTATTCATCACTACAGTTCTCCAAATAAGCATTTTTGCTAAACATACTCAAAGTTCTCATGACTTAATATGCTGACCCTTCTAGCAACTGAACAGAAGTACAGTAAGGACTAAGGATAACTAACTTCCTGTCTTCTGTACAATTTAAAATTCCTACTCTGATTACTGCAAATAAAACACCACCCATGATAACAAGATTCTTTACAGCAGTGCAAGATGCAACACTGAGATCCTGACTGCTTGCAACATGTTAGTTATGTGATTTTTGATTTGGTTTGGTTTAAACTTGCAGGGGAAAGTTAAAGGAGTGGAGAGAAATATAGTCATTTCTGCAGGCAGCATGTATACATCAGTAATGATATTTAAGGTCAGGTTATAATGACAATTCTAGACCATTAGAATTGAGCAAAGGATAGCCTGACCCAGTGTCCCTAGAGCCATCTGTGTGCTACTAGAATGTCAAAGATGGAAAGGATTTGCACTGCTTTACTAGCTTGTTAAAATCGTTGTGCAAAAGGAATGCAGCACACTAAAGCTTATTTGGGGACAATACAGTTTAAAAGCCATTTTTACAGAATAAAACGCCTTTGCCTGACGGTGGTATTGTGGGATTCTTTTTACTTACTAGGCTTCCAGCCAGATGAAGAGCTGAGTGAAATCTTCAAGACAGAATTTCAAATGAGATTGCTCTGGGGCAGCAAAGGAGCACAAGTTAATCAAAGTGAAAGATACGAGAAATTCAACCAGATTTTAACTGCACTTTCCCGAAAACTGGAACCTCCTGTAGTGAAGCTGGTGGAACAATTAACTATATAAGACTCTGTAAACACTATTTAAAATTATATACTTGAAATAACCTTAGCATTCTTCTGGCAATTTGATACTGCACAAACCTCTTGCATTTCACAAGATGTTTAGAACTTTTAATGCACAATGCACACTTGTTTTAAAACTACTGATTTCTAAACAAATTATTTATTTACTGTGACACCAAGTCATTTAATGATCCCTTTAAACAGTTGGTTATCCCTTTATTTCCCCGGAGTTGCAATGTTTTAATGATGCCAATGAGTAAGGGCATTGGCATCTTAGTATTAAGATGAAGCAAACAGTGTAAATAAGATGATAGATTAAGTAACTGACATGGCAGAAAAATTGTTGTATAATATTCCTTTAATGAGTATAAAACACTGTAAATAGAATTGTGATTTGAAGTGTATCTTTACGCAAAATAATTTGCATATTTACAGATCACAGAAATACTGCAGGTTACAGAAATGATCCTTTATCTGTGACCACAACAGAAGGCTCAAATGTAACTGTGCCTGTGACAGTAGAAAATGTATTTGTCTATGTGTTGGGACAACTTATGTTTAAGACAGCATCTGCAGTGCTTTGGCTTTTGCTGGAGCCTGCACAACAGCTATGCTGCCAGGAATGAATGATGAAATGGCAAGAACAAACAATCCAGATAATTAAAATGCTTTCAGACATGAGTAAGTGTGGGTGTATGTGTGTATTAAAGTGGCTTCATTTACTGAGCTGAATGACTTTGCCTTCATCCAAGGAAAAAGAAAAAATACTTACCAAAGTATAAGGTGTTGTTAGCACTGTTTACAGGAAATCAGCATGCACAGTATTTACTGCATAAAGAGGGTTTTAGCAACAAATTCCACTTTGTCACATACAGAATTGGTATAAAGCAATCCTATATCCTCAGAAGTTGTACAACTAAGTAAGAACTACAGTTAGAGCTGCGTGTGCTGCTTGTTGTCAGTAAGCCTATTTCTGGAGTGAGACGTTATTTAGAGCACTTGAAAGTATTTGGGTACGCTAACGACAGAACCAACACCAAAATCTGTTCCTCCTATCCACACTCACCACAGAGGTTTCTACCACCACATCAAGAGTTCACAGACCTTACACTGAAAGTCTCCCTGTCAATCTTAACAAAAGACAAAGAGGGAAGCTAATTACTTAGACCATGAAAAGATTTTTTTATTCCATGAAAATATTCTCAACAGAGAACACTATTTTTAAACAAAGCATTTAACATTTAGGAAATCAATGTGTGCACAGAAAAGGATTAAAAAATTACTGGAAAATGTCAGATTCTTTAAGACGACTCACATTCAGAATTTTAGAATAAGTGATGTATAACTAGCTGTGCAAGTACAAATGTTTTTTCCTATGTTTAATAACCCTCATACAAGTTGCACTATCCAGCTTGAAAGCAACCTGCCTCCAAAGGAAGCAAATCCTGGTTTTAGGAAAACAAACAGTAGCGTGAAGAGAACATTTAGTCCTTTACCAGGAAGCGTTATTACTGACCTGCAAGGCTGTTAGCCAGGCAGACCACAGGCCCTTTAGCAGAAAATACACAGATCACATTTCTTCCTTTTCACAGAATTACAGAATCACAGAATATTCTGAGTTGGAAGGGACCCACAAGGATCATCGCGTTTTCTCTAACTTTAAAATAAAAAAGCACTAGATTTTTAAAAAAGGAAAACAAACAAACAAAAAAAACCAACCCCAAGCCCAACAAACCCCCCAAAAACCCCAAACCCAAAAAACTACCTAAGTAGTTTTGTCAGTATTGAGTAATGTCACATTATTATATAAATAACCCTGTATACAAGCTCCAAAAATCTAAACTTTAGAGTTTAATAGGCCCCATAGTACACTAGGTCAAGCTGTGTAATAGTGGTATACATAACAAAAGGAATAAACCTCTACACAAGTCACTCAGATTCAGTTTTACTGGTAGTACAGTTTCTAATAACACTGAAATGAAACAGAATCCAGCACTGCTGCATCCAAATATTGCTTTTGACTCCAGAAAAACAGGATGTTTTAATTATTATTTCATAATATGCTGCTGAACAGCAGGTGGCTGGGTTGACAAGCTTTCTTTGATACAAGTATCCCTCCCCCCAACATCTCTAATCTAATTCTTATCACCTTAATCAATCAGATATGATGTATGTATTAATAGAACCACAAATGGGAGGCAAGACAACATAAGCAATAGGGGCACTGCAGACAACTATATTTACACGTATAAACATATCCAAATTTCAATTGTTTACAAGTAAAAGTGCACATAGATCATTAACGAAGTATCACTCAAATTCCAACTGGTCCGTACAATGAAGCATCATCACCTGGAAATGGACTAGCACTGTAGTAATTAAACTTGGAACTTCATAGTGAAAAACTAAAAGACAGTTTCCATAAAAATCTTTTAAAAAAATATTAAAGTCAAATGAAGAGATACACATTTCAATGTATAAAATTCATGATGCACCATGTATCCAGTAAAGTAGAGCTCTAGAAAACACCTACCGTGGCTACCTCAGCAGCTGCAGCACTGTGGAAAGAGCTGAGACACAAAGCCCTTGTGGGATACTGTAAGTGGTAGTGTTGGCAAACAGCAGATTTTAGGCACTCTAGTTTAAGGCAGCATTTGAATGGCAAGTGGTTGACTTCTGAAAACAGTCATTAGCTCGCAGTGGTGAATCCTCTGGTTGTGTTCCAGGTTTTCAGTGCTCACAACAGGTTACTGAAGGGCTGAAGATGGACCACAGGTCTAGGAGTTTCTCTTGATTGCATTGTAGGCTAGAGCTGAGATGTATTAGTTCCCCAAATTAACAAAACACATTATGGTCTCTTATCAGTTATGCCAGAAATCTGGAATGTAATGATGGTTGCAGTGGTATTGTTATAGCAGCATACATGGATACTGGGATGAAACTCTAGTGCTGAAGATATTTAAAGAAAATGTTTTGTTACAAAATAAGCAGTGATGGCAAAGTGTTACACAGAACATGCCTGACTGCCCTAGGCATGCAGGAGGAGGTTAACGGCGAGCATGGAGGTGGCACAGGCAGACTGATCACTGACATGGTTCTAAATGACTGCCAATTAAAATGAGTTGGAAAAGAGCATAATTGAGAAATCAAAACGTCGCACAAGCTAAAATATAGTTTGTGCACCTGGGACAACCTAGGACAATGAAAATAAAGCAATTTTAGGAGCAGTAGCCTTTTTACTCTGGTAATGGAACTCTATTTTCCTGCACAAATTGAAGATTCTGTAATACATCCTTACCTATATATGGAGATGCTAAGATGTTAGTGACTAAATGTATGTCTGCATGCATTCATGCAACTAGCTTTTACCCTTGGGCCTCCCAGTCTAGTACCCTTCCCCTCCCCCCCCCCTCCCCCCCAGCAGCTGCATGTAACCTCCTTCAAGATCTCGCCCATTTTCTCAGAAACCCGCTTCAGGAACCTGCAGTCCAAGAGGAAAAAGAAAAGAACAAAGTTACTGAAGGCCTTTAGAAGACAGGGAAGCGTGCTCAGTTCTAACAGGCCATTCTCAGTGGCTACACATCAGCCTTGTACTTAATTCCACAAAGTCTCAGTAGAAATACGAGTTACAGTTTTTAGATAAGTTTCTTTTTTTATATAGTAATCAAGTAGTGCAATGAAGTTTCCAATCCTCAGTGATTTAACAATGAGGAGAATTACTGTACATTTAAGACCTTGATTTCAAACTAAACATGATACAATTCAAAGAGTTAGCTTACAGGCACAGATTAAGAATATAAAATCATTCCCTTATCAGGAGCAGAAAGAGGTTTCAATAAGACATCAAGCATTACATGTGGTCTCTTTTTGTTTGTTCAAGGTATCTAGAGTTAAAACAATGAAGTTGTATCCAATACAGAACATTCTACATTACAAGTACTGAAAAGGAAGGAGACAGGCAGGTCAGCGAACTTTCTGTCCTTCTTAATCGTAATGTTTTTTCCTGAGTATTTTTGTTGAACTTTCAGAATCAGAAAACATTTTCCTGTTTAAGAAGTGAAAGCTGCCAAGTATTTGCAAGGAAGGAAATTAATAATTTTCAGCAACTGAGTTCAGTTAGTTATTAGAGGAAAAAGCCCTCTGTTTTAAGCATATAATTTAAGTTATGAAATTTGGAACAGTAAATCTTAGAAATCTTTAAAACTTAAGTATTTTCTCAGTTCTCTATAAAAACAAAGTATTCTACAGAACAAGCAGGAATCCTGGTCCGATCCATAGCTGAACTGGATTTAGTGCTTTGTGAAGCAGGAACTCTAGATCAGTTAAACAAAGCAGAAGACATTGGTCAAAATTACAGACCAGTGTAAGATGCATAATTTAGTGTGGTTATCTCTGAAAAGGACTATAGCAAACTCCCTATGCAAACAACTGATCACTGGTGACTTCTGACACTGTAATTCTTTCCATAAACCTCTGTAACTTACTATTTTTCCACTATTTTCCCTGGGGAATGTACAACTGAAAGCTGCCAGTTTACTGTTAGATATAGGTTACTGCACCTTTGCTGTTTTTCTCTAGCGTTACATCTATATATGATGTTGGCACATAGCCTTCCTCTCCATTATGTCTTCGAGCTCTTGTCCACCCATCTCCTTTGTCCTCCTCAATAATGTACAAAATTTCCCCTTCTTTCATTGCTAGAGTGCCTTCATTATGACCTGGGAAAAACAAGAGGCAAAGAAGTCTCAGTGTTCAGACAGAATTTCAAGTCATCTTTTTCCCAGGGCACAGTTTTCAAATTATATATAAACAGGAAGAACAAAAAAATCTGTTCAAGAGAACATATGGCCAAATAGACTTACAGAAAAGAACTTTGTAAAGCTGACCATTTGCCAATAGCTGTGCTAATATTTATCTTAAAACAGCACAAATGTACTGCTCATGAGTTAAAGTAATTCGTAAAGTATTTTTTCATTGATCTTATAAGCAACTGATTGCTCATATAGTTAATTTACTTTAAATCATTTTACCTGTCTTCTCCATAACAACTAATCCATGCCTTATAATAAGCCAAGGAATCATAGTGCATGTTGTTAACCTTACCATCAAATGGATATATAGCCTTGCAATGTCCTATAGCTGGTAATGGATCATCATCTTCAAACTCATCATCAAACTCATTTGGATGAGCATGTTGCTGTGGTGGGCTGCGAACTTCCTGATTTGCATCATCCGTGTAGCTCCCTTCAGGGCTAGAATGCAATGATTGGAGCGTGAGGACTCTCAAGAGTTCTTAGCTCTACAACTCAGAACATCCATGCATCACAGAAAGGGCAGAGTGGGGAATTCCTCTTAGCAGGTTTTATATTACTGCCACAGGTGATTTCTCTAAAAAAGTGACCTAGCAAAAGCTTAGACTGAACTCTGCTACAAAAACAAACATAAGTTTGACATACTTGTCTCCACAGAATATGGAAAACTAGTGTGAGCCTTAAGCAATAGAATAAGATAGCTTTAAAAGGCACTGCTATTTATTGAGCAGGTGTTTCAATTAGACTATTTTTATATGTTACCATAATGGCATGAAGTGACCTCTAGAAGTCAGAACCAGTAAGATTTTCCTTTAGAAGGACACAGAGGATAAGTAACAACCATCACCTCCTGTTAACTACCAGGGAGATGTACTGATTCTAGCTAAGACATAAAAGCAGTAGAGACAGAATAGTGACCTCTCTCGGCCCTGTGTTACAAGGTGGTTGATATCGCTGCTGTGCCGCCTGTCGCTTCTGGCTGCCACTTTGCCTTCAACTTCAGAGAGCCAGGCCTTGGGGGAAAAAAGAAATACTGGTGTCAAAGATAACTCAATTCTAAACCAGCAAATTTAACAAATGCACTTCAGTGCATACAGTTCACAGCCACAGAGAGGCTGCATGCAGATGCCAGGCCTCATAATTACTTCACGTGAAGCATGAATTTATACTTAGCCTATACTCCATACTAGTCTTAAGGAAAAAAATAGTCTCTAATCACATGTGAATTTCAGAATAACTGAATAATAATATGTTTTTCTGAACAGTTTACATCTTTAATAACATATATCCTATTCTAGCTAGATGAACACGCTTGAAAATACGGCACCCCACAAAAAATACTATCAAGAGCACTTTCTTAAGTAGTTTTTCTGGGTGCTATATTTAAAAGCTGTAAGGCAAAGTACAATTGTACCAATCATTTACATTTTCCAAGGAACTCTGTTTTAGAGTCTAACCTCATTCTTGTGTATTTCCATCCGAAGACGGTCCATGTTGCTCATAGTCTCAGTTAATTTTGGTTGCAAACTGCTTGGATCACCCATCTGGGGATTCTTCTCATAAACATCCTTCATCTTGATGAGGGCATCTCTAAAAACATACAAAACACAATAAAAATTATGAGAATTACACACATCAGTACTGATTCAATAAAGCTAAAACAGTGTGTGTGAGATCCAGACCCATGGTTAGATATTAAGCACAGAGATGAGGAACTACCGGTCCCCTACACCTTGCCTAAATCCTTCTTCCATGTTGTCATTTTAGCACTTTGCCTTCCTTTCTTGTGTTGGGCACAGGCACACAAGGACTCCAACTGTTGTCTCTTCTCTATCCAGTCTCAGTGCTGTTTCCCATACTGTTTGTTACAGATAATTTCCTAATTATTAGTAACATTCTTAAGGCATCAAGTGGCGGCTCTCTTGCTGAACAGACCTATGCATTTTTTTAATGCATGATTTTAGAGCCAATGTTTCCTATGCAATATTAGGATCAAAATGAGTAATATGATAAAGCAGAAGGAAGCAATGGTAATAGAACCTACATACAAACAAGCTATGAACTTTAAAATGCTTGTTAACAGCCTGGCCTAGTAGATTGCCTCCTAGCTTTTGAGCACTGCTGGCTTAGGTAGAGGACTCCAAAAGAAACACAATGAGAGAACCATGACAGAGCTCCAAAAAAATGCACTCACTTTTGGTCTGTTTCCTTCTGTAGCTCTCTGTTAAGTTCATCAATCCTCTGTTGCAGTTTCTTGCGTCTTTGTTCTGGAGGGAGATGGCTGAAGTCTTCTAGTGCAGGGCCCTGCAAGCAGAAATACCATGAAACAAGTTACATGCACATATCTGGGCAGCTGAAGTGACATATCCACACATGGACAGTGTTCACTGGAAGCAGGATGGACCTTCTTAAGAACTCTACTCGACAAACAGCTCTACAAAAGACTGCAACAGAATAAATGCATGTTCTTGCTGCCAGTATAGTCATTCATTCAAGGTTCTTTCTGCCTTCTGTAACAGTTGGCTCACAGAGGTAATTCAAAATTTGTAGACTTAATTATTTTTCTGAAAGGCTGAGTCATGTACCTCCTGTTACATCCACTGCACTCAAAGCAGATTTAGAAAGGACAGAATTAATTACTACAGAATTATTTCAGAACAATACTCTAAGATGTGTATATAATAATGGTATGTAGATATCATCGTTTCTTTCTCTGGAGTATGTTCTATGGTGATTTGGATGGTACCAAAAGAAAAATACTGTATTTTGGATCTTCATTCCAAAGTACTATTACAGTTCTCTTCCAGAAATTCAGCAATCCTAGAAAACATATTAAAACTTACAAAGTTCTGATGGATTTTACCTGAGTAAAACTAGTTCATGGAGCACAGAAAAAGCCTTTATAATATCAAAACTTTAAGTCTGTTAATCTGAATCCAAACGTGCTCAAGTATTCCAAGTAACCTTTTTACTATTAAAAAAAAAAATCCAAAAAACTTCAGGAGGGGAAAAAACCTCTTACTTCCAAAACCTTAAAAAAGCCCCAAACCAAGCAACTTAAAGACCACCTACTGTTATGAACCCAAACCTGCAAACCTGATTGCAAGCTTGTGCCAAGATTATAAGAGGGATGAAAGGGCCTGGGTATGAAAAGCATGGGAAGATTTTTACGTTTTCTTGTGAATTTGTTGTGAAAACTCTTCCCCTCAGGGTGACAGACAGCGACAGTGTTAAGAACGAAATATGGTACATGTCATAATAACAGAAGTTTAAATTCCATCTTTTGTGTTCTCAGGTGCTTAAGGAAGTTGGGTTTAGCACAAGATACCTACGTGCCATTACAGTAACCCTCCATGGAGGCAAACCAAACTGGACAGCATTTCTTCTGTCAAGAAGAAATTTTACAGAAACTTGACTGTTGAGATTTTAACACAAACAGCCTCAGGCTCGGGCGCCAAGTTTCCAATAAACCCCCTTAAGATCTTCTCGCCCCCTTCAACTTCTTGGATATTTTGCACTTGTAAAAATCAATCTCATTGCTTCTTAAGAAGGCAATACAAGACACCATAAAAGTAGGAATATCAAGATATAATGTTTCCAAACAAAACAAAAGTGTTCCTTTCTGAAGGACAAAAAAAACCCTGAAATCCTTTCATGTGCTTTTTACAAACTACAAAGAAACAAAAAGGCAATCACATCCTCTGTATCATTCTTCCTAACAGGTCAGTTAAAATCAGAGTATCCCAGAAGAAGAATCAGAAGAACAGAGGTCTTTTTGTGAATTTTACTGATTTACTCTGCAAAAAAGCAATACTGATTAAGGTGTGGTTTTCACTTAATATAACAGCTTTCTAAGCATAAAGGATCATCCCCCCTGCAATTTTTTTTTCCAAATTCAAAGGAGTGCAGTATTCAATGTTTGTTCTTAATACAAATTTTGTAATCTTTTCATATAGTATTTTATGCTGCTTGAACAATTTTCCTGACAAAGAGAAATCACCAAGTATTTTCCATCATGATCAACTTGTGAACACTGGTCAACTCTAAAAGTCCCCAATCGCAGATTTAGTTGCAGCCAGATCACAAGTCTAATTGCCTTACATTAAGCATGGATGATTAAGAAGACTGTGCATATGAGTGGAAAATCTGAAGATGTATTTCAGCACCTGACTTAAAGCAGTTATGATATGGAAACACTTTCAAAGATTACTTTCATGCTATCTCAGGAGAAGTACAGCAGACAGATCAGCACACGGGCTTACCATCTTCACCGACCACTGCACAGTTCATTTGAAAACAGAAAGAAACGGGAAATTATTTACATGCAACGACCAGTTACGAAAATGATTAATGTCTAAAAGTCTATCTTTAAAATATTACTTAAGGATTGACGTTTTCATTTATAAAAATATATTTTACTATAAGCACAGGAATTGCTTTAAGAATTACTGAAAAAAAATTACTAGTGATAATGGGTACTTATGAAATTTTAATAGACAACTTCATTAAACTACTTCTGAATTTTAGTGTTTTGAATAATAGGCTAAAGACCTTCTATTATAGGAAAAGAAACACACACAGAGCCAACATTGCACAAAATAGCAGAATTTGATGAAGATGGACTGATCAACCATATGCAAATAATTCCTTAATCATAGCTCAAAATCCACTACCATCACTTTTACAAATGTAATTTTTACAATGCATTTACTTTATTATCACAGTAGATCTAGAATAAACCAAGATATTTTTCATGTTTAGAAGTAATTAATTTTACTTTCTGAAAACAGCATTTGAGTTGTTGTGATCTAAAAATGTTTTAGTCCAGATAAAGACATTTAGGACTTTGTCCTTAGAAGAAGCAAATAAAACACGGGGGCCAGGAGTTTAATCTTGGGTTTAACATTCACAGCGTTTTGAAGATCTCCCGTGCTTTTAATGACTTTGGATAACCCTTTCCAGAGAAATACCAAGCAACTTGGGAGATTGATATCTCAACCTCACTTACGACTCCCTCAGCACTTGTTGTTGATCGGGGCACACACACAAAATCAGAATTTCTAGCAATGAGGGAAATAAAGCACCTTCACAAATGATACTTTAGTAGAAAACTCAATACAGTTCAAGGATGCAAAATGGCATAAATAAACTTCCTGTTCCCTTTAAAACAGTATTCCAAGCAAACACTATTAAGGTTTCCATATCGGTGCTGCTGATGCATCTGTTTATGTACCAACTGGCATTGAGCACAGGCTCTTGTAAGCACTAACACCTTCTGGAACTGCTGATTTCAAAGGAGAAGCAGCAGCAGGTAGCAGCAGTACTAATAAAGCAAGTTACACTTGCTTACACCTTTATTCAATAACCTACTCTACAGCTGTTTGCTGCTTTTGCTCTACATCATGATAGAAAAACCTACTGCACGAAGCACAGAACGAAGGAATACTGGTTTTGTTATCTCTAGTGCCTTGAGAGAAATCTTGTACAGGGCATGTTAAACACAATAACCAGTATTCTTACTGTCCGATGTATGGCAGCTCATGGGCAGAGCTCAGTAGAAGCTGAAGCAAATTAAATACATTTTACACAGGCAGATAGTGATAGGACGAAGGGGAATGGTTTTAAACTAAAAGAAGGTAGATTTAGATTAGATGTTAGGAAGAAATTCTTAATTCAGAAGGTGATGGGGCACTGGTTGCCCAGGGAAGTTGTGGATGCCCCATCCCTAGAAGTGTTCAAGACCAGACTGGATGGGCCTCTGAGCAACCTGGTCTGGGGGAAAGGTGTCCCTGCCCATGGCAAGGGGGGCTGGAACCAGATGATATTTAAGATCCCTTCCAAACCTTCCTATGATTCTATGTTTTAGTAATTCTGCATGTCAGTACCACTGGGACATCATTTTTCAGAGACAAAAATGTAAAAACCAGCACCATGTATGAGCAACTATTAAGCATTTAATCAAGATATATTATAAAGATTGATCAATGAGATAAAAAAAAAATTGTTAGTATTCCAGTATACATTTATGCTGAAAAGGCTTAAAAAAAATGTGATAATGTGAAGTCTGTTAAAATGTTTGCAAGGAAATTCAAAATATATAAAAATTAAATGTTTATCTTGAAGATTTTACAGAGATTTTTTTAATCTTGTGGCTTATTTGAGTTAATGAAGATCTGTAGGATTCTAGTGATACTCCCTAATTTTAAATAATAGTATCCTATATTAATTCAATTTTACAACAGGAACAATGTATTTAAAAAAATCAAAGATACAGTTTCATTTTCCATTAGCATTCTATAGTTGTTAGCAGATGATCTTTTGCTTCAGTAAGAGGTTCTAGAACTACTAATACTGCAAAGGTAATGACTTGTAAGCCAGGAGTCAATACATTTAGTGGATCAACCAAGCCGAGGTGTAATCAAGACCTGTGCTATCTAATCCAGTTAGTTCCTCACTAAGTACTAAAGAAGAAACATTACCTTCATGACCAGACCAAATTATGATATAAGTGATTCAGAAGGGGAAAGCAGAAACTGTCCTCCACATATACTTAGAGGACCACAAGAATTTTCTAAAAAATGATTGTGCTAGAAAGGGTATTTCCAACATATCAGGGGGCCTGAAATTAGATGTCACAACATGACTTCAGGAAAATAAGTTTTAACTGGAACTCGTCCTATTTCAGAATGACAACAAGGGAGCCTCTAAATTATACCTTTGCTGCAATGTAACAATGTTGTACCTTGATCTCCACATTACGTCAAGAGTAGTCAACCATTCTTGATGCAAATGAGGCAGCAAGTCAATATTGTTTTGAAACATTAAAAAATTATTAATTATGTATCATCAAATGCATCCAATTATCTCATTATTTGGATCAATAAATATCATTAAACATACATAAACTGGGCAGCCTATGCTTTTCTGACATAGCAGGGAAGTGCCAGTACATTTATCACTAGTACTATAAATGTTGCTAGGAAACCATGTAGTATTTCCCTTCTACTCACTTCCAAATAAAGTCTATTTGCAGAATATGCCACTACAAATTAGTAAATTAATTGGTAAGTCTCAGTAGGTGGCATTTGGTAGTAATTTTTTCAATATTTTCACCCAAAAGAACCTAGGACAATCAAGAACAATTAATTAATCAAAAAATGCATTAAAATGATAATGCTTTAAAAATCTGTATTCCAAAATATGCAAGCCCCATGTGCTATAGCAATTGATGTACAGAAGAAATTAAAACTCTCCCTTCTCTATTTCAGTATCTCATAATAAACTACTACAATTTCAATTCAAATTCAACAAAGAAGACACCTGATCTATCAGATGATTTTCGTGGTGACTATATAGCCAATGATAAATTACTTCAAAAATATGTTACATGATGGTAGGAAAACATTTGTGAATGTGAACAACAATGAAGAAAGGTATCAAACACATGCTGAGCACCCTCTTTATAACACCTTTCTTTTAGGCACAAGTATTTCAAATGTGATAAAGAGTATTTCTATTTTATTTTTAATCTGTTGGTAACTTCTGCACAGTATGATAAAAAGTATCCTAGAAGTGACCTTATAGCTGAGGTGTTACTTTTAACCAAGTAAGCCTTATAACGAGGGTGAAGAGCATCAGAAAAGCCACATCACAAACACACTGTTCATAGCCCATCATGCATTTCAACTTGTTATTGAACTTACCCCTCTTTTGAGGCTTCTGAAAGAAGGAATTCTGGGCTTCCCTGTTTTTATGTCACTCATGCAATAATGCACTGGTTCAATGGAGAATGTGGGATACTGGGACCCATTAGGAGTACTGGATGTGTATAAACTAGTAGGGGTTAGGGGTGGGGATTGTGGCTAATGTGGAAATAAAGAAAGCAATAAATAAGCCAAATGTTCAAAGTGATTTTAAAATGAAAATTCTGTCTTACAAAACTAAAATTTCCATCCAACACAGAAACAGCTTGTAACGTTCCAGACACATTAATACTATAACTGTTTCGGGTTTAACAGGGTTTCTGTCATGAATTAGTCTTCTGAGTTACAGGCTGCTGCAGAGAGTAAAGGAATATTCAAAAAACCTTTAGACTCAACACTTCCACAAGATCCCAACAAGATCCCCAAGTTCCCTGTCTCTTTTCTTAAAACAAAGTTCTGCTATTGCCAATTTAGTCACAGTCATTCTGGAAGCTCATGCATTCCTGCTCCATGCTTCCTCCTACATACTGAGGTACCCTACCAGGTTAGCCAAAACAGAAATATTAGGTACATCTGTGGAGAATGACTAAAACAAAAAGTATTCTCAATCTCTGTAGTCAGGCTGGACTGACACGATGCCTTTTTTCCAAATTGCTCCC
>JAWWLV010000005.1:16747878-16904788 GCA_035041135.1 Platyrinchus mystaceus | reverse complement strand
CTAATTTTTTGTCTGTCAAACCTCTGCTGCTCTTTCCCAGTTCAATTTTTCTGTACTATTTCCACTCTTGCACAAGTCATTCCCTTTCAAAAAGACTTTTAAGTCTTTGACAACATCAAAAAATAAGCAAATGCATATCTAGAAGTCAAGACTAGCCATAGATTCAGCTAAATGAAGGCCCAAGGGCTACCATGAATACTCCAGCTGTAATAAATCAGCTAGTTTTGTATTAGGTAATTTAAGAATATATTTTTAAATCTGTGAATAATATTTGCAATTAAATATGTATCTTCTGATAAGTATTTTGCTCCCAGCTCCTGTTTTGTAGAGCACTCCTCCATTATCCCCAAAAACAGGTGAAAAAAAAAAGGAACAAAATCTTTCATTTTGTCCAGGTCCTTATGGAAGAGACATGTGTAGTGTGTATACACATATATGTACATATATGTACACCTGTGATTCCATACAGATAACAGTAAGGCTGACTCTGCATGCTACATACAAAGTGAACAAACTGGGGAGAAGAAAGAGTAGGGCAAGTCTTGACAGGTTTCTTCAGCTGCCTTCATACTAAGGGACTTCCTATAACTACAGTAAATGCCAAAGGCCACACTGAAAACCAGTGTAGATTTACAGACTCTCAGGAAGATATCTTGTGGACAAACTGGCAATTATGATCTGATTTTAGACCAGGCTGAATCTCACCCACCTCTGCAGACAAACACAATAAATATGTTTATCTATTACTGCATTTAAACTATTATCAATCATTAATTATATTGCATGCAAAGCAAACAATCAGTTTTCACTTTAACATACAGCTGCAGTTACATAATATATTGAGCATGGAATAAAAAAATCAGCTGTATCCTTCCTTTCTATAAAGATATGCTTTCCTGGAATACTATCAAGTGGAAAATAATTCCTACCAGTAACAAGCTCTAAGTTTCCTGTAATAAATGACAGAAACTAGCTTGAACCATTAAAATAATCTCATAGAAATTTGTGAGAATCACTAAAATGGCTCACTGGTATACTCCAATACTAAATAAAGACATAGCTAAAATTTAAATATGTGTATGTTCCATTATTCATTTTTATGTAACTAATGCACGTATTGACAATCTTTTTTGTTGATGCATGAAGGCATCTTGCACAGATAGTGTTAACTGTAATTCACATTATAAGAGAACAAAGGAGTCACTTCTATGCTTTCAATTTTTTCTTGAGCATAGAAATATTTTTACCTATTTCATAGTAATATTTTCTAGGACATTTACCAGTATGGAGCTTCAACACTATGTTTTATCAATGAGGTATCATAACCTTTAATGTTTTCAGACAAATCTCAGAAGTTTTCAAAAGCAGCAGGTATAATAAAAATCTATATAGCGCTTCTATATATAAATGTGACATTTAGAAAAGAGTTACTTTTTATATTATAAAAGAGAGATCTGAAGTCTGGCTGATTCCAAAGCACACTCCTCCTTATTTTTACATTCACAATTAACTCCTTTTCTGTGCAATTGCAGAAAGTCTTTACAGAATCTTAGAAAGATTTCCCATTACAGTAATGGGAAACTACTTTTATCAAATGCTATTAAACATTCCCAGACACAAATCAGTAGAAGGAACACGGTTAAGTATCCAACCTTACTCAAGGCTTCAGATCTCCTTACACATTTTAAAAGACAGTGGCAGGTAAGGGGAAGGTTATTTTAAAATAAATAAATTGCTGCTTCCATGCACTCTAGATGTTCACATTTTAATTTTCCAAATAATAATTTCTTAATTGTTACCTTTGGTTTCTTTCCAAACAGCCACAGCTTTCCTTTAGCCTTGCCAACTGTAGTTTTTGAATCAATTCTCATTCCTTCTTGCTTTGGTGTACTGATGGTTCCATCAGAGATAGTTCTGTAAATATTCTGACTGTAGTCTTCAAATGGAAAATCTCCAGGAGGTTCAAAACCAGATTTGAAGCAGTCTATCACTAGTTGAGAGTCCTAAACATAAGACATTAAGGAGTTTAAAAAGCAAATCCATCAAGAACCAGAGAGAGAAAAAACGGGGAGACAAATGCTTCTGTGAATTGCAGAGATGGGACAGTAAGAGCAAGCTCCAAACACGTGCTTTTGGACAGAGTAAGCTAAGATAACATACGTTCTTTTATCTCAGCAGTGCTCAAAGCACACTCTGCTATTCAGAATGCAGCAAATATTTCCCAAGGGTGATCACAGATTTAAAACAGGACACGCTTTAGGGACAAACCACTACTCCACTGTTTGATCTTTCAACATGGGCGCTGAAATGAAGATAACACGAAGAAACTAGGTGTAGTAAGGTATAATCAGGAAGAACCTGTATTATAAGGAATAAGAAAGAAGTGCCAACAGCTGCAATCAAACAGGACATGGAATGATACTTTATTAACTGAACACCCTTCATATGATTTAATGCCACATAAAGGAGAAAATACCAACCACACTAGTATTCTAAAGCACTTCAGGATAACCAAAACGTGTCCAAAAATCAAACACAATCAGGAAGTGTCAAAGATTTTCAGATCACACAAAATCAATAAAACACAGAGAGAGCAGATACCAAAAGTGGAAGTGATCACTTGAAGTTTGCAGTCACCACTTTTCAAGCAGGCAAATATTTGACAACAGAAAGAAAAACGCACAGGTTAAGTCAGCCTTTCCTCCACAGCTTCCCTATCATTTCAGTTGCTCACACACTTGTACAAAGTTACTCAGTTCTACTTACTCTGTGTTCATCGACTGACTTGGCTGCAAGGATCATCCCTTCTAAACACTTAGAGATTATTGGAATAACTTTGCGCTCAGAGTCAGCAAAGCCTTTGTAACATTCACTAAGTTTGATAGTCCTTCTTTCATCCATTTCTTGAAGTTGCTGCAAGTGCAAAGAAAGATAAAATAAAGCTTTCATTTTGCCCCCTCGATCCTGATATATGCAGTTAATTGTGGTCACCACAGTGTATGTAGTACAGAATTTCTGTGCTTTCCTAATATTTTTATTTGCTTAACAAAACAGAACTTGGAATTTCTTTCAGACATAGATTTAAGATGCCCAGAACAGTTGTTACGAAGAGTTTATACTCTTTGATTTCTAAAAATTACATAAAGGACTGGACTTCCTTTTCCTCCTTCTTATATAAAGCACATGTACAGTGTCTATGGGCAACTAAGTTTAAAGTATTTGCTTCATGCCCAAATGAAAAGCACAATGAAGAAATTTTACTGATTTTTACATCTCCTCACTCTCTCCTTCTAGTTCCAAGTAATTTCTCCGGTGATAAATATCTCCACCGTTCTTTTATTTTTATACTTTCCAATAAATACTAATTATGTAAAAAATAGAAAAAATTAAAATTATCTGCAGTTAGGCACAATCTCTGATTTGAAATACAAACCATTTCCTTTAGAAGTGTGCAAGAAAATAAAGAAAAGAATACCATTACATAAGATTTGCAATAAAAGTTTACCAGAAAAGAACAAAAAAGAACAAATTCAAGAGAAATACTATTAAGGTCATAGCCCTGGACCTTTCACCTAATAGAAGGCGGAAAAAAAACCCAAAAGAAAACAAAGACCAACAGCAAAGACCACCAATAGGTTGTCAAAAACTGAGGAAGAAGTTGGATCTTTCCTGCAATCACACTAAGATGTCTCTAACAGTACTGAATTTCATCTCTCAAAAACAAAACAACAACCTAGTCATGCTAAACCACTTTCCCAAGGCTTTCCCACAGAATGTTATCAAATACTTGCAAGGAAATAATAAAAATGTAGTCCCAAGAGAAAGTAGGACTAGGCCTTTTTGCTCTTACTGTAGCGTTCAAAAAACGTAAGTAATATCTTACAAGGATAATGAATTTTAACCCTAGAGAAATAAAGGCAGTAAAGAAAAACTCTGGTCCATGCTACAAAGATGATCAAACTGTTTCTCCTGGGAGTTGACTGCAATTCTTCCATCAGTGTGTTAATGTCAGATCTACTGTAATGCTGCTTAACAGTTAAAATATTAGAAAATTCTTTAATAAGCTAAGGCAATTTCCTCTGTGAATCCTAGACCTTCTATTAAGAATTTTAAAAAAAAATATGAACTGACTTGTGCTTCTGGAAAACTTCAAGCATACTTAAGTCAATACACCTTCAAATAAAGCCAGTACTTCACTTGCCATTTCCTGACTCCCTGTCTCAGAATCAGTTCCCACATCTATTCTCCCACATGGCTGGAGGTACATGCCAACACACTTTTGAACTCTCCTCACCTGATGCCCCCCAAAGTACTTTAGTTTTGCAGTCTCTCTGGTTTTTGAAAGACTGTTAATATCTTAACAGTTACATAAAGCATCTCAAGAAATCCCCATTTTAGAATCAAATTATTGAACTTTAACTTTTTTTTGTTGTTTTAGAGAGGTCTGTGGATTGCTGGTAATATTGATGAAGCAATGACCAGCTGGGGGCCGGGGCCAGGGCTGGTACTTCTGCTGCCAATGCACCCATTTTACATCTGTGCATGAGATACATGAAACCACACAGTCACCACGTGCTTTCCTTCATCTCTGCCAGAGGCAAAGCATTTACACACACACAAATATCATGAGAACTACTGATCAAACCTTGTTAGAATGATTGTTTTAAATGCTTGCTGTCACCTACATGTTCAAATGTTTATTTTGTCAGACCTCTTCAGCAATATTTAAACAGTCTATAAAACATAAAATCTTACAGAAAATGCAACTGAGCATTTTTGTTACAAATCTAAGTATAAATACGGTAAGCAATAAGCATCATGATAAAACACCAGGTTGTATCAAGATTATGCTAATTTCTTGATGAAGTTATCCACTAAAATACTAAAACTAAAGTTTAAAATTTTAAAATGTACTTCTTTAGAAGATCAGACACACTTTATCTGTTAATTATTTTACCTTATAAATCTGAGGAATGACAATGTAGTAGTGTTTGTGCTGTTCCCCATTAAAGTTCTGTAGTTGTGCAGCATATTCATTTTTGTTTTCATCAGCCATATGTGTGCGCAGGTTTAGCTGTTGCTTGGCCTAACAGGAAAGTGTTACCAGGTTAAACATGTCTTGTGCTTTTCAATGACACACAGCATTATTTTATTTTACCAACTATGCAAAAAACACTGGCCACAAGTCATCAAAACCGATATCCTTATAATTGGAATAAAAGGAATGTGAGACTTCATATCTACTGACACTCTACAAACCTCACTTGTTACATACAGAGAAAGCGATGATCATTTGAGCTCCCTTAGCCACCCTGCTTAAATGCATATTCTATAAAACACAGAAGTGACTGAACACATATACCACAAGATACCAAACATCAGAAAGCCTTCCTGTTTGAGGAAGACAGTCATCATAACCATCCAGAGGGACCGTCACGAAGTTTAACAAGGCCAAGTGCAAGGTCCTGCCCTGGGTCAGGGCAATCCCAAGCACTAACACAGGCTGGGCAGAGAATGGATTGAGAGCAGCGCTGAGGAGACCTGGGGATCCTTGCAATGAGCACTCACAGCCCAGAAAGCCAGCTGTGTCCTGGGCTGCATCAAGAGCAGCATGACCAGCAGGTCAAGGGAGGTAACTCTACCCCTCTAGTCCACTCTCATGAGACCCCACCTGGAGAGCTCCCAGCACAGGAAGGACATGGACCTGTTGAGGAGAGTCCAGAGAGGATCATAAAAAAGAACAGAGGGCTGGAGCATCTCTCCTATGAAGACAGGCTGAGAGAGTTGGGATCATTCAGCCTGGAGAAGAGAAGGCTCTGGGGACACTTAGAGCCCCTTCTAGTACCTAAAGGGGCTACAAGAGAGCTGGGGAGGGACTTTTTACAAGGGTCCTAGTGATAGGACAAGGGGAGATGGCTTCAAACTCCTAGAAGGCATGTTTAAATGAGACATTAGGAAAAAATTCTTTGTTATGAGAGTGGTGAGGCACTGGAACAGGTTGCCCAGAGAAGCTGTGGGTGTCCCATCTCTTGCCACGTTCAAGGCCAGGTTGGCTGGGGGTCTTCAAGATCCCTTCCAAGCCAAACCATTCTGATTCTATCTAAGCAGCATCATCTCGAGACTAATGAACCATCCTCCCTTCCCATGCTGTCTTACATTTTACTGTAACTTTGATTTTGCACATAATAAGCAAGCATATTTTATGCACAATTTTATACACTCACTGAATGTTGTTCCAGTAGTGAAGATAAACATGCAAATAACGTATTATTTTTAATAAAGGCCACTGCCCTTACCTTCTCAACATCAGCCTTTGTCGCGTTAGTGTCATTGTCCAGTCGCTCATAGCTTTGCTGTGCCTTCTCTGCCTCTCTGCATTCTCTCTCAAATTTCTTTTTGCTCTACAAAAGGCACAAACCTACTGCTTCAACAGCCATTATTCCCATTCAGTTTTATACATTAATTCTGAATTCTAAACATAATTCTAAATAAGCACAGTGTTATCACAACAACTAGATCTAAAAGATTTTCAACTTTTCTATTTAAAACTTATTTTCTTGAAGTATCCAGCAAGGAAAATGCTACAAAGTACAAAATACACAATAATCCATTACAAGGAGCCATAGTTTATAATAATCACACAAGTCCACTTTCTAGCCTGACTTCAATAACCAAAATAAAAGTTATGGGGCAGAAAACTTAAACCTGAACCTGTATGAGCAAAATTTTCAAGTTCCTTCTTCAGTGATCAATTTTTCTGCAATAAATTCAACTAAGTTATTTTGAAGGTAGTCTGAAGCATGTATATACATTACAATCATCATCAGCATTCACATCAGCTGGCACAGCTGTAGGTAGCACAGACAACAGTATTCAATGTACATGATGTTCAATATATCCGGCTGTTGTCAAGACAACTGCTGTAGGAAAAATGGATGCAGCTCAAGAATTTAGCATCTCTAGAGACAAACTGCAACAGAGACTGTGTGAGCTCTGCTCTCCTGCTTCAGTGCAAAGGCAGGCAACTGAGGTTAGTGTGCCCCTTCAGGGCTGTGTGCATCGAAAAGACTGACTTTGCAGTCAAGTAAATACAACATTGCTTGAGCTGAACTCTGGGAATTATCTTGGTGAAGGGTGACAGCATCTAAAACTTCCACACCTGCCTCTCTTCTGATCCTCCAACAATGAATTAAACTCTGACATGACAATGAAGCAAGACTCTGCTCATCTGGGACCACAACAACAAAATAAGAAATTCACCTCTCCAGTCTTTCTTCACAATAATCTGGATCAAAGGTATAATAAATTTTTAAGACACAAACCCAGCAGAATATCAGAATGCATCTTGAACAGACTTGACTGAATTTTTTATTTTCTTATCTTTAAAAGCATTTCTTTCAAGAAAAAGAGGCTTATAATCTGTTCTAGAGACATTCACTTTCTGCATTTCTCTGTTAAAATTCTACCTCCGGAAAGTACAGTTGTCTACAGTGGTATGCTTGAATAACCCTCATGTAACAAGCCCTCAAACTCAAGTCAAATACACTGATTTAAGATTTTATTTTCATATAAATAAATTGTCATTATTAGCAGCCCAAGGTGAAGCAACCAAAGTCTGTACCCATGTTAAAAATAGATTCTTTTATGCTGGTTACGCTGGATAAAAGCCAAGGCTTCTCTCAAACATACACACAGGAGCTGTTTACAGGAGATTGTTTTGACCAGGGAACTATAATACACTGACCTGTATTTTGGATGTTACTAAGTTACTTGGACATTCAGTACTACAGCTAAATATTAAAATCTAAGCAAGACAGTTGACAACAGCTCCATTTACACACTGTGTATTATTTAAGTTCAACAGCAATAAAACCCCAAACACCAACTCACATTATCCATCTGTTTCCAGCACATGTCCAGATACTGCTGAGCCTTTCGCCCTTCCTGAAGATGCTAAAAAGAACACACATAAGTTTACCTTGCCTATCTTTTTAGTATTATTACCATTAGTTAGTCCCTGCTCTAGTTGGTAGCCTATGATGTGCAGTATCTCCCACAAGTTACTGGTACTCTTTGAAAGACATTACTAATCACATAAAAACAGTACCACACACAAAAATTACACTGGCAAAAAAAGCTTACTAGTAAGCACTATCTCCCAATGTATTAATTTTTAGGTTTAATAACTGTAGTAAACCATTGTATAGACATATAGAATAACTTTAAATGTGTTTTATAAATGTATTACAATGTATCACAAAACTTATTGCCGTGTTTATTAAACTGGCTAAACAAATACATCAATTCATTGAAAAACATACATTCTGACATCCTATTTACAAATAAAAAATATAAGAATTACCATTTTTCTCTCAGTTTTTAGATCATGAGAATATCTCATCAGTTCTCCATATACTCTGTGTCCCATTTCTTCTGCAACTACTTCTCGTTGTCCTGCATAGTCGTTCAACTCATTAAGGATGTTAAAAAAGGCAATACACGAAGTAAACCTGACAGAAAGCACACACACACAAACATACATACACAAAAGGTTAGAAAGTTTTTTTTTACATGGACTTCTTTTTGCATAGTCTGTACTCCTGATTAAATTGAAAAAAAAAAAGTCATACACATTTTACAACAAACCTTATCTTAGTGGTAATTGAGTTACAGCAGAAATACAAGCTGGGAACGCCTATGTTAAGCCTGGCACGTACTATAAATGTTGCAATGTCTCTTCAAATACATTTTATAAGAATATGGGGGTTTGTGGATGGAAAAGAAAGAAGAAGAATACTACCTGGAAAGCCCTGTAGTATAGTGGTATCTCCTAAGCTGCCAACTGAGAGGCCTGAGCTTGGGAACGGATACATACGTCCCTAGGCTCGGAGGCCGAACTTGCTGCAGAGATGATGTGCTTGGTAGTCTTGAGGGTGGAACATGCCAATCATACCACTCATATGCATCCCGATGGATGTTCTACAGAACAAGTTTGCTATCAGCTCTGGAGACAGCTGCCTGTTTGCCTGCCCACCTCTTGGCTGGAAGTAAGGTGCCACTATGGCTGGCACTAAAAAGGGGGGAAGAGGAGGGGCAAAGGGTAGAAAGTGTGTGTGGAAGGGAAGAAAGGAAAAAAAAACAGGCACCACATTAAAATATACATCTTTCTCTCTTTTAACTGTGGAACACTGCCATCTCCATAGGCTTGGCTCTTGGGAATTTCAAATGCCACCCTCGCACTGGAAAGCCTATCCCCTGTGGTCCAGGATCTTTACATAGTTAAAAGAGCTAGAAGAAATCCTACCATGAATTCTCAGGCATTCTGCATAGCATATGCTCTGGCTGCAATATGAAACTTGCCCACTTTTTTATTTCCTAAGACTTACCACTAAAGAAAAAAAGTACTGTGCTTTTCTAATGAATTTTAAAAATGGCTATGGCCATGGACAACAAAACAAGCACATCTCTGATAAAGTAAGTTGCTTAGCATGAATTGTTCCTCCACCATTAGACATTCACTTATTTGGCCTACAGAGTCAAAGCAAGTCAGCATTTTAAAAGCTCTTCTTGCCTGAAACATGACCATTTTGTCTGCATTCAAGTCCCAGAATACAGATGCATAGTTACATTTGTATTGCCATAAAAATGCACTGGAAAACACTATTAAACCAAGAAAAAAACAAAGTCTAAGGACACATAATTGCTTTTCTTTAAAAAAAACCCAAATATTAGACTGTACACAGCATGCTAAACTTCTGCTTTCAAAATTTCAGTTACCTAAAGATTAATTTGGAAGGGAGCAAGGACAACTTGCCATGTTTACTACATTAAAATACTAATAGGAGTAAACAAAAGTTTCATGCTTAAGAATTACAGCAGAACTACAAGAAGCCAAGCAGAATTCTTTTGTTGTCTTAGCCAATTCAATATTTTATCTTAAAAAGAAAAATCCATAAAAAGACAGCACATACTGTTAGTCCTCGTTTGTTTATACATAGAACTTGGAATACACATCTTTACCTGGGTTCCTCATCTTTTGGAGAACGTTTAGGACAGTACTTCTTAACCAGATTCCTATCAAGGAAGAACAAATAAAAGACGCTCTTTTAGAGTCTCTTTTGAGAAGACATGCACATAGAAAGCTGCACAAACAAAGTATTTCTTTTTCATGACTTCTAGGAAAAACCTATTCCCTCTGTCATCTTACAAGGGTCCCTTAGATAACACAAGACAGAAATCAATGGCATTTTCAAAGTTCTAAGACACTTCAACCTAGAACAATACGAAAATATTTAAAAACCTCTATTGCACAGTGACTAGGCATAAAATAATGAATTCTTTATTTAACATAATTTTCACACATGCAGAAGCAGCTTGCAGACAAGAACAAAGCAAATGTATGATCAGTGTGTAACATACAGACAGTGCACACTGTATGCTGTACCCACGAGCACAGAATTCCATGCCTGAATTCAGTTTTAAAAGGAGATTCAGGTTGAATCAGTTTTCAGAATCAGGTTGAATTCAGGTTTTAACCACAGTATCTCCAAATCTTCAATAAAGACATTTCCAGAACAGAAGAGGTAACGTTTCTTTTCAGAAAAAAAGAGTTTACAGTTTGCCCTACCACCAGTGTTGTAAATATCAGGTTTTTAGAATCAAACCTCTAAAAGACAATCCATAGGACCAGCACTTAACACAGTATCACAGTCCAATTTCTGATAACATTGGTATGAAATAATCTGCTTATCATAAAATGCAGAAAAAAGAGGAAAGGAGGAGTAAGAGAAGATTCTAGGAGGAAAAAAAACCTTTTATGCAATGTTGTGTACTTCATCCCACTGTCTCTTTGTAACTTCACTTGTTACAAACTATGAACTACCTCACCACTAAAAGAAGGGTGCTAATTTTGCTTTCATCTAAAATAACCTTATGCAGTTTCTCAAATCCACTGATCTAGAAGTTGCCTCTACAGTATAAGAGTATATGTAGTGAGATTATGTCCAGCCATGAAGCATATACCAAACTATGAGCAGGGAGTTGATGTGGAAACAACAAGCTTGGACCTTCTGCCTGTTTCCATACCCTCTGAGACTACAACCAAAAAAGCAACTATGATAAGACAAGTCCTCTTCATATCAAAATGTACTAAGAAACGGAATAAACACTGAATTTTTAAAAATTGTCAACACATTTTATAGTAACTTCCTTATTGATGTTCAAGCAAGAATCTCTTCTTGCTATCACCAGAATCTGTTTTAACATTGTATTTGGTAGGGATTGAAGGCAGACATTTTGACAGGAAAATGCATAAACCTGAGTAATAGAAAAAAAACCCCAATAACATTCACTACGTAACTTTCCTGTGTTCCATTTTCCCTTACATTTCTGCTTTGCTTCTCAGTGCTTATTAATGAATAGGAAATTCCTAAAATTCACCTTATTATTATTCAGACAGTGAAATGCATAACACACATACAGTGCTGTAGCTAAGCAACCACACACGAGCCTTTTCACAGGGAGATTTTCAGAGTTGTTAAAAATGAGAAAAGTAACGACTTACTAAAATCCATACAGTTTAAAGAGAGAGAAAGGTCACAAATAAAGGAGAGAAGGGTCACAAATATAGATGATTTACTGGCATAATGATTTCTGTTCTGGTTTCATTCTTTGATGCAATTGTTTACTATTTCTAGAGAGAAAAGTATTATACAATCCTTTCTCCTACAGTTTCAATAGTCAATTCTGTCTACCTTGGGATCAAAGGAACATGCAGATTTGAGACACTGTGTGATCAGGATTTAAAGTTCAGTAACAGGATAGGATACAATAATCAAAGGCAATACATACGAAACAAAAAGCAAATGCAGAATTTAAAGATCAAAGAAAAAGCCACTGTTCACGTGAACAATTAAACATAAATGGCTTTTCCAAGAACTGAATACTAACACTTAATAAAGACAGAAATTCAATTTAAATCTCTGGAGGAGCATAGGTTGACAAGCAGCCAGTGTCAGCGTGGGTCTGAAGAGTGAAGCACTATTGCAAAGAGGAGCCAGTTGACACTTTTAGGGGGACGTAACATTCTCTAACATTTTTATCTAAATCCATGTGTAATCCTCAGAATCTAAATATGGATCTGAACTAGTTTTTAAGAAAATTGCACAAGTAATTGTGGACCATCAGAACTGAACCAAATCTACAAGATTAACTGCTCTGTGCTTCCTTAGAAAAGTGTAGTTGATGACATTTTAATCTTCTTTGGAAGTACAATTTAGACAATTTCTACCACACTCTGTCTCTTACAGTCATCTGGAGGCAGATTCATATGGGACTAACCACATCCAATTGTGCTGCTCCTGTAATTTTATCAATGTCTTTCCTTGGTCTCAGGTCAACATCAGTGAGATAGGAATCTGATTTTTAAGAGAAGTACCATCTCAGTCATGTAGGCAGAAGTTTCAAAAAGCACTCCAGTTATTAAAATTACTTATAGTCATGCATATAAAATGTCTACAAAAAATTTTACAGACGTGTACAAAAATTGTGTTTATCAACTCAAAACTACGTTTTCTTCCATCAATTAATATAGAATGTAAAGAACAGGAGCAGCATTGTCAGTATGGCATAAGTCATTGTCAGTATTTCTATTAAGGTAGCAGTTCAGGAAGTGTGGTATCTGCTTATATTAAACCTCTACAGCTTCTATATCATACTACAAACGAGCTTGGGAACAAACTTTTTTTGCTTTCACAAGTTACTAAAATTGCACTAAGTACTTAAAGGCATTTCATATTTATATGTAAAGTAATAGTTTCGATATGGTTCTGATGACTTGTGTGATTAAGTATCAGTATTAAGGACTGGGTGAAAACCACGACAACTGTGTTTAGTAACATCTATCAGAAGATTTAACTGAAGCAATGAATCTTAAAAAATTGTAACCTGGAATTTGAGTTTACAAAGCTCTTGGAACCACTGAGAACTTGTATGTGTAGGCTTGGAGAAACATCACTATAAAAAAACCTGCCACAACCATATTTGGATAAGCAACAATGTAAATTCTCAGCTCCAATCAAAGGAAGAGAGATTTCAGAAATGATCACATGTGGTGATAATCTGTACTCCCAACTTTACCTTTGAGCTTACACCCATTTTAAATAATGTTTCCAAGATTCTGCATATAAAAATGTGGAAACTCTGACTCAATTTGACTAGATATATGCATATATTAATACTGTATTTTGAAAAGCACCACTTATACACAATAGTATGCAGAAGGAACGTGGAAAACAATTTTCTCAGAGTAAGTAGACACCTCCAGAGATCACAATGTACAATTTTAATGGACAACAAACAGCTCAAGAACAATCATCGCTATTTGCTTTAAACTGACAGTAGAGAAGCTGAGCACAGTCAGAAATTTTATTCCACATGGTAGTTTCACCTACAAGTGCAGGCAGAACTTGTATTACAGCCCAACATCACAGAAAGAACTCCTCTGTCTGCCCCAGTGTCTTAATGCTTCAGACAGGACAAAAAGGGAGTGAACCTTCAGAATTGTTTTGTGTGTGATGATGTGGAAGTAAACAAAGCAGACCTTCACCTCGCCCATTTTTAGAAACAATGCTGATCAAAAACAGCATCTGAGAATTCAATTTAAAAAGTCAGCCAAGAGCCCAGTAATTTGGCACATAATGAATCTAATTTTTTCCAATAAGAAAATATAAACAAAGTAAACAATCATATCATTAAAATGAAATGTGTTAATCTACACTGCAATATGTTTGTCCTGATTCACATCACTGTAACTCAATAACAGCCTATAATAACTTTTGCAATCCTTGGGGTAACATAATACATTAAGATGAGACCTATGCTGCAAAAAACTTTATATTTTCCTTTAAGTTAGATCAAAGAAAATTAAATTATAATTGCCTTTTTACAAAACAAAGTATATTGCAAAGACAAGATAAGCTCTCTAGACAGAAGATTTCAATTTTTCTTATACTTTTTTCAGTATCAAAGAAGAATAGCAAGGAATTACTTGTAAACTAAAAACAGCATTTGGACATTATTTTCACCAGCTATCATTTCCGGAATTACTCAGCAATCACAAACTGCAATAGCTGCATACAGTAAGAATATAGTGAGTTCATTCAAACAGTTCCTCCTATGCTGTACATGCATCACTTGTCATCTCCTAGAAGACTTGTAACAGCTGTTGCACCTGGGAAAGCCTCATCACTAAGTTGTGAGAGTATAAAGAAAAACAAGTTATCAAAATGCAAGGATATAAGCAAAGTGAATATGAATTTCTGCCAGGACACAGACTGAAAACTATTTTGAAAAATTCACTCCAGTTTTCATCGTTGGGTTTAAGTCTATAAGCATAAGGTCCATCAATGACCTCAGTAGAATGTTCACGGCCCACACTGAACCCGAGAGACAGAAAAAAATACCACCATACATCACTAGCATTATCTTCCTGATCAGGAACTTGTTTTTTCTTGGTCTCCAACCCAATGAACAAAGAGAGCCACAGAACTACCAAGAGGTGACCACTCACCATACTGTTTATACATCTACTAAACAAGGGCATAATTAAATTCAGTTATAAAGTTCATTATGAAAAGATTCTCAACACTTAGTTTTTCAGATTATATTTCACTACAAAAGGAAAAAACTAGAATTTTCCATCTGAAATATTAATGTCTATCTCACAGACCATATGCTACCAGCATTAAAGTTCACCAGAACCACACCAGAACTTCCCAGTTGTAGAATGGCTAATCCTTCTGGAGGTAAAAATGCTGCTCGATCTCAACCTACCCGGGGCCTCACGACTGTTTTACATGGTTAAAAATGGTCAACGTCCTCAGGAGCAACGATGGCTGAAATCAACTTGTTACCACTATGAATGTTTGCTATGAAACAATCAAGTCTTCCCCAAAGAATACATAGGGAAGAATATCAAAGAGCAGCTTCATGAACTGGTCTACTGGCAGAAAATCAGTCACTCTCACGTGTGTGCTGTCCAGACCCTCGTTGGCAGCAGGCAGGAGGTGCATGCATGCACTGTACAACATGTGTGCAGCAAGACCTGTGCTTTCCAAAACTGTTATACTTACTGCACATAGACAGTCAGTCCAGTCATCTGACAGAAGGGGTACTCGACAAAGCTCTTTCATTTTTGAAAGACACTTCAAGAAAAAGCAATAGTTTTACCCCGAGCAAAATGCTGAACAGAGAAAATTTCCCATTTTTAGTCAAATCCTGAAGTAATAATGTGGTGTTTCATCTTGCTAGCTGTGGAATGAACCTTTAAATACAATTAAGCAAAAGGTATTTGTTCATACTATTTAATGACAAGATGTCAATAGATTTGTGCAAATAAAACGTTTCTATTTTTAAACAGACAACTGAAAACAAATCAAAACTGGGCTGTGAACTGTGCCGTGCATGCTTCCAGATTTTCTTTACCTCCTGAACTTCTTCTACACCAACTTTGGAAACGTGGTATTCATTTCCTTCCTTAGAAAAAAATTCCTTCAGTAAAGTAATGGGTTATTATGTTAGGTGAATATACACAACTGGATCAAAAGAAACTGATACAGAAATCAAAAAGATTATGAGCAGCCTCATGAACATCCATACCCTCAGCTGTGAACCTCATTACTGTATTTATGAGGAAGGATTTCTCAACTCTCTATCTGGTGACAATCTAGTTTGCCAATGATGAGATGATGGAAGAAACCACAGGAGAGAAGCTGCTATCAGTTTCAGTCTGACAAGGGCTGGGCAGCAGCTTCAGCTGAATCCCCAGGGGAATTCAAGACAGCAAAGCTTACAGTGAAGGCAAAGATTGTGGTGAAAGCCAAGTTCACAGGAGTGTCTTACCTTAAATTTTGTTCTTCAAGCACTGAATGCACCTTTTTGGTAAAAATCAATCCTACTTTATTCTGAAGAATGTGCTTCTCTGCCATTTCACTGCTGCTACTCTCCTTGTATGATCCCTGAAGGGAAATTCCTACTGGACCTAAAAGATGTTTCACTTGGCAGCAATACAAAGTAAACTGCAGAGGCAAGACAAAGGGTGGCTGGGTTACAGTCTCACCCAAAGGGAAAAGCTATGGAAAGGGCACACATTAAGGACAGGAAGATCTGCTGCTTTCTCAAGTTCTACTCAATCATTTCAATCAGATTTCTTAACACAATGTAGTGTATCTCTTGCCAATTCAACATGAGAAATTAATTAGCAGCAGAGACTTGCATATTGTTGAGTGATCACACACACACAAATGTAGATAAGGATAATGCACTTTACAAAAAACACACTGAGATTAGGTGAAAAAAAATTACCATGGTTTTCCTTGTTGTGTATCTTTCATTTTAAGTTTTATACCTTTTTAGTTCAAAGATCTGAAGGGTGGGAGGGAAGAGTGGGAGAGAAGGCAAAAACAAGCAAGTGCACGCCCAAAAATAATTTTCTGTGTTGGACTGGTCTGTCATGAAAACAACTAGTGATCTAATTCACTCTGTAAATGAAAAACAGTCATTAAGCACGACATTACATACTTGCCCATCATCTGATACCATGATTTGAAGTAATTGTTAAGATCCCTTTGAATGGAAAAACCTTACCTCAGTTGTTTTGCATAGTTTTGCTCAATTTCTATCCTTTCTTTCACAAATTTTGCATATTTCTCCAAGAAGTCTATGCCCCACTGTGTATGCTTGTCCAAGTTATCGAACTGATCCTTTAAAAACAAAAGAAAAAAAACACCCAGAATTAGTTAAGAATCACAGCAGCACCAAAAAATGCACATAATTTACTTATGAGTTGTGCTGTGAGGGAATGTTTGCTACTTGGATAGACGTTATCTGAATTATAAATCAGTCATGTGTCCATATACACATACCAGGTTGTACGTGCAAGCACAGATCTACCTCTTATTCTAAAAACAGCTCTAAATACTTGCATTTTAAGTTGTAAGCAGTCTTCGATCACTTTCACAATGCAAATACATCTTTTTTTCCTCTCAAAATCCTTTATTTCAAAAGTTGATCTTTTCCACCAAGACAACACACATAACCAAAGATCAGCATTAGGTAAATAGAGATTTGGCAGTTTTAAAATGCAGGAAGTTATCATTTCATTGGATACAAAAAACTATTTTCATGATTACCCACTGAAAGAAAAATAATATAAATTATAGCTGCATGACTCAATTGGGTGTAATCTGCACATGAAAAACATTTATTAATTCAAAACTATATACACAATTCATGATCAGCTCCAGGAGATTCCAAAGAAAGTGAACCTGTCCTTAGCCATTAAGAAGGTTATAGCAAAGCAAGGGCACAAAACACAGCGAAGAAACAGTTAAAAAAAATAAACCACACTTCCAAAAAAAATTGGGGAATTTTTAATACATCAAACATCTTTGAAACCAATCTTTCACTGTATTCTGTACTGATCAACAGGTGGAGGATACATTAATTAGGACAAGTTGAAATTTAAAAAAAATAAAAAGTGGAAATACGAGGATTAAGAATTAGGCAGGAATGAATAAAGGTACAAAATACAGCCTAGCAGACATTTTACTCTAATGCATATTCACATTTTATACTAAAAAAATCTACCACAGTGGAAAAATCAATGATTTTCAGCTTATAACAGCATTTATAATAAATGTTTTTAATAGTTATTTAGTAATCCAGAAAGACAAGCAACTGCAACATCAAAGTTTGTGTCCTATATATGCTGAATCCAAATACATTTCACAGTAAATTTCAAAAATAAAAAGTAGAAAAATAAAAGCAATAAGACTCAAAGTTTATTTAACTTACACAAAAAGCTGTGAGGGGTGTTTATCAGAGGCTATGTTTTGCAGATTCAGTAACTTGCCTGAACCTAATGAATGATGTCGACCTTAGCATTAGCAATTTTAGTTCAATTTCTACATGCAGTAGGATGATCTAAAGTTATATCAAAAAATGCCATAAAATGCTGCAGGGCTTAAGACTCAAATAAAAGACATTCACTTAAAGAGATACCACATCAACACAACTACATACAACCAACAAGAATAAAAATGAAAAGAATATAATAGGATTAAGGTTGCTCTCAAATCTTGCCTTGCAGGTCTTGGTATCCTACACCACAGACTAACAACCACCGCCACTGGTGCCTCGAACACTTCAGTCCCGTGGCAATGCAAGTACTGCCAACCAAAAGTATCCATCTTGTTCTACCACCAGCCTCTGCTCCAGCCTCTGTATCAGTCTCTCCACCAAAATCACAACCACCTTCCCTGATCTGTTTGACCAGAGAACCACATAAACACCCAAGAGACAGGAAAGAGACTAAAGACAAGATTTTAATGTATTTTTCTTACGTCTTACTTTACGCCAACTGGACACTTCCACTCTAATCTTTTGTCAAATAGAGTGACATTCCCGCTACTGTTTTTAGAGAAGTTATAAATGCATTGTTTTAGTGTGTGAAGAAGGAGACAGTTACCATGCTGCAGTGGCAAAACACAGTTGCAAATATGCATAAAAATACATGACCATTCTCAAGAAGAATTTCTTTTTTATATTCCACTCATTTTTGTAATTACTCCCACAAAATTAACCTAGCATCCAAAAGAAGTTTCTAAAAGGTGTTTCTGGCATGAAGTCAACATCTAATACCGTTAAGAAGAACTGACTTCCTTCAGCACACAGCAGAACAAAGCCTTTGCTGTCCTACTTAGGTTCTTTAGTCCACAAAGCTCTCATTTGCTGCTAAGGTTTCATTAGCATTACCGAACACCACATTACTTATGTTTCCAAACATGCAACCAGAGAGGGTGGCTTTCCAAATATTTTGTTCAAACAAAAAAGAAGTCTACTGGTGAAAGTTCATTATCTGCTACTACTATGAAAGAAGAGTGGAAAAAAGTAACATCTGACGTGCTATTACACTTTACTAACAGTATTTCAACACTGACCAAGAGACAAGAACACTTTTTTTCCCCCCTCAATTCATCTTCATCTGATTCTAGAAACAGTATGCCCTCTGCAAAGACAGCTCTGTAGGATTATCCCATAGCTTCACAATTTGTCAAATTATCTATGAACAATAAACCAGTGAATGAAAGTCCGCAGTCACAAAAATCACCTTACACTGCTCTGGAAAGATTAATGAGCAGAAGATAAAGGCAACATCAGTGAATAAGCAGAAGGGAATGACCTTTTCTAAAGGCTTCTATAGGTGAGTCACAAATTTACTCATTTTACTCAGTCCTTTCAACTTCTCTCCAGAAGCATATATGTTTGAGCTCTGGGCCTCAAATAAGCAAAAAGCTTTCTTTTCATATAGGAACACAATCAGCAAATCTTCCAGACTGCTACAAACGAAATCAAATCAATGCACTGAGATACGACAAGTGATGTCTTCAACGGGAAAAAAAAAAAAAATCAGGCAATACTGTAGAGATGAGAAAATGGACCAAACAGTTACAATAAAATTTAAGTCTGTAATTTCAAGTTTCAAAATAAATATATGACTGTATTAATTTGGCTAGCTCCATTACAAGAAAACTGCATTAACTAGAGATGAACAAAAGGCAATTAAAAAAAAAAGAGCACATCCTACAATATCTGGTGATTTACACCTTGATAATGAAGTATGTTCTCTACAATATTTCCAGGCAAATATATATTGCTGTTTGTCTAGTAACTCCCCACACCTCTTAGCAGCTGAGCAGACATTTTTGTAAAAAAGTTTATTAAAACTGCAGCTGACTATTATTAAACCGGTTAAGGTCAGCTAATGGACGGTGGCCCTAAGTAGGAACTGCCCACTCAAAAGCTGGAATGTCGTCCAAACTCCCTGCATTAAATCAAACAAATCTGACACTTGACAAGGAGTTTGTGGTAGGTCAATACAGACTATTCCAAAACAAATGTCACCTCTCTGAATTTTACTTCCAGATTATTTACTGGAACTACAATGTTACAAATAGTTCAAGTTCACTTATTCAGGTTCAGGTATTATTTGCAGATACCAGGAAGCTTCACAATAATAGCAGCAGAAGCATCAAAGCAAGGAACCAAGCTGAATCAAATCTGCAACGAAGACAAAACAGACTCTCCCAGGTTAAACTCCAGATTTGCTCTCCCCCTCTTACAGACACTTGGGTTTTCCCCAAACAAGCCTCAAGAACCAACAAAAAGAAAAACATGGAGATCTCTTCAAAGGGATAAGCATGGACGGAATGCTAAGCATAAATACCAAACCTTTAGTCTTCCTAAAGCTACTGGACTAGTGTGTGGGGTTCAAATAGAAGGCATTAAACCAGACTGAGATTTTTAAAGGGTTAATGTACCCAGTTTCCATAACTTTGGAAAGCAATTCTACTTGCATTTAAAGCTAGGATTGTGGTATCACATTCTGTAAAAAAATCCTTCTGTTTTACTATATTATTCCTTTACATTAAGTAAACTAGTTTACTGCATCAGCATCAAGCTGTTGATTAGTCTCCCATTTCATTGACCTCCAGACAACACAGCTGAAAGCTTTAAGAATCACATTAAATACAGAAGTACATTGACTTACAAGTTTAAGAAACCTATCTCAATTAATTACATATGCAATATCTTGAAAATCTACTTAATGAAACATTTTATTTGAAATCATACTTGCATTAATTATTCTATGATCATTTTATTCTCCTTTGACTCAACTGTACATCATTATTTCCATACTTTTATCTGACCACAATTTTAGTCAGTGTTACCCAAGTGATCTTATTTGTAGTTTTGAGCACTGGCTCAAGATTAGGTTTTTTTCCAATTCTTTGTTCTCCAGGTTGCCCAGCCAGTCTAAACTTCCAAGTCAGTGAGTGGAAGATTAAAAACTCAATCCTGTATTTTGCTCTTTGAATTCTTAACACTTATGCAGTCTGGTATAAGGAAATATATACCATGACAGCATTCAGAGCATAGAAAAGCAGGAATCAGGTCTTGTTCGGGGGGAAAAAAAAATTAAACCCTTGGCATCAAAAAAGCCCCAGTGCATTTATGGATAGAAATGTTGTATTTATTATCATCTTATGAAAAGCAATGAATTACTTTCAACTGCAAGTCCACAGTAATCCAAGTGAGAAAATGTGGCTGATTATATAACTTAACACTGATCCCAGCAGTTCTTCTTTATTCAATTAAAACCCATGAGGGTTTATCAAATGAACCTGAATTATGGATAAACTTAAATGGCAGGTTAAATTCTGCATAATGTCCTTCTTTCCTGCATGAGCAGTACTGCAGAAGAAAAAAGGACCCAACTCTATTCAAGAAGTTAAATATTTTAAGTTACAAAACATTATAAAGTGACTACCTCACATATTAAGATTTTATAAAACTCTTACGAAATATCCAAATTGTTTTGAAACATTATGCAGCTTTTTTAAAATTTTTTTTTAAAGTTCAAATGATCCAACATTTTACACGAATGATGTATCTCCAGGTAAATTAATTTATTTAAAACAAACAAACCCATTTAAAAACAAACAAACAAACACCCCCCAACCCTTCCCAAAAAACAAACAAAACACCTTTGCAATGTTTGTACAAAGAACTACCTGATGTGCCACATTAAAAATTCTGGGAACCATAATCAGACATAAATATATTAATGAGAAGTTCCCAGTAGAGTGTAGTGTACCCTTCCCTATTTGTCTTCAGGACAAGTTAATTATAAAACTGTATTTTAATTAGAGCATTTTACACTAATCTACTTCTGACAATACACTTCAGTTTTTCTGATCGTGGATACCTCTGCACTGTCTGTTTTGGTTTCTACTTTTGTCTCTATCTTTATGCATTCCTGCTTCCTTTTCTATCCTAGGATAATAGCTCTTCTATTTTACTGTCTGAACTGATTATCACTTCTCTGTACTCCTGCCTGCTTGTTTTTATAATTATCAATTTGGTCTTCTGGTCTTTCTTTTTTCCTTGCAACTGCAATGTGCTTCTTTCTAACAGGCAGACAAAAGCTGCTTCCAGCTAAACAGTAGTTTATTTTTTCAAAACACCCTGTTAGTTTTATGTCTAAAAACTAACAAAGAGCTGTTTCTATATCAAGAACAAAAATGAAAGCGTTTTGCTTTTCTGTTTTCCACAAGTTCTGGATTGTAGATTCCAGACTGATCTGCAAATTATACATCATTCCTCTCTGAAAACAGTCTAGGTATTACAGTTAAGAGAGTGGAAAAAATGTGGCTGTGAGCAAACTTAAAGGCTAAGCATTTTAGAGACTCAAAGATTAATATCAATGAGAAGGGTCAGAGCATCAACATCAAAAGCTACACTGGAAATAAAGCAGAGGCACTTGGATTTAGATGAGGAAAAAAAGTTACAGGTCCACATACATAAATTAAACAGTACTTCACATTTGAATTTCATATTACAACAAAAGGTCACTATAGACTGCACAGGCATATGTACAGGATACTATGAAGAGATTCTACTAGTCTTTTGGAGACTTGAAAAATAATTCCTAAAAAGAACTTCTGAAAACAGTTTGTAGGTTGACCTTCAGGACACAGAGCTATTTTGCTTGCAAAAGTTAAGATGCTGCTGTTACCAGTAAACTGTGTCACAGCTTGAAAATATTTAAGTGAGAAACTGCTAGAAATGCACAGTGCTTGATATGCAAAAGGAAAACAACAGGAATTTAAAAATCACTTTTAGCTGGACAAAAGACTACTTCGCTCTAAGGAATAAAGAATTAATAAATCCATAGCATGAGCACAGTATGAAAAATCCATTTGCCCGTTCAGCTTTTGCATATAATCTTAAAAAGCAATACCACTGTCAGCTTTGATTTTAAAAAGTCCATTTCTGTGATTAGAAAAAACGTTTATGTGACAAAATGAGCAAAAACCTCAAAAGTATTCTGAACCACTGGAGCTCTAGCCACGCTGTAAGATGAACTACACAGCAAGTCAGGTTTCTAAAGCAAAGCTAAAAATGGAGAGCTGCCGTTGAGGAAGAGAAATACAAAGTCTGTTTTTCATTTTAAAGACATCCTCAGAGCAGCAGCAAAGGAACTGCTCTGGGAACTTTAGATGAAAGTCAGGTCTGGCAGGAGGGAATGTCTTGTTTGACAGTTAACAACTTCACAGGTGTGACAGACACATTTATTTTCCAGGAAAGGGCAAGAATCTACCACAGACAGAATATGAGTGGAAACATTTGTGACTGCTTTTGGAATTAGCAGCTAGAATTACAACAGAACCAAGTTCTGCCTCTGGAGATTAGCAGATCAGCTGAAAGACATTAGAGATTACAGCTGTGCACTCCAGTTCACCCACGCCACTGAATGGATCAGTTGGACTAATCATTAGATTTTAACAGCAATAGTTTTCTACCACTGAAAGAGTTCACAGCTGGGACACTGAACACCCACATTAAGAGAAGAGAGGAAAGGAACACACTGCCACAGACAGCATCTCAACAACCACTCCTATTTGTCCTGCTAATGAATCATCTCCAGAATTCTTCACTTAATGTATTGGCACATTCATAAGAACTAAAACGGTGCATTTGCCTTACTGAATCATGATGTAAATTTAAATAAAGAAAACCTCAATTCTTTGCAGGTGCACCTATGGGTCTGCTTCTGTTTCTCTCAGGGAACTCCTGCTGTGTTTCGTGGCAGGCTCACTGCCTGCCACAGACTGCAGGGAGGGCAGTTTCCTAAATGCACCATCTCTTCCTCCTCAGGAATTTCTACCAACACAGTGTGTAGTAGCCAGAACATGGTTACAGTTATCCTTCCTCTCTGCTACCAATCACAGACTCTTCACATTGTACTTGTCAAGGAACAGGTTGTTCATTGTGGGTACGTGTCAGCTTTTACATCTCTACATACAAGTCAGTAAGGAGGTAAAACACTGTGTCCCAAGCAAACAGAATGGACTTCCTTGCCACCACCACTTGAGAAAAATAGAAACAAACACACATGCTCATATGAAGCAAGTATCACTAGAACACAAGCATGCACAAAATACAGACCAGGAACTCCTACTCTGAAAACCAGATCAGAATCTACTCACTTAGCTTTCAAACAACCCCTTCATCTTATTAAACTTTTAATTGGGAGGACATTTTCTTAAACAAACTTAACCAGATTTTTTCACATATGCTCTTTATAGAGATTTTTAGAATACTTAGGTCTTATTTGCATTTGAAACAAAGCTTAATCCTGAAACACATAATTATCCACCCAGTTCTACTTTAAGCTTAATTCCCACTGTTAAAACACAACAGACCATTTTCAAACATCTCTATCCAAGACAATAGCAGATCACAAGTCATATATTTTCAAGCATTACTTGATTAAAATAGTTGCCACCTTAACACAGGAACAGCATTACACTTGCCTTGTATATAAAAAGGACAAAACTATGTCCATTCCAATAAACACAAAGAAATCTTACTTTCACCATAGCCATGCCAGAAAACAGGCACTTCCTGAGTCTCCTGGGAAAGGCTGAATGCTGTAAATAAACAGACTGAAGCATAAGTACATTTTAGTCCTAGTTATGTCACTTGAAAAAGGAGACAGGAAGACTAAGTTTAACCCTAAATGAAGTAACTGTGATATGATGCATCACAGTAAAAAATGCTATTACTACTGGTTGTACAATGCTTAGAGATGCTGTTGGTCATTATAAGAAATAGCTGAGGAAACCCATCTTCACAGCAACACTGGAATAACACAGTGTCAAGCAGTGGGGCTATATGCCAAGGAAGCAGCACATTACTGAATCTGCTGTATGCCACCAGCCATGGCAGGCCTCACGTGAAGCAGAAGTTCTGTACAAAACCAGCACATCTACTGCATGATTAATGGTAGCCTGCAGAAAATCTGCAAGAACAAAGTATCTAGCCTGGGAAACAATGCTGTAAGACTTTCCTTTTTGAAAAATTGTGTAAAGAATCATTTAGTTCTTCAGTTAGAAAGTATTATTACATGGCTTGACACTCAATGGAAAAGGTGAATGTTTTAGTGCATGACCAAACCCATTGGTGGAACTACTGAAAACGCTAAAAACTCTTAAATGCCTCTCTACCAATTACAGATACTTCCACAATATTATTACAAATGCATTCACAGGACACTGACTCAGCAAGCAGTCCTGACACTCTCCAGTTCCTGCATATGTGACTTAATCTCTTTTTGCATTCTGAAGGACGTTTTTTTAAAAACTTGTAGAAATGGGAAGGAGATCTTACCTACTTCAAACTTCTTCAGCAAATGGTTAAGCTCCTGCTGTGGCCAGTCTGGCAAGCACCTAAACCAGCAGAGTATGCACTATTTTTTTCCTCTCCATACACTAAGAGAGCGACCAGTGTGCTGAAGACAAGAAAGGAGTGGTATCGATGTTACAAAGCAAGACAACGGGGGAAAGACAAAGGTTTGGCAGAACACCTCGATGCCCTACATCACAAATTAAGCAAACAAGATGCACTGGCTTTGCTGCTCATTCTGTTGCAATGAGCCTGCATCCTCTGCTTTGCACAACACAGTCATTGCTCCATCCCTTAAATGTACAGGCATAATAACTCTGTGTGTACAAGCTGTATGACAACATGCACGTGCACATGGTAATACAATGGACATTACCATGAAACCCAGCTTACCCTGCTCTATTTAGTGAGATTTGCTGAACTGAAATATGACATTTAAAATAACTGTTAGCTGGCATACAACTTCAAGGCTATACTATAGACTATACTAGAGTTCAGAACCATAACAGAGTAATAGCTCTGAACTCATCAAAAAGCCAAGATGCCTGGGATAGCAAGTGATTCAAATTTAAAACAAGGAAGTACCTTCTGCCAGCTGAGGGAAGTGAAAAAGAAGGGAGAGTATCAACTTCCCTCACATCCAAATATCACTTCCTTGTATTTATCTGCTCAGCTATTAAGTAGGATACCATTTTAAACTGACCTGAAAACTATAAACTGTTCAAGTATGATGCACAAATCCCATGCAGACAAGTGAACTTAGTGTATTTCACAACTGAAAGATGCATATTTAGGCCTTGTCTCAATAGAATAATTAGAAACAAAAGAACCTATCTAATATGGGTTGAATCATATTATTGATCATTCTGACAATTAGGGCAAATACAGTGTGGTGGTTTGAAACTCCCAAGGATCCAATTTCTAAGTTCAAGCCCCCTTCCCACAATTTGCCCCTGTGAGACGGTTTAGTGATGGCATGGGCTTGATATCTTCCTCATCTCACGTAGAGAGTTTTCAGACAAAACACAACTATTTGGTATTGGGGGAAGGGGGCTTGAACTTAGAAATTGGATCCTTTTTCAAACCACCACATACAGTATAAAATATCTATATAGAACCCAGGCACTGAGTATCAGCAGTTGAACTCCACCATTTCAACACAGAGGAAAAAGGTGTATCTGTGATATATCCCTTACAACTTTTCTCATATGTATTTAATAAGGGTGCACATTGTTTAGAATCTTAAACTCATGTCAACAATTCCTATGGCACTATTTCTAAACAGCGACTGGAGTGAACAATGAACTCACAATATAAAACTTACAGCACAAGAATAAAACAAACGTTCCTTGTCTTAGCTTGTAGTTGATTTCTCACAATAGGTGTAATTACAACATCCAGTAAACCTACAAGAACTTGGTACTAAAATACTACATAGCGGATCTTCTGGTAACATGAATCTTTTAGCTTTAAGCACACAAAGACAAAATCTCCTTATTTAGCATAGCTCTGATAAACTGTTTCAACTACTCTCTATTCCTATATGTAGGAACTTACAATGAATGCAACTGGAATATGAGAAGGTATTTCCTAGTGTTATTATCAGCTCCCATCAGACAGATTTAAGACAAAGGCACATACCTTACATTTGTTGCTACTGGTATTTAACAGATACAACCTACTATATAGCTTGACAACAAGTATTTGCTCTTCTGAATCATTCAGAGTAAGACACCTATATACAGGTATTTTGATCAGCCCTTCAATCTTATTGAACTAAATCATTAGCCTTTTATAGTGTAGGAAAGGCTGCAAACATAACAGAGTCAATCACCACAGACTGTTCTGGGCACACTCCCCATGAAATGGGAGCAGACACTGTTCAGTACTTCAGAAGATTAGAGATCATGGGGGACCAGTCAGGTAAATAGTTATGGAGCTGGAAGGCTCTGTACTGATTTGCCATATGCTGTTTGGTTTTGTCAACTCAGCAGACTAGGGGATTTTTCTGTAAAAAGTCCTACTGTAAGGTGAACTTCCCTTCTCAGTATCACCTGTGAATATTTTAGTGTTCAAGAGAAAGTCTACAGTAGCCACATCTTTTTCCCTTCACAAATATCTTGCAACAGTAAATACTTTTCAAACTTGATTATAAAACCAGATCCATATACTTAACTGGAAATTAACACAGCAGTAAATTAGAGCCTTCCTATCTTCTTTGGAATGTTATTTCAGATACAGATAATACCCTGAAAGAAAAAAACCAAACACACACACAAATCCCAATAACAACAAAACAACAAACACTCAACCGCCCCCCCAAAAAACAAAAGAAAACCAACACCCCCACAAAAAACATCCTCTGTTTGCAGTGGAATCTACTGTACTAATTGTTTTTAAAGCAAAATTCAAAGTAACATTAACATAACTGAATAAAGAATTTAAACTAAAACCAGATGTTACTACTGGCACCTTCAAAACAATGGAATTTTTCGACATTTTGTGATTCAGATAACATCGAAATGTAACACAATTCTGCTGTGTATCAGTTTATCTCAGTTTATGAGATATGAGCCTAGAAATATACAGTTAAGTCTTCCTATACTTCACCACAGCCTTTAGAATTATAACCTGTATTGGAAGAATAACATTAAAATTATTCAAAACATCTTTTTTTTTTTTCTAGTAGAAATGTGCTTTTTTGGTAAATCAAACAATACAAACACATGCTGCTTCTCTTCCAGGTTAGTAATGTATTTTTCCTTGCCAAATACCTTAAATTACAAAGGAAACAAAAAGAGCAACGCAATTTAAGCATAAGCATATGCACTTCCATTACAACAATTACATTTTTAAAAAGGTAAAACAACCCTATTACAGCATATTTGGACATAGAAGATGTATGCACAAATGCTGAGAACAAACTCCAGTGTACTGAAAGAAAATCCCACATTTTTAAACTGTCATAGCTGGGTTCCTCATTCTTTCCAAAACATATAAAAAGCCCAAACTCAAAACAGCTCAATTTCATACTGTTTCTGTAATCCAGCATATTAAAAAGACAATGGGCTCCATAAATATATTCCACAGCACTCGAGGAGTTCAATAGTGAAAGCAAGCAAATTTATACCATAATCAGTGCAAATACCTGAAGCAAGACAAATTGTACTCACAATTCAGGACAGAAGTCAACATGAATGACAGGGTCCCATCTGGCAACAGTGACACCAGACTACACCAATCTCTTTTGGCAGAGCCAATTTCTCTTTGAGAGCCAAACGAACAGCCAATGTAGAAACTCAAAGGTACTTCAGCAGAAGCCAACCTTCTGCAGTTATTTCCTTGCTGACTAAACTAACAAAATACAAGGGTAGTCACACTAAAACACAGTGGAGATCAGAGAGGCATAGATGAACAAGCATCAAGCCTCTGTACTTTATCTGTGACCGAACCTCAAGGTTCAAAACTGGGCCCAGGATAGTTTAACTTGTTCATCAAGGACTTGCATGAAGGGGCAGAAGCCTCCTTAGCAAGTTCACTGAGACACCAAGCTGGAGAAAGGGCCGATAGCCCAGAGGGCTGTGCAGCCCTTCAGAGGGACCTCGACAGGCTGGACAGATGGGCAGAGAACTGTCTGAAATCCAACAAAGGCTCTGTGCTTGTACTTTCCTTTCAGAATCCAGTTCTAACCAAAGAACCCTAAAAACCTAATAATCTTTATTACATGTTGATCTGTAAGTAGAAGAAAGCACCACAGCCTTCCTCGCACCTTAAGACATAACCTTTCCTGTATTTTATGTCATTGTCACGCCACACTTGTTATGTCATATATGCAAAACCTAATTATTTGCAATTTTCCTCTTCAACATGAAATGCTACTCATGTCTTTACTAAGTACTCATTTCACTAAGTCCTCATGGAATTAAAAGAGCAAAATATTAAACAATGAGTGATGAATCTCTGTAAATAACCCATGCTCTAGGAATTGTCAAAAAATTCTAAAGACATTCTGACAGCCTCAAATATTGAATAGAACGTGACAATGACAAAACCACAAAATCATTTCTCTCATACTGAATAAATCTTGTCTTTTAGTACACTGACTATAAAACTAAAATCATCTAATTGCACACGGTAGTTCCAATTTTGTTTTTAGCATTATGCGCTTGATTAAAAAAAAACACTGAAAATTGACATTTCATACCTGGGGAGCCTTAACACTTTATATCCTAGCAAAAACATTTTCAAATCAGTGATTAAAGCACGGCAATTTGAAGTCAAAACCACAGTAGGATTTTGTGACAGAAAAAACCAAAAATCAAGTGCCTTTTCCCCAAGTATCTGGTTTTTTTAGTTTTGTAAGTCATGACACACCAATATGTAAAATCTTGCATAACTTTTTGAAAGAAGAGAAATAAAAAAATAAAATGTTATTCGCTTAATTATTCTGTGTATCTGTATTAAATGCATCTTTAGCATATAATAGGAAATTAGACACTCACCAGTCACTCATTTTTTCTCTGAAGAGAATGATTCAGGAAGGAAACTATTTGTAACTATTGTCCCCATAATTCTCAGGAAATACTAAATATTTAAAATATTCAAAAGACTATTTATCAAAATATATTTGACTAAATTTTTAGTGTTCTTCTGTATAACATCTAGCATCACAAAACAGTCACATGAAGGATTAACTTCCCAGATGCTTTAAAATGCCTCATAAGAATCAGCAGAATTATTATACTTCTATGCAAGCAGAACACACAATTCACATAAAAAATCACAAGATTAATTGTGAAAGCAATATTTGCTTTCATATCATAAAAAAGCATTAACAAAATATTTAACTGATAAACTGAAGTACATTAAATAATATTTTGCACCAAGATTAAGTATATCCACTATCCAGCTTCAAAGCAAATTAATAAACTGAAACAGAGGTAGAAAAACTGGACAAAGTAGCAGTCAAGAATATATATTTATCTTAACCTGTCAGCAGTATCCTGAAACATCTCTTTAGCAATTAACTCCCAACAAGAAGTTTTTTAAGAATACTACATTTCTTCACTCTGAAGTAATTTTACTCCTCTGTGGATTGAAAATAACCTTGTACAATCTAGAAAGACTCATATAGGAAGAGGAATACAGAAGAGAAAGATTACTGCTTGCAATTTGACCTTGGCATATGAAAGAGTCATTCAGAGAATTAGATTTTAGCCCAAATCATTTAAATGAATGTGACCCTGATGTTAATGGCATGAAACATAGGTTAACTCTTGGTATTTCTTTAACTACAAAAAGAAAGCCTATATTGTAATACATGAATACATTTCTTTTCAGTTCCCAAAGTTATACTGGACTTGGTTTCATTGTAATTGTTAAAAATTCGTTTTTAAATTAGATTTTATATATATAAGCAGGAACTAACTCTGATGAGATATGCCCAGCATTAACACACATTTTGCATTAGTCCATTAGGCTGGAAATACTCCTTTGAATCAACCTGCTCCAATGACAATACACTCCTAATAGTAAAATTAAAGTTTCTCTTTTTTTGGTTACATACAAACAATAAAAAATTGTTATGCTGCTCAAGAATACATAGTAGCACAAAATAAATGCTTGAATTGCTAGCACTCCACAAAGCAGCTCATTCACAAAAAACAAACATATCATCTAGTTACTTCATACAGACAATCAACAGTAACAAGAGAGCAATTTAAAAATAATTTTATGCTCTCTGTTATGGTTCCCAGCATCCATCTTAATGGTTGTCACCAACATCAGTGCCATTTGTTCTACTTGCGTGTTAAAATCATGCTGAGATTCAACGTACTAATATCTTAATAATAATACTTTTAACTAAGACTCCATGAAGTGTTTTGAGTGATACAGAACTTTGTTGCTGAAGATTATTGCAAAGTTTTCACATTGGGGATTCCAAACTGAAAAATAAACTAAAAAGCTAATTAAAATTTTCACCCCTGCTGCAAAATAGTTTTCCCCATTTCAACAAACAACTGGAGAGATTACACAATATACTTATCACCACATCTGCACAGTCATCTCTGATTTCTGAATTTGTCTATCTTGGAAACAATTCTATTAATTTTTACAACTGTAACGCATAAACTAGTAACAGTTTTTTTGCAATAAAACAGATGCAATAGGTAAAGAACTTAAATGGAAACAGTGGGCCACAACATCAATAACTGCACAATTAGCAGATAAATACTGAGGTGAAATCAGGTACGTAAAATCATGGAGAAAATACTGAATAAAGGTGCTTTTCCAAGATGTAACTTGGGTTTCCCAACATTAAGGTAGGGTAACAGCACACCAAATGTAATTCAAATAAACTACTTGCAGCTGAAACAGTAAACGGTTTCCAGCCAGATTAACGTAATTGGATGAGAAATACTACCTTCTGTGCCAGATGGTATTAAATATGGCTTTAGTGGAAATGCTTCTTCATACACTGTCCTTAAAGTCAAAAGTTAAATACATAAGCACATTTAAGCACTATCTAAAACATATCTACTATTGTTTCCACTCATAAAAGTTAAAGCAGTGATGGCTGCTGGAAAGTGCTCTTCATATGGAAATACTGATCATGAAAGCCATCTGAAATATTAACATGAAAGCCTTCATCAACACCTCTCTAGGTGTTGTAGCTGTTTTATACCATATTATGAGATGATAAGCAGAGATCATACAAAGACCAGAAGGAAACTACATACATCAGAAAGCGTGCTGTACCCCAAAAGACAACCTTACAAATAACTTAATGTAACTTGTACTTCTTCACTGATAACCTGCCATGCTCTTTGTTCTTCTCCTTTCCTCATAAAATAGAAGTTAATACTAAGCAGAATACTAAGCTGAAGCAACTGAATTTTATGTAATGACAAAGGAAAAAAAGATTATGAATAAAAATGGCATAAGAAGATAGTCTAAACAAAGTAAAAATTGAGCAAGTAAATCATTAGGAACTTTTCGCAAATGAAGATCAAACGCAACTGTCTTCAGGAAAAAGACATTAACATTCTGATGGCAAAAAAAATTGCTTACAATGTTAGGGTGCCATTCCTGATACAAACTTACTATTGAATCAGCTGTAGGGGCAGAGACTATTGAAAGACAAAGGATCAAACTACAAGCAAAGCCTCAAACCCCTTTACTTATGACAGGAATACACAGATTTTTACTTACATTTTCCAAGAACCCTCATCAGCTCTTTACAAAGTATAGTAACACCTTAAAAAATATTTCTTACAATGAAGTTAAACTGCATACTGTGTTACTTTGAAATAATTAAAATCAACTGGAAATACATCTTCTTCCTTAAAGAATAAGAACCCCTTTACAGTACATGAAAGATTTTTTTATATTGACTGATAAAGGATAAGAAGAACCAACATTATGAAAAGTTATGCTGTCTTCCTAACAGAATAACTGTAACAGTCCTAAAAGTATCACAGGCAACATCCAAACAACAGATTAACTTGGGAGATATGGGAGCATGATCCTCTTCCCATAAAGGAAAAGAAGTCAGCAAAAAATCAAACCTTTTTTCCAATGACATCATGAAGAAAAGCAGTCAGGAAAGCCACAGGTTTCAGGTCTGACTTACAGTTTGATTATGCCTGTATGATAAAAGTTTGAAATGCTACGTACAAAGTACTACAAATAGTCTATCTTGTATCGTAAGAAATATTTACATATAAGGTCTTAGAAATTCACCATTCCCAGTTTTCCAGCATCCAGTATATATAAACTAACAGCAGTATTCCCACCTCAGGTCTGTATAAAGATGAGACAACAGCTCTCCCTCCTTTCAGAATTAAAACTTAAGGTTGAAACTTGTGTTTGAAGCACTGATATTCCACTGTACCTTGTAACTGAAAAAAGCATGAATCCTGAACGTTCAGCACTATTACCTCCAGAGATTACATAGTTTCTCAAAAACTGCAAGGCATTTTATACAAATGATGTCAAAATGTATTCATTACACAGCCCACAATTACAGCCTTGAAGTATAAACCAGAGAGAACATGGAAAAACATTTTATCTAAGAATCACTAAGCATAAATACCACTGGCATCTCATCTTTAAGAATTTATTTGAAACCTCTGAATAAATTACTTCAGTTCAGATATTGAAATTCCAGTGAAACTAAATGACAACCCCTCAGAACCAAAATAATTGGAAGTCACTGGGTGCTAAGACATCCAAGCGTGAAGAACAGCTAGCACACAGCCTCACATTGGTTTTGTTTGCACCTATTAAGATTTTAATATGCAGAGCCAATTCCTGGTTTTACAAAACTCCAATTCCAATCCACTAATTGGATGTTTCTTCCAGTAAAAACTCCTTGCTGCACACAACTAACTACTCCTACCTTGCTATTTCCCTCTCAAGAATGCAGAACATAAAGCTGAAACTCAGGGAACCACACTTGTATCTCTTAAGTTCTAGGCTAGTGCAGGAGGAACTGAAGCATTGTTCCTGCAAAGATAATAATTACACTCTCTAGCACCAACACCACCATGAAAATGTTTTTTAAAAAGCCATTTTAGAAAGAAGTTGCCCTTGTCATTATAGAGTGTGATTATTATTAACAGAGACTCAAACTTGGGGACATAGGTCAAAAGATCTGGGTTAAGAAATGCAAAACTTCAGCAGAACTAACACAAAAGGCCTCAAGTCTTTTCCTAAACAAAGAAGCAATTAAGATAAACCAAAACAAATAACCCACAACCCCTATCTCCTCAGTCTCAACCTAAAGACTTAATCAGACCACCACACCTCTTGCTACAGGAGTAAATATTTGAGTATCATGCAGAGTCAGGATATTTCACAGAACTGCTCAGCCTGCCTCCCATGGGGACACTTCTATTTAAGTTTCATAGAAGTGTACAGTCCACATTCCCCTTGCATTACTTATGATGTAGAAAAATCCCAAGCATTTGGAGTTTCCTGATAAGTTACCATTTATTTTCAAGAAATTAATTTTTCCTCTTTTAAACATGTCATCTTCTCAGACACGAGACCTATCCAGATATTCCAGTCTGGTTTTTACTATCATTACAACATGCTGAAGAACCTTTCGAGACAAGTTCATCCTTTTCTTCCCCTCCTCCAAACAAATATGTTACATCTTCTTGACCATACTGCATAGATCTCAAATGTCATCATCTACTGTTTAGCAAATTTTCCAGATAATAAAAACCACAGTTATTAAGATAAAATGTTTAATTAAATAATCTAGAAATCCTTTGAAAGCAAAATTTTCCCCATTCATAAATGGATGTACATATCCTTTTTCTCCTAAATCACAGTTCACAGCAGTCCAAGCTCATAAGCCTGAAAAGAGATCCATTAAATAATTAAAGAAAATAATAAAACATCAGTAATTGTTGCTGATTTAAATAATGCAGTGCAGCAAATACAAGCTACAGGTAGAGCTAGTTTGCAAATACTCCCTCTCAAAAAAAAAATCCTGCCCTGAAAATTTCCTGGTGTGCAATACTTGTTCTCAAGAACATCAGTGAGTTTCACTGATCCTGTAAGATCTTAGAAATGAACAAATACTGGTAAAATTAAATATGTAGATGAGTATCTGCACTATTAGGGTCTAAACAAAAGTAGATCTTAGGGGGATGAGGGAATCCATATTTGACTTCAAAACAAAACTGTTTTATCAGTCTTCATTAACAGACCTTCAAACAGTTTTCCATTTACTAATCAAAAATTTGAATTCGTTTTCAGAGAAAAACCTAAGATAAAACATATTTCATTAAATGCATATAATGTGCATCATATCTTTGCAGCTACTGCACTTTATATTTTTGTACCTTCTATAAACTCGGATCTTAACCTTTCTTTCACCTGAGCATTTGACTTCTTTCCCGAATCTCAAATCTATGTCCTATCCTAAATACTTCTTTTTTTTTTCCTTTTCTGAAAATCAGTCCCTTTCCAGCTGTTCCAATATCTGCAATCTTTACCCACTCTGCCACCATCTCATTTCTCAATTCCAGCACATCCTTTTCTCTGGGATTGAGAGATTATCATTTCACCCGCGTGTTTCTTAAGCATTATCTCTTCCTGTCTCTTCGCATCCCTCTCTATCGCATCAAACATGAGCTTCTTAACCTCACTTTCCAGGGCACCACTGGTTGATTCCAGCTTATTACCTCATTATACCCAAGGATTACTGTTTGCTTTTCTTGAGATTCCAATACTCCCTTGCATATTTCAACAAAAATTTCCAGCATTCTTTTAGGTTGCTTCTGTGTTCCTGCCCTGCAAACATGACAAAGGTCCACCCCATTGCTACCCTTTGCTTGCAAGGGTTGCTAAAAGAAAGTTAAGATGCTGCAGTTGAGATCACTGCCCATCAAGCTAAACAATATTAGGTTTTGCATAACTCTTGTTTGGCATGATGACTAAATGACCCAGCCCCTGCTGGAATTCAAAGGTAATTGGATTGGGGATGCTCTTTATACTCTGAGTTTGTGTAGAAATGCAGCACAACACAAGGCCACCGTGTGACTAACGGTACTAGGTACTACATAACTACAAACACAAAATACACTCCAACTACTGATTACAGATGACAAAAACCCTAACTACTCCTCAAATTGTGACTAACTTCATGTAGATAGAGGGGAAATTAGATGCCATAACAGGTAGCTGAAACAGGAACAATTTATCCACTTATTATACGGATAAAAAAAGTGCTGGGCATTATAAACATTACAATTTTCTCTTCAGAATATTCCTCTGCTGCAGAGACAAGCCAACTGCATTGCAGCACAGGTGTTGCCTTGGATTCACACGAATCAATTATTTTCCCACTCACAGCTACAACAAAACTTTAAGCCACCCAGACCAAATGCTTATTTGATGGTATCATTAGAAAAGCAAAATATTATTTACCTTCTCTGAAAGTAATGAAGCATCTGGGGTAAACACAAAGTGTACAAGACACATTCAAAGAAAGCCCCCTAAATTAGTCTACCAATCAGAATTTACGAAGTGAGGTTTTCATATCCACTTGAATTGGGCATCCATCACCAGAAGGAATCCAGCAATCAAATGTTCTCTTTCCAAATGATTTACAAAGCAGACAAATATCCAAAAGGCACACCCATCTCCACCACCTTCACTCACATCTGGTTCCCTCAAGTATGCCAAAAGTTAGGGCTGCTTCTCAACTCTCTACTGTAATTCCTGTCTTATTTCAGAGGTTCTTTACTTAAATAACTCCAAATGCAAATCTAGCAGATGTCATTTCATTGCACAACGCTGCAACGAACTTTACATGGCGCTATAAAAAAGCACGTTGTACTGTTTCTTGCGTACTAGCCAGGGACACATGATTGCCATGGTACTTGCCTCCTCAACATCCCCAACACAGCAACTCTACCGGCTACTAAGTAGCAAATTAACTCTGTCCCAGCCAAAACCAGGATAGAAACCTAAGGGTTACATGGGGACTATGAAAGAAATGCTGAACTTTCTCAGTACTACAGAGCAGATTTTTTCACCCAGTGAAGTGAGGAGTTTTAAATGGTTACTCCAAGTAGACATTCCGACCAAAGGCTATCAGGTCAAGAGTTCCACAGTAAAGCCCCAAAAAAATTCAGGTGCTGCAATATTAGCATTTTAGCTCATAGTAAGACTGCACTTCTCTTTGAAAGATGTAAAAAGTAACATATGTATGAACCATGATGCCAAAAAGCAGTTTTAGCAGTCTAATGCCCTTTCCATTGTAAATGACAAAGCAGAAGCAGAGGTCTGACTAGAGAAAAAAATCAAAGAAAATGTATTTGTGAATCGCACATGTAACTATATCAAATTTCCATACAGTAGAAATTATCAGAAAATGTAGTACACCTAAAATTAAACCCTTTCTTGTTCTTGTCACCTAGCAGGAAATACCATACACCCACCACTCTCCTCTTAGACTAGAACTTGTAGCTGAGAAAAAAACAGCAACTTGGAAATTTATTGCAGATAATTCTGTAAACAAAGTCAGTGTAGAGGGTCTGCATTTTAATGAAAACCAGAAGGCTTTTATTAGTATAATACTTTTTTTCCTTCTTTTCCCATCCAGCTGAAGCACTGACATACATCTGAAGACAAACCTCTAAACTTTCTGCCAAGAGAGCACTGGGACTGGGGTACGTAAGCTCACCAGGGGCAGAATGAAACAAGCTGATTGGAATTTCAGCTTTCACTGAACAGTTTGTTCACCATTACAAGGAAAAAGCTGAACATATCTGGACTTTGGGGAATTCTTTTTCTACCAAAAAGAATTCAAGTTGCTTAAAAAGTATGCACATGTGTGCTATGAAGAATGAAAACCTAATCTGAAATGTGTTAAATAACTTCCCCTCCATAAAAAAAAAATAAGACGCCCTGTGTTACTCAGTTACTGGCTTTACCAAACACACTAAAAGTGCTCTACAAATGTAAGGACCGAAGTACTTAACTACTCTATTAATAATAGAGGGTCTCACCCAGATCAATCCAGAATAAGAACTAATTTAAATACAACACTAATTAACATTTAGACATTTTAGACTTAGTTCAGTAGGTCTGCAGCATCAGTGACAACTCTATACAAGCATTAACACAAACCTTCTGTCTTCCAGTATTTACTTGCCAACAGTTGAAAGCACAAATCATACCTACTTGGGCACCCCTCACCACATGAACACATTGACAACAGACTTTTCTCTACACATGCTTTTCTCCATCCTGAATTCTGATGGATTTGCCATTCCAAAGGATCATCATTTTGACAGATTCACTCTTAAAAGAAATCCTCTGCTTGGCTGAGAGAAAAGATCTTGCAATCTCCGACAACCTCCTGCTATTCTCACCTCGGAAATCAAATGACAGCCGTAGCATTTAGAATCTTGATACAGGCAACTCTCAGATTTTGTATTAAGAATAAGGATACTACACACATTTTATAAAAGGCAGCAATATTTATTCCAGATTAGTAAAGTCTCATGTATGTTCGTACAAACTTCATTGAAAAGCATATGAATTTCCAAGTACATAAACAAGTGGGGCCATAAATAAAAACAGATGCCTTTTTAATAGATATCAGGTGATAAAATTTTCAAAACTGAAAAAGAAATACCTTCTAAACAGATAGTCAAGGACACGTGTATGCATTCTTAAATTAAATTATGCTTAACATCAAACCCAAACTGATAAAGTCTCATGACAATGACACATCCCTTCCCGGAAAAAATCAGTAAAAAAGTCAAATGTTTACGAACCAGACAATTGCTGGAAAAATGTGGACAAACATTATTTCCAACTAAAGCTCGATACAATTGTTTTTGCTCCAAAGCCTTAAGTAACTACACTTTCAATAATCAAGTGTTTGATCCTGATGTAACTTTCTATTTGGAAATCTCAGAGCTCTTCACAAGGATGAGATAAGCCAAACAACACTCCTTGGGAAGGACTGGAACCTCACAGAGGCATTTTATGCAGCACTTTACCCAAGACAGAGGAAATGTGCAGCCATCCCATGCATCTGGAAAACTCTGTCATTTTATACTTTAGCCACAAGACACTTTCCTCGCACACATCTGCAGACCACGACAGCAAGAGCACTGAATGGAAAGAGAACCCATATAGAGTACTGCTTGCAAACTGGGGGCTGAGGAAGAAATCCTGGGGGGGGAATGATCCATATTCCAACTCTCAAACATCTACACATTAAATAGAATACTGCCTTCAACAAACTATATGTTGGCACACTGGAAAGTAAGTTTACAAAATATTAAGATTTAAAAGCACAGAAGAACTTCCACATAGGATATGGATGGTTTGATGTTTAGAATCATTTACTATGTTTTTACAACTGCTTTAACAATGCTAGTGACTACATAACCACAGTCACATTAATTGTAGAGAAAGGTTTCTCAGTTTCAAACCACTTGGAAAAAACCTTTTATTTAGCTAAAAAAATAATCAAATTTTCTAACCTAGTGAACAAAAATACAAGAAATAATTACAACAGAAATATGCTATGTAATACTTAGCTACTTTTTGAAGTTAACTTTTACATATTTACATTGTGTGGATGTTTTCCATATATAATCACACTTGACAACTTTTTAGATTAGACATCACACAATTTATCTTCTTCTAGAAAAAGAGACCATGATTTTAAAAGAAGGAGGAAACAATGTCTGAAACAGGCATTGAAAGCACAAGAAAAGTTTTAACAGCTTTTGAAAAATTACTGATGCAACTGAAAGTAATTTAATATTTTTATAAATAGAACTAGGGTTTAGGCAAAGAATAAATTTTGTTTAAGGAAAGATTAAAAAGAGCACATCACCAAATATACTTTGATCTTTCTTTGGTCCAACATAACTAATTTCTAAAATACTATTCTGGAGTGCCAGTGGTTTCTTAATTATAAAACATGGTGTGCTTCTGGCCCCAAGGAGCTCACAACAATAGTATCATTAAATCTTCTATAGCCTTTTTTTTTTAATCACAAAATCTTAGCACAAAAGCCCTCAGCAAAATTTCTGCTTTAAATATTTATCAGGAGGTGAGAAACAGATGGCTAGACTGGTTCTACAGACTGAAAATGTTCTGACATGGTATTCAAACTCTTTTTCTGCCAACTGCCATTAAGGGGTTCACAGACATTTGAAAGACAGAACGTGCATATAAAGTCAAAAAACATCCTTCCTGTTGTGCTTTTTTTTTTTAAAGAGACAGCACAAACTCTTTAATTAATTTCCAGAGAAGCCACTTCAGAGTGCCAATCACGCAGTGTCTCCACTCATTAAGCCAAGAACTTCATTATCAACTATGCTCCAGTCTCCAAAGTTCAGTGAGCCTTTAGCATCAAAGCAAATGCACTACATATTCAATTTAACAGCACAATAACTCAAGATGACAATAACCAGACGTATTTTGTTAAATATTCTACGTTAATGCCATTTGTACACTTCACGCCCATCACAAAAAGAACTCCAGATGTACAGAAACATACACACTGAACAGATGCTCAAGCTGAGCAGATTCTTAAACATATCATAATCCATCATTTTTATTTCCAAATATTTAAAGTTACTAAAAAAAACCCCCACAATTTTAGTTCCATTCATCTAATCTTGACTTGGATATTGCAGCACAGTTTGATAGAAGTCAGACAGGGGCACCTTATAAAGCAAATATGCAAAGTCTGACCACAACTTCAATGTGTAAAACTTCTTAGTGCTCATGAGGTGAACATAAGTGTGCTGCATTTGAAAAAAGCATGAAAAAAACCCAAGGAGTTAATTCTAAAAAAGTGTATCTAAATAACAACAATTTTCTATCAGTAATAAAGTGTAGCAATGCCACTTTGTGATTGTGTGCCCCCTTTCATCGGATGATTACTGCTTCACAAATGCTACCTAGGAAAAAGTTAAATATTACAGACAGAAAAATTTGGCACACAACAGTCTAATTCTCAGAAAATATAATTTCAACTGGAGTACAGAAGACAAGAACTCACTACTCTGTTCTAACCATTAAGCGAATATTATGCAAAGCAGTTCACGGAAGTATCTCAGGTTTTGTGAGGTCGTACCATAAGGAACATGCTGCAGAGTGACCACAAAGATATATACACTGATGAGAATAAAACTATTTGAGGAATATTACTTTCAAACCAGAATTTTCTGTTGTAATAAGGAAGCAGAAAGGGGAGCCTATTTCCCACTGCACAGAAAATGTTGTGGAATGAAACAGTTCTAATGACAGAATGGCTTAGAGGATTCAACATTTATTTTCCGACGATTCATTTACATTATTTCATACAATGCTATCAACAGGGAGCATGCTGTTCAGCCAAGACACACTGAAAAGCACCAAGTGGAGTACTTTAGCCTACTCAAGACATGTATGTTTTGTACAATGCACACCCACTTCAGAGAATGGTGGTGTACTTAAAAAAAGTTGCTTGAAAAACAAAAAAAAAGAACCAAAATCCACAAACAGAAAGAGTGGCTACCAAATTTTAATTATTAAAAAATACTGCACAACCAAAGAATATCTTTCCCTTGTCCTGTCCCTGATGCAATCACTTAATTAGTATATGTATCATTTCAGTAACAGAATAGCCATATTAAACAAGTAACACATAAATACCAGACCTGAGTTGCTTTCCTAATCACCTGATTTTTCTTCTGCCTTATTATCTGTCTCTATATTCATTCATGCCCACTTTTTACTTTATCAGAAATACCATACAGTATAAAGACTCCAGAACAATAAAAAAAATACATCAGAACTGTGAATCACCATAAAATACCAAACAACAGCATGAAGAGATCCAATTTGAGAAGGCGGAGTTAAGGAGATATTAAAACACCTGATACAAAATCATCGAATTTGCTTCAGTGAATAAACAATCCATACATACATATCGGCAAATGTTCTGACAAACTATCACCTAGATACCAGTCTTAATCCTGAAAAATTCCACTCTGTGATGACAGGTGAAAGCACTAATGAAGGAGAGCCTTAGGCCCAAGGAGGTCTCGAGAAAACCTGTACAGAACAGCTCTCTGCACCTGGAGACTGAACACAGCGAGCTGCTCATGCCCTGCAAACCCAGAACAGCTCGGGCTCCTCCTGAAGCTCCACTGAAGCAGCAACAGGACACGATGAAGGAACAGCTACAGTAGAACACAAACATGTTGAATAGTTTATTTATTCCTTGTTCAGAGCCCTGTTTTTGAAGGTCCACAAATACTGTTTTTCCTTGGGTTAACCTAGTTTTAAGCTAATTTTTAATAAATTTCATTTTGTGCCAGATCTTGAAAAAGTAATCCTTAGGTGCCTCATACAAGTTGTTTAAAAAATTAACGTTTCATACTCTTTACAGTCAGTGAGAGAAGCACTTAATATTTTTCCAGCAAAGAAACCAGTTTGCTTCATAACACTGATAGATTTAACCACGATTAGATTCAACAAGAAAAAAATAACCCATTTAAAAGGCACACTGCAATGTAAAAACTTGCATTGTCAGAGTCTAGTTGTACAGTTACAGACCATTTTATGCATAAAGTTACCTCATTAGTGTAGAGTTGCAGGTCAGCTCCTAACACCAAGGAAAAAAAAAATACTAAATTTTGCTGAAATAAAAGCATTGCAGTAAAACTTTTAGCTTAAGATTTTGGCATTATTTCTTCAAACTAGCACATAAAAATTAGTGACTTGGGAAAAAAAATCTAATAGGTCAAGATAAATTTCAGCTAATTTCATGAAACTGTGAATTAAATGCCTGTCATTAAAAGGAAGTCTGAGGTCAAAATCCACCTTTATGTATATATTTCTGAAGTGCATGACAAAGAAATGCACATCCATACAAAACTGAACACAAGTCAAACTACAAAACCTTCAACTGACGCAAGCTGAACAATGAAAAATACATTTAAGAGGCTACAAAAATGAGCAGATATGAGTAAAACTGTTTTCTAAAGCAATACATACGTCAGTGCCTAGAGAAGAAAATTCAGTGCTCACCTCAAATGACAAACCCTACTCTTCTAAAGTGACACTGACCTACACCTCTCACTTGAAGAATATACACACATTCTTGTGCAGCCAATATAAATCACAACTTTTACTTACTCCTTACCATCAGTGTTACAACTGTTTTATATTTCAGGCTTGTTACAGCACTGCTATCAGTACTTCCCAAGTGTATTTTATCTGAATGCCCGTCGTGCCTATAAATCCTAGTTAAGTACAAGGTACTATGCAAAACACTAAAATAACCCTTAAATGCCCTTAAATCAGGCTTCTCCACGCAGTACACCTGATGCAATGCTATTACATCTTCATTTTGCGTAATCAGACACAACTTCCTCAGGTGGCTTGAGGAGCTCCGCTGGCATTCCCAGCTACCTACGCCCCACCCAGCCACTGCCCGCAGCGCCACGGCTGCCCCGGCTCCTCGGGCAACCACTTGTCTCGGCGTGGAGCAATCTTTGCTCCTCTAGAGACTAACAGCCCTGTACTACAAAATGCTGATAAAGGTTTTTAATTCAACTTTAAAAAAAAAAAGAAAAAAACAACCCTCAAAAAACTATAATGCTAGGTCCCGTTTAAGAGTTCCTGAACAGACTTAGAGCTGCAATGTTTAGCTTTGTGTATTTTTTTTTTCCTTAGCACAAGTGTCTGTGCTTCACGGTCTTTGAAATCAAAAAATATGAAAGGCAGGCGGCATTTAAAACGGGGACGTTAAATCCTCCTTGATACTATTGGTTTTTATGCCCACGCTTTCTCACGATCAGTGTCAGCTCCAGCCAGAACGGCAGCAGCAGGAAACCTGGCGGAGGAGATACAACATCCCACCACTGCGAGCAGACATCGCTGTGCCTCGCTCCGGCACTCCCCGGGGAGAAGCCCCTGCTCTGCACCCCTCGGAACAGCCAAAATCCCTGTGGAGGGAGAGGGGAGGCTTAAGGAAAGACCTAACGCAAAGCAGACACTGGCGCGTACACACTGCCCATCTCCTTGTTGCCAATTCTTCGTGTTTAAAACAAATACAGCGCAGTGTTAGCCAATGTTCGAGGGCACTTTTAGAGACAAAGCTATAGAATAGCTGCGTCTAATTAGGGCCGACAACTCAAAACGCTATGCTCGCCTGAGCAGCCCGCTGGTTTTCGGAGGAGCAGCAGCGCCGTGGCCGCCCGGCCCCACAGCCCCGAGGGTGCCCGGTGCGGGCCGCGGCCGCTGCCCGAGCGGCGCCAGGACCCCGCCCCAGGCCGTCCCGGAGCGCGGCGCCGGCCGAGCCCCGTACGCTCCGCTCCGCGGCCGCAGCGGCGGGCGGGGGGCACACAAAGCGCCGATCCCGCCGGTCCCGCCCCGGGCGGGCGGAGGGGCCGCCCCGGGAGCGCCATGGCCGCACAGGCGGAGCCCCCGCCCCGCCGCGGCCCCCCCGGCCCGGCGCTCCCACCGCCCCCACCGCGCCGAACCCCGCCCGGCCCCCGCGCCGAACAAAGCAACGCGCCTCGGCCCCCGCCTGCGCTCCGGCCGCTCCGCGCCTCCCCGGCGCGGCCGCCCGAGCAGACAAGGGAAGGCGGCGAATCTCAGACACAATGAGAGGCGAGCCGGGACTCACCCACAGCTCCGTGCCCCAGCTCATGGCTGCTCCGCGGGCAGTGCCGGCTCCGGCACAGGCGGGGATGAGGCGTCGGGTGGCGGCCGGAGAACGAGTCCCCCCCGGGCAGCGCCGGTGCCCTCGGTCAGCGGGGAGAGGCGGCGGCGGCGGCGGCGAGGAACGACGTCGCTCCAAGCTCCAGCTCCGCCTGGCTCGGGAGGGGGAGCCGCGGAGGAGACTGGGAGAGGGGCGGGTCCGGCTGGAGCGGCGGGGCCGGGACGGGAGCGGCTGGCGCTGCCCGGGGCCCCGAGCGGCCGCGGGGCGAAGGTGCCGCGCCGAGGGAGCCCCGCGTCGTTACTGATTAACCAGGCGGCGGCCCCGGGACTTTGTGTCCCGCCCGGCCGCGGGGCCGCCGCGCCCCCCGAGCGCTGAGTCACGGCGGGGGCCCGGCCTCGCACCCTCCGCCCCGGCAGCGAGAAATACACAGCGACCGCCTTACTCTGTACACCACAGGTGTATAGGTAAATCAGAAACTGAGATGCGAGGCTGGCAGCTCGGGAGAAAAGAAAAGCGCCCATTTTTGATGGAGTAGTCGGATGAATCATACTGTTGACTGTAACAGGGAGTTTCCTCAGCAGCTAGGAAAGGACAGGTGTTAAATCCTTGTCAAAGATTATTTTTCCACCAAAGTGTTATGAAGCCACTTCTAGAAAGGAAACATTTTGAAAGCTTTCTCCATTTCTTGATTTTCCTTTTCATTTTTTTATAGAAGTCATTCTTAGAAGCTGCAATAAAACCTCAATATAATAACAATAAATACTATATCATGAAATAAAAAAATACAGAAATCCAATCATTTTTTCATTTCCAAGCCACCTTTCAGGTAATGTTCCTTGGCATCAGACTTAATTTAGGTTTAGTTCTATTTTCCATATGAAAGGAAAACTCAAGTTTTTTCAGATGGATATGAAATTATTGTACTAGAATAATATTAACATCAGAACATCATCATAAGCAGATGAGCTCACAGATCAGTGTAACTTCCAGAGTGAAACATTAGAGGTATTCACACAAGATAAGCATTTGAGTCCTGAGGATGCACAAAATGAGTAAATGTGCCACATGCTGTGTGTTTTAGGAAGTTGGTGGCCATAACCCCCACAGATTTTAGACTGATGATGAAATTCCACATGTGAGCACAGTTCAACTGAAGTCTGGCACATTAACTCAGTTGGCAGACTGCATACACTACTGAAAATAATCAGCAAGCAGAACACATGTTGAGGATTCAGGTAATGAAGTAGAAATAAGTAAATTATTAAAATAATTAATGAATGTATATTTTAATTCACTCTACTTATGTGACTTTCAGGGTTAGAAAAAACTATTGCCGTTAAATGCTGTAAAAATCAATCCGCCTTTTGCTTAGCTACAAGCTTCTCACATATCTTTATACAATTCTTAAAAAAATGTAATCAGATGATATAATGAAATAACACAGGTTTAAAACAGAGGTAAGTAAAAATTTTAAAATTGTTCATTTTGTATGTTTTTTAATACATCTCTTTTAAATTAATACTTATAACTTGCTGCACATGCAATAATTTTAGAAAGAGACATTTCAACAGTTTTTAATCACAAATTAATTCATACTCTACCATGTCCAAGGTTCATAAAAGCACGCAGCGATCTGGGCACCTTTGCTTTCAGATGCCGATTTGGCACGTTATTTTTTTTAAAAAGCATTGTTTTGAGAAAAAAAATGTACACTGAACCTTAAACACCAGGGGTAAGAAACCTGATCATTTTAGAGAATTTGAAATTTGTTGCCAGCTTTTGGAGAGATAGGATTTTTCACTTCCTGATAATTTCAGAAAAACTCTTATTTCCAATTGTTTCAGTTTACTTATCTAAAAATTAACCCTAGAACAACAACTTCAGAGTTAACATTTTTATCTTTAGAAGCCCTAATATAGTATTGAAAATTAATCTGCTGGAAAATTGACCCTAAATTCTAAGTCTATAGATCCACAAGTTTTGAAAGTCAGGCACCTAGCTGGCACTCAGATTTGAAATACTGGCCTTTCATTGCATGCAATATATATCAAGAGAGTTTCAATGTGTAGTATATATACTTATATTTGTGGTTAGTTGATTGATACATAAACCCTCAGGTTCCTTTACTTAAATCTAATTTAAGAATTTACTAATTACTCCTATTTCTGCAAATTGTGCAAGGCCAACATTCTCAACATGTCCGGATTTGTTTTCAATTCAGAGAAATGTATGAAAATTGAATGTTTTATGGTGATTTGTAGACATTTTAGGAAAAGGAAACTGCAGCCTGTATCATAGGTATACAATACTTAGCTTCTCAGGAATGCTTAAAAATGCTTAAAATTCTAGCAATGAGTGGTTTTCCCAGGACAAACAGGATTCCTTATTTCCATGCAGCTGTCTTCAAAAACACCTTTACAAGCCCTAAGGTAAAGCAAGTGTCAGGAGTTGGGGGATGTTACAGAGATTCTGAGTAACTTCACAACCTCCAGAACAGGTTGAGAGGCTGTTCTGAAATACTGTGTAAAATAGGACAGGTATTACCACAGCAGCCTCTGGGCTATACCTGCTTTTTAAGAGCTCATGTACACTATAGAGAGGAGCAATCAAAAGGTATTACTGAGCAGGCTTTGAACAAGCTAGCACTGGGATAGAGCACTATCATTGCACCAGAGCACCACTGCAGTCTGGCTGATTATTCATCTTCAGACGTTAACAAGTAGACTTGGAGAAGCAAGGCTGGTTAGACATGGCACACAGTAACACTGTTCCTGGGACCCAGCCTAGTGTTCATGCATGGAAGCACAATGGACCATTTAGCTGTATCAGTTCTCTCTCAACTAGCTCAGGTCTTGGAGGTTTGTTGTGCAATGTAGAAACGTCCCTGGAGAATTAACACAAAATCTGCCTCAAAGGATACTGCTTACAATTATCTGAGATACTGCCCATAGCTGTTGCTTCTTCAGGTGAAGTAAACAAAACAGGCTGGGGAACAGTTGTACAATGTATATGCACTAGAGGGAAATGGAGGAACGATTGCTTCTGATAGTCCTGGGAAGCCAGCAGTATTTCTAAATCTATTCTGGACATATTATTATTTTTTAAAATAATTTAACAACAACAACAACTATGTAAGCTTAAAGTCTGTGTGGTTTAGGATAAAAATCTTATTATACATTTATACATTTTATAAGGTTTTCATTTTACAGAATTCCAAGAAGTGCAAAGCCTATTTCTTCCCTACAGTGGCTTTATTAGTGTTTTAATTTAAACATGGGAACAACTGTTTTCAAGACTGTTTTCCAACTTCTAGTTTGCTTTCAACCCATACTTCTTCCAAAAACAGAAGTACCTATACTTATCAGGTACATATATGGAGATGTGTATTTCACCTTTACTTAAACTAGGTGTCACTTAATCAATACAGAGAAGATCATAGCTCACCACAATAAATGACAAAAGCAATTGATATGAAGTTAGTTAAAAGACAAAATGCACTTAGACAAATTTGAAATTCATAAACAAACAGTATACTAATTAAGACCATGTGACCAAAACAAATTTTAATTCGATTAAAATAAAACAGAAGTCTTAGCACCATAATTCTTACCACTTCAGCTTAGCAAGAAGCCTGACATCAGTCATCATTAGGCCCTTTTCCTGCTTAGGTACACTCTTGCTTTGGGAGATTCCCACATAAACACTGAGCTATGCTGTCCTCCAGTTTAGCTCCAGTTTCGTTCAGGACGTGAAATGACCAAGCTGCAAGAAAAGGGGAAGAGTCTGCTACATCTCTGCAGGATATGGCCAGCAATGTTGTAATTAATCATTTAGAATTTTGATATTGTTTCCATTATCAGGGATTGCAACTGACCCTAGGCCTAGAAGTAATTAAACAAATACTACCCTACAGATTTTTATTCTTCTAGTCACATCCTTAAAATCGTCAGCTGGGGGAGGGGATGCAACTGAAGGGATACAAGAATACATTACAGACATATTCAAGTAATTTTTACATGAAGCAAAGGGATCATGATAAATTGCATTGTTCTAGTATCATTGTAAATCATTAGCTTTTTCTGGAAGCTGATGACAACTTACTTTTAGCATAGAAAATTTACCATTATACTTAGTTGGTTTTCCCAACGTTGACTAATTAATGCAGGCTTTAAAAAACACTGCCCAATTCTATTTTTTGACTGAATCCACATAATTCCAGCTATTACAATAGTTATGTATTTTGTTAATTCTGGTCACTTCTCAACAGAACCTACTTGAGTCTACAAGTGTACCTAAGGATATTATCTTGGCAGAAAAACAATCTGCATGATTAATTTGGAGTGGCAGAAAAGCTGTCTGGCACTCCCTGTGGGCACGCTTTCTAAAGAGAGAAGCAGCTTAGCTTTCCATTGCCACAAGAATCAGCAGGACCAAACAAATTACTTCCAAATATCTCTGTCTCAATGTGTGGTGCCATTAATCCTTTTCTCTGCTAGCCAGCAGTCTGTCATATTAAAATTGGATTTTTACTCCACAAAATGAGTGTACAAAAAACGCATTATCTCTTTTTGCTTCAAAAAGAAAAGAATTTAGCTCCGTCTTTGCTCTACATATGTACTTCCCCCATCACCAGCACTCTTTAAGTGCTCTAATTTTAAAAAATATTGGTGTTCATAACACTTCCATGTGGTGAGTGGGTAATCATTACTTTACAGCTCAGGAAATACTTTGAGACAAAAGAATAGGTGTCTTGACACTTCAGCTTGTGCCGAGTTCCCCACAGACTTCCTGTGTCTCCCAGAGGCTGGTTAACCATAACCAGCAGAATGCAAAGAGTTGGTAGCTGTGCCTCTGCCTAGAGGCTTTACTCCCACTGGGTTCCTATTTCAGCTGTTAGGCAAAATAAACTGAAGAGTTTTACTCGAGTACCGATTTATTTTTCTTTTAAGTAGAAAATTGTCAGGAAACTATATTAGTTAGACCACACCACTCCTGCTGCAAGGCAGAAGAAAAACTGCACTTATTAGTGCAACCTAAGCCACTACTTAAAATTCTAATTTTTCTTTTATCTCTGAATTTTTGTGGGAAGAACTGTACCCCTACATCTTTTCCAGTCCAGTTCCTGTACTGAAATGCATTTTATAAAGCAAAAGAAAGGCCTTTTTCTTTTTTTTTTTTTCTCTCATCTCAGCAAACAGAAAGACATCACCAGTGATTGGATAACAGAACTGAAAGGACACTACATCCACCAGCTATAAATAGAAGGAAAATGAGAACTTCCATCTGCTTTTATGAAATATCCTGTTTGCTTTTTTTGCCTGCACTATAGCCAAGAGCACATCTTTCTACACCATATGTAGCAGAAAACTGTGCTGTTGATCAGCATCAACTAGCAATATAACAGCCTCTTATTTCACAGGTATTTACTTTTTTACCAGTGAAACAAGACTATCACATGATAATTCAGCATTTCCTTTTGATAATATAATCTGTATCCCAACCTGGAGGCTGGACAATTACAAAATATCAGGTAATACCCATAAATCATGATTTTAAAATACTATTTTCAACTTTGTAATGCTTGCATTACCCGCTTGAATACTATAAATCCATTTGTTTCCATTATACATGCCTTCATAATTATATCAAAATATAACCATAAATGCCAGGGCTTTGCTACCTTAATTTCTGTTACCTCCAGTTCACCTAACCCGTGCCATCTCCATTCTCCCATCAACCCCTTCCATGCACATTTCCATAATTTAAAAGAACATCAATCTGTATCCAGTGTGCAGAGGTAGGTATGGCTATGGATAAATGTGATAGTCAATTTTTGTCATGACCATATTATTTACAGGCATAAAGATTATTAATTTTGAGATAATAACCAAAGACTTGCTATCGGTATCAATAGCAGCTTTCCAGCATAGTGTATGGACTGACATACTGTATCAATAGTGAAAGATGGAGACTCTGTCACGGTACTAATTCAAAAACAATCAGTGGATGAACATGTAGCAAAGGATCAATCAGCACCACCCATTTTCAGACTTGCTAAAATATTCTACTGTCATCTGACTTTGAGTTACGATCAGAAACAGAAATGTATATGCAATTTTACAAAATATGTCTTAACACTGAGCGTAATCAGTATCCTACACTAACTGCTTAATCTCACTAAAAGAGTTTTAACTTAGAACTGGTTCGTGCATTATCACCACAGACGGCCCGTCTCAGTTCAGTAGTTTCAGTAGTTTCGTCACATCCAGCTGAAACCCATTCCCTGTGCTCGACAGCCGCCTGCCGGTCACGGACAGCCCCGCAGCGGGACGGACCCCGCCCGGCTGCTGCTGCATCAGCCGCATCCCACCGCATGGAATGAGGAGTCAGGTACGGGAACGGGAAACTGAGAAGGCCAACGATCCCTTAATTGTCCTACCTTCCATACAACTGCAGGTCTTGACTGCTCTCCTTCAAAGGACTTCATTTCAGTGGCCAGTGGTTTTATTTCAGGTGTCCTTCCCTTATGTCACATCCGTGATGGTTCCTCCTTTTCTCATGAAAAAGTTGATGTCCATGATTCATAACACCACATTTACTTGATGCAGAAAAACTTTCTAAGGATTACAGTCTGGAGGGAAACTCAAAAGTCATTCATATCCAAGAAAACTCCCTCCCACTATTAAGCACTTTAAAAGAACAAAAATCAGTAAATAAATCAACAATGAGAATGAGAACAGAGTGTGCTGTGCACAGGATATCCCACTAAGCAAATCATTTACCTTTCTAAGTTTCTGTCTCACACTAATAAAGATAGCTACAACCCAGTTTATCATTTTTATTTGTTCCAAGTGAGGTTCTGACCAAAGACTAACTGCAGAAATTTTCAAATAATCCCAAAGAAACAAAACCAAAAGTGAAGAAATCACTTGTTTCTGAAGGAATTTTGGTTTTGTGATATTACATTTTTTAATCTCTATTTAACTAAATTCAAGGACTAATACCTGCTCTTTGGACTTCAAAGGCAGATCAAATCCAACAAGAAGCCAGCCAGTAAGAGCCTTGTCCTCCACACCCCCTTATCCTTGTACATTCTTTCCCATCCCTCTGAAATAAGGTGAGATGCAAAGGGAAGAATACACATTTATGTATATATACTCATCTTCTATCTATACTCATCTTCTTCAAGGTTTTTCCCTTTTGGATTTAACCACTACCTTGGGTGCTCTCCTTATGTTCAGATCTCACCAGCTGATGAATTTTTGAAAATTAAATACAGAGAACATGAGGGCTTGAGTTGTGTTGCTACCACCTTTGTGTCCTTAATAGGTAATCCACAAAAAGAAGTTACCACGTTACTATTTCCTATGACCATTTTTCACATTAAAAATGCATAATTTTCAGCACCAAATAAAAAATGTGACTAAATTTGAGGAACAAACTGCCCCTCTAAGTTGGAATATATAGACCACTGAGGCAGATTACAAAAATATATCCCAAACCAGACATATATATGAAATTCTATTTAAACATTCAGAAGCTTTATTCTGTATTCATAAAGGAGAAACTTTTAAAATATGCTATTGTAACACAGTCAATACCAGAGATTTCATTTTAGGGAAACATCCAATTCTCAATCCCCTTTTCACATGATTAAAGCAAAAGCACAATTAAAGCAATCAACGAAATGTCCTCCCTCCAGGCTTGTCTGCTACTGTAGTTCTTCCTGCAGGACTGTGTGATTCATGCCCCAGATCCTTTGCATCTAGGAAGGGATGCATCATGCCAGTTGATGATCTTCCTGGGAGGAAGGTCTGAGGGGTGATTTTTGTCTCAGAACATCAACTAGCACTAATTATATAATATATTCAGCTAACTTATTTTGTTTATAAAGCTTTAGTTTTATTTAAGCTTTATTTAGAACTATATTTTTTAAAAACAATTTTTTAAAAACCCATATAATTTTTGTAGAAATGAAAACACGATTGCTTCCAACAACAGACCATTCTGAAAACAAGAGAACAAGTTATTAATAATTTAAGGGTAATGAGTTTAGTTGCATACAACTTGCCCAGCAATCCCAGACAACTAAATTACCACAAGTATAGAACACCTAAGACCACCAGATAACATGGAAGATGTATGTAGATACATATTGAAGCAGCAACTGTATTTAAGTTTTGAATTTTACCTGTTTATTAATTATTTGCATGTGAAAATTATACCAGTTAGGTGTTTGCATAACAGTATGAAAGAAATAAATCTTTGCTGCTCACCTTACTCCATATATATTTTCTAACGTTTTCAGAGAACGAAGTCTCCTTCACTGCAGGTTGGGATGGGGAAGATGTTCCCATTGTGCATTACTAACACTGCCACTGCCCTGATAAATTTAGTTCTCTTCCTTGGGTTACACTGCTGCCTAACTGAGAATACAAACTCTGCCTGAAACAAAAACAACATTGAATTTGATTTGATTTCTAATTCCGCTGTGGTTTTTCACTCTGAGGTGAGAGAATGAAACTTGAACACATTACTGAAACCAAGTCCTAGCCCATAACCAGCAATCCCAAGCTCTGTACTATTACAAATAAATGCTTTAATCTCTGACAATGACTTTTACAACAAGCCTGTTTGTTTTCCCAATTACTTGCTCTCCACATGAGTCACCGTACTATGAAGATAACATCTTTTTCCTCTACACAGTGCACCACCTTTTAGTTCTGTAGGATGTGTGTTAACTTCAAAGCACAGTGTAACATCGCCCACGCCTAACTAATACTTGTACAATGCTTTGAAGATGTAAAAGTCTATCATTACTGACTAGTAAGTTTTGAACTAATACCAAAATTGGACTAATAACTACTGAAATCAGCGTGGAAATCATTCAAAGTTACACCATGCAATACTACCACTTCAACATTAGTTACCCTGGGTGGGGGCTGAGGGAAAAAATCCATTACTTCCTTTGAAACAAGAAAAAAAGAAATCTCTGAAGTACTACAAAAAATAACCACATGAACATTCAGCCTGAAGTGTAATCTTTACATAGTTTAATATGCCTCTTACAAATCTTCATCCCAGATATGTCAAGCAGACTATTGTCCATACTTACCTGAATTTTTGGTTCAAGCTGGAGGATGGAAGTCTTCATCTACTCCAGTAGTTGATGTAGCAATAAATCACAGCCATGATTAGTTAAAATCAAATGTCCCTGGTTCCAACATATGCAGGAGCATCACCTGCTACAATTTCTAGCCCAGGTTATTGAAGTTTATGCTAGGCTCATCCACACAGCAAAACCCATGCTTATTAGATCTGTCAACAACTGATGTAGGGAATTTGGTGCATCCAATTTGATTCACTGTCTAATCATTCTGCTGCAATCACTCCCCAAGTAGAGGCTTCAGTTACATCATAGCACAGTGCCACAGAACAGCATTCAGTCAATCTGTTTCTTTCCAGGAATGCACAGCTCTAGCATACTTGTTGCCCCACACACCCAAGAACTGGGATAAGTGCTTCCAATGACATTATTAAATTCTCAGTTATCCATTTTTGTAGCTATGTTTGCATGGTATCAAAAAGAACAGCACTTAATCAGGGAAAAAAATATTCAAACTAAGCACAAACATATTTTGCAAAGGAACCTATCGCTCCTGATTGCCAGCAAACCTTAACTGGCTACACTCCTTTTCATCACCAAGTCACACCCACACAGCATACTTTAGTCACAGATGGCACATGCATTGACTGAACTTTTAACAAGTCCAAGGGCTCAAAGAGCAGATTGTCTAGTACTGACTGTTAGCAAAATCCATCTTAACACTGGCCTGCATCCCACTGATGTGCTCTTTGCTGTGCAAGCTGTGAAGTAAACCTTTTTCATCTTACACAAGTTAACACCACGACACCAAAAGTAAATCTACCCACAGCATGGTTTACCTTTTGTATTACACTTCTCCTCCTCCTCCTTCCACATTGTTTTGTGCATGTTTATACAAAATCACGGTCCAACACTAGGAGACTAAAATGAGGTACACAGAGTAAGGGTTTTGCTGTTCCACAACAATCATTAAGTCACATGACTTGTCATTGTTTCAAATGAAAACAATCTTTCCACACAAAAAGATCAACCAGACATTATTACACAAGTCCTCCTTAATGGAGGCACTTTTACAAAATCTGAAGAGCATCATTTATATTTGCGACTTTCTGGGACCTTTTCCATTCTTGCAGAAATGCCACCATTTCAAAACCAAACTCAACCTGCCACACGTAAATACTGAAACTCAAATACCATTACAAGCATTTGATGTTTAGAATCCTTAAGACACTCCTTTGAAAGTACCTCAGTGTAGCAAATACAACTATATTCATTATCCACAATGTCATGCAGACATACACTTTATTGAAGTAACAGAAAAGATTTCGTAAGAAAGTCACTTAGTAAAAGCACTCTGAAACAGACTGTCAGAATAATTATGGAAAATCCACAGATAATCTCATCAACTCAATATTTAGAAACAGACACATCCTTATACATGTTTCTTCTGAGACAAAGTAACAATATAGTTCACTAAACCAAACTTTATGTTCCAGGTACCCGGTGTACCAAAAACATCAGGGGTACAGAAACATTCAGAAATCTGTCTTCACTGAATGTGTAGTGCATGGAAGCACAATAACAAAGTAATACAAAGTTCTTCATTTGTTGAAAGATCAGTGAAGATTCTTCCCCTGTAAGTGCCAGAGTTTATTTTTCATACTTGATGTGGAATGGCTGAATAAGTAATCTCTAAACACGACTATCTATATTAAATTAAATTCTTATTTCCTCAGCCTCTGCCTGTGGCCTTTCACCTTGTGAAAGTATTTCAGTAGCTGATACACGATCTACAGGGTTTTTGTTCAACTTCTCAGGTGAAGAATGTCAGAGTATAAAAGTGCATACATACAAAATGCAATTCCCAAAAGGAAAGAGAGCAGGTCAAGCCCAGAAATATTGTTTGCAAGCATTAACAACCCTAGTGAACAGGAATGCCACCCAACAGCACTCAGGTTGTAAAGACTTCAGGTCACAAAGAGTGTTCAGTGGGCCAAAATAACAACAGGGTTTAAGTCACCTTAACTTTTTTGGTTTTAAATGCAATGAAGAAGACAGACTATTCATTAAATATAAAAGCAATTTTATAAAAACACATCAGAATTTTATTGCTTGAAGAATACAGCATATGAAAAAGCACAAGAATGTCCAAAAAGAAAGGTCACAAGAATCCAAACATATTACACCATACATACCAGATGCAGTAAAATGTTAACCTGATTTCTGCATCAGAAAAGAAAGGTGTGAAAATATACCTAGTATTATTTAGAAGGAAAAGACTCATTTAAAATAGAAAGTGTGAAGGTGTTACAGTACAAATTAGAAAAGCCAACACTGCACATTAACATTGTATCACTAGACTAGATTTTCTACCTTTGGTACTTAAACCTTTACAGAAAACCACTTCCTCGGTCAAACCTTGCCTAACATCTTTCATATCGGATCCACAAAAGGTTTTATGTTTTTTCCTTTTTAAACTTAAACATTCAAACAAATACTTTTCTGAGTTTTCACTGCACTAATGCATTTATCCAATATGCAATCTTAAGATATCCCAAATTTAAATCAAAAGTCACTATGTGACTGAGACCTGAATATACGCCAATTATATCTTGTCCAGATCTTCATGTAAAAACGGGCCCACCATTTTCTGTTTGCATCCTTATGTAAACAGACTGCTGCAGCCCTCCTCAAGAATTCTAACTGGACCAGCTTGCTGAGGACATAAGTTAATAGAACAATCCACATTGTTAGAGAGCTAGAGATCATCTACAGCAGCATGCAAGTGGCTTTTCTAGTCTGCTCAGATTAGTGTACCAGAAGATATGCCAGTATTACTTCAAGTAACACATTAAAACTCAGCAATGGACACTACTGTGCTTTATTTCAACACAAAGGACAGCTGCTCATCCATTAAATCAACAGAACTATCAAAAGGACAAGTACATCATTTCTGTTTCATGTATTGCTGATCACTTGTGGGGAATAGTTTATCAAAAACCTGGACTTACCTACAAACCAATCTGAGTGAAGAAATTGCTGTCTTTCAACAAGGTATCTTAGTAATCCAGTGGCAACCTAGTCTGGAGAATGTTAGCATTATGCTGACAACAAGGACTAATCAAAGTTAAATAAATTCCCTCTTTTATGATAAGCATGCTCTTAAGGTCAGCTTTTGCCTTCTTAAGCTTGAACACTTAATCACTCCCAGTCACATCAGCAGAACAAACAGTTTTGTTTCATTAAGTTCCAGCTTTATATTTCAACAATATGAATAAATCTGGACTATGAAATACCATCAACAACAGTTAACATTAAACTGGAGTGAAATAATAGAAGAGTTAGTTCTTCAAACCAGGCAGTCTCTTTGAAGAGAAATAATCAGTTAGGACTGTCAAAGGATGTCATCATAAAACCACGGGTTTATTTTTTTCACCCCTATACAAAAAAATTACTGAATTTGTACAACTCCTATTAAACATACCTTTTCCTAGCTTGGTGAAAATGTATCATTTTCAAATTTTAACCAGTGTGGTATTCGAGCATATATAATGTTTATTGCCATTATAAAAAGAACTAAGAATTCAGACTCTTCTATGCTGAACTCTGCTTTTTCCCATTAACAGATTATGTCTACTGTACCACTCCCCCCCAAAACAATTAAAAATTTTAAGTTATATTTTATAGTTTAGTTAAAAGGGAAGAAATGCAAATGTGGATTTAGAGCTTTTTGTATAAATCTCACTATATTTTATAAACTTGTTGTTTATTGTAACACTGTTTATTGATCAAATAAATGACGCACCGCTATCTAAAATTTCCATATACACCATTAAAAATCCAAAGTTGATATGATACTGAACCTTAATTCTTCAAGAGTTCAAAAAAAGACAGTTTATACATGTACAGCACACAACAGCAGACACCCCTAGAATACCAACTGCCAGTCCACGATGCATACAAACTTACAGGTAAGCATTCATTTCACTGTTTTCATTGTGCAGGAAAAGTATTTCTTAGTAAGACAACTCAGCTGGTGGTTTTCAGATATCATCTTCATCATCTTCATCCTGAGAGGATCCTGCCTGATTGGATGCACTGGCTGAGGCAGCAGCGAGCTGTGCCTGTTGAGCTGCTTGCTGCATCTGTAGCCATTCCTGCTGCGCCAGTTCTGCTTGCTGTTGTCTAGCCTAGAGACATGAATTTAATAGTTAAAGCCATACAGAGCTTGTGAAGAACCTTTAGAACACGTTAGAAGCATTTTTATCTGTACCTGCAGATTCCTTTTGTACAGCTTTTTATGAATTGTACATGCAAAACCTAGAAGTACCCTAACTGTTTGTACCAAGATGCTTGGCTATATTCTGTCTTCCTCTGAAGACACCGCCGTTTGGAGGCCTTACAGTCACGAAAACAACAGACAGAAGACAGTGGACTTCAACTGTAGGGGCTCTGCTGAACCACTTCCTAATGAAAATGTAAGTGAGGCAAAGCAATGGAAACTTTAGACTTCAGTTTCAAGGGAACTTAACATTTAATCACAGTTCAGAGATGAGAACAGCCTTATTCTGTTGATTACAAACACTAAAACTTCCAGTTATAAAATCATCCAGTTGTACCACAGAGGCACACATTATTACAAAAACATAAAGAAAGCCATTATCTTGCTTTGCTAAGCAATCTTTGGAAAACAGAGGTCTTCTCAAATTCAGGTATGGCAGACTGAGGATGGCTGTGCTACAGAAACATACAGTCTTCTTCAGTAAAGTAAAATACAAGACGTTCTAACAAAACACTTCAAAGAGTTCAACTGATAAACCCTTGTTTTTCAATCCAGGCTTTTCAGTTGTTTTTCAGCAACTCCTGTTGATTTCAACAGTATACTTATCAATTGTGTTCAAGTTAAAACTTAAATTTCTGTTTTGAGTGAACATTATGAAAAAGTTCTTAAAATTAAAAATTTTCAGTCTTCTTTTCTACTTTTACAAGTCATCACTAAGACTGTAAAATTTCCTTTCTAATCCTATTACACTCATTGAAAATTCTTATTATTTTCCAAGGCATCAACATTTTTTACAGTTTTGCAAACTTTAAGATGCCAAAAACATGATGCTTTGGAAAATGACCAAATGCAGTTTATCTACTTAGCAATGTGAAGAAAAGGGGTCTTCCCTTATTATAATTGTCACAGTTCCTCAGTCTGTTCTAGCAGTAAAAGCAAATACTTCTACAGAATTAGAAATCTCTTCTCAATGAAGACGTTTGCTTCAAGTTGTAGCACAGTTACAAGGGCTGGAAACCAATTTAAGACATGGTAAAGTTTTAAATGAAGACAGCAACATCTGTGCACCCAGGAAAGGCACCAGCATTTATCACACATGAGATAATAGGGCTCCCAAGTGACCCTGCTACAATGAAGTTAACTGCACACTCCACGAGGTGACACATGGCAGTGCACCAGGAAACAGGGGCTCAGCACCTCACACCAGATGGATCCTGCTGTCAGTGCCCACCCTCACTGCCGCATTTATAACGGTAACACTTGGCCATGTCAAAAATGGAACAAAAAAAACCCCAACAACAAAAATTCCATTGAGTTGTATTGACCAAGAAGCTTCATAAGCATCTGGTAAACTTAACGAATTTCCCACACAACCTTGGTGAGGAAGCCTTAAAAAACCCCCAAATCCACTGAGATCCTTGTCTCGCATGAAAACCCCGAGACATGTGTGAATATCGGGATGAGCCATTCCCGAGTTCAAATATTTACAACCACGCAAGACACACGTGTCAAACATTCATAATTTTAAAACCAGAGCAATAAGCATTAGTGTCACGCTCTAGAATATTAATAAGATTAACACAAATAAATAAACATGCACTTGTGTAACTATTTTTAAAAATAATTACAGTACCTCCAACAGCATCTCACTGCTACTAATTTTGAAAAATAAGACTCCCATCTTTGAATCTAAGCAAACATTTTCCATATTATCAAAGACTATTTTTAAAAATCCTTTATACAATCCTGTCAAACTGGCATGCATTGCCTTAATTTAGACGTTAAGGCACAGTAACACAGAATTTTAAAATAATACACTTCAATCTGTCATTCCTTAGATAAAGTGGGGCTTGCATAAGGTGGCCATGATTTCAGGATTTTTACTTTATTATTTTTTTTATGACACTCAGGAGCTAGTAACTCCCTTAACACACCTTGGGTTTCCTGCTTTTTTTATCTTGTACACCATGCTGAGTCATTTGAACAAAATAATAAATAAAGAAGAGGTTTCAAACTGACTATTATTTGTAAATCTTACCCAAAAGTCAGAAGCGGCCATATTGGTCTTTCTAATGTTAGTACAGTCAAACAAGAGTTAGGCACACATGACTTGATCATAGTTAGTTCACTGCATGTTGGCAATAGCTACGTGGTATGCTGTAACTTTAAATGTCTTAAAATTCATCATGCAATTAAGATTAAAGTAGCTGGCATGTTGCAATAGGAAAAACAACAGTTTCAGCAAGATACAAGTACAGCAAAGGGGAGAGGTCACAGTAATCATTCATTAACTGAATAAGCATTTTCATCAGAGGAAATTAAAGTAAGAAAACTGAGAAAATTAGACTTATGCCTTGGTTAAGAAGAGAGAGAAATCCCAGATAACTTTCCCATCTCTTAGTTTAGAGAATGGTCCTGTCAAACTACGAGAACAGTAGAGAGAAAGATGGTATAGGAAGATACACAAATGAAATTGATGTTTAGTCCTTTAAAATGAGAGATGTTCACAAACTATCTGGGAAATCTGGAAGGGGATAATGCTGGGATGAAGGAGAATGTGTGTGTGTGTACTATTTCCAAGCAAATGCTTTTTCCATGCCTCAACTGCCTCTTTAAAAATTTATGCATGAATTCACCCAATTAGAGTCTTGCCAAGAATAAAGTTTCTTTCAAAGGATAAGAAATAACATTTGTGCACTGATGGTCAGAAACAGAAAAGCTATTTTCACTTTTTAATGCTTCAAAACTGGTAATTTCCTAGAACACCAGCCGTCATTCTTTTATTTCCTCAGGCAAGTAATTCTTAATGTATCCTCTCCAGTAGAATGGAAATACCTAAGTAGCAGCAAAACGCCATGCTTTTTAAACCTAGAGTATAAAATCTGTTCTTATACAAAGTCCTATATGTCAAAACATAGAAGTAACAAGTAGCAGCATCTTATTTGTTGACTTCACATTCCCTAAATGCATCAGGCCAAGGCTAACAGCATCTTAAATGCCACAGCAATTCACAAGGGACACTTCTCGAGGTGTGCACATGCTTTTGTGGCCCCAGACCTGCAGCATTAATTATTCCAATCACATCAGTATAAGTATTGTTTTACTTACTTGTGCAAATAATTCCTGTTGCTGCCTTAGTAGCTCTTCTTCCGGAATGCCGAGGTTCTCCAAGCGTGAACTGGCCTTTCTTCTCTTTAGTGCTACTGTTTTGCATTCTTGTAAGACTTCTTTTACTTCACTGATATAAGAGCCAAATCCCAAACTTTCTAGTGCTGGAAAGAAAGAAAACATTGTTTATTTTTTACAAAGCTTTTGATAATACAAATCGATTTATTTAAAAGACAAAAGAAAAGTAAAACATTTGATCACTTTTCTATCACCTGGTGACAAAAATATGTTCATAAAAAAGATCTGACAGCTATTTTCCCTGTCTCTCCACCTATGCCATTCAAGTGTACAGGTTTTCAGGCTAAAAAAATTAAGGTTAGTCAAGTACAACCAAAGAAGTCTGCACTTGCAGGGGATTCAGGGCTTTTGGATACAGTTTTCCGGAGACCAGCATTATTCTTCAAGACATCTTCTTTCCCATCTTCTGTATGTCAGAATCAACAAAACTTATACAGCCAAGAAGTCCTCTCTGTCTGAATTGTTTACCTTTAATCTATCAAGGATTCTATCTTTCCAGTTTCGTTGCAAGTTTTTAGTAGAAGGTAAATTAGCAACCTATAATAGAGCAAAAGTGATGCATGTAAAATGATCACAGATCCTTTATTAAGGCAGAAATAATTCATATTATCTTAGCTCAATTTTAGCATTTATCTTGTAATATCTAAATTTCTATATATAAAATGCATAGTTCACACATATAAAGTTATATAAAATTATGTATAAGCTCTTTATTGTTTTATTTCTCAGCAGAAGCCCTTTTATCTCCCCATTAAAATGTATTCAGAAACTGAAATCTTGCACTTTTATCTGCCCAAAGAAATCTGGAATGCAGCTATATTCTGCAACATCAGGTTTTTTTAAAGAATGCAAAGGTAATAGGAAGGATTATAAAAACCCAGGTAGAACACGTGACAAAAGGCACAGTTTCCTGATGCACCATTTACCAGGACATGCCTCCACACACCCCCAGGGTGAACCTGTTACAGAATATCCTAGAGACATTACACAAACACCAATTACATTAGAAACAAGTATCAGTTTAATAAAAAAACTAGTTCATTTCCAGTATTTACACAATTCAGAGTTTACAGTACAATAGCTGTTTTGACCTTTATCTTACTTTGTTTCAACCTTATGCGACAACCTATTCAAAAAACAGCACTAAAGTAGACTGCACAACAGCAATCAACAGAGATTGTTATAAACAAGCTCTTAGTTACACCAACTCAGACTATATGCTAACACTAATTTTGTAAGCAACATTTTCCTACCCATAATTATGTCAGCATGTCATTGTATCATAACCTAAACAATAACCCAAAGGTGTTCTTTAAGTTTTCAGCTTCCAACCTGTACTCAAGGAGAGAATTCCCACACTGTCTTCAACAGGGCTGTCTGTGCAGCTGTCTAGTCATGCAGCCCTACCATCCCTTCAACAGATAACACTTGGCAAATGAATTTACATAATACTTATTTCTTCATAAAATAAAGTTAAAAGACAAACTGATTTAGAGATAATCAAATTGCTTCAGAGACAGTATGCCAGTTCAGCCTCAGCCCACACACAGACACTGGAAACACTTTTTCCAATTAGCCCACAGTTTCTAGGAGAATTACCAAAGAACGTTCAGAAACTTGTTCAGCCTCAGCAGAGAGGAGGCAAATCCATGTCTCATGGTCCAGAATTGGTTGTCTAAACAAACCACAAATATTTAAGACCTCGTTCAATTTTAAAATGTAAACAATATATACAGGAAACTATCTAAAGTCATATCTTTTTTATAACTGAAGTATAAAATTTCAAGAAATCTACAAGTCTAACATCACTAAGACAAACCACCACAGCAAAACCAGAGGTGTTTGTCAAAAGAACATCCACAGGGATCAGAGTTGGCAATCTGCTGCATCAGAATATGAACAACTGCCCAGTCTGAAGTTAACAGTAAGATGTGTTTTTACAAAAATTTTAAATGGCCCTTAGAAGAAAATAAATGAATGGGAAGAACTTACAGTTGTGTATTGAATGTAGCACATGCACACATACAAAAGTAAATAACCTCCCCATGTGATATAACCAGGACAAAATTGTACAACTGCTCAATACAACAAAGCTATGAAGAACCATTCACATATCACAGGTCTACTGCACCAAAATTCTGCTGGCTGTGAAACAACTTACCCAATTTACTGTCTTCTTGAAGCACATCAAGGCTTTATAGAACACATGCACAGAAGGATCCCTTTATATCAGCATGGTGCTAAAATGTGGGACAAGTGAATACTACCTTATCAGAGCTGCTGTTCCATCAAAACTCAATGTCTTTCTATCTTCTGAGTCTGAAACCTACCAGTCTGCCCAGATTGCTGAAAATTTGGTATCTTACTGAGTCAGGATGATCACATCAAATGTAAACAGCTGAATCCCAAAACACAGCAAACAGCTCATGTTTACAAACACCAAATCACAACTATCCTTCCCCCAGTTTCCTCCCACTCTTAGAGACTGCATGAAGGTGCAGATTTGATTAACCAGTGACACTCAGCTCGTACTACTTTTTTTTATACAATCAGGTCATTCATATCTGAGATTTAACTGATCTGCTCCTTTCAAAGAAAAAATAACTTCCAAATTAAAATCCAAAACATGAACAACTCTGTGGGATTTCTTTAGAATTAAATGCTAGCATAAACACTGTCAGTACCCTAACAGCCCATGAAAAGAAGCTGCAGGATTTGCCATCAATTCACAGCCTACCTTACTGCACAACAGTTCTGTGCAGACCAAGGAACCAAAGCAACCAACTTCATAAAAACGGTCATTTAACAAGTCATCATTTTCAGAATTTAATGGAATTTTAATTTTTCTTAGAAACCTACTTTGTCACAACTCCTGTAACTATCAAATGAGTCTATTTTCTGTTCCAGGATGGAAGAACATTCGTTTGTTACTAAAGTCGCAGACTCACAGCTGGCTTCCTGATGGTGGGATTCAACAATAAACATGGAGACTATCTCCACTTACAAGTATGACATAGCCCTGATGCCTTTGGATACTCTCCAAGGAAGCTGGTTTGCATTTTATTCCTAGTAGTGAGTGCTTGGCACGGTCTGAGTACATCTACCAAATCAGATCTCCCATGGGATGCAAGAAGCCTCCGCTTTCCTTTCCCTGTGCTACTGACAGCACTGTGCCAGTCAAGTGTTTGTGCTACCACACAATAAAACACAGCAGGGACTTCATCCATCTGAAACACAACCCAAGGGTAGGGGGAAAGAGTTCTTGCTCAGCACATGGCCATACAATCATTTTAATAGTGCAGCAAAGGAAGGGGTGTCCTAAGCACCACTGCTGCAAACGTGAGTACAGTTAGGACACACTAGTACACATTTGAGCAGTTCCACAGCACCTCCCATACAATCCAAAGGCAGAGTGTCTGCAAGTGCTGAGTGCCTGTTTCTCTTTGCTCCTTCCCAATAAAATACCCTTCCCACTTCTTGTTTCCAATCTAGTTTCCTTCTTGTTTACAGCCCCAGTCAGACCACAAACTCACCTGAAAGGGAACCGTGCGCTCCCCTAAATTCTCAAAAGCCACAGGGTCAGTCTGGAATTGCCAGGTCCAGCTTTAGGGAGGGTACAAAAAAGATTCCTCTGGGCAACTCCTGGTGCTTAGACTGGACCAGGTGTGATGCAATGGCCATTAGCCTCATTTTACTTCTAAGCATTCAAAAGGAACAAGATACATGGATGCCCACAACAAACACATTTCAATTACCTAATTTGTTAACATCATTGCCATGGAGCTCCATTAAGAGGCAGTCAAAATAGCAAGTAATAAGAATGTACGAAGATGGATGAAAATGCTGAAATACTCTACCCATATACACATAATCACTGTTTCCAAAAATGGCAATCTAAACCCTCATATCTCACAGAAGGATCATCTGCCAACCGACCAGCACCTGAAATGAGCTAAGAGCACATACACCTCCCTAAAGACAGGAACAACTCCTTCCATCTCCAGAGCATTGCAAAAATGGATACATCTCCAAAGTTTTCCTTTGCAATATCTGACTAAAAAGTATAGATTTACTTTGAAAATAACTTTTCCCAACACAAAGACATAGAACTCAGTGAAATTCCTGGTACGAGCTGATGATGATATGCATACACAGTTTCAATTTGTTTTCCAAACAACCTAGACTAACCCTAGGCAAACAACAGGTGAAATCTTTTCTAAGAACCACCAACCACTACTGGGCACAAAATACTTTCTTTATTGTCCTCAGCCTTAAAGACCATGTTTATTCCTGCGTTAAGAACTAAGCTCAAATGTTGACTTGAAGAAACTATCCATGTATTAAAGAGCATTACACCCAAAGTGTGCTTCCATGTGCAAGCACAGGTTTTACTCTTTACATCCTGAACTACTTTGCTAAGCTTTCCACTTTACATGTATTTTATTTAATATTAAAGTTCATACGTGCTACATATTTTCTTTTACTGTTCATAATCCAGTCAAGTACTTGGAACTCTTCTGGTGAGTAAGCTAATAGACTTAATTTTTTTGTTTCAAACAGCAAATCATTACTAAAAAAAACACATTAACAACCTTTTTTAAACAAACTTGATACCATCACGGTCCTGAAAATAGCTCTACTACAAATGCTATTGTTAACATCTCTACTAGGTAGCAAAGTACTCCTTCACTATTGCTGCTATAAATCTGTTTGCTGCAGACAGTGGTATCAGCCTTGTCTTTAAGGCAAAGTGAGTAAGTCCTGACAAAAGATGCCCGATGCAGACTTCAGGATGAGGCAAGAAGACTCCCTTTTTGCGGCACAATTTAAAGACAAGCAAATGAGACCCAGAGAGAACTCGCCCTTTATTCAAGCAAGGGGAAGTGAAAGTCAACAGCAGAAAAACATGAAAGGGCACAGGTCACGTTTAAATGCCTCCTGCAACAGATACAAGGATTTAGTATTTAACAACCAGAGTGTAAAGACAGCCCTAGAGAAATATTATACTTTTCAGAAGTTCCAGACAGGACTACTACAGAGTAAAGCCTGGGCCCCACATAATCAATCTCCAATTAGAAAAATATTTAATACATTCAGGATCTTAAAACATGCTGCATATCCATTCGAAAAAGCAGACCTCGTTTCACAGGTACGAAAAAGAGCAAGAGATCCGGTGACTTCCCTCAGAGCATCACAGGCTTCTCTGAATCACAAACACAGAGCTGGTGCTGAGCGCACGCAGCAGCTGCTCTGACCGCACAAAGACAGCCGCCCGTGCAGTGCGACCGGCAAGCCGGGTAACACACGCGTTTCCTCCAGACCCTTACGAGACCCTGCCTTTTGTCTCCTACACAGCTACGAGCAACCGGAGAGAGAAAAGCAGCACGGGGCAGGAGCGGCTCACAGGTGCCCGAGCCGGCGGCAGCGCAGCGCCCGCGGGAGCTCACCTTGTATGACGTGCTCCGGGGAGATGGTTTTCTTCTCCGACTTGTTGCAGATCTCGTTGGCCTCGGAGGAGATGAGGTGGATGAACTCAGTGCAGCAGTTGACCACCAGCTCCCGGGCGTCGTTCGCCACGCGGACGTTGGGCAGCGTCTCTTTGATCATCTTGTTGATGGCAGCCCTGGGGATGGTGAGGTCGTCGTCGTTGCCGGACGACGAGGCCATCCTGGCTGCGGGGGTTCCGGGGCTGCGCTCAGCGGGGCTCCAGGGCGCGGGGCCCGGCGGGGGCGACGCCGGGGAGGGGCGGAGGGCGGGGGGGGGGGGGGGGGGGGGGGGGGGGGGGGGGGGGGGGGGGGGTGGGGGCGGGGGGGGGGGGGGGGGGGCCGGGAGGCGCTGCTCGGGCTCAGGGCTCCCTCGGCCGCGGCGCCTGCCACTGCCGCCTCCGACACATCCTTCGGGCGCCGGCGCCGCCGCCTTATGACCGGGCTGAGGGAGGCGAGCGGCCGAATGGCCCGCGGGGTGCTGGGCCGGGCCGGGCTGAGCTGAGCCGGGCTGGGATGAGCCGGGCTAAGCTGAGCCGGGCTGGGCTGAGCTAGGCTGAGCTGAGCTGAGCTGAGCCGGGCTGGGCAGGGCTGAGCCGGGCTGGGCAGGGCTGAGCTCACCCAAGCCGGGCTCACCCGGCCCGGCGGCCGCGAGGCGGAAACGCTCCAGCTCCGGCTCAACCTGAGGGGACGGCGCTTCCGCCGGAAGCGGGAACAGCTTCCGCCGCGCGCGCCGGAAGTGCCGAGGGGCCACGTGCGGCAGCGGGGCCAGCGAGGGGCTCTCGGTCCGTCCGTCCGTCGGTCCATCAGCCCATCAGCCCGCGGGCTGCCCCGCCCGGGCACCGCTCGCCCTTCTGCCCGGCTGCTGCCGCCGGGAGCCGCTCCGGGCGCCCTTCCCTCGGTTCCGGTGGTAGCGGGGGTTTGACACCCCCGGCAGGCGCGTTCCCGCAGCAGGGAGCGCGGTTGACGCTCGGCTCTTCATCCGCGGTTTATCCACTATTCGCAGCCACGGAGGGATTTGTTCGGGTTTTTCCGTCTGTGAAGCTGCATTTTGTGCTTTCAGCCACCCCATAACCAGTAGCGTGAGGGTTGTGTGAGACCAGAGTTAACCAGACCGCGCCGGTGCTTGTGGAAGGCCCTTACAACCCACGGCCCTCGTCGCACCGTGCTGCGTTGTGCTGCACAGGAAAACCGCCCGGGAATGCAGCCCAGCCCAGCCTGCGGGCCAGGGACAGCCCCAGCTGAGCGGCACTGAGCTGCTCCTTGCACACCCTTCCCATTGCTGTCTGTGTCCAGCTGTGCCCAGCGCTGGCCCCTCACTGCTGGCGAAGGGCTGCAGAGAGCGAGTGGCCGTGCTCCCTTCAGCCCCAGCAGCACTGCTGGCCTTTAGTTCCTGCCTGCTCCTTTTCAGCCTGGCTGCTGTTCCCAGCTCTGTGCCATGATGATGCTGGGCTGCAGGCACCGGCCCGGTGTTTTCCAGGTTTGCTTTAGGAGTGGGACGTGGTTGAGGCCTCCAGCTGTGCACAGGGGCTGCCGCGGGTGCTGTTCTCCCCGCACTCCCCTGCCTGCTGTCCTGGGGAGGGCCCTGCACGCCCCCACACCTCGGGCCCCACCAGGAGGGTCATGACTGCAGAGCAAGTCCTGTGTTCCCTGCAGTGCTTGGCATCCACAGGAGCTGCCCACGCCTGCGCTGCTGCTTGGCTCCTTGGAGCTCCTCTGGGGAGAGGCAGGGCAGGGCTGGGCAAGTCCCAGCATGGAGTTAGATTTTGGCTTAGTGAGAAAGTATTGAAGGAAAGACAGTTCTGTATCCCCAGTGAGCTCCAGCTGGGCTCTCTGGGTGAAACAAGGACAGCTGCTGGAATGTGCTGAGAAACACCAGCCTGGAGGCCCGAGGGGCAAGGCTGGAGGTCAGGGAACAGGAATGCCGTGCAAGAACAGCACTTAAACCCAGGCCCCCAGCTGGCCTCAGATGACTTGTCAGACTAGAGTGAGAGAAAGACAAGGAAAAGCCCTTCTCTTCATGACAGAATTTTGGTTTAACACCTGCTTATTAGGATAGCTTAGAACAGGAGAGCCTGTGGCTCTACTTCAGACATTCAAAACACCAAAAGCATTTAATTAATTGAAATCTCTTATTACTGACAATACTTGGTTTTTCAAAAGAATAGTACCAAGATAGTAAGAAGATATTTTAAGTAGCTTTTAAAATACGTTTTATTGTTCACTAAGTGTAATACACTAGTAACCACTGCCCATAAAGGAAGCATTCAGAATATTATAATAAATATATATGAATAATAAATATTCTACTTGTGACATTTTAAGATTGATGAGACTTTCTCTTATGTTGCTGATAAATAGATCTGACTTCTGAAAACAAGAATGCAGCTGTGATTGAAGGATTACTGATTCTGTCCTAATAAGTAAAAAGATACAATATTTTTATGATATTAAGAATCTAAATAGTTTACCTACTGTACACATCTCACTATGTATTATATTCTACTAAGTGAAGGGATCAGGCTAATATTGAATATGCAAGTGTCAGTAAATGTCCACATTCCCACAAAAACAGATCTGTGTAAAAAGCAAACACTAAAATGGATAAAACTATAGTTAGAGGATTTTAATTGCGAGCTTCTGCAAACTGTAACGTTGAAGATATACACATTCAGCTGAGTATCTTGGCTAAGGTCAAATAAACATCTTGAATGCCTTTTCACAATTACAGAGCAAAGCCATTTGAATAACAACATACTGAGTCATCAGTAGCTACAAGTAATCCCAATTTGCAGTATATAATCTCATACTTATTGTGAGGGTTTTCCCAGGTCAAAGCTCTTTCTACTTCTCCACCGTAGCAATTTGATGAAGTTAAGACTTGCACTGAAGATTTTGTCATGCTGAAAAACCATTTTGTAGAATATATCAATGGGTAGATCTCCATTTGGATCTGCATACTTCAGAGTTGTCATTGGAGTATACAAGGTGTTGGTCTGATGGCGAAAAGGTGGATTTTCTGCAAGAATTACCTTTACTGTATGCTGTAGAGGAGAAATAGAATTTTCAGAGGACTTTTATCAAAATAGTAAAGTAAAACCCCATTTTTCAGTTAGCAGTGGAAAAGAGAAAGTATAAAGTCCTAGAATTATGTAAAACCCTGTATATATTTATTTATTAGAAATTTTTCTTAAAATATTTTAAGGACATAAAAAGTACTTCTTCTTCATTTTCAGTACTATTTCTGTTTTTCTATATCACGGTGAGTAGCACCTCACAGCTAAGGATCCTGAATAGTCTTCCAAAATATGCCTACAATAGTAGATCCTTTCTTTTACAGTTCACTGGGAAAGGATCAGGACAGTGCATTTTGCAGCAAGATCTGGGAACCTTCAGTTGACACTGAAGCTGTTCCTTATGGGGGGCCCCAGCTAGACCTGGGGTCTTTGTGTGAAAGGTAAGAAGAGGAGAACGGAACATCTCTGCATAGCCTGGTGTCAATCTCGGAAGATAAGGACTGTAACACAGGGTGGTTTTTCCTGGTTCTACGCTGAGTCATTGTTGACAGACATGCACAGAAGACATGCACACGTCTGTCCAATTATAAGTTATTTATGGTTCCTGAGAAACCAATTATACTTTAACATGTGTTACCAAAGTGTGTATAAATGTAGCTGTAATAAAGAAGTTCCTGAGTTCCTGGCTCATGACCTTCTGATCCCATGTCGCTTCTCTCCACCCTGACGGTGACAGTTCCTTACCAGCAAACACCTGAAATCACTGTCCCCTTCCCCAGCTTGCCTTAACTTCTCTCCCTGCAGGAAGCCCCAAGCGCCAGAAACTATGACCACGTTTCTTCTATTGTGCCTTGGCGGTCTGGGGTGGCTGAGTGAACTTCCCCATAGTGGAGGGATCACCAGGGAGACGGACAGGGCAACAGCTCTGCCAATGGTGGGAGCCCTGTGCACAGGTAGGGTAGCACTGCAGAGTGTTCAGCCTTCAACAGATGATGCACAGGGCATCTAATAACCTCAGTGGTATTTAAATTACAACTCATGGTTGTCTTCAATATTTCAAAATGAACATTCTGTTAATATTCTACAGGGTTTTATTTAGAACTTTTTAATATTCTCTTGAGTTTTTAAAAACTTTTTAAATTGTATTACATTTAATTAAATCTAATGCTTCTGCCAGACAAAGCTACCAACCAACCACTGCATTCGTAAATTATAAAGGAAAAAAAAATCAAGAAAGACGATGGAGAATTGTTGATGAGTTACCTCTGCAACATCTTCAGCACTTTGTCCCAGGCTCTGGAAAATCTGCTTGTAATTTTTAAGGTAAATATTAGTAAACATCTCAGCTGTTTCTGCATCTGCAGCTGAAAGATCCATTTTCATTCCATCTTCAAACACTTTTCTTTCAAACTCTGTAACCACTGGGCCTGGTTCAATCAAACTTAACCTGTTCAAACAGCAAGGATATACTGGTTTTTGACTCTCCCCCATGGAAAATACACCCCTCAATCCTTCCCAAAAAAGAAACATTGAAGAGTTGCACTCTTAGCAAACAATATTAAACAGCACATTCTGTAAAGGCAACCCATACTGCATTACTGTTCTCATGCTGCTCCGACCCATCCCCATGGAGTAGTAGAAATCTGCATAGTTTAACTTTCAGAGAAGTGCAGTAACTTCATTCACGGCATAAGTGAGTGCACAGTTGTTACCTGCTGTCTCGCAGCTGTGGAATCTAAGGAGGATTTATCCACAACAACTTAGCAGATATTAAGAGAAATAATTAATGTATGATAACAAAATTCATTACTTTCCGGACAAAATTCTGCCTTGATTTGTTTCCCTTGATAAAACTGGAAGTAGCTGAAAGAGACGGGGGAATTGCCCAAAGGTGGATTTTCTTTGTCAAGCTGTCAGATAATTCAAGATCTCTCCACTGTATAATAAACTACAATTTAGAGACTTTTGCTGTGTTTTTTTTGCTCAGTAGCATACAGCAAATCACTGAAATACAGATACTGATCAGGTTTTTTTCCCAGTTCTTTTCTCAAGCAATAATAATTCCCAGCCACTGTGTTTGTCAAAACACTCTTTGGAATAGGACCTCTTTCTAGACTTGAGTTCTTTGGGGATGTTCTAAAGGCTCTTTAGAACTAAATCAAGCTATTGACCTTCATAGCAGAATTCCAGCTACAGCTGGAATTAATGCCTTTTCTCTTGTGTCACTCTTCCCATCAGACCTTTAACTTTTCCTATTATACTTCCTTTTTTAACCTCCTTTTTGCTGTGTCTTATACTCTGAAATCTAATTATGAATTCTGGTATATCCTGTGTATCATTCCAATACAGTTATTTTAAATCCCTCCAAACTTTGCAGAGCAGTATGTAGAATCACAGCTTTGTCTCTGAAATCCCACAACAGCAGGTGTCTCTTCTTCCACAGCACAGGGGCACACATAATGCTTGGGCACACACAGATGCAGTGAATATTTACCAGTTGTTGGACTTCACATGAAGAACAGTAGCAGAATTACATGAGTGTGAATATACATGTGACAAATCAAACCCCAAAATCCACAGATGATGAACAGGACCAGTCTCTTAAATACTGTTTAAAACATTAGAAATAGTATGGCACACTGTTCTCACTCTGCTTCCACTTCCTGTCATTACAGGTATCTCTCCCTGTGTTCCATTCTGATGGATTTGCATTTGCTCACTCTCTATGGTGAGCCCTTGAAGTTTTTCATCTGTGAATTGCCCCAGAAGGCTGTTCTCCTTTCTAAAGGAAAAAATCACAGGCTGATGTTATAATTTTATTCCTGTGATATCGTATGCAATAATCTGTTTTCAGAAGTATTACATAAACTGTATTTTATCCACAGCTAAACAGGCTTTAACTATTCAAGAGAACATGTTTATTTTAACATCTAGATCTTTTTATTTGCTTATGTAGCGTGAAGAGTGTGGACATTTCTATGCCTTTTGTGACGTATGGTTCTGAAGGGCTTCTCAATCACTTTAGCAGCAAGCTTTAAAAATTTGTTTAGTAGGTCTGAAATATTTAAAACTATCTAAAACACAATTTACACCACTGGATCAATACTTACTGCAGTTTGAACTTGAGTGCTTGAATAGCTAAACTTTCGCAGAAACCTTCCACAGCAAACTTAGATGCAGCATAAACATCATTAAATAAAATACCTGATGGTACAAACAAAACATCCCTTAGAATGTGATTTTGTTCAACATACTAATAGTTTAATTTTAAAAACTCATTTCTACAGTCTTGCTGGGAAAACATTAGAAAAATCCTCATGAATGCTGAATCTAAACACTGATTTTTGCCTAAGTTCTCAAAATTGCTTAGTCTGGGAAAGGATGTTTGACTAATACTTTTCCTCCTCCTAGGCAATGCTGTGATCTCTTTGGATGACATTCTTTTGTAGTCTAAGATGTGGAAGTGTCTGTACATATAATACCATCTGCATTCTTTATCAGCAAGACTTTAATAGACGAACACAGGAGCTGAGTGCAATGCAGGAGATCCGATCATGCAAGAGATGCAGCTGAGTGAGTTAGAAAAAGCACTACATCAATCCATTTAGGTGGAGGGTAAGTATTGTATTAATATAACAACTTTTGCAGATTGCTGTAGGGCCCTCGCTCACTAGAATAATCCAGTTAAGTTGTAAAAATTGAAACAAATACAGCTAGACAGGATGGGACATGAGAGAGGGAGTACCACTATCTGTCAATGAAATTTTACTCTCCGAGTTTTATAACTTTACAAAAAGGTGGTACAGTTGTTCAGGATTAGATTTCATTCTATTATTATTGTGCAGAGTGTAGTAAGCATGTTTGTCTGTTCCCATAATTCCTTCCATTAGGAAAGAGAAAAGTAATGCTAAGCCCTATTCTCCAGATAATAAAAGTAAAACAATAAAATTTTTAAGAAATTGGAGTTTAAGTTAAAACTCTAAAAAAAGATTCACTCTGCAGGTTTTATTGCTAAAATGTCTTGAGAGTAGCTGTGTAGTAACATCCCACCTACATGTATAAAACCCATCAGGTGCTTTTTATAGTTGGAACATCAACATTACAAAACACAACAGTTAGATATGCCAGCTCCTACCTTTTCTTCTTTTAGATAAAAAGAGGAAAGCTTTAAATTTTGAGTACTGAACTCTTAGGTCAAACAAACAAACAAACAAACAAGCTTTACCTTGTATTCCCATAACACTGCTTATTATAACTATATGCCCACTCTTTCTCCTCTTCATGTCAGGCAAAATCTCCTTCAGGAGTCGAACCAGTCCGAAGAAGTTGGTATCCATCACAGTTTTCATTTCATCTATAGTCTGACATTCAATAGGTCCAATGAGCCCCATTCCAGCATTGCTCACTGGGCAAAATGGGAGACAACGGTGAGCAACAACCTCCATAAACATAAACTTGTAATCTTTACTGGAAAGCATTTGAAAGTAAAATGAGGATTAAGGGTTAAATGATCCTTAAATAATCCTTTAAGAAAGGATTAAAAGATGTTATTGTCACTAAAGCTTTGCAAATACACTTGACATTTCCAGATTTCTTTATTTTTAACTATGCTTTTAATCTAATTTAAATTATCATATACTTTGCATTTTTACTACTATATTTCTCATTAGTCCTTTTTTAAAAAAGTTACTAAAGGATTACAGGAAAATGAGACAAGAATTACCTGTATTTGTTTATAATTCAATATTAAGAATTAAATTTACAGCCAATACCCATAAGAATGAACAGAAGTCTTCAAAACATGACAGACTGGGCCATATTGTAGTCCGTTTTCTGTTTTCTTAACATTCATCTCTTCAAGAGGAAATAACTCCCCAACAAACCAAACAAACCAAACAAAGCACAACTTCCATTGATTTTTATTTACCTTCTGGATATTTGTAAGTGGAGAATGATGATAGGACTGGCATTCTGCATTATAACTAGTATGCCAAATTAGAGTATAATACATTTTGCAGAAACAGCCTGGTAAGCACTGCTTTAATAATTAATCAAAATAAATGCAGATCCATAATTTTCTATTAGATAAGATTTAATAGCTGATGGTGTAAGCAATTTCCATTTTACTAAGATATTAGTATTTATTTTTAGCAAAACAGTATGAAAACACTTCTTGTTGAATGTCTTGTAAAGTACAATTTAAATTCTCAATACAAAGTGAAAATATCCTTACTTTCTTTGCATTTGTTCTTTTACTTGCTAATTCCCAAATGCTGTTGCTTTCTTACTGCAAAGAGTTGTTGCTTCATCAATAGAGTAGAAAGTCTTGCTCATGAAAGTGCCAGTTTAGACAAAACTTCTCACATTTACTAAAACTATATCATCTTATCCAAGACACTTCCCTGTGATGAAGTTTCTCCTTTGTAAACAAGGAAAACGAGCCTCCCTACTTCATGGAAGCAGGGTTAGATTTAATCCACTCATGTCTGCATGAAGTCTTAAGATCTTGAACAGAATATACTATGCAATTATTATTACTTTGATAACTTAAAAACTACACTAATGAAACTTCTGCAGGTTGAGATGATGATATATAGAAATCTGGTGTCTATTCATAGCACACACATCCTGTACTTGCCTAGGACATCAATCTTTCTGTCAGGGATACTGTTCACACAAGCTTTGATAGACTGTTCATCACAGACGTCGAGTTGTTTAATTTCGAGGGTTTTGCCCAGCCTGGGACCTGCAGCTTCCTCCAGTGGCTCTTTCTTGGCCAGATTCCGCATTGTGGCATAAACTGCAGCACACCAGAAGCAACAGTTATCAGAAATAAAATCTTTACCGTGTCAGTCTTACTGAGAAGTGTTAAAGAATATTGCTTTTGCATCCAGATCTTAAGCATCAGTGATAGAAACCAGATAAAAACTAGAAGTAAAAAGACTATTTTCAACATATGTTGTCACTGATTTCCCGGAGACTGTTTCTGAAATCTTCAAGAAATTCAAAAGAAGAATTAAACCACAATGCAGTGTATAAAGATAATATTATCACCAAAATTTAAGTAACAGATAACAAGTTATATGGTTAAATTTTTTTTAGGTACCCAAAATCTAATTTTGGATTCCAGATATCTCTTTTTGTTTTAAATCACCATCAACCTGTTTAGTAGACCAACCATAATTTTATATAAAAAGTGGAAGACAGATACTTCCTTAGGTTGAAAAAATGTCTATTTTTTGCAAGCTACTTCTCAAAACAGAAATTAGTTTTAACATTATTGTGGCCTAATTACTCAGAAAGCTCTGAATCTGCATCCAGTCAGTTAGCAGTAAAAAACTCTGAGAGTAAGTAAGGTTGCCATCTATTTTCAATCATAGCAAATACCCTGTTTTGCAGCAGTAAGACAAATCCCAGCCCCTTTGTTCACCCAGTTATGCCTACACAGGGCTGGAATAATGAAATGCGCTTTAAGGAAAAAACTGCAAATTTAGGAACCGTTTACCTAAATTCCCTTCTTTGGTCCTCAAATGGGCACGGGCACGTCCATTTCATTCAACACATTTTAGGAGCCCCAAGCAAAGCTGAGCCCAGCTGTGAATGTGTATCTGAGGCAGCACACTACAGACATCTGCAGCTATTGGCCTTTATGATCCTGTCTTTTCCCGGTGTGTGTGTAAACTTATTCGCTTCCTGTAGTTCCTCAGTTTCAATACAGCTACAGAAATATCAACTGCTTACAGAAAACAGCATACTTTTCACTGTATTGTATTTTCTTGGCAGTAGAAGAGGAAAACTAACAAGAAACAAGTCACCAAGCTGAATACAACTGCCTGTAAAACCACAGAGGAAAAACCAGCACTGTCTTGAACGGAATCTTTTTATCAAGATAAATAACAGATATATGGTTACCTTTAAATCTTTTCTGTTCATCTTTTGCCATTTTTACAGCTAACGCCAGTCCAATCCCTGAGGAGCAACCTGTAATGAGGACATTTCTTCTTGCCATTCTTGAACACTGAGGAGTTCAAGCAAGAGTTCTTCTTCAGAGGAGCAACAACCTAAATGTAACTACAGTATAATGTGACTGGCCTTTAATGTTATCTCCAGCTTCCCTGAGTCAACAAATCTGAAAGTGCACACCTGGACCTTGCATGATTAAGGGATAATCTCCAACTAGACAAAAACAGAAGCAGATGCTCCTGCATGTGTTTATTATCTGCATTATCAACACAGATTATATTTAATACAAAATTTGATTAAACTTAAAAATAAGACATTTGTAAACTACATGGATTTTTTTTTTTAATAGAATAACCAGCTTGCACACTACTGGCAGGAAAAGCCTTGCCACAATTACAATCAGACTGTAGTGTCGAGTCTTCCACTCATATTTATGGAAAGTAAACTGCACCCAAAGTGGGATTCCTCTGCTAAAGCTGTTCAGACTTTCTACATCTACTGCACCCTCCTTGTTCTTTTGCAACAGAATGAAGAATGGATTTCTTCCTGATCCCTTACTATTATGAGTCCTAATAGCCATTACAGAAAAAAAAAAAAATTGAAAAATGGGATGTGGGTTTTGAAAGAGACAAATTGTTGGACAGATTCCTCGCAATTCCCTTTGGCAGTGTTCCCAACCAAGAACAGAGAAGGCAAGCAAGTATACTGGCAGCGGAGAACTGACAAGAAGATGTTGAACAGACCAGCTTCACTATGTGCTTGCTAAGACTGGAATCTCTTTCAACACTTTCGATTCTGCAAATGACAAGATGGAAGTTTAAAAAAAATCAGAACTAGCCTGATGTCTGAGTTTTGGGCCATTCTAGTTTTGCGAAAATATTCCACCAGTTTTGCATGTAAACTGTGGATTAAACACAGGGGCATTTGCACTGGCACTTTGGTGCAATGCATGCTTAACATACAGTAACTGCAGGTATATTACAGAAAGAAACTCTGTGTTGTTTCTGCCCTCAGTGACAGAAAAAAGAAAGACCTTAATAAGCAATTAGCCTTATGAGCAGCATTCAGCTAATTGCATTGCCATTATACCCAGTAAAATGTTTTCCAAGACTCAACAATCCCATGTGATGCAATGCACTTCAGAAAAATGAACTTAGTGTTCCAGGATTTGCAGAGATGTAAATTCATTAGTAATTCAAGAAAAGTAGGACCCTACAGAAACACTTAACTGAAATTATGTTTAAAAAAAAAAACAACAACTCTATCCTTTCCAAAAGAAATAAATTGACTTGAACAGTCTAAGTGGAATTATTAACTTCTCAGGCAAGCAACAAAACAGCACAACATCTAAAGTTAAAGAGAAAATGTAATTATGATTCTGCTTATTTATCAGGTTTGACCCACAGTTTAACCAGTTAAGTTAGTATACAGACAAAATGTTAGTGCAAATGCTATTTAGCTGATTCAGAGATTTGGCAAATTGCTTTTGCTGCTCATGCACATTTATATTTAGTGCATGTAGGAGGAGCAAGCGAGGCTTTATGCAGTGCTAGTTAGTGGAATTCCACTAGTGTTGTGATGCAGCTGTAATTACAGTTTGGTTGTATTTTCCACTTGAAATCCTGGTTTAAAGGGCTTACATGTTCCACTGCTTAAAAAAAAAAAAATCTGTCTGAAATTTGATGCATAGATTTCTAGCCTGAAGGCAAAGTGATGTGCCTAAAGAGAGGAAAAAATAATACTTTAATTTGCAATTATTACATCAGTCAACCTAATTCTAATGTTTTTCCTTTACTATCATGTAGAGAAACATACAGCTTGATGTAAAACATGTAATATATTTCTGTAAGGAACAGTATTTTTCACTACATCATAATTTTCATAATAGCAGAATAAAAAATCTGAAACTGCAGAAATACTTTAGGTAAGTGTATCTCGACCTTGTCTATGGTAGCGGAATGTGTGGCTGGTTTTGCAGAACCACTTGTAGTGTGGCATTTGTGGAACGTGTTTACATAAACAATGAAAGGCCTATGATTGCCCAAGGACTTTGGCACAGGACCACTTGCAGAGTTGCAGAAACACAACAGATCTATTTGCTGGCCAACATACACTTTTAATATACAAAACACTCAACTGAGGCCTAGCATTTAAATTGCAACACATTCAATTCTGTTCCTCTTCTTTAAGTCAAGCAACTTTATTAACTTGATTTTCTGAAGTATGAATCACACATCTTAATGCACATAAATCATGTATGCATTATTCAGACTCAGATTGAGGCTTCAGAACCATATTTGCAGTTTCTGATGCTCATGTAAATAGAAAAGTGGGGCCACCATCCATTCGTACAGCTAAATTGTGTAGTGCTTTTGGAAAAATGGAAATAAATATGTTCTAGAATGCATAGTTATGATGCCATTTTAATCTATGGTAATTTTTGTATAGACTTCTGTTAGGAAAAAAAAAAAAAGCTCAAAGCTCAGAAAGCTTTATGGCCTTGTCCCCTTTGCATCCTAAAGATACTGCTTGGAATAAAGCAAGCAGGTTTTGCCAGTGTCTGTGATCAAATCAGTGTCCTAAACCATCTTACAAACAGGTCAATTTTAATAAGATGTTGTGTCTGCAACACTGCATATGTACAAAAAAGAAGATAAAATATTCCCAAACAAAAAATCTTAATAATACCATAGTGTTTTTAATTAGAAGTGAGATATGAAACAAATACACCATTCAAAATCCTTGGAAAAAGATGACAGCTGAAATTAAATCCTAACTTAAATATTTTTTAAGTATAAAAAAAAATTAATATGTTCTTATATCAAGGCAATAACTCAAAAACAGTTGGAAAAATAAAAAGGGTATCATCTGCTTCAGTACAAATAACTACATTCCTTCTTTAGAAATACAACATTAAAATTTCCTCTTTGAATGCACAATTATGATGCCAGCAGTAGCATTCCTGGTTGTTGTCCAATGGGCAACATTCATTTCTTCACAGTTCTTGCCCCTGAAACAAAGTATCTGTGTTGAGAACCTTCCTTTAAACTTCTGCAATCAAATTATCATATCTAAATCAATTTGTACCAAGATATTACTTTTCATTATTAAGATGTATCTTACCAATTCAAGAAAACTAACAGCAGGTCTCAAGTCCATGGCTGTTTTCTCAAATTCTGACCCCTAGACTGATGTTATTAATGCATTTTTGTCCACTGTTCTTGTAATTGAAGTGCATTTGCTTTCTCAATGAGCACAACTTACAAATTTTACAACACATACTAAGTTCTACCAGATTAAGTAGGAAAATGTTAAGTGGAATATTTTAAGAAATCTTCATATGCAAATCCCTGTAAAAATTTTGTGCAGTTTAAAGGAGCACTGTCTTTTGAAATTGCTCCCCTGTCTAAGGCTTAAGGTTCCATGTTGGATTGCAATATTGTGTTTAAGTTCTGAGCAACTGAAGATTCTAACAATTCAGGAAGTGTTTGTAAAAACCCCACCAACAGTATCAAGGTATCAAGAGGAAGAAAGGTTTATGTTTAGCAATAAAAACAGCAACATGAATGTCAACTGCATTTCCTACAGTACACAGAAATAAATGCAGCCAAACACGGTATGTTTGAGGTTGGGTGGGGCTTTTCTGTTAGTTTTCTAGAGCTTTAGCTTCCTCCCACCCCTGCTTCAAAAAAGAAGTTTACATGCTGGATGTAATTATTCAACAGTTCATTTATAGAAAGAGCATTCAGTCTCTTCAGTAAATGATACATAGCAGCCATGTTTAAATTAACATGAGGTTTTTAAACAATTTTATTTTTCATTTCAGAAGAAACTGGGGTCACAAAAAATTAGTTTGCTATAAGTCCAATCTGCCTTTTTTTTTTTTAATAAAGGAAATTACTTCTATTTCCCAGAAAAATTAAAAACCCATTCCTAATGTTCAGTAAGTTATTTTCAGTTCCTTTAACTGGAATACTTACAGCTTTGAAGGGTGGCAGAGTGCTGAATTGTTACAAGATCCTCACTGAAGATTGAAGCAGAGTAAGAACAAAGAACAATTCAACCAAAAAATCTGTGACCTGGTTATTTCATGAGTCCAAAAAGGGGCAGAGTGGACTAGGACAGACATCAACCCTCTCTAGCAATTCCTCCCCTGAACTAATATATTTGCTGTAATAAGCAGGCAAGGTAGTGTATTAAGAGGAAAAAGAATGAGACAGACTACTCCCCTGGGCAAGACACACACAGCCCCCACCCCTTTTCCCTAGATAGATTAGGCAATTGAGTTTATAGAACTAGGACAGAGAGTTTCTGTGGAAGACTGGTCAGTCATTCTGCAGTGTGTTACTAATGGAGAAATTCTTTTGTTACATCATGTTAATATACACAAAGAAGGAACCACATCACATTCTAAGTGGAGCCAGAAGCCCTCTGCAATTTATTTTGTCTTTTATGCAGAATGCTTCCAAAATCCAATGTTTTATCCACCTCACTGCAATGAAAACAAACTTAAAATTTCTTTTCCTTCACCCCAAGTCTCTAAAGGAACATGACTGGAGTAGGTGTATTTTCAAGCCTTTCTTGTATCATTCTAAGGCCTTTCCCTACATGGTGTTCCTCAGCAAAAACACTAACAAGGCAATTTGTCTGGATAGAAAGGGTCTAGTCAGCAGTTGTACAGGGGCTAGCTAGGAAATTCTTTGCTTCAGAATCATCCCTTAGGAAAAGTTGGCAATATATTAATGATCTGTGTGAATGGTAGCAGCACTCACTGTCCTGTTCTCAAGTGTCATAAACAGCCTAACAGAAAACCAGTCGGGAGAGCTGACACTGCTTTAATGGGCAGTGAAACAACCTTCATATTCAGCTGTTACACAGCCAAGCCCCCATGATCCAGAATACAGATCAAATGCTTTTGGTGACCACACAGAAATAAGCCTTCCCTGATATCTCACCCTAGGGAAAAGAAACACACAAATGCAGCACAGCCAAAGTGGCAGGAGCCATTGGCTTTGGAGTTTACCTCTAGCTGGCAATCCACCTGCACAAAGCCTACTTATCTCAGATCACATTTATACTTGCAGTGACTGATTCATGCACCAAACCAAAGATCTGTATCATTCATAAAGTTATCTATGAAGTTTATTCTCCATTCCCAAAAAACTCTCACTTCTCCTTCCTATAAACATGCTACATCTCAGGGAATGTAATAATTTTTGCAAGATGGTACCTAAATCATGAGATCTCATCATACAGCATTTTGGTTTGCTTCATTTCAAGGAAGACCATGTTGTCCACAGCCAGAAAATCGAGTTACTAAAGATAATCAGTATTCAAATTTCTCCATGGAAAGCAGACAATTAAGAGTGCGCCATTAAATTTGTAATGTTTAAATAATTAAACTGGTTTAACTTCAGGGGATTGAGATTCAGCAAACACCAGGACATAAAATACAAGCATTCTGAGAGAACTAATGACATTTACGCTAAAGAGACACCGTATAGTTCCTTCTAGGCAGGTACAGTAATGGCATTAAAAATTGATGATTCATTGTGTACATTTTACCTTTTCAAGATCTTCTAGGCTATGTTGTTTTCTTTGCTTTTTTTTCTTCAGCTGATTTATTTTTTGGTCTCTCTGGAGCAATTCAAACTCTTTTTCACGAAGCTGATCTTTAGAATGCTGGAGTTTCTTCTCTAAGACCTCAATCTGAACAGAAAATGCAATTAAATCAGAACTGATATTTTACCAAAGTCAGAATGATTTAAAAAAACCCAAAAGCACAAAACAAAAAAACCTCACAAATAACCATCAGTTTTACCACTGACTTTGGATTCCCTTGTCGATTTTTTATTTTGTCAACATCTTCCTTTACCAAAAGAGCAGTTTGGGAGCTATAACATATCAAGTGAAAAAATAACTTTTCAGTTTCGCATTTTTATATCCCTGCAAAATATACAGTTTCAATTGACAAATGAAGTATTTTTGCTGGTACATTATTAAAGTACTCCCTTCCCTCCCTACAATAAGAAACCAGTTTTCATCTTCTAGATTAAACCTGTCCAGCTATTGTGTCCCAGGACCAGACTTTCTCATAAAATTAGCTGCCCTTTGTTAGAGAGACTGGTTTTAAGTGAGAATTACCTTTTTATTGCATTCCTTAATTTCCAACTCTGACTTCTCTAAATTGCACTGTAATTGAATAATTTGTTGTTCCATTTCTCCCCTATGTTCATGAACTGTCATATCCAGCTGTGTAATCTACAGGTAAGAAAGGAAGAAAAGGAAATATTTTATTTTGAATTAGTATGCAGATTTTAAGAAGTAACATTACAAACTATGACAGCAAAATGAATTAAATTAATCCTTTGTAGCCTCAAGAATATTCTCTGGAGTAGTCAGTATAAAACTGCACTCTAGCTATTTTGTTTAAAAAAATAGTGGCCAAACATAAAAAGGAGAATATCAGGAAGAAATCCATAACTGAATATGTTAGGTCCTCATATACAGAGAGCACAAAACTATTTCTCATTTTCAAAGAAATATAATGAGTAATTTATTATACAAATCCACCTTGTTAGAAAGTGACAGATTTTGCCAAACCAAAAAAAAAAAACCCCAAAAAACCAAAAAACACCCACAAACAAACAAACAAACAAAAAACAAACAAAAAACCCCCCCACAAACACAAAAACAAAAAACACACCAAAGGCTGGTAACTGCTGCAGGAAGTGGCTAATTATAAGTGGCAGAAAAAGAATTTTCCCATGATGGGCATCAAATCCTGAAGCCAGACCAAAAGACTAAAAATATTTCAAGTGAGCTACAGAAATTCTCAACCAAGACACCACTTCATATTTAGAGGCTACTTTAGAGCTAATCAAACATGCTCCAGTGCAAACAGGCAAAAGTGTCTATCATCCCCAAACACACTTCAGCACAGCTCTTTCTTCCCCTTGGCAAACATCAAGATGAGAACAGTTGTCTTACAACTTTCTGACTAATGAAGAACTCTGACACGGGTTTGCAGGAGGCTTCTGTTCCATCAAAACAGAACTCTGTGGCCCCTGGGGAAGCCCAACCTGATTTTCCTGGTACCATAAGGCTTCAGTAACACAGAGCTGGTTTTGAGGTTGACTCTGTGGCTGCAGTAACAGTACAGTTTGAGACAATACTTCAAAGCAACCAAACCTAGCGGGCTTTTTATAGGTTATCTGCTACATAACAGGAACAATTGTCAGTAACGTACTTAAAATAATCTGACCTGAGCTGCTCTTTGTTTCAGTTCCCAATTCCTTTCTTTCAGTGCTTGGGCCATTTCAAGGAGTTCTTGCTTTTTGTCTTCAATTTCACCCTTGCAATACCTGAAATTCTCATGTGTTTAATTGCTTAATGCACGTTCAATTGCTTAGCTTCATGTATCCAGCTTGGAAATCATGAGATCTGTTACTTATAGCTATATTACCCTAAACATGAATCAACTAACTGATTGCAAAGAAACAAACCCAAATGGAATCATTCTGTTTACTATATTCCAGGTGGAGATTTCCCAACAACTTCATTATTCAAGTTCTTTAATTGGCTATATCAGGACAACATGTTTTTAAAAAATCTTCTTACAATTACTTCATAGCTTTGGGATTCAGAAAATGATTTTAGCAGATTTTAAAACAGAATTCCTAAAAAAGAATTCAGCACCACTTTTAGAAATTAAAAGTGAGCTGACAAGCTCAAGCATCAAGTTATCTTACAGCTGCAAACCACCTAAAATTATAGAGAGGTGCTAAGAACATTAGAAAAAACCCATCCAAGCTACTTGCTATTCCTAAGGAAAAACTACCACAAGTAAGTTTTCATGATGAAAAGGATATCAGCTTACCTGAGCTCAACTGTTAGATCCATGATAGCAATGTGCTTCTCCTCCAGAGAGGACTGTGCACTTTGTAATGCATCTTGCAATTCCTGAAGCTGTGTTAAAGTGATTTTTAATTCTCCACGGGCATTCTGTAATGCAGACTCTAGTTCTGCTATTTTCTGTAAGGCTTCCCTGTGGCAAGTCTCACTTTGAAGCAGCTTATCTTCTAAATCATTCACTATTTTCCACACACACACACACCACAAAAGACAAAATGCTTAATCATCAGCACGTCAGAGTCTTTATGCAACACCACTACCCAGGAGTATTTGTAGTCATAATAAACTTTCAGTATCAGTATTTTTTAGGACAATCTAGAAAAACAGTCTTATTCTACAAAAACCTTTTAATGGCACCTAAGTCTTTGCTTTGCTTTTATTCAATTCACGACTTGAAATACGAGGATATATCTAAAAACATCTGGCCAAGGAGAAAGCGCAGGGACAAAATAGTAATTGAATACGTAGTGCTATGAAAACTGCAAGCAGAATTGCTGGTATTCCTCTGGTTCAAAACAATGGTACAATTAAATTAAATAGAAGAGAATGGATTGCTAAGCTTATTTCCATAGACTCCCTTGTGGGGTTTTCTGTTTCTTTTTAAGAGCTGAATTTTTGTGAATAGCATATGCCTTTATTAAACATATGTATCTCATTTGCTTATCACAGTAAGAATCTGCATTGCCAGTTTACAGGGAAACTACTTATTCATTTCACCTGGGGTAAAGGTATAATCCACAGAAATAAGAATTTGCAAAGGTATGTTAAAAAAAAGTTTGTGACTTTTTTGTGTTGTGGGGGTGTTGTTTGGTTGGTTTTGGCTTTGTTTGTTTGGGGTTTTTTTAACTATAGAATTACTAATACATTAAAAAAATTATTTTTTGACTCTCATGTACTGGATTATAAAACAGGGTGAAATGGAAAAATGTCTAATACATAAAGAGAAATAGCATAATGAAAGGAAGCCTGAGAAACAGAATAGCCAAATTACCCTCATGTGCCTTTTTATTGAGCTCTGATCTTGCTTCTTCCAAAGTGATATCCAACTGATTTATCTGCACTGCTTTGTTTTCACCATCTTGTTGTAATTGCACTACTTTTTTTTCCATATCAGTAAGTTCATTCTTGCACTGATCCATCTCCAATTTAATCTGCCTAATAGAAGCAACAATGTAATGAAAAAAAATGAACCATTTGTATACCCTTACATGCTCTAAGACAAGGGTTTGTGAATAAAACAGAAATAAAAAAGTCAGGATAAGTAGACTTTTCCTGCAATCAAAACAATATTCTGTAAGACTAGCAAGCTCCCCCAGAATATACTATTTACAGTTACAAGCAAGTTGATTCATTTATGAATTGAACTGCATCATGAAGTGCCATCTTAAAGCTAAACAGGTTGCCAGGACATGCATTAATTCCACTGGAAAGCTGTTGCAGAAACTCATGCCTCTGCTAGTCGGAAGCTTCCCTTCTGATTTCGAGTCTGTGCTCATACAAAGGCTGAAGTGTGTAACTACAGAGCTGAACACCATTTCAGACAGCAATCTTTCTGATCCATGTCTCTGTGCAGAATATGAACCTACCTCATTGTAAAATTCAGTTCATCCACCTTCTGTCTGTTTAAATCTGCATCCTGAGCAGTGAAGCGAAGTTTCTCCTCTGCCTCTCTCAGCTCATCTGCTGCACGTGCTTTCTGCTTCTGAAGCTCTTTTTCCAAAGTGGATACCTGGCAAAAGGTATTCAGAGAGTACTTTTAAATTGCATTCCAGAGAAACATACACCCTTGTCTTGCAACTCACATAATGAGGGTTTTAACACAACAGATGTCTTTATAGTCTGCATATAATTTAAGACTAGAACTCTGCACATTTGAAAGACAAGTAGTTCCTAGTACATACAACAAGAGACAACTTTCTGAATTTAAATGCACCTCTCCTTAATTGCAGCGTAGGGTTTGATTTTCGAAGTACCTAGCCACCCTAATGAGAGCTAGAGTTTCTGATAGCACAGAACCTGGTTTAAGATAAAACAAACCACTAAATTCTTTATTTTAGACATATCTAAAATAATAATTATCAACTCAGTTATCAAAGAAACATTCAGATTTTAAAGGTATTACAAAAACATATCTTTAATTTTCTCTCTTTATGTAGACACTTCTCACCACACTGTACCTGTTGTTCAAGTTTAATCTGATTATCTTCCAGCTCCCCATTTCTAATAGTTTCTTGCTGTAACATTTGCTGATGATGAAGCAAAGTTTGTAGGAGAATAGTTTGTTCACTCATGTCCTGAATATTCTGATCTTTTATTTTTATTTCTTTCTGTAAATAACAAAGCTGAAAAAACATTTATTTTCTGTTACAATAAAACATTTTTATTTTCACTTCCATAGCTATTCTCTCTTAATGAGTACAGAATCACATTTATGATTCAATAAAACTTCTGACTCTGAATTTAGTTGCACTGCAGTTGCAACACTACATAACAGACCTCATAATTCATCACTGAGTTGTGCTTTATAAAGTAGGTTAAGGTAGTGGTAACTTAGCAGTCCCAGTTTTTGATTCTTGCTTTCTAAATATAACTTGTCAATGTTTTAAGAACATACATAAGGGATTTTTAATTTCTAAAATACTTTTCTTTCTGTCAGTTTTCCTTATTTCTCAGAAAGTCCTTGTTTTCCTCTTGAGATTTGGTTCTCAGTCTTCCCCTTCTCTTCTTCCTACCTTTATGATAACAGTCATTCCAATAAAAATCAGGAATTTTGAGTGCCTAACTTGTCCTATGTTGAACAGTCTGATTTCTCAGTGATGAATGCCAGGGGGAACTATTCTAGGGAACAAAAAAAAAAAAAAAAAAAAGGCAAGTATTCTTAAAAAAAAAAAATCAAAAAGAGATTACTAACTGCTCACTCCAAAGAGGAAGAGCATGCAGTCTCTTCATATGTAGTATAAGAACAGACTTTAGGGCTTAGAAAGCAGCTGTAAATATCACAGCCTTATGCACAGCACAGACCACAGATTTCCATCGAGTTGCTCCTGTACAGGGTCTGGCAATCTCTGCTGGACCGAAGCCTCTCTCTCAGCAGGGTGGTGCTGACATGAACAGCCTTCTATATAATTAGTTCACGTGGTTGGGCACACTCACAAAGAAAAATTCATACTAATATTTAAACTCAATTCTTTCTTGCTTTCATGTAGTAGTGGAAAGTATGATAAAACTCTGGGGCTTGAAGTAAACATTTTCTTATGCCCAGGATTTCTTCCCCATTAAGACAGTCGAAAAACAAATTATTATGTGCACCTAAATTTATATTGCAGTAGTGCTCCCTCCATTTTTTTCCCCAAGATAATGCTTTGTTTCACATAATTCTGATTTGTTACTTCTTTCAACAATTCATTTTTCTGGGTGCTTCTTTTTCCTAAGCTTATCCAATGTTTCTTAGTTATGATTTTCCCCTTTACCCTCACAAAATGTGTCATCTTTTCCCAGCTTACTTCCTATTCACAGTACCTGTTGCAAATGTTTTGGCTGTTATTTCACAAACTTTCAGATTAAATCAATCATAACAAGTGTTCTCTGCAATACAGAAGAGTTGTAAAACAAGCTGTTACCTCTTCAGACCTGTCTTTGAGCTGATTTTCAAACATCTCCTTATTTTCCTGTGACTGACTCAAATACATTGCAATTTCTTCCTTACATACCTTTAATGATGACTCAAGTTGTTGTACCTAGTTGGATGCAATAGATCACTTAAAATTGCATGGCATGGTTTATATTAACTAGTCCAAAAATTGTGTTAAAAGTCATCTTTGTATAAAATGTCTGAAAAGCTACATTTTTATCGAAAGAGTATTAAAATAGTCACAGAAGATTATGATAAACTTTAAAACTGAAATAGTATTCAGAAATTAAAATTATTTGTGAAATTCAATTACAATACTTTAGACTGTGTTTAAACCAGATGAGACTACCAGTTATGAGAAGATATTCCAGTATTTGTCAGTAGCTGGAATTTAAAAGCAGACACATGCCCAATACCAACTCATTAATCCATCACAGGTTGTTATATATAGAACTGTATAAATAAATTTGGAATTATCATCATATGTGAGCTGACACACGTTTTCCAAAAATAGCACTCAGATACAAAAATTACACTCTTAATACCATTCTTGTGAGGAAGTTACTAACAGCATGTTTTCCCTTCTGCACTGGGAGACAGTGCTGGACGTTCACCAAAAGGGAAAGGAAGAGCTTTGAGCAATGTCAACACTGTTAATCTCCTTTACCCTTTTAATATTAATTTGAATTTGAGTAATCTCTAACAAATACCTTATAACCTCAAACAAAGAAAAATTATAATGAACAAACCCCCAAAGGTCTTAAGCCATAGTAATTAAGCTTTTCTTAACCATTTGGTTTCAATACTAAGACCTCTCATCAATGAGAATTGTGCTAAATTTAGCCGCAGATTGGCCGATGCTTTCAATTTTGCCATCAGACTACCAGCTTTCTAAATCACACTGGACTGTATGTCTCTCTCCCTACCCAATTTAAGAGATTGTTGAAGAGAAATTACAATGGGTCTTAATTTTAAATCTCTGTAAAACCTCCCAAATACTACAACGCCACTTGGATAGAAAACGGGTCCAACACAAGCTCAGGAAGAGCATGCTAACAGCTGAGTCCCCAGTATCTTCTCCTACTGATACCCTGAAGATTTAATACTGTTTGAAACCTCACTGGGGTAAATCACCACCTGGCACTGGTTTATTAAGATACTGTTGCAAGTGGTGCATGGAAAATATTTATCAGGCAAACACTAGGAAGAGGTACAGACGGTTAAAAACATCACCAATAGTATAGCATTATATATATCTAAAATATAGGCCATACCTAAACAAAAAAGATACATTAGCTCTATTAGACAAGGTTGTACTTTTAAAAGTACAATAAGCACAAGTTTGTCCTATTTTTAACTACAATAATTTTACAAAGCAATTAGGCATTGCATAATCTCTTACTGTAGGTTTCATCATAATTGTTTTAATTAAAAAAATGAAACCAAGCCAAAAAGAAACAACAGAAAAAAATGGAAATACTTCAGCTCAATGACTTCTGAAATATTACCTAAGACAAATTCCTATAAAACATTTTTTCTGTAGAGGATAAAAGGAAATATACCATCACTGCAAACTTCAAAACTATTAATTGAAAATAACAAAGAACTTATTAACTTTGATTGTTTCTTCTGTTAAGTGACTTTCCAGCATCTTCAGTCCTTGGTCTTTCCTGACATTTTGATTTTCTATTTCCTGTTTGTACACATATTTTTATTCAAAGGAACAAAATGTAAATATAGTAACAGTAATTTAATAAAAACTCATATTAAGCATTAAGGAAAAAAACCCAGATCAATGTACTTAAAACACAATTGCTTCTATAATGTATTTGTGTACATGATACTCTGAAGTGAATTTGGTTCCTGACAGATGTCCCTTCATATTCTGCAGCAGCAGGCATTATCAGACTAGAACATTCTTGGTTTTCCACCTAGTGCAGAATAGATGCAACTTTTCTTTATCCCGATCTGTTTCCTTTGATCAGAGCAAGAAGCCCAAGGGGCAAACCACAGACATAAAGAGAATGTTGAGACAGAAAATAATCAAAGGCTACTAAAGTTTGTACAACATATAGTAGTAGTAGCAGTAACTGGTGACTACACTAGATTCAGTCAATTAGTCAAACAAGAATTAAAAAGCAAAACCATAAGCATCTTTAATTTTCCCCAATTTTCCCATGTATTTATGGATGTGCTTTTCATTATTATTATTAGTCACTTGTTCAATTTGCATAAGAGCCAACCATACCTCTATGCTTCCTGTCAGCAGCCCATCCAATGATTCAATGTGATGAAGCTGTTTATGTATAACCTCTTGTTGTAAAAAAGAAATTATTTCCTCTTGTTTAATGAATTGTTGATGTTTCTTCTCCAGCTGGGTTTGAAGCTGTCCATAAGTAAATCATAATTTATTACTTAAATAAGAATTTTTGCATCTAAGTGTTCTATTCACCCATCACTTTTCTAATGAAAAGTACATACAGTCTTGCCACCAGCAGTATTACAGTCTTAGAATTATTAAGAAATCCCAAACACTTAAATCCCAAACATCTTAAATCAAGAGGAGAATCAAGAGAATGAGGACAGAGTGTAATACTCTGTCATCAGCCAAGACATGCATACATTCTTTAGTGAAGGATGATAAGTTTCTTGAACAGCTAGAAATAGCCACAGTTATATTTCTAATCACGTGAACCAACAGAATTCTTCTTCAAAGACTGAAAAACCTGCCAGCTATTCTCCCTGAACACAGATGCTCATAAGGCTCAAGCTGGCAGAGGTTCAGCCAACAAGAAAACATTGTTAGAAGCTGTCATGGTTTAAACCCAGTAGGCAATAAAGCTTCACTTTTTTTTTTGCTTTGTTTGGAGCAAAGAACAACAGTACTCTTCCTAAGTCCTTACTTCTCTTTAGTTGAGCAGAAAAGATGATATGAATATTTCAGAGGGAAAGTCATGTAGAGTTAGATGGAAAATGGAGTAAAATCAGGAAACCTAGGGAGAAGCACGAGCTTTTTAATATAACTTTTCAAATGGACATGTCTCACAATTACAAGAAAGACAAAGAAATTAACATAGGAAAAAGTTACCAGTATAACACTCATACATATTAGCACACAAGGTCTTACTAGTTCAATTTGTTTCTTCATCTCTTTGAGCTGCTCCAGATGAACCAACTTAGCATTTTCAAAAGCAGAATTTATTTTCTCATGTTCTTCACTGATAGTTGCTTCCAACTCATGAATGCGTCTGCTTTGTCCCTGGGAAATGGCAACAACATTAAAAGTACAATAAAAGTAGAGAAGATCAGTAGAAGCAGCCCCTACAGAGACAAGGTGTCTGCCAAGGGGGACTATGGCACAGATAACAAAGATAAGAAGAGATTCTACCCTCCCATGGAGAGATGGCATCTTTAAAATATCATTTTGAAGATTTTTTGTCACAGGTCTACATGTATTTCACTGAAACAAATGGCAATGCTACAACTAAAATCACTGCACATATCCAAAGGAAAAAGTAACGTGTCCATTAATAACTTCCCACGTTCAAAGGCAGGGAAAAAGGAATGTTTTCTTTGAAACAAGATTCAGTTTTTAAAGACTGCATACCCTAAAACTGCACAGATTATTTAGCAGATCTGAAAGTCCATCCATTTTGAATATATGAAATACTACTGTTAAGTTAAACTTTAATCTCCACTTATGTCTTTTTACATAAATGTAGTTTCTCACTGAGAACATTTTACCAGGAGCTCCTGTTCCAACTCAGCATTTCTTGCTGCAGCTGTGGAATAAGCAATAGTCTTTTCTTCCAACTGTTCCTCAAGTGCAGAAAGTTGAGAAGATTTTTTTCTTATCTGAAATTAAATATTGCACTAAACAGCATGTAAACAACTCTTAGGGGTTTATTCAAGTATTTGCATATACTTTCTTATCACGGGTTCCATTTTAGGTACTACTATAGCATTTTTAATTAATTGTTTGTTTTGTTGATCTTATATGTTGATTTTATTACTTAAAGAGAAAGATTCAGGACAATTTACCTAAAATTTATCCAATTAATGATAACTGTGAGTAAAATAGCTATTACAGATTTATAATATTTATGTCCATTATTAGGAAATACTGCAAATCCTATTATGCCAAACTCTATAAACACATAAGCATTTTAACTTTTTCAACCTAAGATGAGCTGAAGACTAATTTTTTTCATTTGTGACTCTCTGGTAATGATGATTATTTCTGTCAACTGTACTAACATTTAATGAGGAAAAATACAAGTGTATTTCAACATCTATTTCCTAAGATTATACATTAATTAAACCATACCAAAGCAACAAGACTGAGCATAGTTTCCACATAACAAATCAAAGTAGCAGGAGAAAAGCCCACTACTACATCAGCTTTAAAACCATAATTCCAACAGCTAATAAGTTAAAGCTGCTATCTTTAATTTTTTCTGCTTGCTGAAAAGTTTAGTTCAGATTTTTCTCAAATAAACCAGATTTTAAAATTAATATGGCCATTACAGTTAACTGAAGACAATAACTACTGGTCTTCATTATCTTTGATTACTGAAATAAAGAAGAAGTGACATTTTTTTTCAGTGCTGCTAAAAACTTACTTCTTTCTCTAAGCTACTAGTTTTTGAAGCCTTCTTCAGTAGGTCTTCCTGTATGATTTGGAACTGACTGGTCCTTTGAGCCATGCTGGTCTTCAAAGAAAAATTTTCGTCATCTGCTTTGGTCAGTTTAGTGCGTAACTCTTCTATCTCTTTCTGGAATCTTTGCCTCATCTTTTCAAGTTGCTTGCTTATAAGTTCCAACTGTTGGCATTTTCTCCTCTCTCAAAGTAGAAAAAATAAATTTAAGATTAATTTACAAAAGTACATACAAACCTATAATGTAACAGAAAGCTATGATTCATGAAAACAAATGAAAAAGCCCCCAACAAACATGAAGAAATGAAGACAGCATCATTACATATATAGGTGCCCTGAAGTAATTTCTTGGAGCAGTCCTGATAGTAATCACAGAAGCAATGGCAAAAATACTGCAACAGCAGGTTACAGAGAAAAGTATCAACAAAAACATGGAGACCTTAGCATAACCGGCATAAAGAGAGAAATACATGGGTCCGTTTCAGCACAACTCCTAGCTCAGTTATTGCTGAACAAGTAACTTAACTAGCAAAAGAAAGAAGAATACTGTGCCTGGAGAACATGACAGTTTCCAAGGTGGCAAAATGCTCACTGTTCAAACAAACCATACCTCATAGCTCACAGAGATACATTTAAAAAATAAAACTATAAAAACAATTTAAACCCCACCAGAACATTTCTGTTCTGTGGATTCATTAGACAGAACTGCACAGCTATTTCAGAAAGCTTACCTCCTTGACTTCTGATCAATTTGACAGGCTCTGTTTCCAGGCCACATAACCTGCTATTTCCTTGTCCTTCATTATCATTAGACAGATGCTCAGCTCCAGTACGGATAGTTAAGTTTGCATGAGGCTTTTGAATTTCAGCTTCTTTCATTGACAGTTTAATGCTATTATAAAGGAGGAGACAACTATTTAACATTCTTTCTACATGCTAATTCTAATATCACCTTATTATCTGCCTAATCTTGCCATAATTCAGTAACCAGAAAGTTATACCTTAGGTCTGCAATCAAAGGTTTACTTGATTCACAAGACTCAGAGATAACTTCTTTTGTTGAAGAACTCAAAAGCTGGTGTTTGAAATGGTGCCATTGAAACTAAAAGTTAAGGGGAAAAAAAGATCAATGAAAAATCAATTTTATATTGCTTCACAGCATGATTACTTAAGGTATTATACCAACATATAAATTTTAAGACACATATGCCAGAATGCTACAAGTTTGGATAACTTGATTCTTAAAATTATTCAATACATAATACACTTCTAAGGCTGTATTTGTTACTGTACCTCTTCAGATGTACTTGAAGACAACTGAGAAATAATGGTTTCTAGTATGTTGAGCTCTTCCCTTGAATCCTCAATTTCTTGATGACATAATTTCAAGTGGTTATGTTGCTGTGCAGTAATTGCTCTCAGCTCTGCATTTTCATTTATTAGAGCATTTTGCTCTTTAAGCACTATTTCTTTTTCAGAAAGTTCACTCTCAAGCTTGATGATCTTCTGATCAGACCGACTCAGCATTGATGTCATTTCAGTGTTCTTTGCCTCTAGAGTCTTAATTTCTTCCTTTGTGCTATTATTCTCTTCCTTTAATTGCCTAAAAAGGCATTTAAAAGGTATAGCTCAACATAGAGGATTTTCAATATTAGAAGTACCAGAACACACCATAGCTGCACTGTTTTACTACTTTCCTGCCTCTCAAAAATCTAGGCTTAGCTCTATACGAAGGACAGAAAAGTTTTCACTGCTTTACTAAGTTTCACTGTTCCTAAGGAGCAAGGTGTAAAGTGTTACCAGCAAACAAAACGACTAGAGAGTCAACAACTTCTCTTTCTTAAGCAACTTCATGAAGTTTTGAGCACTGCCAGGACAGTCACTGGTAGGAAACACAGCAAACGGTTTTAACTGTGCAGAAGGCAGGACAATTTAGGAACAGGATAAATAACTGTATAACAATAAGTAAAATCAAAATGGATGAAGATACTGAGCTAACCTATCATTCTGTGAATAACAACAGAGGGAAGGGTCCCATTTCTCCATATCTGCTTGTACACTGAGACAACTGTATTTTTAGCTTATCTCAAATTATTTTCTTTTCTGGGTACTTGTTGGTTTACCAAACTGAATTAGCTCAGCAAAGGCCCTGGTGAGTTTCAAACCTGGTGTAACTGAGCAGAAAAAAATAGAACAGTCAAGGAAAAAAAAAAAAAATCAAAAGCAGAGACCTATTAAGCAGGCTCAAACTCATGGAAAGGTGTTCACACACTGCCCACTCTTGCCAAAATGGTCTAAAGCACAACAATTTAGACAGGAATGTGAGTGTGGACAAAATGTCCGTGCAACAACTCTAAAAACAATCAGCTGATGGTTGTCTACCTTCATTAAAGTAATGAGGGAATTACAAAGGACTGCTGAAAAAGGGGGGTTCAGCTTGAAACTAAACATATAAAGAGCATAAAAAGTTGTAAGTGGGAAAAGACCTTTGAGTTGGGACAGAAAGCATCAAAACTAGGTCTGACCATTCCAGAAGCTGCAGTCAGCACCACAACCTCCACTGCAGCCTGAGTGCAGCCTCCCCATTGGATGCCAAGGGTATCCTTCACTCCAGCCAGGGAACTCACATAGGGGCATTAGCAGGGCACAGGCAGCAGCACAGGAAACAAGAGTACCCACAGAGCACAGGCAGCAGAGAGAGACCAAGGGAATCAGTGTTCCCAGAAGGCTTGGAGGGGGTGGCATCTTACTGGGAATGTGTGGCAGCATGTGGGATTAAAGCATTTAAGGATTACTTATAGAAAATAATGTAGAAAAAAAATTATTGGTTTGAACTGCATGAATGGAGCAGCACATTCACAGTGACAACTGTAGCATGCAATTCCTTCTCAAAAAACTGTACAGAGATTTTTAAGAGCCCTTGCATTACCTTAGTTGCTCTTCTAGGATGTTTAGATCCTTTCTGTAGCTGATACACTTTTCATTCAACTTCTCTTTTTCCTTTTCACAATTAATTAAACGTTTTCCCAAGACTAATTCTTCAGCTTTAACCTTAAAAAGCAATTTTTTTCATTACTGTACAACAATAAACTAAGCTTCCATGACCAACTGGCTATTTTTAAAAGAATACTATAAACACTACGCTCTTTCTTTTTTGTTCTTTCTGGTAAGTCTGTAGGTAATTCTATTGCTCACTGTTGTGAAGAAAAGGGGCAAAGAAGTTTTCTTCTTCTGTCATCTGGGAAAAAATTAATTGAATATTTTAGCATATAAATTTTAAGACACATATGCCAGAATGTTACAGGTTTGGATAACTTGATTCTTAAAATTATTCAATACATAATACACTTCTAAGGCTGTATTTGTTACTGTACCTCTTCAGATGTACTTGAAGACAACTGAGAAATAATATTTTAGGGCATATTTGTGGTGGGCAATCTCCTTCCACATGGAAAGAATTCCAATAAAAAGAAATTCTCAGTCAGAGGTAACTGTCTCAGACCTGTATTTTCTCCTCCCACAAGGGAGGAAGTATTAACAATCTGATCACTGGCACTTTGGGAGATGATTTCATCTTCATCTTAGCTCTCCTATAGCTCATGTTTTATTGAACAGGTCAAACATATGGAGTAAAAAGAGTTCTTTTGAAAGGATCTTATATGTTTAAAATGTAAAATTCCCAGCTGGCAGGTAGGGGACAGAAGAAACAACAGCAGTATTAGGATATTTTAAAGATGCAGACTGTCCAGACTGTGCAAAGACAGTGTAAAACTGTATAACTGAATTTATCACCACAAATAGTTGCTCACCCTATCCTGTCTCTCTCAGGACTTTGCCACCCACAAGCAGAAACGAATGACTTACTGGTGAACCTGTTGCTGTTAGCTGCCTAGTTTATTGGAAGAAGGAAAATCTTAATAGCATGGCAAAAACTAGTGAATAAAAAACTCACCTTTTCTAATTTTTCAGTTATTTCTGCTTTATACTTTTTGAAAGCTCTTGTCAGCTCCTCCACATTCAACAAAGCTTCATTTCTTTGCTGTTGTGCTCTGCAAAGCCAAAGCAAACCAATTTCAAAAACCACAAATTCCAGCACAAATTATGTAACTACCTCCTCCATTACTAAAAACAATTATTAAAGTAATTGCTCCAGGTACTTCCTTTCTTCTTCCAATTTTCCAGGGCACAGATATCATGGGAGAAAATGCTCAAAGGAATAACCCAGACTCCCTACTATTTCCTTTAATCACCACACCCCTGCCCCTTCCCCTGTCATTACCCTCACTAGGGAAGAAGTTGGAGCAGTACCCTCAGGTGTGCAGTCTGTTCAGGACACCCAACACAGGCACACAAAGAATTACTGCTGCTCAATAACATTCCTCTCTTCCACTAAGGGAGCTGTGGGCATGGGGCAGTGCCTCCTCTAAGTACAGCCAACCCTCAGAGCGGTGTTTCTCAGTCCGAGGACCACCACCCATCTGGAGATGGCACAAGTATTCAGAGAAGGGGATAAAAGGATTTCAGAATAACAAAACAGTGTTAGTCTAAAGTGCTTCAGCTTCCCTGGCCAAAGAATAGTAAGCTGTGGCAATCAATGATTAAAAGAAAGCTGTAATAATTGCTAACACTAGCTGTAACACTCGCCTTTAACACCTGGCAGAAGCTCAGCTTCTCTGAAGCACCAAAATATTTACATTTGCAACGAGTAACTAAGTACAGGTAGTTCCAACCCCACATGGTCTGAATGGTGGTCATAAAGCAACACATGCAAGCCCCACAGTATTTCCATTTGTCTTGCTATAAGAAGGTTAGAGGTAATTTTATGGGTAGATACACAAACCAAACAGAGTTTCAAAAGGTTCAAGAAATGCTTTGCCAAGTAATCAGTTAATTTTTGCCCCAGTAGTTAAATGAGTAGGGCAGATAGGAATCTTTTTATTTATTCCTCTCACTTTTTTAAAATGACATTTTGGAAATGATGGGACTGTACATGGTAACTTCTAACAGTCAAAAGAAATTAGCTAACCCTCCCAGTAGCCACAGAGCCACCAGGCTAAAGGAGGCAATAGTAAAGGAAAACAGGGATGGAGATGGAATTACAACAGTATTTTCAACGGTACCATATAGACAGGTAAGATTAAGGGTAACAAAAATGTTCTCTTGATTAAGTTGTGCTTTTATCACTTTCCTTGCACCAACCCCAAAAATACAGCACTCAGTACTGCTGGATACTGAGCATGGATTGTAGGTTCTTGCAAGACAAAAAACAAAAGCAATTCAGTAAAAATATATTCTAGACACTTTTCAGTCTCCACTGCAGTACATCTGTCCTGAAGGAAAAAAAAGCAGCTGATAAGCTGGTAACTAGTGTACAGAATCAGTCTGCAATTACCAACTAATTTCAAGATTTTAAATGTGCCTGTTTAAATAATCAGTACCTTCACATAGAATTTCCCCTTTCTTAAAAAATAACATCCCTAAAGCAGAAAAGTAATTTGATTCCACAAAATAAATATCAATGGAAATAAGCACTTACTTATTATTCTGTATTCCATTTATTAAAATGACTTAGTACCTCTTTCCTTGCTTGGTCCGTTCAATTAACTCCATTTTCAGATTTTTATAGCCCTTTTGATATCTTTGCAACATGTTTTCTCTTTCCATTGCTGTTTTCCGGTTCTGATCTAGTCTATCTTCTGCATCCCTAGCAAATAAACAGAGCATAATTAAAAAAATAAGAACTTTTTTGCGAAGAAAATATACTTCTATTGTTCTTTTCTGCACATGATGTTTGAGAGGCACTAGTCAAACACACAGAAACTCTGTAGACTAGGCTTGGAACACCCACAGTCTCCAGACTGTGAAATGAAAGTTTCAGACCCCAGATTACATGACTCACACAGTACTAGTAATTATGTCATCCCAAAAAAGAGGCTGGACTAGAAAACAGACAACAATAAAACATTGATTTAAAAGTACACTTATTACTTCAGAATTTTATCTTGAGCTGAAACTTCTGCTTCCAGGTTTAAAATCTGTTCTTCCAACTTCGGAACACTGACTAAATGTGTGCCTAAAGTGGACTCAAGATACGAAATCTGAAATACAAACATAATTGGGGTTGAATTAACAATTGCATATATATCTTTGAGTGAGACAGGTAAGAACCATTTGCTTACTGAATGCCAGTGCTCTTAACCCTACTGTAAATTACCTTTGTTCATCTACACCAACTGACCTCCAATTTTCTGCTCATTTAACATCCCTTCCAGTTTCAGTGATATGCTGTCTAGCAGAGGGATTTCTTTATACGTCCTGTCTTTTGCTTTTCCCAAAAAGTTTATATTCAACTATTTCTTCTTTCAGTAAAAGGCAGTCAAATGTTTTGTTTGTCTATTTATTTGTACTGTCTTGGAGATAACATTTCTCAAACAAAAAGCACTAAGCATAGCTATGTTTTATTAACATTACATACAAACCAAATATAAGAATATATTTGTCATGAAACAAACCTGTACAGACAAGCGTATACTAAATCAGTAATGATTTATTAGATATACTATTTCCTTCTAAACCATCTTCACTTATTAAGTTATTAATTCAGATTAATGAGATCAACTCTTCATTTCCTAGGCAAATGACTACTGTGGCATTATTATTCACGTTAATCTCAATGTAGCTCAGACATGTGAATGTACAGTATTAAATACATATACTGAACTATTTTCTTTCATAACGTATTTTTCATTCTATGGCTTACTGGCTTTAGACTAAAGTTTGGAACATGAATAGTTAGAACTCATAATTAATACAGTTGTTTTGCTCATGGAAAAATAGATTCCAAAACATTCTGTTCAAGATTAATACTGAATATTAAATACATACTAAATATTAAACCTAGACTAAGACAAGACAAAAAAATAGCATATTCTGTTTGGAATTATAAACTCCAAAGTCACGGTCACTGGGAGGTTTGGGGGGGGTTGGGGTTTGTTTTTCTTTTTGATGAATATGCTAAAGATACATACTTTTGTTTTTGACTGCATCAATTCAAAGTTCATTGTTTCCACTCTGTTCTTTAGGTAGTGGTTCTGAGAAGTCAAAGATGCATTTTGCTCTTGAAGGACATCCAGCTTTTCCTGAAGACGTTCATATTCTTCCACAGTTTTATCCAACGTTGTGGATACTGAGTAAGACTAGCCATAAAAATATGGTTTTATACACACACACACACACACTTATATATGGATACATAAGCAACATACACATCATAAAATCATAAATAGTTTGGGTTGAAAGAGACCTTTAAAGGACATCTAGTCCAACCACCTTGCAATGATCAGGGCCAACTTCAACTGGACCAACTTGCTTAGAGCCCTGTCCAGCCTGACCTTGAATGTTTCCAGGGATGGGGGAATCTACCACCGCTCTGGGCAACCTGTGCCAGTGTTTTACCACTCTCATAGTAAAAAACTTACTTGTTACACCTAATCTAAACTGACCCCCTTTCAGTTTAAAACCATTACCCCTTGTCCTATTGGAACAGGCCCTGCTAAAAACTTTGCCCTCATCTTTCTTATAAATCTCCTTCAAGCACTGAAAGGCCATAATGGAAACTTAGCAAGAAAACCATATTGAAATGATATTATGTTTGAGAGTGCTCAGTTGATATCATTGTCCAATGCTACCGTGTATCTGCTCCAAGCCCTACCAGCCAAAAAACATCCAAAAACACAGCAAAGATTAGAAAAACAAAGTAATAATAATAAGTAATAAAGAGCAATAGTTACTTTGGGTTTTCTTTGAAAATCTTGGTGAGATGTTTTACCAGAATTCTTCTTGGAGTTGGAAAAGCCCTGACTGTTGTAATTAGGCTGTACAAAATCCTCCAGAGCGAAGTCTGTCGCCTCAGCAAAGCAGTGGCTGTAATGTTCATTTGTACTGGTGTTAGAAGGGAGAGTAAGTTACTACTCCAGTTTTTCTTTTTTAAGATGCCTACTAAGGTTGTTTATTCAAGACTGTTTAAACGGAAAGCACAAAAAGAGCTAACTGCAGTAATCGATTACACTGAACAAGACAGATTCCCTATGAAAGACAGGCAGTTCTCATTCCCAAACACACTCATACCTGGAAAGCTCTTTCTCTACTGTTTGTAAGTTTTTTTCAGTTCTCTTCAGCTGATTCTGTAATGACTGAACGTTTGCAAACAGGTCTTCATCAGCACTTTTAGAGCAAGTCCACATAGTACATTCCATTGGGGCCACACATATAGCTAAAATCATATTTAATATTAAAACGCTGTTAAACATACGTGAAAACTATTTGCAAATATATTTTTAAAGATACCAAAAGAAGGTGGAGACAAAAATACAAAAAAAACCCCCAACTTTTTTCTTTCTAAGACAAACCACAAATTTCCAAATGTAAAGGCACATTTCACACACTACCTCTTCCCATGTTCACTAGATAAAAATAAATGTACAAATTTCCTCTTTTGAGAAAAGGAGTTCTGTATGCCTTCACGAAGCACGAAAAGCTTCGCGAGTTGTCATGTGGGAAAACTGGAAAAGCCCGCTTTACATTAGTTGCCAAAACTCCCTCACACAGCGATCGCGGTGAACTCGGAGCTCCCGGAGAGTCCGACACGGAACGGCGCACACGCCAACGCGCAAAACTTGCCTCGCTGCCAGAGACCGGCGAAACGACAAACGAAAGCAAAACGTCCTCGGGCGGACGGGCCGCACCGGGCGGAGCGGGGGGAGCAGCGCCGGACGGAGAGCGCCGCGGGACCCCCGCCAGGGGCCGGGGCTGGCGGAGGGCAGCGGCACGGGGCGCTGGGAGGGCCCGTACCGGTGTGATTCCCGGTGCCGGTGCCGGAGCGGCCCCGCCCCTCTCCCGGCACGGCCGCGCCGGGGCCGCCCCGACCGCGCTCAAACCGCGCGCTTCCCTCACGGCGCACGCGCGGCCCCGCCGCCCTCGGCGCGCTGTGGGCGGGGCCAGCGCGCGCCGCCGCGGTGCAGTGTGGGCGGGCGGGGCGCGGCGCCGCCGCGGCTGCGATTGGTGCAGAGGGGCGGGGGCGGGGCTGTCCCCCCCTCCTTCGGCCCCGCCCCCCGAGTGGCGCGCGCGGGGCCGGGGCCGCGATGGCGCCGCGGGTGCTGCTGGTGCCGCTCGGGTGTCTCGCGCTGCTGCTGCCGCCGCCGCGCGCCGCCGAGTTCAGCCCCTCCCTCGACAGCGACTTCACCTTCACGCTGCCCGCCGGCCGCAAGGAGTGCTTCTACCAGCCCATGCGCAGGGACGCCTCGCTGGAGCTCGAGTACCAGGTCGGGGGGGGAGGACGGGACGGGACGCGCGGCCGGGGCCGCCCCGGGAGGGCGGGGGTGTCCCGAGGGGAGCGGAGGTCCCGCATCCCGCCGTGTCCGCGCCACTGACGGTGCCCCCGCGCCGCGGCTCGGCCCGGCCCCGCTTCAGGCGCTCCGTCCTGCCCTGCGGGGCCGCGGCGCTGCTGCGGGATCCGGGGGGGCCGTGCCTGCCCCGAGCGGCGGCCAGACCCGGGAGGGGGAGCCCCGCCGGCTCCCGCAGAGCCACGCTGGAATCGTACACTGGTAAAAGCTCTGCCTTGGGAGGAGAAAATTGCTTTAACGGCCTTTTGTAGTTATGTTGGTAGATTTATTTTTTTTTTAACACTTTCCAAGATCTCAGATCGCCGTCCTTTAAAACGGCAGAACGTAGGAAGTTCACGGATGTGACCTTTAAAGAGTAAGGAACATTGTGCTAATGCACAGAGCCCCTACTTGCCTGTCTTTGTGGTGATATTAAACACCCTTCATCTCGGCGATGAAAGTTTTACAAAAACAGCCCTGTTTAACTAGACTGAAGTTAATATTTTGATGCCCTTCTTGGGAAGAGTTGAGTCTCACAAATATGTCTGGGAAAGATTTCGGTCCGAGGCCTTTTTTCCCGTCCATAAAACAAAGACTTTTTTCCAGTAGAATAGGTACAGTGTGGGAAGCTGCAGTGAATATTTCCCCACCCTGCTGCTGTGTCCGGATCTGGCTGTCTTTCCCCCCATCCTTTTTTCCCCCCTCTGCTTCCTAACTGGAAGTACAAAGCTGAAATTCCTGATTATTTTCTAATTTCTAATATTGTTACACGCAAAACTGAGAAAGAATGAAAGACAGATGTTTTCAAGCTTTGTTCAGAGCCCTGTCTAAGCAAAACAGAAGTTTATTTTGCACTGAGTTGGATTTCAGAGAGAGAACAAATGAGTATAACAGTGAATTTCTTTCTACTCGGGCATAAATGTCTTAGCACTACTGCTAACAGTAATGATTCATCTTTCTATTTCAATGTTAGAAAAGGAACTCCGTAAGTTATTGGAAACTGATTTATTTTGTACTTAATTATGTTAGTGGCTAAAGGAATATTTAACATAGCATGCAGGTAATTCTCCTAAGACATAAGGCATTAAACACTATGCTGGTACAAAGTTGTTTTTCTGGGTGTTTTAAGTGGATCAAAGCCCTAAAGGTATGTCCCTGTGTGTGGTTTTTCAGCTGCTAGCTACCAATTTCCCTTGTCCTTCATCTTTTTTTCTGGTAAGTCTCCAGTGTTCCTTTGAGTCAGTGTAAACTTCGCCCTCCATTTCAGCAGGGCCAGACTGCTATACTCAAAAAGCTCGCTGGAAAACAAGCAAACAAAAAAATCCCCTAGCGTGGACCTAAGTAATGTCATAAAAATGATCCCTGTCTGCCCCCTTATGCAGTTAAGAGAATTTCTACAACACGACAGATGTGGTGATAAAACTGTAGCCATGTTATACAGTTAAAACAGCACAGCTTTGTAATACTGTATACACTTCTTACGAGCTTAGGAAGCTAAATGCCTTCAATTCCTCCTACCTTGGGGAAAAAAAGAATACCCTGGCAGAGTTCAGACCTTAAATCTGCATCAGAAGGTGAGAAGGTCTGTGATACACCTTTGATTGGCATAAGAAGTCTGGTCCTGCCTTCTACACTGTTAATTCACCCAACAAAGAGATCTGGGGGATGACAGTGCATAGTGTTCTTGTACAAATCTATATGTGTATGTACCTCCAAGTGACTTTTGTTATCAAATTTCTGCCACTGAACTAGTGCTGGTACTTACCAATCAATTATGTCTGCCATAGAAAGGCCAAATTTAGGCATTTGTTGTTGGTATTTTTACAGGTTGCCCATTGATAAAACTCTGTGCATTCTCACAAATATTTAGGGAAAGGTTCAATATAAGCCCAGCCTAGCAAATTGGATTATATTTAAGATTTTGAAACTGCTAAAATGCTTTTGGGTTGAACCAGTTTTTAATCTGTTTCCAGTTAACTTGGTGTGGATTCATACAGACAGATTAGTCTTTCAGATTCTTTATGTGTCAGTTCCCTTACCTAAAAACGTTTGCCCTCTCTAAAAATGTTGCCATCAGCAATGCAAACAGGAATTCCACTGGTTGGAGCTTCATTTTTTGTTTGTTTCGCAGGTTCTGGATGGAGCAGGATTAGATGTTGATTTTCATCTGCTGTCCCCAAAAGGTGAAACTCTGGTTTTTGATGAAAGAAAATCAGATGGAGTTCATACGTAAGTTTAAAAAACTCAAACTCGGAAGTGCTACATATGAAGTACTTTTCTGGTTTCTTTAACAAATATAACTAAAATAAAGATTGAGTACTTTTTATTCCCGAGTATTACAAAAGACTTTCTAATAGGACAGTTTGAGAATACCAACTTTCTTTTATAAACACTGAATGCTTTTTACATGGATTGTACCATGAAGCAAAGGATATTTTTGTTTTAAGGGTAGCTGTTAAGGGTCAGTGAACAAAAATAATTATTGTGGAGTTGAAAAAGGTCTCCACATCTACTACCAAAAGATCTTGTCAGTCATATAAATAAGAAGCTAATGTCCCCTATTTTTCCAATCCTTTTATCAAAATATGTAATAATTGTTGTAATTTTACTATAGGTTCATTATAGGGTTTTTGTAGTGATTAAAAATAATTCAAAATCCCCGAAAAGAAAAATGCTGTCTTCATGATTTTGAGCCTTTAGAGCCAGTGGGATTGTTTTGCTGTGACTGTGCAATCTGTAAGATGTCTTCAGAGTTCTTATTTTTATACAAAAAGCATATTTGGTTATTTTGAAGTGCACAATTTTCAGTCTTAAAGGGGAAACTTTGCTTACAAAAACTCACTTTTTGAGAATCAGAACAGAAAGTATAGTTAATTTAATCACATTTTGCTTATATACACAGAGTGGAAACAGAAGATGGGGATTACATGTTCTGCTTTGACAACACATTTAGTACCATTTCTGAAAAGGTAATTTTCTTTGAACTGATCCTGGACAATATGGGAGAAGATGGACAAGATCAGGAAGACTGGAAGAAGTACGTTACAGGCACAGATCTCCTAGATATGAAATTGGAGGATATTCTGGTTAGTATTGATCTTGAATTCTTTTCCATGTAAGAACATCTGGAAAAAAACCTCAAGTGTCATGTAGCCATTCTGCCTTGGTCTAGTGTGTCATCCTGGAAACTATTCCAGTTACTAATACAGGAAGCTTAGCACCATGGGTCCCTTGCTTACAAACAGAAATTTGAAAATATTTTCAGAACAGGCCCCTCATCAGCAAGAAGAAACTGCCTATATCTCAGTCACTCTATTTCCAATTCAGCTTCCTTTCTTCCTACTGCTAAAATGGGACATTTTTCCCTAGCAGCAATGAAATGAATATTTATAGCATTAAAGTATTACTTAATGCCAATTATGGAGTTGGAACCACTGCATAGATTTTTATCAATGTTTGAAAATAAAGTAGTATATATAGTAGTATAGTAGTATAGTATAGTAGTATATATATTACTATATATAATATAGTAATATTTCTATGTTCAATAACTTAGATATTACTCTATTAGCTCTTTTGCCCCCAAATTTTATTACATCTTTTCAAAGTAATGAACGGGAGTTAATTTGTGTCTCACCTTTGCAGACATTCTTTGAATGATTATGTTCCCTTAAACTGGATGCTGACCCTATTTGATGTAAGGTTCGGAGTACTGCTGAGTCAAAGCTTTTATTCCCTTTATGATCATTAAATGTTGAGATTACTCTAGAAGCCAAGGATTGTTCAGTGTTCCACTGGTCTTAGTGCGTGGTAGGATGCAGCGAGCTATTGTTTGTTTGATCATAGCTACAATTGGTATCTTAAAAAAAAAAAAAATCCAAAAAACCAAACCAACATCCACACATACTTTCTGAGTACACTATGTAGAAACTCACATTCATTGTATTATTTATTGCCATGGACAAAATGCAGATTTTTAAATAACAAAACAATGTTAAAAATCTTTTATAGGTGTATGATACACTTTTAAATAGTAATAAAACTAAATACAGAATCTGAAGAGCTGGCTAGGACATTAAAATTGGCAGTCAAGACAATTAGAAAAGAACAAAGTTAATAGGGGAAGTTATAAGGAAAATCCCTCTCACACTAATCACAATACTTGAATGTGTTTGACAGATACTTTTTTACATACTGGTATCTCTTCCAAAAGCAAAATAAATACAGAACTTGTCTTCGAGAGCCTTGAAAATCTTATAAAAGTAGGTAATTTTTCTAAAGTTAACATTAGTATTTGATGCTATTGTGTACTTAGTCAAGATATTACTTTCCTTGCAAGGTCTCTGAGGATTTACAAAAACACTTAGTAGTTTAACTTTTTAATAATCACACATTTTCTGGGGAAAACAGGGAATCGTGTCTTAGTTTTACAGCTTTTTTATGGAGTTGATGTTCCTTATTGTGTAACAGTGAACTTTATCATCATAAAACTATTTGGCTTCCCAAATTAGCTATTTTGAAATATTTTTATTAACCATGCAACATAGAAAATGTCCATGGAGAAAATGTTACTGGTGGATTTAACCTTGTGGGGTTTTCTTAATTTATAGCCTCCTGTTACTGCACACATTACTCTTCTCACTAGAAGTTACTTCAGGTTCCCAAAATTATATGAAGAACACAAATCAGCACTTCACAAGATCAGCTTTTATGTTATTCTCTATCATGGGGTGGATGAAACTTCAACAGACCTGAGGCCCAAGTTTACTTTGTAAGTGCAGAATAAGGTGCAGCTCTTGCTCCTGTTGTCGTGGCCCGAGCGTTCGTGTTCCTCTAGTTCCCAGGGACACACTGTATGTCCTTTGCAGGACCTCCACTTGTCCTATTCACAATTGATTGTCAAAATTCTGGTTTTGTATCAAAGCTGAAGCAGCAGTTTATAGCCACTACAATGGAAGCACCAGAAGCAGACGGGAGTATAACATTATTGTCCTTTCCTTTAGCAACATAGCCCTGAGTAGTTTGCATTAAAAAGCGCCTTAATTTTATTATTCAGCAGAAAAAAAAAGTTTGTCTGCCACTACACGTAACCTGTTTGAGACTAGTTCTGAAGAATTCACTGCTTTTTACTTGTCCAAATAGGTTTGATTTCTCTCTCACCTCCCTAGCCTATAAAAGGGAAAAAACAAATTACTACAAAACCTTAATGCTTTGTTAATTAAGGCTTTTTAGGTGATATACTAGCCAAGAAATGCAATTATGTGTGGTAATATAGTGTTAATATTTTTGTCTGTGCTGCAACGGTATAGATTTGATTCAGGTGTTGGTTTTGATTCTAAAAATACTCTTTTATTACTTACCAGGAATCCATCAACAGCGTCAAAGCCAGATTAAGCAAAAGTGTCCAGATTCAGACCCTGCTCAGAGCATTTGAGGCCCGTGACCGCAACATACAAGAGAGCAACTTTGACAGAGTGAACTTCTGGTCCATGGTCAACCTGGGAGTCATGGTGGTGGTGTCGGCCGTTCAGGTTTACATGTTGAAAAGTCTTTTTGAAGATAAGAGGAAAAGTAGAACTTAATATTCAGTATGATCATACCAATATTAACAGGTATGGAGGAGAGGGGGAGCAATAAACTACAGTTAAAAAAAGAAAAAAGACCCCTTTCAGATTCTTTTGAACAAACAGTAAAAATCAGGTTTTCTATTCATCTTGGGCTTTTTGGTTGTGATGGTGGTGGTCTTGTTTGTGTTTGGGGGTTTCCTGTAGGTTTTTGTGGTGTTTGTTTTTTAAACATGAACGTAATGCCTCACCCCACGCTCTCCCATTTTCCAAATGCTACTAACAATATTTTTTGTACTTGTTTGATTTTTTTATGACTGTTAAGGACTACCTTATGCATAGCACACCCGGTGCATTTGCAAAGTAATATTAATACTGTCATTTTTTTTCATTTTCACATAACACTTTTAAGTAGTAACTTAGACATTGGTTTATTTGCTGTTAAATAATGAGTGAATTTACCTATGTGCCTAAGTGTTTACAGGATTGGGGCCCACAGGGATAGTTTGTAATTACTGTCATTTATCTTCAAAATTACGTGTTTTAAAAATACTTATCTTTTGTTCTATGGCATCATGGAGAAACACTGGGCTAACACTGTAAGAACATGAGAAGTCTTTTTATATACAAATTACTAATATCAGCACTTTAAAAAAACACCATCAATGTGAAATTAAGTCAGTGTTGAAAAGAATTGAAGAAAATAGGTACAATTCCTGTTCATAAATCTTTCTATCCTGTAGTTGCACAACCTCTTTTTCCTTTTTGGCTGTTACATGAGACAATTGTCTACATGCTATACAAGTACACGCACACTTTGAAGTATGGTTTGCAAATTCTTCATTACTGTAAATTTGTGTTATAGATAACTTTTAAAAAAGTAAATTCTCATGTTTTTCCTTTTAATAAAGGCAGGTCATGTTATGGCAAAACATTACATAAAGATTGATTTTTATAGTCTCAAAATGCCTCTTATTTGCCAATTTATTTTTATTTGTTCTTGTCTATTACAGCTGTGACTAATGTAACAATTAATAGGGTGACTTACGTAGGCATATAAAACCAAAGCTGTTCACAGAAACTTTCCCTTTTTGCTCACCCTCACAAGTCTTAGCTGTGCAAGTACACTCTGTTTCTATATCTAGCTGTTCATATGAATAAGGCATGAATTACAGGAGCAGCAAGTACAGGCTTCAAGTTGTATGGTCAACTGAATATGCAGTATGTCTTATCTAAGGCAAAGCTAATATCAAATCAGGAATTTTCAATTTCTGGATGAAGTGGCTTTTAACAGTGTAGTGAGGTACAGAGTTTTTGCCAAAACCCTGTGGTGCATGAGAATTAACTTTTTTTGATATATCCAAGTTAGTAATTTTTACAATGTGCCAAGTCATTGAAATTTCTTGTATAAATGTGTTAACTACGTTTCATCACAGGTTTTTTTAAAACTTTCTTAAAAACGCTCTTTTAAAAGGTGTTTTAAAAAAAGCGTATGTAGTGATGATGATGATGATGTAGTAGTGTTGTGCCTGTTGTGGGGCCATCTAGGTATGAATGGCAGAATTGCAACTTTGGGTCTTTCTGTGATTAAGAATTACCTTATGGAGATGAAACAGGGTCAATAAGTGCATGAAGAAACATTTTGTTCAAATGAAGCAGATGCTAGCAAGGGCTACAGAACATAGAAAGAGCACTTCAGTTTCAACTGCAGACAATAGGACCTAGCAATAATATTTCTAAATAGTTTTTATAAGCAAAAGTATTGTTACAGAACTTATAGAGGGTTCCAAAGGCTACTTCATCTTTCTGCAAAGCTCTGTCCAAAATAAGACTGTACCCCTCTAGGGTTTTGCGTATCTTATTTCCATATGATGCTTTTTAACCTAAACTGGCATTAGAAAGCTTACTTCTGTGATCAGGACAAAGGCTAGGAAAAAAATAATTCTTTCAGCTGGAGTGGCAAATAATGTTTTCGTGCCATTTCCCTGTCCCGCTCCCAGTACCAATATACCATGGAGTTATCTTTACTTGCATCACCATGACTGTGATGCTACAAACCATCTGCAAAATGCTCAACCAGCTCTGGGAAGCTGCAACTGAGACATCTACCTCTTCTATCAAAGCTACTAGATACAGATTTCAGCTTAAAACTCCAACAGATAAGCTCTGCCAAGTTTTCCAAGGGCACCTTAAGAGATTAGGTCCCCCAGCTGCTCTGCTGTGCCTCTCTGACAGTGGTGAAACAGTTTGGTGTGTTAGTTTAACCTGCTAACGAATGCAGACTGGTCTGATCAAAGACACAGGACTGCTGCAGTTCAGTTTCTCCCATTACAAATAAGATCTCTGGTAGGAGAAAAATAATGCAACAATTGCCAGCAGAGTTCGTCTGAAAGACATTTTTGTTTTGCAGCTGAGAGCTCTGACTGTATTTTCTCCTCATTCAAATTCAACTATAGAAAATGAAAGAGGGAGTAATTAGAAAGGTAACTGTGCATTGACTTTGGCAGCTGGAATGGGTTTATCATAGGTGAAGGATTTGGCATGTAAACTTGCAGTTAAGAAACATTTCATGTGGATTCTGAAGAGTACATTGCTTTTGATTGTATAAAATTTACAAAGGAGAATATAAATCTACATTTTTTTCTTAATGGACTTTTTGTTCAGAATTAAATGTTTTAAGAATTGCAGATGTTGAATAATTATGCAAAACTGAGATTTTCAATAAATCAAGTTTAAACCTGTTTTTGTGGGTTTTGATTTATCGTGAAGGTAGAATGCTTTACCTATGAATGCTGCAAAAGATAAGGATGCTAAGCTCACAAGAACTTTGGTTTTAGTAATGCAGCTTTTTCATTTCTTCCTCATGCAGTGTTCAAATTCTGTTCTTATTCACTGTATCCAAAATCAGCTTTAATCAATGCAAATAACTTAAGGTTTACAGAGGTGTCAGATCAGAATGACACCAACATCTGGTCTTTGTAACAGAAAATATTGCAAGTTACCAGATGCAGATCAGATAGGAGCCTGCTTGCTTTTTTTTTCAGTATTTGCACCCTAATGCTTGTATTCCTTATTGCACCAGCAGTTTATTACACACACAGAGAACAGACTACCTTCCACTTATGTGGGCAATAATTTTAGGAGCAATTGCAGGAAGGATAGTCACGGCTGTCTTCTGCAAAATTATAGCAGAGGTCCCTTACACTACTGAGACTAGTAAAGTTGTGTTCAAAGCCAGAGACGGTAAGACCCTTTTTTGCTAGTAACTCAACCAAGTCCAAAGTTTCTCTCCTCAAAAAGAGAGAAGAAATACACCCTAAGGAACAGACTATGGGAATTTGTGAGCTTGTGATACCACAGAAAGCAGCAAATTGACATGTTAGCTCAAAAACCACTTTACTGCTCTAAACCAATAGCCATCTGACCTCATAAACCCTTTTTAGAAAGCATTTTACAGAAGGTACTTTCTCTTGATACATTTTCAAACTTGTGTGCATGTCTGTGTTTCCAGTTAACAGCAGTGTGTCAGTCACATAAAACTAAGAACTTTATAAGAGTCTTTCTGAGCAACTTTTGATGTCCTTTTTCAGGACATTATCTGATGACCTGTTGAGTGCTTCCATTAATTCCTGCATTTCCCTCCTCTAAATAAATATTTTATTTCACAATGTGTTTTCATTTCTGATTAGGTATAGTCAAGATATTAAAAATGAACACATAGGGAAAAATAGAGGAGAAACAGGAAAGTAGTATCACAATATCAAACTCACAAGAACCCCATAAAATAAATTACTAGTAGTTATTAATGTGGAGTATTTTCGCATTATTCATAAGATGACACACAAAATCCTGAGAATAAAGCTCAGAATTTTGGAGCTTTTTTTTTCTGGTTAATCAAGTAATACACATGACAAATCCGTGCTTGTTTACCATTTCATAAGACTCCTGAGAAACGTGGGCCTGCCCGGAAGCCTGCTGACCACATTGTTCATATAACGAAACAGGAACTTCCTTTATGGGCTGTGTTTTGAATCAGTGCAGTAGATATAAAATAGTCAAGGACAACATTATGTTCTCAGATCGGGCAATTAATGGCAGAAGGAACAGTGGTTTGACTTGAGAAGGTGCATGCACAGTAAAAACCATCAAAGCCATTTCTGGACATAGACATCGGAAATGCACGCAGAAGTTCCCTTTCCTGCTCTCTAGAATTGTGCACCATGAGAAATGACACCTTCTGCCTTCACTTTGCATGTGTAACACAACAGCCTTTTACCTCACACTGCACAAGTCTATTGCTTCTCATGTTCAGCAGTGCTTCAAAGAACAAGTCTCTTTGAGACTTTAACACTTGGCAACTTGTGGTGTAGACAGGAAACACAAACTCTTAGTTATTGCTGAGAAATGGCTTATGTTAAGCCCTTCCTTTTCCATGCTTTCCCCTTGCTCCAGCAGTACCCTGGCACAGAAATTCACTATTCATGCAGGAGGAATGCTGTATGAATGGTGAGGCACAGAGATGAGCAAGCACAATTTTTACAAATTACTACAGAGCAGCTCAAAAGCTATATATGCCTTATTGTATGATTTGGTTTTCAAAACAACAACTCACATAAGATAACTTACAGGATTTTTTCAAAGGTAAAAGATAATAAAATTTAAATAAAATAATGATGAAAAAATTAAAAATACTAGTAAACACAACTACAATGCTAAAGTTTCACCAGAAGTATCTGAATTACATCGTCTCTCATGCTATCTAATGCTATAGTTATGACAGTTAATGAGACTTGGAACCCGTACAACTCACAAATCCCTTTTTTCCCTTGGTGCATACCAAGTTTCTGGAAACAAAATATCCTTCTTCACTCTCCATCTGCTACTGCCTGCCAAATAGGAATAACAGGGGCATAAGGAAGGCACAGAGTGACCAAAAGGAAAGTTCTACAAGCATGTATCTATAGACTTCAACCTTATGTTGAGGGACCTGACATTAACTGTCTAGTTGAAGTAATTTTTCTATTATGCTGAAGGATTTCATGGAGCAGTAAAAACCAAAGTCAAAGATACCTGTGACTGTCCATACCAAAAGCCACTGACAGTTCACTCAATCCCAGTTCCAAACGGTGAGAAGACACTTAATTACATTCTCTGGAGAGACAGAAAAAGGCAGAACCAGACCCCACCACTCCCTCTCCAAATCGCTGAGCATGTCTCAGCCATTATTCACTGCTGCTGCCTCTCTCTCCTGGAGCAGAAGGAAGCAGGCTCAGGTGCCAGATGGCCAACTAACAGGAGTTCCCCTCCTAAACCTTCAGCACTTACCTCTTAATGACTGTGGGGCAGGTGAGCACCTACAATACTGGGGGCTCATCACCACAAGCAGAGAAGAAAAGCCATGGGAGTGAAAAAGGCAAGGACTGAATCAACAATTTTTTATTGTGGGTTGATTTTGGTTTAGTTTTTTACAGTCCATCAAAGTATTTCATAGCCTACCTAAAGACTTTTTAAAAAATAATAAATTATCACTGTAATTGAATACATTCAAAGTTGTTTCTCACTGTATTTCTCAGATTTGTGTATTTCTATACATAAACGTATATATTACATACATACACACACATGCTTTTCTGCAAGAAGGCAGTCTCCCTAGTCAGTTTGTCAGAAAGGACAATTCTGATGCAAATTTTGTATGAAAAGCACCCCTACTTTCCCTAAACAAGGAGCTCTGCATTGTTACCTTGATCAATTCTTTGCTACACATTGTATTCTTCCCCTTCTTAGGCTCCCTTTTTCTCCTGCTACAACTACAAATATATTTCAGCATCCTACAGCCTGAAAACCTTTCCAATTGTTCATTAATTCCCTTTCCCAGAATTTCCAACCATTGTGATGATCTCTACAATTTCATTATCTTAGTGCTTTCTGGTCTCTGCTGTCATGCAATTTGTGAAGTTCTGAATACCAAATTAGAGCAACCAAAAAACACAAAGTAGGCAACCTTAGTACAAGAATGAGAGAAACACACATAGCAAAGCAGTAACTATCCCATCAGAGAGTGACACAAGCAAATGCAATGATAGCAAGTTTTGTGAGGATTCATTAGGGAATGGCAAAGCACAAATGAAGGACTTGGAAATGGTGCTTACAGAAAAACAAACTTTATTTAGAGCAAGACAGAATCATTATTTAGCTTCCTGCTTTAAAGCAGGTTTTGAAGCAAATGAGCTTGTTACAGTAAAAATGCAGATGTTGAGACTGGAAGCTAATGCTACTACACTAAACACGAAGGAAACAGAAGACCGGGAAACCAAAACCACATGGAAATCAATCACTGCCAAACACAAAATAGCTAACAATGGGAAACAAACAGAATATTGTCAAATTCAGAAGCTGGAAACAAATCAGAAAAAGGAATAGACAAACACGCTGATGAAATAATATCAGTGAATAGATTAGAAGAAAGATTATAAGAAAAGAACTATATGAGTTACAGCTGTACTTGAAAAACTAATATCTGCAGGCAAAACATTGCATTGGTAGCCATGAATACCAGAACAACTGTTGACATTATGTTATATGGATCTCAAAGCTGGAATATGTACAAATCCAATTTAAAAAATAGCAGAGATGAGCTAGCTGAGAGAAACATTAAGGGCTACAAAAATGGAAAATATTAAAACATCAATACAAAAATCTTATTTCATTGTTGCTGAATGATAAAAGTGAAAGACAGCAAAAGCATCAAATTTCAAGCTAATTCTCAGACTGTGCACAGCTTGTGCTGGTACTTGTCTTTTGTTTTTCCTTGCTATTGTCCTGCGCTCTTTTCTAGAAGTCATTTCACCTTCAACTTTCTTCAGTGACTCCAAAGGAGACTCTTTTCCCATGTCTTTTTCTTTATACCTCACCTACAGATGATCTAATTTACACAAAAAAATAAACTAACTTTTCTACAAACGTTGACAATTCTAATTTTTCCCACATGCATCACTATGTTTTTCTGACCAAACTAGGATATCAGTAGATCTGACACATCCATATGTGTGTTTAGCCATCAGTTTAAATTCAGCATTGACCAAACACAACTCAGCATCCTTTTTCTCCATTTCTACAGAATATAATTTCCTGCCATGATACCCTTAACTGCAATGTTACTTTTCATTCAGAGATGTGAGGGAACTAGTGATGTGCCTGAAAATTTTACCTGCATAGAATTTGCAAGATTCATCCTCTTCCCTCTGTGCACAGAACTGATGCTCCTGTCCAGTTCATCCTTATCACTGTGTTCTGACTTTTGCTCCTTCTTCAGCCTTGGCAAGTTCCATCTCAATTCACCAATCTCCTTTTAAAATATAACACTAAAGATCACTTCAGTAGGATGTTCCACAGACAAAACCATTTTTCTTTTTATTAAATTATCTTCCCCCCCTCCCTAGACAATAAAGTGCTTGACTTCACCTTCAATGCCTTTTGATTTATTTCTGTCTTCATGTTAAAATATTGACCTTCATTTCACATATCACTCTGAGAGGTTTTTCAAAATTCCTTCGTAATCTCACTCAAACTGCCTGTTATGCATAGAAAAGCATAGTTTTATTTAATTTTCTGTTGAAGTTTTTGTTGAGAACAATGATTTGACAAATAGTTTGCTATGATGCTTATTTTACAATTCTGACCAGTATTGTGCCATTATTTCTTTGCTGTCTTGTTCATGCAATACCTATATTTTTAGAACAGTCACAAGAGACTTCTCCTACCTAAACACTACTGTAACACAAATAATACATAATGGAAAAATATTAGATCTCATACACAAAGAAATGGTTCTAAATCAGTGACCACAACAAAGCTGAATTACATATATTTACACACATGCATACATACAGTGATCAAGTTATACCAAAATGAAATCATTACATACAGCAACATTTGTCTTTTCCTTTAGACACACCACTACCACGTACAATGAAATTCACATAAAATGAGAAAGGCATTTGTAGGTGTGCTTTAACTACTCCTCTAGTTCTATCTTCAGCAGCACTATTGCAGCATTTTCCAGTACATGACACCTCGTAACAAAGCATCCCTCAACCAGAGCTGGAACACGAGTTAGTGTCTATGTGCAGGGCAAGTGTCTCCAGGACAGGAACAGGAAAGCTACAGACAGGGATATAACAGATGAGAGGATGCCACCAAGTATGTGCTTCACAAGAATACAAAAACAAAACTCATTCTTCTCTCTCAAAAAAATACACACATTTAATGTTGGTCTTTTAATTCTAAGAAAAAAAGCAATTCCAAAAATACAAACTGAACATCAGAGTTAACTCAACCACCATAATAAAATGAAATGACATTCACAATAATTAAGTCTATGGACAGCTTAAGTTTGACAAATATTTTCTCCCCCCCCCCATCCCCACTAAAGTCCCCAAGTACATTCCAATATTTATCTTTAAATGAAGCTTTCTGAAAAATACTGCTGGTGTTCAGTTAGAATTAAAGGACTTGGATAAAGTGAAACAATAAAGACAAATACAGATGGTGTGAGTAAGGTTACAAAGGCTTAACATTTTGCATTATCTCAAGATATAAACATTCAAAAATTAATATGAAGTTGCTGTGTTATCAAAATATTGCAGCTATAGGCAAGGCAACGTTAAATTAATAGCTGAGGGTGTGAGAAAAAAACCCACACATTTTAGTGAAGGTAAACAGAAGTGGCAGTTTTTAATTAGCATTTTTATAAAGCTAATATAACCCAGCCAGCCATAATCCAAGCACAGGAAAAAAAGGCTTTCTCTGCTTCCTTTGGCTATAAGGTGACAGGAAAAAAAAATCCAGAAAAAGAATCACCTTTTTAAGATGTTCAAGATGAGCAGAAAAAGTCAAATAACCAAGTAATGGAATAAATAGGTACCATCCCAGGTAGTACACTTAAAACCACTCTGTCATTTGTTAATGTTACATAATTTTATTTTGGTGGTAAACTGTAAGCATGTAAGAAATCACCTTATACAGTACAGTGAATAACCACCAAAGTAAAAATATTCTTCTGTTTACTCTTTGGCTAAAACCCCCTCAAAAGTAGCAGACAAAGAAAAAACATCTAATACTGGCAAGAGACTTTTTTGACTTTTTTTTTAACAAGTAAAATAAATTCGATTTAAAACTTGGTACATTTTATAAACACAAAAGAGGTAATGTTGTAATAAAATCAGTAATGTTACTTCAAATGGCAACATTTGTTGACCCTGTGCAATAATACACTTAGTTCATACTACATTTATCAAAATATGACTGTTTCTACAGATATGTAGAAATCCTGCATGTGACTCCTGTCAACTTACTTTATAATTGGGACACAAAATTTACAATCAGAGTGCCACAAGAACTTGCACATTGTTATTTCCAGTAGAGTTAATTTCAAAATGTTCAGATCCTGCCTTATTTTTTTACAGTTAATTCAAATGGAAAATAATGGAATATAGAGCACATGAACGCCAATGACTGCACCCATTGCCAGAACACGCTGCACTGGTTGGACACTTTCCTTAGTACATAAAAAGCAACAGCACCCAATAAGCCTGAGAAGAAATGCTGCTGTGTAAATACTGGCAACTATTCCTGAAAAAAGAATTATGGGATGAATTCTCAGAAGCTGCCCAATCCCATAATTTGTATTGCATAGTCACAATCACACATATATATACACGCACAGGGAAGTGTGTGCATATATACATATGTATATACACACACACGCACGCACACACACAGAATATATTAAGAAGACAATGAAGTCTGGTCACAGAGCAATTTACAGGCTCAATATATTTTTTCTTTTTTTTTTTTTTTTTTTTTACACTTTGTTTGAAAGAAAACTTCAGTATTTTACAGTCTTCAGTAGGCATTATATACACTGCACTTCTGAAATCTAGAAAGTATTGAAATAGAAATACATTTCTGCAAACATTTGGGTAAGAAAACAAACCAAGATTTTTCAAATATTTGTGCTATCTACATAATATTTTCTCTAAATCACAATAACTGTATCCATGGAATGTTCTCTAGAAAATGTCATCTTTTTTTAAACACCATGCACATTTTTAAGCAATTGTAACCCAAAATATCCCAACCTAAAACAATCTAACAATGTTCAGATTAAAAAATTTAAGTCTCAGATCAGATTTTAAAAAGATAAGTCTTTTATCACAAGAGCTGTAATGATAACAATTACATGTTAAGGCTAAAAAGGTTTTGTTGGTTTTTTTTTTTTTTTAGAAACACATTTAAAGACCCTCTCGTGGCTCTGCATTATGAACTGTACTTACAGATGACAGTGCAGTGAACATAATGTTCAGTCCTACAGTCAGGATGCAGTTGCTCCTTCCCACTCCACAAGGTACTGCACCTTTCCATCAAGTGTCACCCGACGAGCCAAGACACGGTATTTTTCCCCACAAGCTATTCTACCTGCTGCACCAAAATAACTAGTAATGGAGTTCTTTAGATGATTGAGCTGTAACTCCTGATCTGCTAAGTTGTTAAGTATCTCTGTATTGAGTTCATCATACTGGTAATCTTCCTTGCTCTCATCATCTTTTACAATTTCTGAATTTTGAGTCTGGAGTGCTTTTCGTGGAAAGCGACCTCTCCTCCTCAAATGTGGTATTGCAGCAGGCCAAGTTCTTCCTGTACGAGTCCTTTTTCTCGAGTCAGATAAACTATTGAAAATAAAATCCCACAGAATTAACTCCAAGGAATCTATTCCAAATGTATGCCTTATCATCAGCTATTTCCATGCCACTCATGAAATAACTGTTGTTCTATTTTTCACTGATAAAAATACTTATTGCCTATAAATAGGTAACTAAAAGTATGGCACTTAGGTAACAATTTCAGAACTCTAAACACAAGTTTTTTGAAAGCAGATTATTGAGAGCAATAATGCACACAAAATTGACTCATGAAAGCACTTGACAGCATGAACCAGAAAGAGGAGACAAAGTAGTAGGATACATGTAACTCAATAAAAGAGAAATTTATGTTTGCTAAACTTGAGAGAGGGAAAAGTTCAAGTAACAATTTATTTGCAGGAAAGTCAACTGTAGTTAATAATTTATTTACGAAAACTGTGCCAGAATTTTTTCATGCTCTATTGACCATAGAAAATCACAGCATACTTAGTATTCTTTAACATGAATGCACAAACCTACAAAAACAAAAGCTGCTAAAATTAATTCAGGGTACACATCAGTTCCTTTGTGGCCTTTATTAGAAAGGTAAGCTCAGCAAGTGTTTATGGAGTTTAACTTTTAAGCAAATATAACTTAGCTACATATTTTACATCAAAGAACAGTTGGCAAGCTCCAAAAAATCCTCATGCTGTGAGTTGTAAGCAGAGCTAATCAAGACTTGGTTTCATTTGTCCTATTTATTTAGATTTGCCCATGCAATGTATAGCTCTACTCTGAGAAAATCATATTAAAATTCATATACTGCAAATCTTAATCTTTAGAGCAAAGTAACTGAATAGTTACCTATAATGTCTGGAAATGCTAGATGAGGTAGTTTCTTTCATACTGGCAGCACCTGTGGATTCCACATCTGAGGTATTGGATGAATGTGCAGTTCCATCAGATTTCCTGTTTTGCAAGATAACAGGATTGCCATGCAATGAAAATAATCTTATATTAAAAACTGTGCTGACATTTCAGAAGCAAACAGATAAATTACATGGTATTATAATGTTTCACAGGATTTTTTTTTTTAATTTACCCAACAGTGCAGGGTAATTCCAAGGCTGGGTTCTCTATCACTGGAACTGGTTCATTATCCTAAGGGGGAAAAACAAAAAAAAGGTCCCTCAACTTAGGTTTTGATTGTTGTATCAATTCTGTTTGAGAGCTAATGGGGGAATATCACAATTCATATTAACTGGTTATGTTTTTCTTCAACAATTATGATGCAGTTAGAAGGAAGAGGGGAAGGGGGAAGAAATATTCTTACCAGAGGAGACGACTCTGGAGTTTTGTGAATCATTTTTCTTGTATAGGGACCAGGTGGACGACCGACTGATTTTTTTTTCCCCTTTCTCTCTATACCATTACTTAGTTCCCTAGAAGAAAATTTGTATTTTGTTCTGTATTACTGATGATAATTTTCATTGAATATTTCCTCTGGCAATGAACAGACACTTAAATGTCTGTTACTTAAACATTGTACTAAATTAGGTTATTCTGGCAAATTAAAATTGTCAGGGACAAAGCTACATGGTTTTGTTTGCATAATAACATTAACAGATACAAGATATTTCTAGGGACATTACTGATTACCACATGTTGAGAGGAATGAACAGGTGTTAAATGTTGCTTATTCATATAATCACACTTGGTCAAAATGACAGCACATTTACCAATATAAGTTACAATCTCACAACACACTTCCTATTCAGAATTCTAGTTAGATTATTGCCTAAGAGATCCAGAAAGGCAAGAGATTTTGTTTCCCAAAAGGCAGCAAAGTTGGGATATTTTCTATTGTCCTTACTGCTAAATTTCATGTTGGTTTTTTAGAAGAATCCTAATAGAAAGTTAACTACATTTTTTAAGACCTTGTTCTCACAAATAATCCACCTTTACAGGTTTTTTTAAAAAATATATTCTACAATGAAAAGGTCTTTTTTATAGGCCCCAAAAAAATGCCCCAAGTAGCCCCACTGCTAGGATGACTGGGTTATTTTACCTCACATCAGGAATGGGTTTAGATGACTTTCTGCCTTTAATTTTGAACTCATGAGAAGTTCCTTCTGGTTCCTTCTCAGCCCTGAAAGCAGCATTCGGTGGCACAGGAGGAACTCGAATTCTCAAACCAAACAAATGCTTCTTTTTCTTTATTTCTTTTCCAGACATAAACCTAGATGATTTTAAACAAGTTGTTATAATTCTGATCACAGTGAAAGCAACTTTTAAAATAACAGTGTACATGTAAAAAACCTATGCAAATAGAATACTCATTCAAATGCTACTTTACACAATCCTCACTCTCAAGTACAGAATGTGAAGTGGAAAGAGGGTGGAAGTTACAACAGTTTTTCTCATGGTCTCAGTTCCACTCAAATAGTTACATAATGTTATAATTTGAAATAGAAACAGGATTAAAATTTAAATGTTATCTGTGGCCAAAGCAATTATCACCCAGACTGAAAACTAATCTAAGTCAGATTAAACAGGTGAGCAACGTTTAAAGCAAAAGTACCAATAACTTACATGGTCTTGTAATCATTTAATGCCTCCAGGACATGCTCATATCTTTCAGATTTTGGTGTGTCTGCCAGCTGTAAAGTAGAAAGAAATCATTTAGCCTGTTGAATTCTTCAGTAGTAGAAAGATTCCAGTTACTTTGAGTCATTGTAACTACAGATTTGAATTTTCCAACATTACTCACCATGACAAAAAAAAAAAATATGGAAAACACCCAGAAAAGTTATTAGAATTAAACAAACAAAAACAAAATCCAAAAATAAAAACAAAACCAACAAACCAAAACAAAACACCAACCAAACAAAAAACCCCAAACAAGTAGCTGAATCTAATTGGAAAAGGATCAAAACAATTTTTAGACTGGGACGCAAAGTGAACAGCCCCATTGTTTGGAAAAGGAAGGACAGAAGAAATGTTTGTGTACAATATTTTGTTATTGTTATATCTTAGAGACTTCGGCTATATCTTCATGTGCAACACACTCTGCATTCAGTTCTACATTTAGATTTTCTGGTTGGGGCACATGAAAATATCAAAGTAGTAAGAGAACTATAACATGGAAGAAAAATAGAGATATGCAATGGCATACATAGTTGAGTATAAATAATTTAAAAAGTCACCATGAAAAATAAGTTAGATGGATAATTTGAGGAAATCTTACTGCTTAGAAAAACATACACCACTTAATTTCCTTGCAGAAATAGAATGCTTTTTCACTCATTATTTAGAATTACCAGATTTTAAGGTACTAAAGGTAACACGAAGAATAAAACAGTTCATAGGTTGTCAATTGTCAGGACATACGTATGCACTGTGAGGAAAACCAAGAAAGGGTATTGCAATTACTTACCTCACCAGGATGCAATCTATCCCAGTTTTCATTAATGTAGGCCATAAGTTCAAGCTCCGAATCAAAATATTTCTTCTTATGAATAACACTTAGGTTGTAAAGGCATAGATGTGCTATATCTACCCTGGAATATTTGAATTAAAAAAGAGAGAAAACATGTATTTTTCTTCCAATTGCTTTCCTTTGAAATAATTTAGAAGATATTAGCACCGTACAGTTGGAAGAACACAAAGCACAACTTAAAACACTCAATCCAGACAACATCATGAAGGCTTCTGTAATTTCTCTTCAAGTGATTCCTTCTGTTTTGCATTTTACTTTTATTTCTGCATTTTCATCGCATTGTCATGATCTTCTTTTAAACTCCAGAACTGGTCTGAACCATGGGATATTTAAGCAAGTCTGAATTCACACTCGAATCTATCAGTTCTGAATTCATGCAAGTATTTTGATGAACTAACGTTCAACAACATAATTTCTTCCATATATTTAGCATTAGGCACATTTCCACTAAATTGGATAAAATTTCTAATACATGTTAGTTCAAACATTCCAAACTACAACTAACTATTAAGACTCATCAAGTTTATTATAAAATGTGTCAAGATATGTACTCCAGTACTCATTATATCTGGCTTACATAATGGCAGGATCCTAAGCCTGCAAAAAGTATTTAACTCAGGTATTGCAATCTTCACATATACAACAAGTGAGTAGTTGCTTGCAACTTCACTGAACAATCCCAGAAATAAACCCCAAGAACATGCAATCACAATATATCTCTACATTTAAGGATAAACTTTGAATGAAACTTATCCCTGGTCTATAAATAGCAAGAATGACTCAGGGAACAGCTCAAGCTAATAACTGGATTTCATTTTTGGAAGGAGAACCCAAACACCAAAAAGAAGAGCAGAGCATGTATTCAACTCACCCTTTTTTTTTTTTTTAATTCATACTTACCATCTCAAGGGTAAACGTTTGAGGTATTCTGGTCCAGAACTGCAAACTGAGCAAATGAACGTATAAAACCTAAAAATATACACATATGTATATGTACATGTGTCTGGGTGGTGGGTGTCCCTACACACACATGCTCTCAATATTTTAACACCTTGGTTATGAAAAAACGAGAGTTAAGCAAGCTAGAACCCCAGCCAAAGGATATTTCTGAGTGCCTTTATTCTGCACCTTACTTTAGCAACTTCCACAATCTATGCTGATACCTACCAGGCCAGATACAAGGTACCAATTCCATCCTGGTACCCATTGTTTCATACTCCCTGAGAAACTCCCTCTCAGCCTGTGACTGTACCAGTGAAGATGCTCTGTAATGTCCCCACCCCACTCTCTCAAATGCAAAACCCTGTGCATCAGTGAAAGCATGCACTTTAAGGACCCATGCATTCCTGGGTCCTAACTCCGTTCTTTCATACAAATATTCCAGCACAACCAACAGCTAAAAGTATAATAGATAACAAGTCAGATACTCCTTGATTCCTTTCTCCGATTTGCTCTCATCTACTGCAAATGCTCCAAGTTCCTCTTAAAATGAAAGCACAGACCAGCACCCTTTTTCATTTCTTTATGTTCTGACTCATTACACATGAACAGAGGAAGTAGAGCTCCCCTCAGTCTAAGTATCCTTCCAGCTCTCTCCAATCCCCCACAGTTAGTACAGGGAACTGCTCACTGACAGTCTCCAAGCATGGTGTCCATCATGTGTAAGACATCAGTCACCTACACAATGTGACCTTGAAAGCCCTTATCCTTATCCTAACTTAGGCCCACTAAAGGGGTCTGCTTTAAAGCTTCCCATCTCCCAGTTGCCAGCTCCTATAGTATAATGGACTTACAAAATGATGTCAGCAACAGTTGGAATTCAACTAACCCTTGGTTACATCTCCCTCACCCTCCACCACACCCTCCTTCATTCAACTGAGATGAACTGCATTTCCCTGGCACCTGAACACGTGTTTTATTTTGTATAATCTACAAAAGCACAATCCACTTTTGAAAAACACTGTTGTATTATGGCTGCCCTAATAAAAGCTCATATGTGAGATTTCCTTCACATTTTAAACAGAGATGATAACCATGAAGTACAGCTTAATTTTCTTACCTGTCACCAAAAAGCATTGGTTTTTGGAGGCACTGCACACAAGCCTCATGAAACCACTGCTTACATTTGCAGCACTGCAACATCTTTAGATACCAGCTTCACCAACAGAAAGAAAAACAAGATGTGTTAAAAAAGTTACTGAAAATTGTTCTTTGTTATGTTTAAATTAAATATCAAGAGATCTTTTGACCCAAACTGATTTTCACAGTTTATAAAACAGCCATCTCTAGGGATATTTCAGTAACAGAGTTCCATAATGAATCACAACTAAAAAAGAGAGACCAGAAATAATAAAAGACACTTCAGTAAAAGACTGAACTAAGTTATTACATGAAGAAAATAAACATTTCATTTACTCCATCAACCAACTTCTAATTCTCAATAATAAGAATTTAGTAACTCCACAAAAGCTCCTTCTCACATACCAGATTAGCTTCCTTGTTATTTTTCAAAGCAAAACACAGCTGCATTAAGTCACAAACATTTGTTCTAGGGATTCTACTACTTGAATCCTCAAAAGAAACCTCATAGTTTACAGGGGTTTTTCTTTTCCTTTTGCAGCTTCTCCCTTGAGAAAATGAACCATGCAAAACTGAAGGTGATGTTTGTCCAACTCTCCAAAATTCTCAAACCAGAGCTCTGTCCTGTGAGTGTAAATTGAGAAACGTTGCTTCTTTGACTTTTTGACTCTTTACTTGCCTTGATCTCAAATCTTCAATGCTATCTTATTCATTCACTCATTCATGCAGACACCAGAGTACTTATGTCTACCTGCTTAAGAAGTCCTCTTCTTGTCTTTCTTGTAAAAAAGAACCAGCAGAGGACTCTGTAATGCCATAAGAGGAAAAAGAATCTTTCCCCTGCCAGTGATTGAAAACCAGGGTATGATGTTATGGTAGAATCAGACAGCTGCACAGTCCAACAAAACTTAATAAGCTAATCTCTAGGTACATTTATTTTTGTGACTTATGACCAAGTTAACATCAGAAAAATACTGCCTCTTGCTGACTGTAGAATGTACTGTGATTTTATGTGATGGCCACATGACAAAATTAGAACAAAACTAAATATTTTATGGGAGAAGAAAAGAAATAATGTATTTCCCATGAGACACTTAAAAATGCATATAGAATTCAAAAGCCCACGTTTTTATCCAGTGTTTAATACCTATACACAATAGGAACAGAAACTAACAAGTTCACAAGAAAGTCTACATGAAAAGAGTCAAAGTTTGCAGCTGCCATTATAGAGAAAAGTTCTTATATATTATCCATTCACTTACTCTCCAGGTCCTCCACAATAGCAGTAACACTGCTGCACATTGGTTTTATGACCTGCATCCCACTCGAGCTCTGTTGCATTATATGGTAACGTTTGTTTCATGACTTGCAGTGCTTTGGCATTTGGTCCTTTTTTAAGCGCTCCACCCCTCTGGGCCAAAACAAACATGTTGGTTTATAAAAAACAATAATGCGTTTCTGAAACTTTCTATAATCAGGTCAAATACTTTCACCTCCATTTATGTTTTAATACTGGTGTGTTTAAAAGCAAAACATCACCTATTTCTAAAATAAGTATTTCTTCTCGACATACAAAACTTGCATTCAGACCAAAGATAACAAAAAAGAAATCACTTTAAAAAATGCTTTATCTTTTTATTATTTCAATTTCAAAAACAAGGATGCATGCAATATGAAATGTATTAAAAAATTCTTTTTCTAGAAACACACCTTTGTTGTTGTTGCAAAAACACACTGTCGACAGAGCCATTTATCATCTGAATCAATCACGCTGGAATCAATATTTGGTGTGTGACACAGCTGATGATAACCTGTATAAAAAGTGACCACCCAAACTGTTATTAAAAGGGCAAAAGAAGCTTACACAGAATTAACTACATATAACTTTATTGCAACTATAAGGCATTATCCATCATTAAGTGCCGAAAACATGATCAAAATAAGATTGGTCACGAATTCAAAATGGTATTTTAAATTTTCTTAGTAGAAAAATAATAATCTTGACTTACAGAACAGGTGTTAGTCACTTTAACATGGATTCTCATCATTCACTGAGCTGTTAGTAGCCACTAATGGCTACAAAAATTTAAGATCAGTTGAGCAGTCAGTCATTGCCAGGCAAATATCCTCCTTTGTGAAACAAATCAAAACATCTTTTAAGGTGCAGTAAACAGAAAAAAAAAAATCTAGTTACCTTGCCCACATTTATCACATATAACCATTTCATTCGGTGCTTCTGAATACTCTTCCTGACATATTGTACAGACCATTTCCCCACTTTCAGTGGCTCCTAGACAAAGATGAGAGTGTGATTTTTTTCAGGTTACATCTGCTGTTGTAACAGTTACCACACGTATAGCTTTTTTTTTTATTTCAGTTACAGATGCATGCATTGTAGAAACACATTGTTACAGAGCCAAACTTCTTAACAAGAATATATTCAGACACTTTGTACAGATTGTGCTACAAATATTTATATTATTATCATAAGCTATAAGATATTTATAGGCTTTATACTGCCTACTTAATATGCAGTCTAGGGTTCCTTAACATCAACAATAAAAACTCAACAACTGAATAAAGAATGTAAATTCAGGCTAAAAATACGAATAAATAAATCCTATCTGAACAACTAATAAATATGTTTTATGTTTATATTACTTTGTGTTTCTTTTCATGTAAATACATACACAATTTGGTGCATATCTTTTTGACAGATCTGCCCAAGATGCTTTAATATTAAACTCCAACATTCTTAGGAAAGATTTATTACTACTTACACATATCTGCAAGCATACAAAAGCACACAGTTACAGCAGAGGTAAGGGAAAAAAGTAAGCTTGCAAATTGGAAACAAAACTACATCTTTCTCCATTTATACCACATATCAGTGTAAAAATCTGGATTAAAATACAAGCTTCTTAATCACAGAATGTTCCGAGTTGAAATGTCCTTATACACATTCATTAAATTTTGATAGTTATGATAAATGAATCAAAGATCATAAACTTGTACTATACAGAAGCAGAACAGCATTTTTTTTGCAAGCTTTTAAGAAATAAAACAGTTGATTTTTTGCTATTACAAATAAAAAGCTTCTCCTTTTAGAAGACAGTGTTTAGTTTAAACATCAAGAATTAATGAGAGCCAGTTCATGTTTCCATTGCTTTTATACGATGAGGAAATTGTAACTGATTTTCGGAAGAAATTGTCATTCATGCTTCTACTACTCTCCAAATATCTGAAAACCAAAAAGGTACTATACAATAGGTGTCTCACTTGATAATTGCACATTTCTTTATATTATATGAATACTCAAAAACCTGTAATGGTTTCTTATGTGTAGCAGTTATGGTGTTACTTTTAAATGTCAAAACTCCATGAAAGATTTTCATGGTTTTAGTTTCTTTCCACAACATGTTGTTTCAACTGAGAACAGTAGGAGGACATAAACTTGGTTTAAATTAGGGCCAAGAGTTTTCTGTTAAGACAGAGAGAGGATAGACTCTATCCCCATCCAAACAAACTCAAATGTGATTATTTTTAGAAGTCTTCTCTGCTCCCCCGCACACAGTTATGTGAAAACAACAAAAAAAACAAAATAAAAAAAAAGAAATTTAAAAAACCCCAAAACCAAAAAAAAACCAGTAACTTCAGTGATAGACAGTTGTTTGAAAAGATTTTTTTTTTTTCCCCATTTGCCTAATTTGTGATCCTGGATCACATTCAATTATATCACTCTTTGGGATACGAGCATAAAATGTAATCATTTGTTTTAACAGATATTGTAATCTAAACAAACAAGATACTGAACAATGACTACTTCATTGAAGTTCTTGCCTGTTTGTATGTCCTTCCAGAGAACCCAGGATTTGGAACTGTCTTCAAATATAATGAAGCAGTTCTGTTTCAGTTTGTTTATCTGAAAAACAAAAATACAGTGGAAGTCATGAGTAAAAGGACTAAACAGAAGAATGTACTTAATACTACATAGGCAACACAATAATATTGCAATTTTCAACTACATGTGATACTTTAAGACTCAGCGAGGTTTACCTTTTTGATAGTTCCAAGATAAAACAAGCCATCTGACCATCTAGCTAGGACATCCTGACCTTCCTCAAATTTACAAAGTGGCTTTTTGGCTTTCTGTCCATCCCGTAAGGACAGCTTGGTCAGGGATGCTGAGCTCTTATGGCTGCGACGCAGAGGAGAGCGCTTATGGACCAGTGAATTACCCACCGCTGTAGAGTCTCTAAAGACAGGGAAGCAAGAAAAAAAGGTAACTATTAGGATAAAGAAACCATGTATTTTAAATATTAATAATATGACTAGCTCTGGAATGTCAGGTAACTAAAGACCTGCTCATGTCTTCAGACTTTAGACACCATTAGTGGTGGTGCCTCTGCTATGACACAAGTCTACAAAATTTGAAAGGGACAAGTTTATAAAGAAAAGTGTTCTATGAAATCAACTGATGTAAATGGGGATGGGGAGACACAAACTTTCCAGCTCAGAGACTCTTCATAAAAATCACCAGAAGTATCAAAGAACACATCAAAAACATTCAATACAGGATTACTTATACAAAACTTCAGTCACTCAAATCACTGACAGTTTTCTAAAATTCCAGGGAAGCTAAAAAGGTCCTAAGCCAATTCTAACTGCATTACCTTGGTGGGGAGAGTAGCAGTTGACAAAAAACGGGGTGCTCAGCAGTTGACAAAAAATGGGGTGCTCAGCAGTTGACAACTAACTCAGAAGTTGACAACTAACAGGGTGCTCAGAATCAAAACAAAATTAAAACGAGAGGCTGAGGTGTTGAGAAACCACCCAAGGTAAATACCAATGGAGGTACTTCCAACACAGCATCATGCTTGACCCACAGGCAGAGCTCTAGAGGTTTCCAGCACAGAAAGAACTTCTACATGTTAAATTTATGTAAAATAAATTTTCCTCTCTGTTAGAATAAGAGTGGAAAATAATAAGGAAGGAAAAAAAAAAGATCTTGCAACCTTTCTTCATACACGAAACCCAAAATTGTAAGTTACTTGAATCAATCATTTTTCCTCATACAATTCCACAAAATGTAACCTATTTATATGTATGTGAATATGCTTTTATGTCAAACTAGCTATCAAACACTATACTCCAAGTAAAGGAGTAAAATATAGAAAATTATAAAACAGGATCAAATAGTGCACAAGGAAGAATCCTCCTGGGTAATAGGCAGAATCCGAGACTATGTAATAAAGTTCCCATTTGTATATCCAAATGTATTTTCTATAGAAACTGAAGTATGTACAACTAGGATGCAAACACAAGGACAGATTAGGGAATTAAACAGGATACAGTCAATTGAAAGAGCAGTTTCACCTCACTCAAGATAGTTTAGGTACATCATCAGCACCAGAAACATTTGAATTAATCTCAAAGCATCAACAAAAGCACTAAATTAATCAGTGTTCCATATAGTTTGAGTATTGCTATAGAAATTTTAGAATCCTATCAATTCTGCTGCTTCTTATGCAAAAGCTGTTTCAAGTTACTGCTGCTTTTCCCTCTGATAAATGGGACAGGGTACATGCAGCATTCAAAATAAGCTTACAATAAAAGAGTAGAAGCATGGCAGCCCAGGACACTTATTTTTTGCTGCCTTCTCAGCAGTAACATCTGGTTTACAAGTGTTTTGACAGAACAATTCTCTTAGAGAGGTTCAAGGATTTTTTTTTCCAGATTTTTATCTGGTTAAGGGCCTAGAGAAAGCAGCTGCAAGGCAGGAATGTTTGCTCTCCTTTTCCAGTATCCAAAAAAAGGTGTGAAAGATCTCATACAAAATATGCAAAAAGACACAGCAAATTCCATTTAAAAAACAATTGTGAGCTCTATATTAAAAAAAATTATTCAAAAGCATTCTTTTAAGTACTGGAGTTTGTCCCACATTCCCATTGAAATGATAACAAAAAAAGTGTGCATCATTTTCTGACACAACACACTTAAATGAATGTACATTGACTTATACAACAGCATAAATTCACAATAGCAGCTTCAGACACTGAAGAATCTTGATACATAGTAAAGATGTGAGCCAATAAACCAGACACTTCTCCATTGTCCACACTGCTCTTTTTGTGAGTGATAGCAGTGCTGAAGTGACAACTAAACAGCTCCCGAAGCAGCTCCCGCTGTGGCAGTTTATGGTTTATCTCACAGACTGAAAATAGGGGTAGTTATCACAATAGGCTGACAGTAGCTTAACAGTTGCTTTCCACATGGGTAGGAAGTTTCTCTTCAGGGAAACATTCCCTCAGTGTTTTGATGGAGATGAAGTAGGAAGAGCCACTGTTTTTAACAAGCTGACTTTAATGAACAGGACATAAGTTACTTAAAGTAGGTGCCTCTGAAGTATCTTCTGGACCCATTGCAGAAGAAATTCATAAAAGCTACATGCATAAAATGTTACTAACATACTCACCTGTCTCACCACAGCTCTCTCAGCTGTAGTGGAATACTAAGAAGTTAAACCTACCATTAAAATAAAACTTTTGTTGGAAGTTAAAATGCAAACTGAAGTTAAATTCTTGCTTGCTGATTTTGAAATTAATTTAAAAGGTTCCACATTTTCCAGAAACTTGCTTTCAGGTTTTCCCTAAAGTTAGCTTCATAGCACCTTCCTACCATACTATTTACAGTTACCAACTAAACTAGTCACCTTTAAGTAACAACTTCCCCATTTTAAAAAAAACTTTTCTCCAAGAACTTATAATCACATAATATCCAACAGATGCCTCATTTTTCAGAAGAACTTACCTGATATAAAAATCTGCTTTATCTCATTTAACTTGCACCACCAAGCTACACAGCACATCATACAGCACGCATGGCTTTACAGCCATTACTCAATACTAAGGATGTTGTGCTGTATTCTTATTCAAGCACTTAGAATGCAAAAAAAAAAAAAAAATAAAAAAGTACTTACACACCCATACAGTATTTCATAAGTTAGTGGTGGAAGTTAGTAAAATGCACCTGCATGCTAAAATATGTTTAAAAAACTAGGGAAAAAGATGTGAAGAGGCTGGAGGATTAAAAAGACTGAGCACTCTTGCTTCAAAGTCTTTCCTTAAGATATTCATACTCCTGTACTCCTTCGGTTGCAACAACTGCTGTGAAAAAACTTCTGTTAAGAAAAACTCCCTTGACATGTTTGTTTTTTTTCCAGCCATCTCAGTTCACCGATTTGTTTCACAGAATGGTTTGTAAGCACAACTGAATAAACTCAAACAAGCAACTTGGGACACAAACTCCCTCAGCTGTCACTGCCAGGCTGCATGACTGAACTATAGTCACAGGTTCACTGACTATCCATGACATTTCAGGAAACTTCTCCCAGAAGCGCTCCTGATTCACAAATGCTGCAACAGTAACAAGTAACAGCTACCCTATGAGTACAGCTAGTTCTTGGAAATTAATTTAAAGATACTAAGTTTTAACAACAAAATGCCCAAAGAACATTAAGAGAAATTTTAATCCACTGAGAAAACTCATTGAAATGGGACAGGTAACTCATTTATTCCTACTAGATCAAGTCACACTGAAGGGAAGAAGAATTTAAAGATTTATCAGAAGGGAATTCAGATTAGAAATCACACACAGACCATCCTACTAAGAGAACTCATGCAGGTTTAAGATCTATCTCAAAACTGGAAAATGCGGCATAGAACAGGAAAGGAAGACCTAGTGAAAGACCTTATGGTAACTAGAGATAATCCGTTCAAATTCTGGAAGCATGATATTACTGCTGATTAATCACAATTTCTTTAAAACTTGTTAGGCGGCATCTAGATGGAATACTGTGTTTGTTCTCCCAGTGCAAGAGAGACATTAAAGCAGATGGGTTTGGTGGAGGACCACAGAGACAGGTAGGGACTATCAGCACTTGCCCTATGAGAGGGGGCTGAGGGAACCAGGTTCATTCAGCCTGGAGAATAAAAGGCTTCAGGGAGACCTAAGAGGAGCCTTCCAGCTCCTGGGAGATCAGCGAGATGGAATTAGTCTCTTCACCGCAGTGCACGGCAGGAGGACAAGAGGTAACACATACGTAGGAATAAGAGATTCTGATGGGGAGGGAACATCCCCCTCCCCATGGGGGCAGTTCAGTAGCAGAACAGGGGCACAGGGTGGTTGTGTGGCCTCTGTCACTGGAGGCTTTCAAGGGCTGACTGGATAAAGCTACCTGGTTTGGCCTCATGGCTGACACTAAGCTGAGCAGGACTACAGAATTCCCAAGATGCCTTCTAACCCGAGTCAGAATTTGACCCTGTGAAGTATGACTGTCCTTAATAAGATTTATTCATACTATTAAAAAGAGGTAGTCACCAGAAAAAGTGACTCTCATATCCATAATACTATACAAACAATCATTTGTGATTTTGTTTTTACTTGCTCATGTTTTCCCTCAAGAAATCTTAAATAACAATAGGTGTTATAATTCTATTCAATATGCATAGTGAAAGTATTACACTTTGAAAGATTACAGAATACCATATTTCCTTACATATTTAGTATGCAGGGAAATAGGATAGGGCACCCTTGTAGTGCAAGAGCCATTTGTTTGGGATTGATCATGTGTTTGTACACAAAGAGAAGAGGCAGAACACAGTACAGGGGAGAAAACAATGGTATGGGGTCACAATACACCTTTTTAGATCAAAATTTCCCTTAATTGTACACTTAGCACCTCCAACTGCCTTTCTCCAGTACATGCAGGAACATACCTAAGGGAGGCACGCAGAGAAAGAGACGACAACATGCTGACTTGCACTGAGGTGAAGTGGGGAAGAAAAAGTATTTCAGAGGTGACCAAAACCCCATAAAGACAAGTTTCCTTCTTTAAGGTTCATCTACAAGAGCAGCAACCTTCATAAGCACTCCATAGAATTAAAATAATAAATAGATCTAAAAATTAATAAAGTAGTATTATCCTCTAAGATATTCAGTGAATTAAGTATGTCCAGACTCATCAGGAATGCTCTCATCATTAACTCTCCTCAAAGAAAGTTAAGCTGCTTGATTTCACTCCTCCATGGAGATTATACCTCCAGCAATACCTGTGGTTTTATAATTCTTCTCCTGTTGTGTTTTGCTCAAAGACACACTTCCCCTCCATTTCCTGCAAGGAAGGCCTGTAAAGAAGGTGAAACCAACTCTGCAGCAAGCTCAGAGGCCAGTCACACAAAAAGTGCTGTTAATTCACAAACTAAGAGAAGATTCCTGTTGGCTTCTTATCACATGTGCTTCTTCTCTCTAGGCTTTCTCCTCCATAACTCACATGAGGAACACAAAATATGCTTTACTGCCTCTAGTACTATATTAATTCACATCTATCTCCAGGGAATACAGAAGTCCACTCTCTACTAGGAAATGAACTGTAGCTTATTTGTTGCAGCTGCTCTTCTCATAAATTTTACCTGATCTCCTAATGTAGGGAAGGAAAACATAACTTGATACTACCAACACATGTTGTTCACCTCTTAAAACAATATATATACACCTCAATAACTGCTGACTAGCCATATTAAGTCAACTTTTGAGAAGCATCTACATCTGATTTAAAATTCTTCCCAGAACAGAAAAGGCAAGTTGTTGAGAAGCCACACATCTATATTTGACGAAATAAGGGTTCACTGTGGAAAAGACTGCTACATTATACTCAGTACAGATCCACATTTCACAGCTTGTAGCTCCTTGCAAAGATCCTTCTTATTTTCACTATATTATCCACCTTCTTCCATCTTTTCAATCTGTGTTCACTTATTCCCCTTTCACTGAAAAGCTGTGAACTCATTAATCTATACTCTAATAATACAGAAACTATTTTCCCTCTTTCAACCTCAAATGTTTTCAAACAAAATATAATCTGAGATCTCAAAAAAGGGACAAATACTGACGTGTTAATTTTACCAACCTGATTACAGATCAAAAGAAAAAACTGCAGGAAAACTGGTTATAATCCCATGCTTTTGCCAGGTTAATTGTGTATCATTGATCACATTCCCTTACACTAAATCAGCAGAAAATCATGCCATTATCCATTACTACGTTTGACCTTTTAAAGTTATGAGCTGGGCCTACCTAGCACAAATTCCAGAAACAGCTACAATTCTACACTGCTTTCCTGGCAGACCCTTTCATTTCATTATGCAGGCCCTCTTCTTTTAATAGCACCCCGATACTTCACGGATGAACGACAATCCTTCGTATTTCAACACTAATATCAGTGTCCAGAGCATCCAGCACAGAACCATATTGTTCTCTTTGACAAGTATCAGCCCATTCTTCCTACAGAATTCAATACCAAAGAAAACAAAATGCGTTACTGCACATCCTTTCAGCCAGCAACAGTTACCGCATTGTGGTGGACTGAAAACGTACCGTGCGCATTCAAATCGTCCAGCCTGACAGAGACTGAGAGGTGAGGCGATGCAAACAAACAAACAAACAAAACAAAACAAAAAAAATAAACCAAAACCAAAGTTACCAGCGGGCACCAGCACCTCTTTGTGCTGCTCTCTCCGCACTCGAGCAAACGCAGCCTGCTCGGACAATATCCTTAAAGGGGAAGGCGAAAATCCAGCTGGCGCGGGGCTGATGGCACCTCAGCGCCGCGGCCCCCCCGGCCGGCCCTGCCTCCCCGCCTTTGTTTTGGTCACCGAGAGCACCGCTGACCCCTCACTCGCTGCCCGCGGCCGCTCGCAGGGAGCTCCCTCCCCCTCCCCCCAAGGCCTCGGGGCCCCCCGCCCCGGAGCGGGGCCCCTCTCCCCGCTCCCCGCCCGGCGGGGGGATGCGGAACGCGGGACCGCCGGCCCGGGCTGCGGGATCGCCCCCCACACCCGCGCGGGCCCGGCCGCCCCTCCCTCCCCCCACCCCTCACCTCATTCGGTCTCTCCAGTGGTGCCAACCGCCTCATACAGGGAAATGGGCGAGCTCGGGAGCCTCCGCCGGCGGCGCGGCGCGGTGCGGCCGGGTGCTCGGTGCACAGCGGGCCCCCGGGCGCGGCCCCGCGGCGGCGGGCGGCGGAGAAAGGTCAGAGCCGGCTCACGGACAGCCCGGCCCCGGCTCAGCCCCTCGCCATTTTTGTTTCCCGCGGAGGAGGCGCTGGTGCATTCTGGGAGCACAAAGGGCCGCGGCCCCGCCCCGGCGGCCCCGCCTGCGCCGCCAGCGCCGGGGGCGGGAGCGGGCGCGGGGCCGGCGCGGCGGAGGGACACGGCTGCGGACGGTCCTGCGCCGCTACCGAACAAAGAGGGACTACTTTAGGCGTGCGGTCGCCGCGAATCCCTGCGCGCCGCCGGCGCTCGTTGCGGCGGGGCCGGTCATTGTTCCCGCCGCACCTGCGGGGCCGCAGCGGCGCTCGGGCCCCGCCGCACCCACCGCCCCGTGGGACCCCCGCCCGGCCCCGGGGCAGCTCCTGCCTTGGTGGGAACGGCCGTGCCGTCTAGAGTGACTCAGGGCCCGTCTGCCTGCCCAGGGGGCCGGCGAGGCCCGGCCCAGGTAGCAGAGGCAGCCCTAGCGGGCCCGTGGGTCTGCGGGCCGGACAGTGCGCTCCTCTGCAGTGACAGCGGGGTGCAGCCATTTTAGGAGATGAGCTGAACCTCGGCTCGATTTGTTAGCGGCAGCTCTGCTAGCCAGGGTAATGGAAGCCCAGCGAGGTCGTGGAGTCTCCCTCTTCGGAGACATTCCAAACCCATCTGGGTATAATCCTGTGTCACCTGCTCCAGGTCACCCTGCGTTGGCAGGGGGTTGGACAAGATGATGGCCAGAGGTCCCTTCCAGATATTCCATGATTCTGTGAAATAGGCTTCTTGTTTTCCGTCATTTGAGTTCTGCAGTTGTTCAGATGTCAGTATTGGGTCAGTCTCCAGGGTCCCCATGACTGAGCACAGCAATTGCCCAATGCAGTGGTACCAAACTCTATAAAGCTTGTCCTAACACTGCGAGGGCAGTTGCTCAGGCCTTTGTAAATTGCTGGAATGCAAGTGCTCCCTGGATCAGCACTCACCAGCTGGTGTAACACACGCTCGGGAATGGCTGAACTCGGTGGACTGGAGGGTGAATTTATGATTCCAGTCTGTCTCCTGCTCAAAATGTCCAAGTTCTCAAAGCCACCTTCTTGAGATACGCCACCAAAAATAAGATACTGGATCAGTTTACCATCCCTGGAAAGGGTCACAGAAAGAGAATCCTGGGCAAAATACTGGAGTACAGCTTAGTCTGGCCAAGTCTTATAGTTATGTCAGAATAGAGCAGTACTTATGATCAGAATCTCTTGTTCACTGTTGTTTTAAATACAAGTTTTAGGGGATAGTTCTTCCGTGAATGCACTAATTAGACAGAGGTGAGGTGTTGTGATGATATGCTAAAAAGAGACTTGGACAACATAAAGGGCCTTGGCTGCTCTGCACAGATTTCCATGTACTGCGAGCAGCAGTCAGATACTGCAAGTGCTAAAGGTAAAGGGCTACCATCAGGAGAAAAAAAAATTGCACTCAATCTGAAGTATATCTGCGTACAAATTCTTATTTTTAAATCACAACAGTGGTGTGAGAACCAGTGGTCAGCAAACTTTCTAGTCAGCAACAGAATAAACATCAAAAATTGGCTACCTCACAACTTCCTTTTTCAGTGTCATACTTGGAGGGTCTTACCAGCCTGTTGTCCTTCTGTGTCTCTGAAATTAATTTGATAAAAATTTGTCAAAGTAGAATCACTCACCTATAATGTGAATTGTTTCACCACCAGCACCACAACCCCCTAGGCACATGGTAGCTCTACCCTCCTTGTCCTTAAAATATTGTTCCCAGAAGGAGTTTGCGGAACCTCACTGCAGAATTGCAGAGCTGTGTGGCCCCGTCCTATCCATAAAGCATCATTTGTCACAGAGCTGGGAGCTGCTGCCAAAATAGCATTATCTGAGGGCAGCACAGAAAATAAACTAGGAATCCCTATGTTATATCAGAATAATGAGAATTTAATAAACTGATTAGTTTGCTACTGCAGAGGTTGTGTCAGTTAGGCCAGAATGTACCCCCAAAGCTTGTTACCATTAGCTTTATTGCTACAAACAGCAGACTGTATGAGTATTTTACCACAACCTAGATTCCATGTAATTGTCCTGTAGTATCCAAGAAGTACAACATGAGCTCGTAGCCAAACATCAATAAAATAAATTTAAACTCTGTTTCCTTTAAGACCAGCTATTACTGATAGCTAGAAAAATTCCAAGCTGTATACCTCCCACAGAGACGCCTCATCCCCCACCACCTTAATTTAGTAACTCATACTATAACATCCTTTTTGATCACTTTCGCAAGTCACTGAATCTCCACCTGACAGGAAGCTCCTTTCTGGAGCAGAGACTGTGTGACTCTTACCCATGTGATCCATCTGCTAGACCAAGTAAATTAAATGGCTGAGGGATAGACACAGGTGACTTAAATTCAATAACTTGTACTCAAGGACAAGAAATTTGCACTGAAAAAGTAACATTCGTTATTCCTCTGCCCAACCTGACCAGATTATTACAGGGTTGGGGATCTTATTGGAAATGTACAAATGATCCTTTACAAATGGTTTTCAAGTTAAAATGCTCAAATTGACAAATCTGTATTGCCAGAAGGAGAACCTTTGTTAATCGCTGGCATATGTGGGGCAAAGAAATTAAAAGCAATAGTAAAAAATGCTATTTTTAGCAATTTAAAGTGTTTAAATTACTCTTTCCATCATTCCTATTCCTATACTATGAGACATGTAGGATTAATCTAATTTGGAGCAAGCTAAAATCTTTGTCTGTCTTCTATTCAGTGCTAGTAGTAAAACAACCAGTTATTTCTTCAGTTAATATTTGGCGAGACTGTATGTCATGGCTTTAGAAGGAACTTTCTTGACTTACTTTCTTTTTTGTCTTCTGCTAATACCTCAAAATTATTCGAAAATACAATTTAAGCAATCTCTTCTTGTGTGTTTTCAATTCCAGACATATTACATATGTACTTAGAGGCACAGCGTGACCAAGGCCAAACTAAATTACTTTACCCCCAATGTCAGTAAAGCCTTTCTTTTGTAGAAGTTTGGGGGAAAGAAATAGTCTTTAGTTATCTATCAGATTGTGCTTAATAATAGATATGTTTAGCTTTATTCCACATCATCTGATAAATAGCTGTATTTCAGAAAGGAGCTAAATAACAACAACCTGGCATTGTCTTTACCTCTCTTTGTATTTGTCCACATACTGTTAGGCAATCTTTTTTGCCAAAACAAAGTCTTGGATTTTTAAAATTGTATCTTGCCTTGCTGACACAGCAGAGAAAAATTAAATTTCATATTCAACACATAAATTCCCTGGTACCCAGCAGAAATGGATAAATTTGAAGAGTCAGAACAGTGGCATTTCCCTTGGCCTGTGGCCCTTCTCTCAAATGCTAATGTGTTTTTTAAAATATGTTATGTTTTTTATACTTTCATTGCCACAATGTCCACATAAATATTAAACAAGCAAACCAAAACACACAAAAACCAAAAGTATGTGAGCAGTGTATGTAGATGAGAGTACTAACTGCTGCACAGTATTATTTTCCATTACCTTATTGTATCACACAACATAAAGTGAAAATGATACTCTTGAACAAGACAATACTGTAAAGCTTATCCTTGTACAAATGGTTGTCATGACCACAATTCAGCAAGGAGGGAAAATTAGATCCCAGGACATTTTGTCTGCATTGTTTAAGCATGGGAACAGCGAGGAAGTTCACCTGGGATCTTTCTATCTTAAATCAAGACAAATATGGTACATCCATTTTTACAGAAACATAATAATTAGTGACACAATGCACATATGCTGCATTTATTAGGGCTCAACTCAGAAAATAATCTTCAATTTCAAAATTTGAAAAATAGGCAAGTGATGTTATAGGATATGCGGAATTTTGTATTAATTGTCTTATCACTAGCTAACAATTGTTCTCATAAAATTGCATTATTCTCTCTTTATACTAAAGGTATAAAAACAGCACTGAAAACATTTAAAAATAGACATCTTTAAATGTTTTTAATATTAATTTTTTCATCCTCACATAACAACAACACAGAGGAAACTACATTAATATTACTGGTGGTAAGGTACCCTGATATTGGTCTTTACATAAGAACACCTTTTTTCTAGTACAAGCACTTTGCCATTTCCAGCTGTGCTTCAAGAGAGGTTGTGTGATGATGTCAGCAGCTCTGAGGGTTCTGGGAGGAACCCCATCAGGCCCCATAGATTTGTAGGGATCCAGCTGGAGCTGCAGATCGCGCTCAACTTCAGGGTCAACTGGGAGTTGATTGTTCCCACAGTCATGGTCCTTCAGCTCAGGGCACTGAGACCTCCTTGATCCGTCATCCATGCTGAAGACAAAGAAAGCATTAAACACCTGTGCCTTGTCTCTGTCCCTGTTTGGGAGGTGACCATCCTCATCCTGGAATGGGCAGGAAAGGCTTTTATTGTAAGAGATTATGTCTCCCATCTATCTTAGTTCTACTAACACTTCAATTGTATCCAAAGACAGTGAGTGGGTCTGAAGGATCAAAAATAAGTGCTTGACCAGATTACTGCTGTCAGTCCTTATGTATGCATTACTATGTTCTTACTGCTAATACTGTCTTTTCTATATCGAAGACTTCGGAGCACATGTAGCAGTACTTCAGCTCCAGAAAATAGCTGTGAGAAAACTGCAACTTACTACTATTCCAGCTAGTGGGAATTCTGCGAGGGTATGCAAGCGTAGTCCTGAGTAACCTTTTTCCTTTTTCTTATGAGATCAGTTCATAAAAATGTGAGCTCATTACTCAGAGATGGAATTTAAGAGAGGTTTACTGCTCTCCCTGCACTGTCATTCTGCTGCTGTGGTCATATAATTGCCTCCTTTCAGAAAACAAACAGCTGCCAAGACTTGAAATTTGGTTAATTGCTTGGATCGCAAAGAGATTCCAGTTCTCAAACTCTCTGGGAATTCAGTTGTGCACCAGTGCGATGCATTCCTTCCCCTACTCTCTAAGCACAAATCTGAAAGCAGTTACTGAAGCTGTAGTTAGTGACTAAAGTCAAAATGCAGAGTCAGCATTTCAGAGTTAAAGCCTAAGCAAGCATTTTATTCATTCACTTTAGCTCTGCTCTGCTGATTTGCAAAATTAATTGCAGTCTCAAATATTTCACATTGTGATTGGTTGTATCATAACTTCTTGAAGACTGTGGCATTATACAGTTTTATGGTAAGGTTTTGTCTGTCAGCATCTATGCTCCTTTGTGGACTGTAAAAATGTCTGCTAGAGCAGAATTTCCAGCTCTTTTGTGGTTAAATTTTGTAGCAGTACAGACCAGACTTACCTCTTAACTCTAAACTGAAGTTAAAATATGTTTAACGGCCCCCCAGGACACAGTTACATGGCAGAATATTGCCATTTCATCTGCAGTGAAAAATCTGTTCTGGACATCAGTCTGGCTGGAGGGAGAATTAGTACAGCATTCCTTCTGCTCTCCCACCACCTGGAATGCAGTATGGGCCTTCTCACAAGCTTTCAGCAGGTCTCCCAAGTCCCACTCAGATGGAAAATTCCTCACTTCTCTTATTATTTTCTTTTTTTTCCTTCATCTTCCTGATAACATCCCTTTATCTATGAAGATGGAGACAAAATACTTTTGAATAGTGCAGCATGACAGGACCCTGCTAACACTTAGAGCTGTTTCACTTAACACTGAAGAGCTGTTTGCAGCCCGGAAATTCAGCTGCAGGGGCTGACGATAAGGCAGTAGCCCTTTCTGTAGCTGCTGCCAATCCAAGGGGGCTGGGCAGAAATAACCATAACTGGTCCCAGGCCAGCACACCAGCCAATTCATCATTCCATACTTCATTCTTGCACTGCTTATGCTGTAATGGTACTGTTACATTTGTTAACTTTGATATGCTTACTTAAAAGGTTCAATCTAAGTATCATTGTTTTAGCTAATGCAAATGTAATAGCTGTTGTCAGACACGCATTTTGTTCACTCGACACTGATGTTCTGTCATCTCAGCCTGAAAGCCGAGATTCTATTCTAGCACAGCATTGCTTATCTGCATTCGGCTAAAAGAAAAGTATAGAGAAACAGGATCAAAATCAGTTCTTTTTAGAACAGTCATTCATTTTCTCTGTTACCATGTTTCACACCAGCACTGACATCCCCCTCTATACAGTCGTGACTCTATCCCTAAAATTTGGGGCTGCTGGCACAGACAATTTTTCTCTTTTTTTTTCTCATGCTATGTGTTTTTGTGATGAGTCTATAAACATTAGTTAAATATCAACATGAAGCCAAAGCAACAGTACTTTCACTTGCAACATCATCAGGCTGCAGAAGTGTACCATAAGCCAGACTGTGCCTCAGTAAACCAGTGAAATTCTTCTAATGTATCTTTAAAATAGTAGGAAAACATGGTCTTATAAACACATAGAAGAGCTATATTTCTATTAGATTAGGTAGTTAAAACGGTACAATCTGAAGTTGTCATAGCATGGACGTAGCTGCCAAACAGCTAAAATTAAAGATGGGTTTGGGAGAAATGGGGGAACGTGGCACATGCACACAACCAGCTGAATTGTCCCCTGCCCCAGCTTTTGCAGCCAGGTGGAAGTGTGAATTTTGCAAAGTAGCTGATGTGAGCTAAGAGCTGGCAGTCCCACTGCTTCCCTCCCGGTATGCTGCCATGGCTCCCTTTGAGCCCACTTGGGTGCTCCTCTGACCTCCATAGCTTCAGTAGAATAAACTAAGCCCACATCACTGGTAAAATGATTTCTGCTGCTTCAGTCCCCTGAGCCTAGTCCTCACAGAGGCAGGGGAGGCCTGGGCTGAGGAAGGGGGTTGGGAGGAGAGCCGCAGCAAGGGCTGTGAGTCTGTCTCTTCTCTGCAGTTGTAGCTGAGGGTACAGTTACCTGACCCAGCCACACTTGTCCGACAGCTGCTGCCATCTAAGGTTGCACTCACTTCTGCTCAGGGGGCTGCTGGTGTCATCTGACGTGTTGGCTTGTCCCTGTGCCAGGAGCCATGCAGATGTGGCAGGTCAGTGAGTTCTCTAGCTGAAAAACATTGATGCATATATGTATATATAACACATATATGTATGTGTAAAAATGGGTTTGTTTGCAGACAGGTCAGCTTTTCATAACTTGATGGATGTAGGAGCTGAGAGTACGTATACACTGAAGAGAGAGTACAGAACCAAGGTAGCAGAAGTAGTGATAAAAATATTCATATAAAAATGGAAATGCAGAAACAAAAGGCTTATTTCTTCCTCTGTTCCACTTATAGAATGGAACATTTACAACAAGCCAAAAGGGAAGCATAAACTGACCTTCAGTTTGAACCCATGGGCTGCCATCTCTTTCAGATGGCCAAATGCATGTTCCAAGGTTGTTGGCAGCTTATGAAATGAACAATTGAAATATTTCTGATTATGGGACAAATGAGCTGCTTCTTGAATTAGGAAAGCAGAAGTTTGCCAAGTAGGACTTCCAAGTAAACACCCTGGCGCTGTGAATTTGCTGCTACTGAAAAGCATAATGTGACAGCCTCAGCCTGACTGAAATCAAATAATGCTTCCTCACCTGGGCAGCCCTGATGGCCATAGAGGGTCCTAATGGCTCTGCTCTGCTGTGTTCCATTACAGCAAATCAAAGTCCATCGACCTGCCCGTGAGAAATGCAAAAGGGAATACCCAGACCTGCCATAAGCAGATGTGAAGACAACTTCAGGATGCGAAAGACCACATTCAAAGGGCTTGTCGATATGAAAACACACAAAAAGCTGTGACAAATTAAAGAAGACAGTGCACAAAAGGGAAAGCCTAATAAGCATGTGTGAGGATTATGTAATTCAGAGGTCAGTTTGCTATAGTTTAATTCCTTCAAATTATGACAGACCGTTGTCAGCTTGCCTCTCCCAGGAGCTTTACCAGCTGTCTCAAATTTCTCAGGTAGGATCAATTCTAGAGCTGTACTTGCCAAGGATAGGAGGAAGTGCAGGCAAGAATTGACAAGACACTGCACTAACGTGCAGGAGTGCTAAAAGTAGAACTGATCTTCTTTTACCCTGCCTGGAATTCAGCAGAACAAGAGGTCAAGTAGTGATGGCCTCTAAGGACTTTTTAATTTACTGCAGGTTCTAGGATGTAAAATGCCTGTGACAGTGCTATCATACTAGTAGAGATATAATGCAGTATCAGATTACTGGTGTGATTTAATTACCAATGCATAGCCTGTGGTGAAAAGGGCATCCTTACTTCCTAGACCTGTAATCCAGGTCTTATTTAGAAACATTTTTTATCAGAAAAAGCTAATTTGTTGAATATGTAATTTTATTTTGTTCAGAAAGCACTTTGAATCATACATGATGGCTGGGAAGAGGGATGGGAAAAAAAAAAAAGATGGAAAAGTTACGTAGTTTCCACTCTGTTCTGGCTTTAAATTAAAAGAAATTGTAACCATCAACTTCTGATGGGGAACAGTAATTGTGATTTGAGTTTGACTTGAAGTAAAACTGGACATAAATCTGTATCCTCAGTTGTATAAATGAGTCCAGGTTCAAACAGTACTGCGCAGAAGATTTTTTATGTGGACAGTTGCAGGATGTGAACAAGAAGATAGGATAAAACATAGGTAAGAGGAGGTCAGCTGAGATGTCAACACACAGGAAGCCTTTGTTGGTTTATAAAGAGGCAGTCACAAAATAAGCTGATTGAAAACTTTGCAAATCTCACATCAAAGTAGACCTAAACTATAACAAGTTATTTAGTACATATCTAGACAAAACAGAAAATAAATATCTGCAGTAATTTGAAATATTTTCAAAGAAATCACACTGTATCAAATACAATGACTGCATTGACCAGCTACCAGTTAACCCATATTAGAGGTGTAAAAGTCTGACAAAGACTCTCTGTGTCTTCACAGAACTGTTTAGTTTACCTCACCCACTACTTCTTTTTTTTTTTTTTTTTTTTTTTTTTTTTTTTTTTTTTTTAGGTATACTCCCAAATCCCAAACCAAAATTGGTGTTGTGGGTTGGAAACATGGATTTGTGAATTAAGTTTCCTTTTGTGCAGCTACATTGCAATATAAAAGATCTAGAAAGGGTCTGTTTGCTTGCTTGATCAAAAGAAAATGCTTTATCTCTTATAGCTTCTGTCTGAGAGTGACAGTGGTGTCATTTGAATGCTGTGTTTGGAAAGAGGCCTCTGAACCTACATACAAAGAGAACTCAGGGCACGCACAACACTTGCACTGTTCACCGTAATGGCACCGAATATATTCAGTTTATCGCAGAAGATTTATGTTCTGTGCGTTTCCTCTGAGATAATAAAAGATTTAATCAACTGCAATAGTTTATTATTTATATATTTAGACAAATTATATGAAATTTTAATCGACTTAATTGTATGTAAAAGGCAGCCTTTTTTTCTTTTAAATGAAAGACAGGGAATCAAATAGCATGATTGCTGATGTAGATTCATACAGAGCAATCTTAAAATACATCTTTGAGGCCTATGTTCTTACAGATACTATATCATCAAATAACAAAATTACTCTAGTTGCAGTTCCATTATGCATTTTCTTTAGCAGTTAGGCTGGTTTAAGAAGTTCTGACTACAACCTGCTTTTTGGGTGTTCTCCACACACCTCTAGTGCAGATAAAACCTTTGTCCAGCTGTGCTGCAAATTTCATAAAAGAAATAATCTGGATTAAAAATAACATCTAATTAAAAATAATTGAATAATATTGATGGGCAGGGGCAGCGAGGGGGGAGGAAGGAGGGAGGGAAATGGGATGCCCACGATGCAGAAATAAAATGATCTGAGAGAGGGCAGGGGAAAAATAACTTCTGTTGTGAACTCCAATATTGCTGAAAAAGCACATGGCAGGACTGGCCAGTGAGAGCTGCAGTGCCAGGCTTGCAGAGCCTTTTAGGAACTGGGCATAAGCCTAATTTGACAAGATACTTTTTCATCATATTGGTATGGTGCAGTCAATCTATGACTGTAGTGATACTTGCCTCGCCAAAAGTAAATGAAGCATATAGATAAAAATAATAGTGCATACTATATTAGCATAAGCTTGATTATTTACTTATAGAGTTTTAAACTGTTACTGCTCCAAATTGCCTTTTGTCATTCAATTAGGGGGAAAAAAACACCTTCAGGAATGCTGTAACCTGGTAGCTATTGTGTTGTCATTCTTTTATTATTTTGGATAGATGGATCAAAAACATCTGGTGTTCAGAATTGTATACTATTAAACAGAAAATAACTCAAATATATTTTAGACTGCTGAATTTATTCTGCCTGGGTATTTGGAATGATGGAAGAAAATTTGTGTGTGAATGTGGTTCCCTATTTTTCTTAAAACAGCATTTTTTCTTCCAAAAATATCAATCTAAGTATAAAATAGTTTTACTTTATTCTAGTAATTATATTTACAGTGGGAATTCCTGCTAAGTACTGTAGAAATATAGGTGTTGACAAATTTAAAATAATTCAATTAATACCTTATGCCTACTGGCATTTCCAATCAACAATCCCACACCACTTTCTATAAAGTAGGCTACAGGAATTAATTAGTATACAATCAATACACTGCCTACTCTAGGGATCAAAAAAGGCATGTGCTCTCTATTAGGAATGTGTTTGACTCTCTGCTTGTTTGTTTATTTAAAGGGAAGTGAAAACTGTTTTATCTAGAAAAATCCCAGTGATAAATATTTAAGTAGATTGACTGTACATATAGTTAATTTACAGCTTGGAATTTCTGTAATATAGCTACTTCCTTCATAACAAAGTTCATGTATTACACATTACCTCAAAATTACAAACTTCAATAAGATTTTACCAAAAATACATTTTAAAAAAAGGATTTGGACTTAACAAATTGATAATCCTTACAATTAGAGGTTTCCTGAAAGGAAACACTTATTTCCTAAAGATTTCTGCTAATCATAACTGCTTTCCAGGGTGCTGTTGGATTCCTTTAACAATTCAGTACAAAATTTCTGCATTTCACTTATAGAGGTTTTGAATGTAGCAAAACAAGTAAAACAAAGTGTTATGTTTTGAGTAATTTTAGCCAATATCATGAAGACTGATAAGGCATGCCACTACATTGTACTAATTCTTGCATATGGGGCCAGATTTTCAGCTTCATTAAAGCCTGTGAACTGAAGCAGATTTACTTATGTAAGATTTAAGGCTGGACACAATGATTAGTTCAGTTCAAATTCCCACCTAACACAATGATTCATTCACTCTGCCCAACAAATTACTGTGTTGGAGTATATATTTTAAGGAGACATTGATTTTAGGGCAGACTTGAAGTGCTTTTCTTCTTATTCCATTTTAAGCAGTTCCTGTCTCTGCCACTTCTTCCGAATGTCAAGCTATTCCTGCATTTCTAAATATGACAGACTGAAGTGGCATGCAGAATCAAGAGAGAGAACTGATGTGGATTTTTTCTTTTTTAGTGTTACTTTAATTTGAGTTCAGCAAAGAGCTCACCGTTCAGTTACACAAAGTTGCATGGCAGAAGTGAGACAACAGCACATGAGTGTGTGTAAGTAGTAGAGGATGAGCAAGGAAAGGGCTTCACACAGCAGCTCTGTTGTCTGTAGTTGCTCTTCTGCCCATTTTTCTCCTCCATACCATAGCTGGCAGAAGACTGGGCAGAGCTGTACCTCACTAGTTTAGGTTCACAGTCTAGCATTTTAGTGTGAACTGACTTCTCAGGCAATTAAAGCAAACGTACTCGACTGTGAACTGAAACAGTTCTGTTGAGGGAATATCCTCTGGCAGAGGGGATGGCAGGACAGGTGGGGGTTGCAATGCATTAAACCATTGCAGCTGTTTTCCTCTTTGCATCTCAGTCAGAGCTCTTAATTAAGTACACCACGTGCTGAAAAAGGTACTACCCTGCCAGGTAATTTGTTCCAATGCTCAACTTCCTTCAGAGTTAAAAATTCATGTCTTCTTTCTGAATTGAATTGTGCTGACATATCCTTCTCATCATTGACCTTCTTATATCAGCATGTACTGGCTTCAGTACTGGAATCCAGTATTTAGGACCTAAGAGGATTTCTGAAAGAGTGTGGGCTAGAACTTGGATGTTTCCCAGCTCTCTGAGCTACCTTATAAAGGAAGCAGGAAGGTGGAAGTGTTAATTCAAGGGAAGACTTTTTAGGAAATGGGGGTAGAGCATTAAGAAAATGCCAACTAGACTGTTTATGGGAAAATCCATAAATAGGAATTAAGACTCTAACATTTCTATTATGAAAATGTTTGTGTTTTTTAACAGATGACTACCATGAGCATAAAATAAAAGAGCAAAGAAGTATTTTACTTCAAATAGTGTGAATAGGAGTTAACAGTGGACTATAACTTTATTTTGCCACTAATTCAAAGAAGGAAACAGCCTGGATAATTAAATAACCATGTTGAAGGCTGGGCACATTTTAAAATCTTTAACAAAAATAAGTTCTCTGAAAATGATAAAAGACTTTCCAAACCAGAAATAGATTAATCTTAGCAAGTGTACTCACCATTCATTTTAACATATAACTTCAATTAATCTTGAGTAAAATTCTTGAACATCATAACTCCTGCAATTATAGAGGAAATAGACTCGAAAGGACAAATATATACAAATGGACCTTAATTTTATTGGTTGATTGAATCTGAACTGTGTTGTTGTTGTAGACTTTGAAACAATACAAACACAAATATGAACTGTTGTTTAGCCTTTGCTTACAATTGACTATTAATGAAATAATGAGCACCTTCAAATCCTTTTTCTGAGCATGACATTTCTGGAGTTTTTTTCAGTCCTCTAATGTATACAGGACTGTAAAACGTAAAGCTTTTTATTCTGGATTTATGAAGAACTATTTACTCTAAACATGTTATGTTATTAAGACCTATTTACTGTAATGTTTTCTAGTACATTTTGCAGTTTAAAAGGTATACCGAAATAAAACAGACATTGTATCTCTTAAAGCAAATGCTTGTATCTCAAATTAATCAGTCTCTCTGAATGTTTAATAATAGTGGTTGTATCTAATCTCAGTCAAGAGCTACAAATGAGTCCCACACATTTATATAATTTATCTGACTGTATTAAAACATGATTTTTTAATACAGATATGTGTTTAAATAAGATAAAGGTTTCAGTGGTTACAAACAGCCAGTTTACTGTAGCATTGAGTCCAAGCCACTGATGAAGGAATTGGACTACTTCTAACCTAACTCAGAGGAAAAATTAAGATTAATTTTTAGTTCAGATCTTTGATCTAGTTCCTTATACAACAGAGATGGTTGTGCCAACCCAAGGGAGAAGGTAGGTACCAACAGCAAGAGAAGGTGACAGCATCTGCTTCTGTAGCAGAGTGGATTTATGTGAGATTTAACTGACCATGTAAATACAGCTTTAGAAATGACACTTGCTGTCTGGAAGAGTCTGTTTCCTCAAATAGATTAATGATTTGTTTATATCAAGTTAAGCCACAAGGGAATCCTTAACAGGCTGTGTCTGCTTTATGGGTAAAAGATGGCTCCACCTATTCATGTAATAGAAGCATTAGCATTTGTAAAAATCTGAATGTGATAGGAGACAATCTATTGGGACAAATTAAGGTTAACACAAGGATTAAGTCAGAATTCAAAGAAATTTGCAGAGGGGAAGGAAACAGAATCTCACTACAAAGAGAGCATGAGGAAAAGTTTTAGGTCTAAAGGTTGGATGGGTCCCCAGATCTTCATTCTCGTCCACAAAGACAGGCCTAAGGAAGCAGGGTGTGTATAAAAACACACTCCTAGATAGATCCCTGAGCAAGTAGATAGCTGAATAATAGGAAAAGGGAGAAATCTCTAAATTTTTCTAGACTTCATTTAGGAAATGCAAGTAATTTTAACTCATTGTAATGTTATATATTGTGTAAATGCACTTATTAAATGTAGCTACAAACCAAGGCAACTGGCGAATGTTAAGGCATTTCATTCCTCCTAGTGCTGTAATATTTTAAAACTGTGGCAACTGCCCAGGATCATAGAATATTTCTTAGGTCTATCCAAAGAAAAAGAGCACTAATCTAGGATGCCATGCTAGGCAGACTGGAAGTTGGTAAAGCTGCTGGTGAGAAAGAGAAGTCTTGTGATTATCAACATTAGACGTCTTGTGATCATTAACATTAAAAGTCTTGTGATTATTAACATTAGCCAGAGGCTCCCTGCATATAATATGATGGTGGGGAGAATGTGTGAACCCTGAAGATTCCCCATGGAGTCTCTTATGATAGCATTCCAGTTAAATCAGTATGTGAATGCAGCTGCTTCAAATAACTGAAAGAAGCAAGTCCACCACCACTGCAATAAGTTAATGTTAATTCATTTAATATTAATTTCATTTATGTTAAAACTTGTATTACTTGCTCAAGTAAAAGAAACTTTTCTTCAAAAGAATTTGGACAAAATTCTTTATTTTTAAAGGTGCACGTTTATACTGTCTTGAAGAAATCAGATTCCTCTCTGTAGTTTTTCAATATTCTCCTTTGTCTCATATTTTCATTTCTTACATGTCCAGGATTCCTGGAGACTTCAGCATCTGCAACAATTCTTTGATTTTTCTGAGTTGTTCTTAATGTGTAATAGGCTCCAAGTTGTCATAGAACTGCAGATAAAGGTAAGAAGGTATTATAAAACCACATTTGCCTTTTGACACTGTGAGTGACAAATGCTGCACTTGTATAATTAGCAGTTGATTTCTACCTTATGCACAAACCCTACATCACTACAATAACAACATTCAGTGTTCAGTTACAGCTGGATAGGAAACTTAAATATTAATAGGTAGCAATAAATCAGCATAATGTCCACTGCTTGGGCATTAAGATTTACCAAAGTTTTGGCATCAGTATACAAAAAAGGATAATGTGTGAACTGCAGAATTGAAAGGCTGTACAATAAATAATACATCCGTATGACTTATATTCTACCTGTGTGGTTTTTCTGCATCTGCTCACCAGTTTTAGAATATTTCTTTGTTTTTGCACAACCGGTGAATGCCAAGTCAGTGCATGTTAGACCTTTCCTCTTACTGTTCTGCCTTATGTGGCCTTAGCTTTTCATGGGAGTTACCTTTACTGAGGCTTAACTGGGAATTTAACAGGTAACTCAAAAAGGCTGAAATAGCCTCATTTTTTAGCATTTGGCAAAGCCTGGGCACAAAGAGTACTTCAGTGCTTGAATAAAGCACTTCACAAATGATGAAGATCTCATGTACTAAGTGAAAAATATATCCCCTAATGAACATATGCCAGGAACTATTTGGATCTAGATGTAACAGGAATGAGACATTTAGATCCTTGCCAGACATATGGGAGACCCACATTTCACAATTACTCCCAGCCTGTCATTCCAAGGGTTGGCATAGAGCACTGGATGAAGTAAGGGCTTGCAATTATTCAGCAAAATGTTAAAATGTTTGCTCTGTGGCATCCTCTTGTGTAGCTGTTCCGTTTCATGTCCATAATTAAGCTAAACTCGTGCAAACCACTGAACTGTAGTGGGAGGTGATGCAGAAAGTGCAGCCATCTAGGTCTGCTGAAGAGGAAGAGAAGAAAACCCCCATACCATGAGAGTCACCGGCTGTTATTAAAACCAGGATTGCTTTTACAGGAGTGCCAAATCTTACTAATTAATTTTCAGATTTATACTTCAGGATGACTCTGGCAGTGATTATATTATTCAGAAACCAGCCACAGACACATCTTTCTTTAATAGTAAGTCCTGCCAAAAAATGGCAGCTTATCCTTACAGTAGTACTTTTGTGACCTATCTTTTCATCAAAGCTGCCTTCTGCACTGAACACCCAAAGCCATAATGTGCTACGTTCATCTCATTTTTATGCCCACACTGTAGCATAATCTTTGTGCCCAAAGTCTCACAGACAAAAAGCAACAGAACTGGAGACTCTCAGGTTCTGACTTTGACTCCCCGTGGGCCTCCCAGGTCTCATAGGCCTCAAGTACTTTATAGGCCCTTCAGGCCCCATAGCCCCTGTGCTAAAAGGAGTCACAATCAAGTCATAAACATAAGAAGGCTGGACAAAAATCAAACGTCACATAAGAAAGGGCTATTTTATTTGAAGTTAACAGTGTTCCCACAAATTTCAGTTGGACTGAGACTTCCCACAGTGCATGAAGGGTTGAGAGATCTTCTGGTAAAGAAGAAATTAATAACTTCTTCCCCACTTTGTGCCACTAGTGTAGAATCATAGAATGGCTTGGGTTGGAAGGGACCCAGATAATTAAAGATAATCTAGTTCCAAACCCCCTGCCATGGCAGGGACACCTTCCACTAGACCAAGTCGCTCAGTGCCCCATCCAACCTGGCCTGGGACACTTCCAGGGATGGGGCAACCACACCTTTCTTGAGCAACCTGTTCTCCACCTCACCACCCTCACAGTAAAGAATTTTCTCCTGTGTGTTAACATGAGCCCAGGCAAAGTCTCCTTCCTTATTTCGAAGGAAAGAATCCTTTTTTTTTTTTTTTTTTTTAAGACTGTAACAAGCCTGCAGCTGTTTTTAATACCCTGCCCAGTAAATGACAGGAGCCTGTTCGCAATCAACGACACACGTTATTTATTAACTGACTTCTCCATAATCGTCCCCAGACAGCGCCCGAGCGCCTTCTGGCAGACAGGAGCGGAACCCGGGGGTGGCTGTCGGCTCCACGAGCCCCGCACGGCCCCGGAGTGGGAAGACGGGCCGGGACAGCCCCGGAGGCTCGGGGCGGGCACGGGCAAGGCGCCGAGCGCCGACCGGCGGGGCGGGGGCTCCCCGCGCCTCGCCCCCTCCGCCTCGCCTCGCCCCCTCACAGCTGCTGCGTTCGGCTCCTTCGATCGGCGGCGTGAGCGGGTTGTGCGGTGGCTGAGGCGGCAGCCGCCCGCCCGCCCTGCCCACTGACAGCCACTGTCTCTCGGCGGCCGCCGGTGTCCGAGGCGGCGCTTCCCTCTCCGTGCCGAGCCCCGCGGAGCCGGCGGCGCGGCTGCAGCGGCAGGCGGGGGAGCGCTCCTCGCCGCTCCGCCTCCGACCGCCGCCCGCTGCGGGGATGTGTGATTGCCATGGCGAGGCGGCTCTTCCCGGGGGCCTGGCTGAGGAAGCCCCACTCCGCGCAGGTAGGCCGGCGAGGGGCCGGTGCCTGCGCCCGTCCCTCCCCGCCAAGATCCCTCCGGCGCGGGCGCCCCCCGCAGGGCTCTCGCCGCTCCCCCCGGCCCGGCGCGGCCGCTTCCCCCTCCCGCCGGCGCCTGGCGGCGGCCGAGGCTCTGCCGGCGGGCGGTGGCGGCTCCGGGGCTGGGGCGGGTGTCGGGGCACCGGAGCAGGTGGCGACGGCCCCGGGTCCGCGGTGCCTCTCGCCGCTCCCGCCGGGCGGGTCGGGCCTTGGCGGTGCGCGGAGCGCCCTCCCCGAGCTCCGCGGGACCTGTTACGCGGCGGCCGGTCCGCGGTGGCCCCGCGCTCTCGGGGGATTGTCTGCGGGGCAGCCACACCGCGGCACCGCCGGGCCCGGCGAGCCCTCTCCACGTCCCGCCTTCACACCTGTCGCCGGCGCCCGTCCTGTCAGCGGGGGGAATAGAGCGTGCATGAGCAGACTCATTTTTTCACGTGTTCTAAAAAAATTAGCGTCGGGCACTTTTCTTCTGCTGCCCAGTTGGTAATTGCTCCATGCATTTGTGTATGTGTTCGTAGACAGACTTTTGTATTTACGTCTACAGGTACACGTTTGCATTATTTAAGTTACCCGAGTAGCGATGTTTTTGTTGAAGTATCGTGTCTGTTGTGTAGTGGGAAGTTCTGCTGTGAAATGTCAGTCAGATATGACCCTGTGGTTTCTTGATAGTTATACTCTGGGTTTCCTTTTTAACGGTTGGATTGTATTTTAATTAAATTGTAACTAAAATGAGTATTTGTTAAGTTGGAGCAGAGAAATATTTATATTTCTTATATATGCTACTTATGTGTCCATCGTCTGTTGATATGCTTCATGACCATTGGATTAAAAAAATTTAAACTTTGTTTTGATGCGTTTTAAAATCTTGAATGTTTTAGTTTCTTCTCATCTGGAACTTTTCCAGTCTTACTCTGTTTTTGGAAGTACCCAGAAGAGGGTATAATGTTTAAGGAAAAGCATGCAGATATAGTATAATCTTACCCTCTTTAGTATTTGTTTTATGGTATGTGTCTGCAAATCTGGATCAGTATCACTTGGGCTTTAGACTGGAAAAGATTACTGTAGATCTATTTACTGAATTAGACGCTTGTCCAGAATTTGGATTCCTATAGGAGAAAGCCTTCAATACAAATAAAAATGAATTTGTAATCTATACACTACATTTCAAATTAAGGTTTTCCAAATTGTTTGCCTCCTTTGCCTTGATAACCTCTCTCTGATCATTATATGGGGATGTCTGATAACATTGTTGTCCTTTCTTCTCAAAATTTAATTTAAGGCCTTCCAAGCAAAATATGTTATTTTAAAGTCCACTGAGAAACAGGAAGACAGTGGAATTATTTATTAACTTCTTATAAAGAAGTTAAATTTTTGTTTCTATTGCAGATTAAAAAAAATATTTCTGACTGTGCTTTCTTATACTGGAAGCTGCTTTTGAATATTCTACAGATTTGTTTTAGGAGATCTGATAGTGGTTTTGTGAACATAAACATTTTTCTGTGTTAGTGAATGTATGTTGATGTTTGATGCATCTCTGGAATGGCAGCAAGCTATCAATATATTGGCTTTTCTTGTCATTGCACGTTACTGTTGGTACTTGACAAATGTAGTCATGGTTTAACTGCACTAATTGCTGAGTGCTTTATGGAGATTTGTCTCCAAAGAAGCTCTCTAAGTAAATGTTAGACTTAACTCACTGAAGGCTCTGAGCAAGATGAAAAGATTTGTGTAGTATTTCTATGCAGCATTTCAAGTAACATACTGGGGAAGGTGTTTGTACAGTGGAAGGTTATCACTGAGTGAATTCCAGCTTTTGATGGCTGGTGTTCCAGACTCTTTGAAAACTGTGTTGTGAAATGTGTTGACAGAACATCAGGTTCTGCAAGACAAAATTTAATACCTGTTCTAGTTTTCCTGCTGTAATAGGAGCAGGATGTTATGAGTTGGTTTGCAACAGATAGTCTGTGGCAAATTTACATGCTCTTCAGCTTTTATGCAGAATCCTAGATCCATAGCTAATGTGATAATAGCAAAAAAATCCTCAAAAATACTGTAAAACCTGATGAAGTTTTGAATGCTACTACACATCACAAAAAAGTAATCTAATTGTATTTATAGGTTTTTACAGTTGGGTAATTAACACTGGGATTTTTTGTTTTATAAAGAGAGGTTAGTGTCCAAAATTTAGGAGACACTGACCTGAAGTTCCTTCTGATAGCTGTAGTTACCAATTGTATCATGAGGCAGAGGACAAGCCAGCAAGGTTGCTCAAGACAATAATCATGTAAAGAGCACTTTCGTGCTTGGAAACTTCCTGACCTCCAGAGATTCTGGACCAAGTTTTCAGACTCTTTAGAAGTGCCCCATGGACTTCAGTAATGTACAAGAGACAAGTGACTGTCTTTGAAGGGCCAAAGAATAAGCAAGTTTAAAGCCCCACATAACAGAAATTTCCTGTATCATCTCTTTGCTTTAGGATTTTAATCCTTTTTGTTTTGTTTAACCTTTTAAGCAGAGATATCCCATTTTATTTCAAAAGATACCTCAGGTCTGTTTACTCAGTTTAGTTACTCAGGATACAAAATAATTCAAGACACTGGCATAATCTTAAGAATTCACGTCTGCTCTCAAAGATGTGAATGTGTCCATTATATGGTATTCAAGACAGTGTGGGCTAATGCTCTCAGACATCATGTCAGCATACCTGAAGTGCATCCCATGATCCACAAACCAACCTGAACAGAGAACAAAACAGGATTTCTAACATGATTGGCCTACATTTTTTTTTAATCTGTCTTTTCCTATTGCTAGCGTGTAAAACAAATGGAGTAAACAGCTCTGATTTGGAGGAGATAAGTGCACTACAGTTATCTGGAATACTTTGCAGAATTAAGCTCTCTGTACAACTAAACAAAGAAATGCTTTCATACTCTTTAACCGTAAACGTGTTTTAAATAAAAAGTACACTTACCAAAAAACTGTCAAGTTATGTTGCACGTTGATTCACTACTCTCCATATGCTTTGGAGTGCATCCAGGCTTGAGTTTTGCCAGAAGTGGTTTTCCAGTTCTATTTCAAGGGATGAATGTCTAATTATTATTCAATGCACATGACTTAGCAGAATATACAAGTGATGGAAGAAGATGACTCTGAAACATCAAGCATAACAAGTGCTTTCCCTCATTCTTGTGTTCCCTGGCTCATATTGAAGCGTCTTGATGGAAGAGTGGAGTTGAAAAGAGAAATTGTTTCCTGAGTTTGAACACCTTCTTCCTTTTTTTGATACTTTTGGAACTCTCAGTACTCGTGTTGCCCTGAATATGTCCTAGCAGTTTGTCACAATTTCAAATGAAGTCTGTCTCTATGTGTTGCTCCCTAAATGCAACAGTGGGACTTCTTGCTCAGAAATGTGTTCCAATGACGCACATGGCATATGTGCAGCGAGTCCTCTGTGCTGTGGGTGCATTACTGCACATGTGACCAAACCAGGCCCAGTAAATCCTGTCCCTGCTGCATTAGTACACCATGTGCACATGCTGAGTGAAGTGGACTAAGTGTGTCTACACTCACAGGCTGATTGTGGGGAGGAAATGGAAATTGGATAGGAGGAATGTATGGGAAGAAACCAAATAATGAACAGGTCTTTTGCTGAATGTGATAAGGAAGTCCTTAGAAAAGTAATTCCGTTTGAATCAGAGAGTGGAAGCTTGTGGTTGTCTGTAAGCAGATGGATGCTGTTGTCCATGCTCTGAACGGGCAGGATGGCTTTTGCAAGTCAAAAGCTACGTGACTGCATTGGCACAGTGCTGAGCTCAAAATAAACCTCGCTTCTCTGGAACTTCCTGCCAAATATGTGATGTAGTCAGATGGCATTTGAGAAGGATTTTCTGTCTCAAACACATTTGCTTTCTGCCTGAGAAGAAGGACAAATTTGGATAAACCCATATATGCATTATTCTGTACATGAATATGGTCAATATTCTGCAGTGGTCCTGCAGCCCGCAGGCCACTGTTGGTCTCTGAGGTTGTACTAAATGGTATGCAATTAATACAAATTTGCATTGAATAGCACATTGGTTTAAAGTTTAGTGTTATAAAGGTTCATGGAAGATTTCAGCAAGAAACACTGAGGAAGGTAGAGGGTTTGTTGTCCCTAAAGCTTGGGTTCCCGAGCAGTTTTTATACATGAGACAGCTTTGCCTAAAATTGTCAGATGTATTTCTTTTGATCTTTCCTGGATTTTACCAGTAGTTTTCTGTGCTTTATGTTCTACAGTATAATAGGGTTATTAGAAAGAGTTTTGAAAAACCCAAAATAACAAAATCCTGTCTCTAAAGGAAATCACTGTATCTTATCTTTCAAATGATCAAAGATAATCATTAGCACTTATTTTCTATAATTCCTGATTCGTAGAATATTCCTCTAAACCAGGGGTCCGCAAACTACAGCCCCCCAGGGTCCTCAGTCCGGCCCGCTGGCATTTACAGAACCCCCCACCCCCCCCGCCAACTCGGGCGAATCGCCAGAGCCCCGGCAGCAAAGTTCCTTCAGTCCCTTCTGGCCACCCTTTCCGGACTGCACAGCCGGGCTGACGAGGTGGGCGGCTCCCCTGTCT
>JAWWLV010000005.1:16736012-16747778 GCA_035041135.1 Platyrinchus mystaceus | reverse complement strand
GACAGGGAACCGGCCCCCTGTTTGAAAAGTTTGAGGACCCCTGCTCTAAACCATGAGAGGTTGGGTGGGAAGGAAAAGGACTTACCTGAAACTCTAAACACCATCCCTGTTGTGTGAGTTTTGTTGGTGTTTGGTTTGTGGTTTTTTGGTGGTTTTTTTCCTTGGTGGGGATAGAGGGGGTGTGTTGTTTATGTGGGTTTGTTTGATTAGAGTTTCTTTTTCTCTCGCCTGCCCCCCTCCCCAACCCTCTGCCTGAAATTTAGATAGAATACCATAAGCTGTTAAAAAACATACCTTCTTTGCGGGTAAGATGCTCAAGAGTTTTGTTGCTGGAGTTGTGTGATGGTTGTGTTTGGGGTTTATTTTACGAAATACAGGATGAACCTTTGAGATTAGGTTCACAACAATACACTGGTGGCATATACTTAGATGGAAAATGGAATGGTTTAGGTTAGCTCTGTGACAATTTAAAGGCAAGAAGTTCAGGATGGTTTGAGCGAGGCCATTCTCATTTCAGCCTGGCACATCTTAATTGTACTTGCTGAGTAAGGAAGTAACATCTGAGTGCTGTGGAGTTGGCTGGATAGTCCAAGATGCCCCTCTTAGTTTACTGTACCTACAGCTAAAGTGGCAGAGTGAGCATGTGCCCCTACCTTAGCTGCTCCAGCTCGTTATTTGTTTGACTATGGGAAATTTCTAGAGAAAACAATTTTTTTTTCCTGCAAATGATGATGCAGAGTATGACACCTGTGTGTGCTTCTACAGATCTGCCATGGGGTGGTAACCTTTGACAGAGGATTTGGGCAAGGGAATGGAAGTGGAAATAATAGGTAGTTGCTTGCCTAGTCAACTAGATGTCAATCCTGATAAAAAGATGTGCACAAAAACCCCAATGATTAAACATGTCTTCTTTGCATAGCTGTCAATAATTGAATGTGATCTGATTTTATCAAAATACCATGCTTTAATTACTAATACCTGTTGTACTTTTCTTTAGATGTTGCTGTATCTCATGGTGCTTTTTGCAAAGGCGAAGTAATTCTTTCTGTTTCATGTTGTATTTAGTTACAGAAACATTAGGCCAAAGTAAAAATAGATGAATGACTCACCTAGTTAGATAATTTCAGGCCCTAACTACAGAGCACTTATTGGTATTATTACTAGGTTGAAACCTAGTAATTAAAAAAAATGTTTATGGAACCATGAAGTTTTTGGAGATATAAGAAAAAAAAAAAAGAGAAAATATTACAGAAGACATTGAACCTGCATGACTGTTCTGCAGCAGTTCTTGTTTGTAAGTGCTTTAAAATTATTCATTTGTAATTCGACCAGCAGAAAGTATGAAGGGAGCAAAGAAAAAGCCCATTGTGTTCTGTAGATGGACTGAAAAAAATCTGGTTGTACGCTCACAGCTGATCCAAGTCTACTGCTTTGGTTCACCTCTCAGTTTAAAACTGTTTCAAGCTCCCTCTGCTGGAGGGCTGCCTCTGAGCTGGTATCCTGGGCTTCCTAGAGATCCGGGGAGCAGTAGATCTCTAGGTTTGTTTTGGTTTATTTTGTGTGGTGTGGGTGTAAGAACTAAACCAGGGAAAGAATCCGTCTGCCCTGCTTACAGTTTTCCTTTGGTTCTGGAAGTGAGAACAGGGAGAGAGACACTCTCGTAATGCTTTGCCATAGCACCTCTGCTGGCTTCCCAGAGCTGAGAGGGAAGGATGCTGGTGGATGGTAAGCACATCTGGTTCAGGGGCAGGACAAGGATCTGAAGGAGGAAAGTTGTGCTGGAGAAACTGAAGAAGTGTATGAGGTGCTGAGTAGTGCTGGCAACTTACGTGAGATGGAAGACAGAAAGTGGAGGAATATGGGAACTGAGGCCAGTGTTGCAGAGTTGGATGAAAATAGACTGGAAATAACTGGAAGAAAAAGAATAGCAGAGGATGTGTGGTTCAGGAGGGGGGCACTAAGACTGTCTAAGCAAATGGTTTGAGATAAGTACTGGAAATGAAAAATGAGTAAGTGAAAATTGTAAATTACTAAATACAGAAAATGGAAGAAAGAATCAATGAGACTGAGTCCACCTGTGCTGGAACTAAGATTTCAGTTCTCTTCTTTAGGGAGTGAGAGAAGTATTACTGAACCCATAAGGTCTCACTTACTGCTGGTTCACATGTAGGATGACTTCTACTGCTTTTCACTGGTCTGTTCAAGTAGTGTGATTTACAAAGAAGTTTGTAATGCTTCATGTTGTAAGCATGTAGGTGTGGTATTTTGGCTTTTTTTAAGCTAGGAAATTGCATAAAAGGCTTGCAATTCTGTCATTTTTGTAGTGTTCTTTATATGTTTTTTTTGTTTTTCTTTTTTTGATGCTGCCCAGCCCCTTGCTGTCAGGTTTGGTTTTTTGAGTGTTCTATGCCCAGCTTTCTCATACATTTTCTTAGCTGTTTCTAAATGTGCTGTAAACCACACAGCATTACTGTTGGTCTCCTTTTGTACTCCACCCAGTGTATATCCTTATTGTGGATACCATGCTTTAGAGGAAATTACATGTTACTCCAACTAAGGTCTTTTTGTCTCTGAGGAAAAGAGTAGAAATTATTTGTCTTTACAACACTTGCAATAAAATGTCATAAAAGAAGAAGTTTGAAGGATCTCCCTGCTCAAGATTGATCACTGGAATAAAAGCAGTTAGTTGTATCTCTCTCTTTTTTTAACTAGGTAGTTTTAAGATTGTCAGGTGTTTGAAGGCATGAAGGAATAGGGCTGCACTGCTGAGGCATGTGGCAGGACCACAACTGTATGGATTGGAATCTCCTCTGGGTGATTTGAAACTGCATTTTGCTGGATCATTTCTTCCCAAGAGGAAAGGGTGTAATGCATGCTGGTTGTCTGTCATATTTTAATAAATACTAGTAAGTTATTGCAGTCTTCCCTAGTTAAAAATAACTGACTTATTTATGTCTGCTGCAGTTCTATGGGTGTGATAGCAAAACTGCTCATCTACTACTTTTCTTGGAACCCTTTCCAAACATGGAATAATTTCTCTATGAGGAACAGCTAAGTTAGAACCTGTCGATCTGGAAATGAGATGACATGACAGGGAGGCATGTGACAGAACCTTACAAAATCATGTCAGATAGGGAGAGAGTGGACACAAATTGATAACTCCTCTCTTCCAATAAATGAACTAGGGGATCTCAAACAAACCTAATATGAATCAGACCTAAGGAAAATAAAATCTGGTCCCTGACCTTGGTACAGTGGATAGTAGACCTGTGGAATTAGTTGCTAAAGGGTGTTGTGGATGCTAAATGCTTATGTGTATTTTTAAGGGAGTCTGGATAAGTTCATGAAAGATAAATGATTTAGGATTTACTAAATATAGAATATCACATCTGGCTTAGCAAGTTCTTCTAGAGGAAACTGCAAGCACATTTGGGATATATAATATGTTCTCAGTCTGTGAGAGTATCTACTTATAACTAATGCTGAAGATCAGGATACTCATAGAAATGCATCTCATACTGACCCAGTATAGCTGCTCTCATGCACTTTCCTTATATCCTGTTGCTAAAGCTGACTTTCTGATTATTTTCTAATCCTGATGTAAGAAAATCAAAGTGTTATCACACCAGACTCCGAGGGAAAAAAAAAAAAAAAAAGAAAAAGATCAAAACATCCCTCCTACTTTGCAAGACATTTAGGTCTCCCTCATTTCTTAATTTTAAATACTTTTTTCTTCTGTTCCTAGTGAAAATTGTAAATGTGAGGCCACAGAAACAACAGGAAAGTCTTGCATACATTTATGGGAAAGATGACTGAAGGTGAGGCTAGTACAGAGGATTTTATTTGCATAATTAAATAGTGCTGTTTCAAGGAAGGAGAGGGAGACTTCAGCACATGGAACCTGACCCTGACATCCACCATGCTCTTTGTATATCTACCTTGCATATTTACACTTTAACGCAGATTACTTTTTGAAAAAAAGTCCTGATCTGTTGGATTTGATTTACTGTGAGTAGAACAAAAGTAACTGGTCTTAGAGAAAAATGCATATAATTGAGCTCTGGCAGTTTATGATTTTGATCAAATTGGTTCCTGCAGCCTGGCTTGTCCTGTAAGGGTCTGACACCTTTTCTTCTATTTATTTATATCTCAATTTTCCTTCCACTTACATAAGTCAAACTGACCTCCCCTGTCAGTTTTGCTCCCTGAAGGAAGTGAACGTTCCATGTAATGTAGTCTGCTTGTTTTATCACTGTGCAAGTCAAATTCCTTAAAGGTGAAATAGTAAATCCTGTTTACTGCTGCTCAGTGAATTGCAAATCATATTTTCTCTTTGTGTCCTCCAGGTACGTTTGTCGTACGTGCGCGTGAAGTATCTCTTCATCTCTTGGTTAGTAGTGTTTATTGGCAGCTGGGTTATGTATGTTCAGTACTCCACCTACACAGAGCTATGCAGAGGACATGACTGTAGGAAAATAATAGTAAGTATATTTAACATAGCTTTCTAAAGTGTTTGACTAATTCCACAGCCAAGTCAGTCAGTGCCATATGTAATTTAATCAAATTCTCATATTGAAGTAAGATTACAACTTCAGTTACAGATAAAACCCTTGTGTCTCATAACATTATTTTGGTATATGGTTATTAAAATTGTTTTCTTAGATTTTTCTTTCAAGAGTCAGGTGTTGAAAGAGATGCAGTTGTTGCCTCCTTTCTCAGACAGTTTATTAAATATATTTCTCCCTGTTTGTTTCAGTGTGATAAATACAAGACTGGAGTTATTGATGGGTCGGCATGTAGTAGTCTTTGTGCTAAAGAAACATTGTATTTTGGAAAATGTTTGTCAACAAAGCCCAACAACCAGGTAAGGCTTTACTCATCCAACCTAGTTTTATTATTTTCCACTGAAATGTCATTGTCTGGAACATCAAGAAGACCTTGGTGTCAGCAAGTTGTGTCTGTTTAATACGGATTATTTCAAACTTCATTTGCTGTGACATGCAGAGCGTGTGTGTATATATACAGACATACATACATAAAAATACATAGAAGATACCATACATACCATTAATATGTACCGTATGCACCTATATACAAGAGTATAGATTATTCCTATATATGGAGGGGTATATCATTATTTTATAATACATGTATTTTGGAAACATATATACTGGATCCTTCCACAGTTTGACAGAATAAGCATACTTCTGTAGAGCATACTGCTCCTCTGCTATCCTGCTTCACAAATAGAAGCAGCAGCCTTGTAACAGCCTGTGCACAGTGGTAGTAATGCCAATATGCTGTTTGTGAAGCTGTGTTTTGCCAGTGTAGTGTCTCCTAAGTACCTGCAGCAGTGTGTTGTATTTGAGATTGCCATTGTTTGAATTGCTCTATGCATTGTCTGTGCACAGGACTCCATTTGCTGAGCTGTGTTGCCATCTGACTCCTGAAGCAGTGGTTGGAAGACAGGTAGTCTTCAGATGGACTTGTACAGTGTTTTTTAGCTTTTTCCCTCTTTTTCTGCATAGATGTATTTAGGAATCTGGGGAAATCTGCAAAGTTTTATAAAATGCCAGATGGAGGAAGCTGCTCAACTTGATTTTGGTACTGACCCAGAACCAAGGAAGGAAATAGTCCTATTTGATAAACCAACAAGAGGAACCACTGTTGAGAAATTCAAAGAAATGGTATATGGTCTTTTTAAAGTAAGTATATGCATATTTATTCTGTTTTGACTGAAAGGCTCGTTTTCCTGAAGCTGGAGAGAATACTCTATTGTATGAGCCTTGTTCAAGTATGTATTAGAAAAATAATCAGCACAAAACTAGTTTTTCCCAGAGGTGCTTACCTTGAAGTTTGAAGTAGCTAATTATTTTTTCCTTACTTTTTAAATGATGGAAGTTGGCATTCATCTTGTGTGTTTACAGGTTTGACTTGTATTTGTATAGAAAATACGGTAAAAACATTTATTTTTTGGTGCTTTTGAGGTTATTGTTCATGCTTGGGAAGAGTTCCTGTGTTAACTGAGCAGCAGGAATCTCTCCATCCAGAGTGACCAGTCATACTGGTCCTTTCTGTGTTACATTACTGTGACAATATTTCTATTGCCTTAATGCTACCCCAGAATTTTTGTAATATAATCACCTTCATGCTCTATTAATTCCGATTTTGGGTTTTCTTTCTTAAAATACTCTTGCTATTGTCATAGCTCCTATGTCTCCCATCTCTCCTATTTGCCCCTGTGTGTGCATTCATGGTAGTTGAAAATGGAACAGTTCTGTTTCCAGCAGTGGCTTCTGTGCATTGACACAATTGAGGTGGTTATATCAAATAAGAAAATTAAGCATTTCAATACACTTAGCTTAAGAGATTTGTACCCAGTGTATTTTGGTACTTTTTATAGATGGCCAAAATGTAGTTGATAATGTAATTTCTCTACACCTGTGAGGTTCAACCAGCTGAAACAACTAAACCTGATCTAAACATCTGAATTCTGCATACTCCTCCTAAGAGAATATTGAACAAACTAGTTGATACAATTTTTCTAAAGACTGATCTGACCAAGAATAATGTTTGAATTTTAATGTTTGCATTTTGAAATGCAAAGAACATTATTACTTTCAGAAGATCATATGCTTAGTGCCTATGAAAACAGAACAAAAAGGAAGCTCTTCAGGCATTTGATAGCAGGTCCTGTAACATCCATAACCAATGGAAACTAGAACATACGCTACCATGCTATTCATACCAGGTAACAGGAGGTAGAATGACAGATGGATTGGTGGTAGTTAATGAAGTCGTACTTAATCTTTTTTGCTTGTTGCTTTTAGGCAAAATTGGGTGAACAAGGAAATCTTTCAGAACTGGTTAATCTCATCCTGTCTTTTGCTGATGGAAACAAAGATGGCAGAGTCTCTTTGCCAGAGGCAAAATCTGCATGGGCACTTCTGCAGCTAGAGGAGTTTTTGTTAATGGTGATCCTCCAGGATAAAGAACATACTCCCAAGTTGATGGGGTTTTGTGGGGATCTCTATGTGACAGAAAGAGTTGAATATACCTCTCTCTATGGAATCAGCCTTCCATGGATTATAGAACTTTTCATTCCCTCTGGCTTTAGAAGAAGCATGGACCAATGGTTCACTCCATCGTGGCCAAGAAAGGCAAAAATAGCTATAGGGCTTTTAGAATTTGTGGAAGATATTTTCCATGGACCTTATGGAAACTTTCTTATGTGTGATACAAGTGCCAAAAACTTGGGATATAACGATAAATATGATTTGAAAATGGTGGACATGAGAAAAATTGTGCCAGAAATTAACTTGAAGGAAATAATTAAAGATCGTCAGTGTGACTCAGATTTGGACTGCATTTATGGTACAGACTGTAGAACACTATGTGACCAAAGCAAAATGAGATGTACCACAGAAGTAATTCAGCCAAACTTGGCAAAAGCCTGTCAACTACTTAAAGACTATCTGCTTCGTGGTGCTCCTTCTGATATCCATGAAGAACTAGAAAAACAACTGTATTTGTGTATTGCCCTTAAAGTCACAGCAAATCAGATGGAAATGGAGCATTCTTTAATACTCAATAACTTAAAAACTTTACTGTGGAAGAAAATTTCTCATACAAATGATTCTTAGCTTCTCCACCAGCAGAAGGCAGTACTGATGCCTGCCATTAGAGGTGGTCTGCCACATTTGATAAAAACAATCTGCACCTTTTTTAAAAGATATTTCTTTACTCAGATTTTATTAATGGTTCTTTCACTCTTGCCCTTCAGTAAGTACCTTATGACAGGGCTTCTCAAAGAATGAACATGCCACTGAATGATCGGGCAGAGGCCAGAAGTACTTCTGGTGTTCAGTGCTGTGTTATGGAAACAAAAACTCTGCATGCTTGACCATTCTGTGCACTTTGTCACATCTTGAACAGGATGAAAGTATTCACTGTGCCACCACATCAACTGATGGAACATCTTACAGTTCTGTGAAAATCATTGCTCACTTGTGAAATACCTGCGAAGGATTTTTATCCCGAGTAGTTTTCTGAAGAATCACCACTACTGCAAATAATGTGTCCAAGTCCAAGCTGCTGTTAGGAATAAACTGAACTGTGAGATTGAAGTTTACTAATATCTTGACATGGCAGAATTTGCACATTAATAATTTTTTAACTGTGGAAAATTAGAATTTTATTCTAGAATGGACAGGTTGTAATATGAGACTTAAATCAGATTCTGTTTACACATTTGTTACCTCATGCTTACATCTTGAATGTTTAACTAGTTCAACACTTTTTAATTAAGTCCTTGTATGGTGAACCAGGGTGAGGGCCAAGAATTTTAGAATGTTTTTTAAAATCATCTGTGTGGTCTAGCAGCAATACCAGCATCCGTTTCAAAATCTGTAAATTATTGTATTTCAATTGAAATCTTTAACCCAAATTAAGGGATAGCAAATATTGAAAAGTAAGGAGTTTGTGGACTAAGCTATTGTATGAAAACTGAAGTTAATTAATTTTCAAAAATGCTGATAGCAGAAGTGTCCTACCAGTTAAAAAAAGGAAGCTTGCATAGGGTGAGAATCTGCTGTATAACATGAGAAATAAGTTAATAGTTGTGCATAGTACTGACTCTTTACTGTCCCTCCAAATCTAGCTGGAGAATTTTACTTCTTTTACTTACTTCTTGCAATAGATCAAGAAGATTTATGAGAGAACTAGACCTGAACTCTAGGACAGAAGCTGGATTGTTCAGGACCATGGAATATTGCTTAAATTGGAGCCTATGAGATAGTAACAGCTAGGAAAGAGCTGGAAAGTAAGTGAGCTGCAGTGTATTACTGTTATCTTTTTTTTCCTAGTATCATCTATGAGTCATTGTTAAGTCTCGAGTAAATAAACACCATCTGATCCTGGCACTCCACATGGCATGACCATTCTACCACCCTTAATATCCCCTTGTTGCTCTTCAGATTTACGTCTGTGTTCGTAATCTTGCAGAATTGGATGTCCACAAAACGCCTTGACACTGTGCTCAGTTCTTATCTGTTAATGTTCGATTTATAGATGTTTTAGGTATAAAGTTGTTCAATCCTTAATGATTTTAAAGCCAGTCATCCATATTACTTCTGAATCCTGGCCCCTTCATTCATTCTCAGCTTTATTTAAATATTTGAAAGGTTAATTGCTTTAGGTATCCTGTCTTAAATGCAATCCTTGAATGGTTAAACTGAAGTACAGGGTCACAATAAAGTCACATCTTCATACCCTATGTGATAAGAAGCAGCTTGGGTTAAGAACAGCAGCTTTTTAATTTCAGAAATACTGTGCTCATGCTAATTCTTGTCTCAAACTTGCTACTGTGCTCTGCAAACTAATTTGTAACCAGCAAAGCACTCAAGTGTAAAGTGGTCATGTTCTTGGTGAAAAAATCTGAGTGATGGCTAAGAGGTTTTGGGCAGAGAAGATTCCTGCCGTTAACAACTGGAAAACATGTTTAATAGTGATTTGTTGTACAGACCTTCATATTTATTGCTATTGCATCAAGTTGAAGCTTTTGTTGGAACAAAACACTTGTTTACAATAAATCACAGGCCTCCTTTTCTCTTTCAAGAGCAGTATTTACACCAACAATCAGTATCTTAAAGCAAAACAGTCCTCACATAGACTACTTGACCCATGTTTTAACTGTGCAGACAACTTTAGCGAGTCTAATAGGACACAGGAGCACCTATGAAACAGATAGTAGGACCTGGGGGTTCTGGGGTTGGGGGTGCTCCTTGGAGGGGCATCTCGAGTTGTGTTACTGTGCCAGGATAAATTGCCTTGTGGAATATGATGTCTCAGGGAAAGCTGGTGTGGCTGGATGTTGCAGGGGAGGTGTGTGGGGAGGCAAGTGGAGCTGCCCCAGGGAAGGAAGGGCCTTCAGTCCCAGCAGTGACAGTCTCTGGTGTCGTGGCTGCCAGAGAGTCTGGGAAGGGTCAGACTGGGAAGTTTCCTTATCAAGGCCTCTGTAACAAAGCACGAATATGCAACTCAGAAGTGAATCCTGTTATCAATCACTTAATAATGTTAAGTATTCAGCTTAAGACAGTATTAGTTTCAGTAGCAGCCAGAACCTGGAGGTGAGTGTGTGAAGTGCCTGAAAGCCTAAGGTTACCTGTGGGCAGAGGCTTTAGAACCTACTTTGACTACTCTTGTTCTTTTCCTAAGCTACATCCAGACTGCCTCTTAACATTACGCTGAAAGAAAAATTGTGAAGGACATGTAAAGCCCTTTTTAATATGTTAAAATCTTTTTCTAGTTAGAAGCCACAAACTCTTACACCTAGTCTTTGATACTCACCATGCCAAAGATTAATGAAATTGATCTCCCCTTCTCATAGGAGTAATTCTAATGCAGCAACCTTGGTCTCTGAAGTCTTATCACCTCTCTTCTCAGTGAAAGTTCAATTCACACAGTACTTTGAAAGGGGGAAAAAAGCCCTTTCAGGTACAGAACATCTAGATAATAAAAAAATATTGTCTCTTTTTATACACTATATAAATAAGCCAGTCTTACACCGTTGCTTCCTCAATAAATTTATTGCCGCTTTTTCCAAAGCTTCACAGAGAACTGCGGAAGTTGTCTTAACTCTCGGTTCTGCGCTCCTGGGCCCGGAGGAAGCTGGCCTTCTTCTGAGCAACACGGTCTTTCTTCTGGGCGAGGGACATCTTGGGACAGTTCCATCTGCAATGTAAGCACAGGGTACGATATAGTCAAGGCAGAAATAAGCAAAAAGGTGCCCAAGAAGCCTGCAGTGCACCAGAACTGTGCTGAAGAGTGTGATGGAAGAATGTATGTATTCCCACTTCTGTAACATGTTTTGTTTTCTTGCCATGACTTAAAAAAAAAAAAGTTGGACAGTTTGATTTCTCAAGAGGCAAACCCTGTACTCTTCTATGACTAAAGTATAGACATTATCAGCCCAATGCAATAGCTGTGCCTTGATTCTCCCACACCCCTGAAAAATCAAAATAGTTTAGTATTGCAAAGTAGCGTTCTCAGCTGAAGAGAAGCAGCTTTCCCACTGAAAACACTAAGACCTGAAGATACACACCTCAGAGTTCCAGCTATTCAGGCCACACACATGCTTCACTTGGATTTTTTTAATAGTTTAAGAGCTCTTGAATTTCAAATTCCTACTGCTAAAGTTAACTCCTAAGTTATACAGAACTGCTTTTATCTTAATCTGATCTACAGTGTGAATTTTGACACCACTGCTATGTGAATTGCATTACCTGTTTTACTGTAACTAAAACATCCTCCACTGAGAAGTCACATGGATGTTAAAGAGAATGAGAGTTTTACCTCTTTTTCTTGACTTCTCTCTTGGGTTTCTTTTCATGGACTGGATTATCCCGTATAGCAGCATGGGCTTTTTTATACATTTCTTCCATCTAAAAAAAAAAAAAATTGAAGTCACCAAAATGGTCCAGCTGTAGGATATCAAAAATCCAAGACACCCCTAGCTGAGCATGCACTAGAAACCAGTTTCATCACAATATAGCTTGTAATTTGGCATGCTTATCTTTAAAACCCTTCCTTCATACAGGAAAGAACTGCCACAGCATTAAGGAATTCCTACTGTCACGATGTTAAATTTAAATCTCCAAACGCAAACTCAAGGCATTTAACAGAGAAAGCAATTTTATCCTTATTCTACAGTTAGTTACTCTAGAACAGGGGTCCCCAAACTTTTCAAACAGGGGGCCGGTTCCCTGT
>JAWWLV010000005.1:16682033-16726527 GCA_035041135.1 Platyrinchus mystaceus | reverse complement strand
GCTGCCGGGCAGGCATCGCCCGCGCCCCGCCGGGCGGGTGAGGGGAGGCCGCGCTGCGCGGCCCTGCCCGGCTCGGGGGCTGCGGGGCCGGCGGGTCTCGGGCCCGCCGCGGGAGCTCCGCGGGGAAAGTGCCCGGAGGGAGGGCCGCGGCTCGGGGGGACTCCGGCGGGCCCGTCTGCAGAGGGCGAATTCTGCCTCGGCTGGTGGGAGTAACGCTGAGCCGGGAACCCGCCGGCCTGTCAATCTTGAGGACAGAATCTTTAAATAGTGCTTCGGAGATCTCGTTTCCTGCCACCTCTTGCAGCATCTGCATGAACATGGTTATATAATGAGGGTAAAAAGTCGATATTAATGTTCTGGCTACTTACTAGATATTATAGCTGTATTTACTAGTGCCATTTTGCTGTGATTCCATGTAAAGCCTGCTAATTGTCAGCATTGATAATCAGAGCAATTCCATAGTAAACGAGAAGTTGGGTTTATACCATTTTCAATTTCCAGCGTGAGATGCCATTAACACTGCCTGTATCAAAACATAGTGTTCCACATCAGGCTTGGATAACTTCATCTTTTCTAAAGATCACATGCAAAAGATGTAGAAAGAAGACAAATTCATACAGAGAAGAGCAGATAACATTCAATGTGTTTTAGTTATCTCCAAAAGTATTTGTGAAAAAATTCAATTTTTTTTCTTTTTTTTTTAAAAATTTGCTTTACTTTACATGTCTAAATAAAATGGTAGCTGGATTTTGTTCAGTTTACTGGTAGATAGCGTTAAAGTGTTCTGTATAAATGTGCCTGTTTATTTCTCTTCCCTTTCTCCAGTGTGCGATGTCAGCTTTGATGATTATACAGCTGTCTATTTATGCTTATAAAGATTTCAGGCTTATTTTGAAATACATAGCTATGAGTTCTTTTTCAAGTAAGGATTAGGAGAGGAAATAGAGACGGCCAGGGAAAGAGGAGCATGATCAGGAGGAAAGCACTTGGTATTATGAATCAGCATTGCCTGAATCTGATAAAGTGGGATGAGATTGTCACTGAATATCCATCCAGCCCAACAGTACCTTGAAGAGGAACAGATGTTTGGAGGAAAAAAAGCTTTAACAGAACAGTCCTACTTCCTCCCCATATCTCTTCCTAGACTCCTGCAAGTTGAGGCTTGAAGACTTCCTGAGCTACAGCTGCTGGCTTGGATTTTTTGTTTTGGTAATGTTGGTTGGGGTTTTTTGTTGGTGTTTTGGGGGTTTTTTGTCCCCATTGCCCTCTGTATGTTTGCCTTCTGTAGACTTGTTTAATTGCTGTTGAACAAGTAAACAGGAGGTGGTTGGAGAGTGGAGTGGTTGAAATGGTGTTAATGGAAAGCAAGAGATGGGAGAAAAGTCTTTCCAAATTTATGGGAGAAGAAGGGATGGAGAGAGTGACATGTCTAAATAATTACTGTCAGTTTGTTCTCTGGGTAGGATTGATAGTAAACAAAGAAGTAATCAAAATGGGAAGACAAGTTTTTGTCAGTGAATTCAGAAAACAAAAATGTTTACCTTGCTAGTTCAAGGTTCTAATATCATAATTTATAAGGGAGAAAACAGCTGAGTTGGGGGTATGCATACTTAAGATTATGCTTATATTTTCTTACTCTTCCTGTGTTGATTCCTTAACTTGTAGAAAAAAGAAATTCTAATGCTTAAGGAAGAGACATAGTGGAATTTAATATTTTGGATATAATTTTAAATATCAAATGCATAGTTTAAAAGAACAAATCTTTCTCTGGTGGTCCAAGAAGAGAAACAATAATGAAAACAAACCCTGAGTTTATGAATGTTGTTTTCTAAACTAACCTATACTTGCCTTGATTACAGTCTCTTCATTCACTTTTTTCCAGACCCAATTAAAATAGTTATAGTTTAAAAACAGAAAGTAAATATTATAGGAGTATGTAACTTTGAGTTGTTGGATGTATTCTCTGAAGTTCTTGACTCTGTCACTGAAGGCTGTAGATAGCATGCTGAATTAAAGCCTCGTGTCTTCTGTATGTGTAACAGCCAGAATCATCTGTAGGCCAGTTTTTGATCCCTTTAAGTTGGGAATACTGTCTTTCATGGCAGTTGTCTCTGCTTAAGTGTCTGTGGATTGCAGCGCATCCTTTTCTTCTCCAGCAAGTGGGGATTGCAACACATGGGTAGTTGGTTAGTGACAGTGCTCCTGCTGGGCTCATTTCAGACGCAGTTGTGATGTGGTTTTGTTGTATGTGTGTACACAGAACCTGTATTCTCAAAGGTAGCAGCAGAAGTCATTTACTGAATTGTAGCTTTTCCATAATTACTCTTAATGTTGTCTAACTTCCTGTGAACTCTGGAAACTATTCAGTTTATCTGTGAAGTGGTGTTTTGGGGAGAACCTGGGAAGCGTTTAGCCTGTATAGGGGTCAGTCAAGGAAGGATCTCCTTTCAGTCATGATGACAGGGATGATGCTGTGAGCTTTGTCTTATTTCAGGCTGTGTCAACTTTGTTTGCTAATTGTCTGCAAAAGTAATCCTTCCCAGTCTCAGCCAGACACTTGTATATTTGGGGTTAAGTACAGTACTAGGGTTGGTCTTTATTTTGGACAAGAAGTAAGGTGGTGTGACAGAATGACTGTGGACACTTAACCTTTTTGTATTAATTTTCAACTTGGAAAGCAGCTAAAAGCTATCACTAAATGTCTTTGTTCTTTGTTCTGAACAAACTTTACCTGGGTTATGCTACTGAAGTCTGTCATCTTGCCTGACCTGCATTGCCCTTACTTCCGTAGTTAAAAAAAAAGAAAAACAAACCCTAACTTAGTGTTTTGGTAATAGGTTGTTATAACGTGTTCTGCTACAGAACTATTGAACAAGCTATTGAACTTCCCAATTCCTGACTTTCCTTATGCCCTATTGTCATTACTAAATCTTAGTGATTCTTAGCATAGTATTAAATACCTGTCTGATGATATCATAACATGTTCTTGATGCTTTAATGTAAAGAATATAATTATATTGTGACAATAATGTATTAATTATGTATTTTTTCTTTGGTTTCATCAGGCTGGCAGATGGGGCCAGTCTTTCAGTAATGCATTGTTGTTGTCATAAGTTAACCATTCACCTGTAGCTAAGAGTATGTTAGAAGAGCTTACTGTTATTTTTCTTACAGAACACTATAAAATGGCACTTAAAATGGGTGTAAAAAAAGTAGTAGCTAGCCAAAACCTGACATTGGGAATGTCCAGTCCACATATCTATAGAGTGACACTGTATAGAAGTTAGTTTTACATCTCTCATTTTTCATGTATTCTTCTTGATTATATGTAGTTCAAACAATGAACTACTTTCAGGCATAGTAAGAAGAAATTCCAGCTTCCATGCTGTCCGAAACAGCAGAGCTAAACCCCAGTATTCATTAAGCAGAGTCATTTTTTTCTCCATTGGAATGTGTTACTGGTGGAACTTTATAGTTTTGGCTGAGGCCTTAGTAAGTGTTTCTCAGCCCTTTAGAAAAAGAATTGAGATTGGTCTTTCTAAAGACACGAAAGCAAGTTAGAATTCCATAGTAAGACACATTATGTTAAAATGGGCTTGGGATTTTTACATGAATTTTTTGGTGTCAGACTGACACTTAAAAATCATCTGTTTCAATGATCTTCCTTGCATTTTTCCCCTAGTAGGCCATTTTGAAAGAAGTAAACAGGCCCTTACTTCCAAATGGAAGTGTAACAGTCAGTGGCCAACTAATCAGAAAATAACTGACTTCCTTTGATGAGCAGATACATATGTCTGTGAAGAGCCATTTCCCTTTTCTTTATTTAATGTCTAAGGAAAATTAGATTTCTAAGACCTGTGCTCAGAGCAGGCTGCAGGAGCACTGTTACTTGAATAGCATGGAGGAAGATTCTTCCATAGCCATAAAAATATACTGGTTTCAAATTATGCTGTAAGTGCTTGTGAAGGCATGTCATGGCTATGCTAAGAAAATTAGTGGCCAAAATGAAATATTACTGCAAGACCATGGATGTGGGATGGATTGTGTTAGAACTGGCTATTGATGTATGCAGCTGTGTTTATACCTTCTCTGTCTACTGCATAGACAGCTTTCCTATGTGCAAATCACTAACTTGGTTATGCTTCTCATGCTAAAATCTTTACTTTTCATTTCTTATTGGCTGTCAACAGCTGCAGGTTGCAATGAGTTGTAGTTCACAAGAAAAGCTGGTGACCATTCAGTCATTCATTTAGAAACTGTTTTACTCTTTTGAGTTTGAGTGTCACTGATAGAAAGTTGGCCTTTTAGCTGATCATTTAAAGGAAAGAAGAGTAATATCCTGAAGTGGATTCTCACCAGTCATGTGGTTTGTTTAAAATTGTAGTAAGTAATTAATAAAGGTTTAAGTGTTATCATATTGCATAAGGGCCATGTTTATGTTCCTTGGTTTCTCCATCAAGTCTCATTTCATACATCCCTTTGGAAAGGGAACTGTGCACAACTTGGTAAATGAGAGATGAGCATTTTGGTTCTAACCTGCAGGTTGTGGCATAAGTTATATTATCTCTATAACCAAGGAGAAATTAGACCTAGAAAATACTTGAGCTGCATGGAATGGTATGTTTTCATGTGTCAGATACTGGGTCCTTTTAAACTTACCAATTTAACTCCTTGTAAATTTTGTATACCTTTTAAAATAAAGAGTTATGCTAAAAACTTTGATTTTAATTAAGGCTTAATGAACATTTAAAAATATGACTCAGTTGTTTCTCACTTCTGGAATATGGACCTAAGCCTTTTAGTAAATTTAACTCCATTTGTATGCTTTTGTTTATTTTTATTCTAATGTAGGGTAGATACTAGTCCTGGCTCCTTTCCAGGAGAAAGTTGGCTAAAAGCAACATGAGGAAGCTAGACTTTGGGAAATGAGTAGGAAAGTAAAATATGTAGAAAGGAGCTTTAATTATAAGCATGTGACCTTCAAAGTGTGTTACTCTTTTGTAAATGCCTGATGATACTTGAACTCCAGTGAAATGATTAAGTTGCATTTAATTGAAAAGAAAAAACCCTAAATCTTCCAATCTAGTGCATAAACAAATGGACTTTGCAGTCAGTTCTTAGCGGTTTAGTCTGATTCTCCCCTGTTTTGTTAGCCAAGGGGATGGTCCTTCAAATATATGTGTGTGTCATTTGGCATGCTGAGCCTCAAATACAAAGAAATTTTCCAGCCTGAGGTCTAAGAGAACAAAGGAAGTTCCCTGTTAAAGGTTTTTACTGTAGTCCGTCAGTATTTTCTCTTGCAGCTTGAGGAGCTCTCAGCCATCTCATGTACAAAAACACTGTATTTGATTCTTTTCCCCTTGAAAGAAGGCCTCTGTGGTTTCCTGAAGGTTGTTACATCCCTGTGTCAGATTTGAAACTTTTTTGATAAAGGACCACCTTCAGATGGACAGGAGATGGTGTCTGCAAAAACACTGTGGTTAGTCTTCTCAGCACACAGGGACAATGCTCAACAGACTGTAAATCACACTGGACTTCAGAGGTAATTAAAAACCTGACATTGTTCTTGGAAATAAAGGGAATTCAGTTTAACTTGGTCAGTGATGGAAATGTTAGTCATAGGACTTGGAGCAGTGACTTCAACTTTTAGCGGATTGCTACATTTCTAATGAAGTTCCTTCTTAAAACACCTCATGTACTAGTTGTGTTTGTGAATTTCCAATTCAAGTTTCCTTGGGACCATCAAACCCCCATGACTCATTATCCTGATGATGACTTTTAAAGAATGATGCTACACAAAGCTTTCTGATAGCATGAGTTTTACACCATCTCAAATGTTAGACTGCTTTATTTTTTTATATCAGAAAGACTTGGAGAGCTAGTGAATATCAAGTAAAATGGAATCTGGGGAATGCTAGTTATGATATTCCTGACTATTGTTAGGTGCTATTCCAAGTAAAGTCAGGAATATGAGGGTAAGTCAGGACTTCTTCCTCACATGTCAGCAGAAATCAGTTATGTGAATTTGTAGTGTAAAAGACACAAATGAAGCTTATAGTGAAACCATGTTTGAGCCCTAAATTGGGATTTTAGCTTGTCAGGGAGCATGATAGCAGGCTGATTCACCAACTACCTCTGCTCCATGTGTCATTGAGTGAGTCAGTTTAATTTATTCTTCAGATATTAGAATGCCATTAACTTTGAAGCAAGAAGGAGACTGGGTCTGTGGAATGCTATATAACTGGCTTGAAAACCACATACACAATTTCAGCCCCAATTATGTCAGACTTCTTTTTATATGTAGACGAGTATGAAGATTATTTCCTGTATTCTGGAAGGTCCCATTTCTTTCTCTTTTCGGGAAGAGAAGGAATAGTTTAAAGCATATCATATATGCACTGTTTGTGTAAGGTGTGCAGTTATTTATTGTCATATGATAGGAATGGTTGAGACAGTATTTTGGGTAATCAAGATACCTGTAACTCTTTAATACCAATTTTCTTCAGGGAAATGCAGGATAATGGTAGTAAGGTAATTCGATGTGTACAGTGAAAAAACTTTTTTAAAACATATCTAAATAGACTTTTTTAGAAAAAAACAAATGTCTGGCATTGCACATACTTGTGGTGCTAACATATTTGGACTTACTGTAGCGACCTGCACTTTACCTTAGGATTCTCAGGGAAAGAGGTTTATACAGTTGTATGTAATGTGGGGTGTTGCAGTCTACTTTCAGCTAACCTTACTTAAAATATTGCGTGTGCTGATCCACTGCAGTGCTCCTTTGAGTAACTCGGAAATCTAAACACAGTATTGTAGTTCCTCTAGGTAACAAAGCCCTGTAATCATCACCTAATGAAAGATACTAAAGTTGAGATACTGAATTTTTTTTATAATAGGCATATGCATCTGTGTATAATATCAGTATAAACATCTATCTTTGCAGTAACTTTGAGGATGTAGCAGACAGGTCTGTGCCTTGCCTGACTGACTGATCAGGTGGCTGAGAATTGCCAGTGGTTTTGTTTTGCCCACTGGAAACTGCATCAGAGTACAAAGTCTTTACTAATTAAATCTTGTGTCCTCCCATCTTTCCAAAGATCAGTATGTTCAAACTCAAAATCCATACATTTCTTTAGGAAGTATCTGCATGACCTTAGGCAGGTGGATGCAAATGGGGTCCTCCTGGGTTTGTTGGCAAACCAGGAGCAGTGTAGCTGTTAATATGGCTTTGGAGCCTGAATGAGTGTCCCTGCTTTGGAGCTGGGTGATGCTGCTTAGTTCCACATGTGCTCCTGCACAGGGTAAGGAAGGTGTACCCCTGCCTGCTTGACTCCAGACATAGCCATCTTCACTGGAAAGTGTTGCTGTCCTCAGGAGCAGGCTGGAAGTGGCATTTGTGTTCAAAAATCTCTGATAAATTGGCAAGTTCTTGAGTGAGCCCTCTTTGGGAAAAAAAGCACGTTTTTGAAATGGGTTGATTCTAGTTTTGATCACACATTAATCGTTAATAATGGCTTGAGCATCCTGATGGTGCTCTGGATGATTTGGCATGCTTCCCAGCCAATGTAGGTTACCTTTTGTACTCTTCAAATATAACTTGAATTTCAGCATCTGAAAAATGCTGGGAATAACAAGGAAACCAGTTCGCTTTGCAGAGCTGAAAAACTGGCTGAGGTGAGTTGAGCAAAGAATACTGTTAACTGAGAGCTTGCCTAGATCCGGGAAGTGTTGGGACTTGGGGAGCAGAGCCTGAGCTCTCTGTAGCTGCTGGCCCTGTGGCATAAGAGGGCGCCAGGTGGAGCAGCTTTACAGGGTGAGAGCTCCAGCGGGGAGGTGCAGCAGGCTCAGGGGGAGCAGCAGAGGTGGGAGGGTGACGGTGAAGGCAGAAGTCCTGACTCGTGCAGTTAGATTTATCACTGTGGCCTAACTGAGATCTTAGGAGGGGCACTGTGGTGTGTCTGGCTGTCCTTGTTACTGCTACAAACAGCTGAGCACATGACTACAATCTCTTCCACTGCAATTAAGAGTAGCAAAGGGAAAGACACTTGGTAACTGAAGTGCAGAGCAGAGTAGTTGTCGGCAAAAGGCCTGAAGATCCACCACTGTTTAAATAATAACCAGGTTTTTAAAGAAACATTTGTTTAGGAAAGCCTTGAGGAGACTGTCCAAAAATACAAAGATTAAAGGTTTAATGAGATTTGCTTTCTTGGGTCCTTCCAGAATGCTGTGTTAAGTAAAATCACATCTCTAAAGCAGGGAGGTTAAACCAAGTGCTCATACAGATTTTGCTGTGTTTCCTGGAGTTGGTGATATCCAGTGAAACTATCAATAACTATCAATATTCAGAATACATTCATAGTGATTGTATTCTCATTGCTGTCACTGTGAGTTTTAATTGGGGAAGCCCCAGTTTCTCTGACAGGGCTAGAGAGAAACTTTTAGCTCTTTCCTTTGTGCTGTCAGAGGAAAGAGGAGTCAGCAGGCTACACTTGTGTACTGTGTGTACCTCTTGTCTTAGAGCAGTGACACAGATTTCTTGCCACAGGGGTTGTCAGCAGAGCAGTGGGAGAGAGCAGTGGTCTGTGGTTTAGTGATGGCCAAGTAAACTACCCTGTTGCATGGAACGGTGTACATGGAGTTGAAAAGCTTATGAGATGTAGAAGGGATTTTCAGTCTTTATTAAGAGGCAGGTAAAGAGTTGGAAAGGCAAGATTAGGAGTACTCAGTGTGTGTCCATAGGAATGCTGGTATGTTGGTCCTTACAGGAGGAAAAAATAATTAAACTATATAGATTTGCAGCTTAAATTTGGTAAAATAATTCAAGTAACTGGATCTTTACATGTTAACATTGCTATTCTGTGTTCTCCACATCACTAAAATCAGCTCAACAAATGTAACTGCTATTTCCATACTTTTCTGAAAGGAATAATTACAAATAAGCTACTATCAAAATAATTTGCTTTATTGCCAGTGATTTTCTGTTACAATTTAGACTAAGTTCTATTTGCATGTTAGTATTTAAAGGGAATCAAAAGAAAAGACATACTAAAAAGAAATGAGCGAAACCAAAGCCCTAAAATTACTATTGACAATGTATACTCACTTTCAAAAATCCTAGTATTTTAAAACTGACTTCCTGAACATTGTAATTGTAAATCAGGGTATTTTATTTCCACTTCTCATCAGAATACTGATTTGTTTTCAGATTAGAGTAAAACCACAAAGCAGAAAGAAAGGTTTAAAACTGTGCATGTGACTTATTTTACAGTTAATGTTCTGATGTTTATTGGGTTCTGGAGGCAATTTCCCAGAGTTGTAGATATGAGGAATGCATTTGTTCAGATCAGATTTCTTGGGACACAGCCCAAGGTTTTCTCACTTTCAAAATTCAGTTTTCTGGAAGGTCTTAAGTCACTTGTTGGAGAATAATTCTTTGAAATCTTCTGCCACTGTTATAAATGTTGACATTAACTTAGGTGAAATGATGAAATATGAAAAATCCTGTTATTCTACCGTATTTAGGGAAATGGATAATGAACTGATAGCTAAATGCCTTCATGTCTAGGTCCAGGAGCCTTCACTGATGCTGACAATTTAAGAGAGCTGGCTTTAAAGTTTTAGGAAAACCTGGAAAACCCTGACAAAAACGATACAGGCATGACTAGTTAGCTGTTATATCAGAATTGTATTTTCTTAATTTAGCTTGGCCCGAGGTGACTGCCATAACTGTTTTTCCCCAGACAAATTTTTCATGTGTTTTTGGTGCAAACTTCACTGTGAGCCTTTTGATCTTCAAACATTTGCTTTTGGCAGCTGTGCACTTTGCTTGCTCTACGTGTCAGTGCTTTCAGAGAGCTGGCTAGGAATAGTTTTGTGTTGTGATACATTCTAATGGAACTCTGAGCTGCTCTTAAAAACAGTAGAATTGTTAGATACATTGTTCTGATTTAACTGCTGTTTTGTGTGGTTTTTTGACCATACTTTTTCTTGATATTCTTCACATAATTGGCTTCTCCAAACCTTTGAGTTAATTTGTTTAATGCCTGATGAAATGCTGGTGAATGGATGTTAGCAAGGTTCTTGATTTCTGGCCCCTACAACACCCCCCCAGCTCTCTTACCATACAGTGTGAGCTTCATATTTATAAGCCAGATTGACCTTAAGTCTTCCCAGTTACTTTGTGAAGAGATAAAAAATTGAATGTGTATTTTCTCTTCCTGTTTGCACCACAGGGTATTACTCAAAATCATTGCTTTCCTAATCTTTATACCTAAGATTCTTAGTATGGGTGACTCTTAAAGCCTGCTGTGTATGGCAGTCATTTTTACTGTGTTGTTGAGATTGGCCCTGTTTCTGCTGGCATTTATTTTTGGAGTAGTTGCATTACTTGTGATATTTTAAGCAGTTTAAAGCCTTTGAGAAAATAATCAGTCTTAAGTAAGATGTATGAGTTACCTTCATTATAATGCAATTTTATTCAAAGTGAAACAGCAGTAACTTATCCTTTCATAGCGATAGTGAATAAAGGACATAGACTGAGAGTGAAATATTAATATTAATTAAAATCCTAAAATTAGGATTTTGAAACATCTAGTAATTTTTATTCCTCTCATATAAAAAGATGGTGTCAAATACTAGTGTTGGAAGTAATTTTTTCCAAGATAATATTTAAAAGATATATGTTCGGATTTCTGTGTTTTGGTTTTTTTGGTTGGTTGGTTGGCTTTTTCTTTTGTTTTGTGTTGGGTTTTTTGGTTTGGTTTGGTTTGGTTTTTTGTTTTGGGTTTTTGTTTGTTTGTTTGTTTGTTTGCTTGTTGGTGGTTTTTTGTTTTGTTTTTTTTGTAATTGATATACCCGAGTCTTCCTGTCACACAGTGACATAAGAACCAACTGGAATCTTTCTGGTGCATGTGTTGGGACCTTACTATTCCCACCCTTCATCTGAAGGCTTCTGGCAAAATCTGATGCCATTTTCAGAAAGAATGCAAAGCATATGGAAATTGGAAACCCCTTTGCAGTCTCCCAGGAGAGCTCTTCAATGTCACATTGGTGGTGGAGAGGAAGTGGGGAGGTTGAGTACCACTGGTTTGGGTTTGGCCTGTGGTGTTCCTCTTGTTATCTGAAGGCATTCAGTGTGTCTTCCTTTTGATATGAAGTGAAAATAAAACACTATTTGATTGACAAAAAAGTTCTTTGTAGCATTGCATCCAAATAAAAGCTTCTGCTATAGCAACCAGTCTGCCTATATATTGTGCTTCAGATAAATGCACAGTGTTATGATATGGATTTACTCATTCCAGTCATTTTACTTTAATTAGATTCTATTGAAGCATCTTCAGAAGTGATTTTTTTCCCTATAGCTCAGTGTCTTTAGTATCTTAGTAATTATTTATAGGCTGTACTGCAGAACTGTTTGTGGCAACTATTGAGTTTTGAGGAAATCAACAAAGGTCAAAATAAATAGTTACCAGCAACACCACTTCCAAAGTTCCTCTTCAGCCTTTGTTTTGCCAAGTTTTAACCTTTGCTAGGCAGCCAGCCCTTCCTCCAAGGTGCATCTGGATTTTCTCTGAGTTGGGCTGGGGAAGAATTAAACTCTGAGTCACTGCAGGTCAAAGCCCTATATTTTCAGATGCTGAAGGAAGCTCTAGTTAGGGGTTCACTAGAAAATGCCCCAAAGGGCTGCTGTTTTGTCTCCCTGAGTGAGCAGCAGCTCTCTTCTGATTGTTCCGACCCCACAACTCTGGTCAAGAAATAGCAGCAGTTAATGATCAGTGCCAGGTAACCTTCACTTTCCCAGACCCACTGTTTCCCTGACTGCTCAAGTAGCACCTCTTGCTCTTTCTCCAAAACCCTGGGCCTGTCCAGGCACTGGCAGTGAGATTGGGGATTAAGGACACTTGGTGTAGGAGTGACCTGAAGAGAAAGTGAGGAAAGAGAAGAGCTGGCAGTGTGATGCCTTAAGTGTGAGACATTCAGGAGCTGCTGTAGACCTGGGCATAAATTCTTTGAGACTGTTTTCTGCACACTGGCAGATGCTGGAAGATACTTTGCTTTGGTGTAGATTAGAAATGTGGTGCCTCTGCTCCTCTGTCCTGTCACTGTAGGGATTAGTGAAGGTGAGCAGTGGGTGACCTGGAGGGTTTACACTGATATACTTGTACTGCTTCAGTGCCTATCGGTAAAGTAGTTGACTGTTTCTGTATCTGTTTTTCTACAGTTTCTGTGCCATTATTAGTTTATCAAGATGTTTTAAAATAAGCTTTTATTTCTATTTATTTTTGTAATGGGAAGTCGGAGCTGATCCTGGATCCTGTGGTATTTCTGTACTGCAGAGATGAGCTCTGTGAGTATACATCAGGAATTTCTCTGAGTCTGTCTTTGTGGATGAGCAGCATACTTGCATGATATTTCTTTAACATTGTATTGCTGTTGATGCTTGTGTACCTTCTGACAGCCTTGGGGGTTCTGGAGAGATAAATAATCTCATTGTCCCTTTGTGCATATTGTATATTTTTCCTTTGTTTGGTGCAGCCGGTTTAGTGGAAAAAAGGAATTAAAAAAGGACAACTTCTGCATCCTCTTCTTTTTGCCCTAACAGGTGGCGACAGACAAGGTTGCAGGAAAGCTGAGCTCTACTCTCTCATGGGTGAAGAACACTGTGTCACACACCGTCAGTCAAATGGCCAGTCAGGTGGCAAGTCCATCTGCCTCCTTACACACAACATCCCCCTCCACCACTCTGTCCACACCCGCCCTGTCGCCATCCTCACCAACACAGCTGAGCCCAGACGACTTAGAACTGCTCGCAAAACTTGAGGAACAGAACAGGTAAATGGAAAACTTTTTGCTCTTCAAAATACAGCAATGAGACTAAAATTATTTTATTGCAATTGCAGCACAGAGGCTGTTAAAGGGGGGTAGGTCAAACTTCATGGCACAACAATTCCAGGGCCCTAAGGTTTAAGAACTTGAATTCTTGTGCTGTGTTTTTACAAGTTCTGTTTTTGTGGAACTCTAAAAGGTGTTTTTCTCTTCTGGTTTTACAGCATTTGTAGCTGCTTCTAATAGTAAGAAATTATACTGAGTCTGTGATTTTCGGTATCCAATATAAAATAGAGTATCTCAGGGATGAGACTCCTGTATAACTTTACCTTCTAAGGTCAAAACTATACTTTCTATTAGCTTCTTGAAATCTCAAGTATTTCTTAATTCCATTTTCCCTATTTTTTCCATTTTTACCCAGTTCTTGCTATTAACTACATAACCTTCTATGTATGGAGATAGAACAGTGTTCAGCCACATTCCTCTGTTAACACTACTAGTAGTAATTCCTAATTAGTCCTTTCTGTTCATCTTGCCTTTTTTTTGTATAGTAAGTAACCGTTTTCTTGGCAGCCTTTCCATGAGTGCATATTTAACTGCACTGTGTGCAATTCAAGGTGCAACTTTTAGGTGGATCAGTTGCTCTTGATGTGCACAGTGATTTCAAGTTTGCAGTCTCACAAAGAAATGGAACTGGACTTTATAATTCCTTAATGCTGAATTTCCAGAACCCGTACGCATTTGCACTTTCGAGGCAGGACTTCTAAGTCATCTGTCCTCTTGCAAAATTTGGTTATGTTTGATAAATATGTTTCAGTAGTTTTTGAGAGCTTGACTGCAAAGAACTTGAGCTTCAAATAGATTTTTAGACTTGGCAGGTATTGGCAGGGCTTTGATACCTGCTGGAGATAGCTATCCCAGTGCTGTAGTGCAGTGCAGGGATTGATAATTTACCTCCAACTAGCTTCTGTTCCAGCTTCTGTGAGTGTGACTGGACTTTGCACTGAGGCAGTTGAGGTGCTCTATTTTTGGTTGGGTTGTTTTGTTTGTTGTTGTGTGGTGGTTTGTTTTGTTTTGTTTGTTTTTTTTTTTTTTTTTGCTCTGCTGACTCACTTATGAGGGCAGTAACTTCCAGTGGAGGAAAAGAGTATCTGGGGGAGAAGGGGCTGATGCCTTTGCGTCACCTGGCAAGTCTTCTCTCATGTTCGTATTCTGCAGCCTAATAGCAGTACAGTTCGCAGGGAATTTGATATATCTGTCTAGTTCCTGACTGAGAATAGAAAGAAGCTTCTAGAACCACCTCATCCTCTCTTCCTTGTGGTTTATGAGGTTGTGTCTCTTTGAAGATGAACTATATGTAATTTTTGCTGTGCAAATGAAAAATTATCAAAAGAAGCAAAAAATGAGTTAAATAGGGCTTTTAAGAAATCTAATTTGCATTTAATCTGAGGCTTTCTACTCTTTTCACGGCAAAGTGACTTTTGTTTGTAAAGCAAAATGTTCTTTGGACTGCTTATCTGTGTTGGAGCACAATGTCCTTCCATCTAGAGTTGTCTCGTTAAGCCCTGCAGTCAGACTAGCTGGCTTGTTGAAAGAAGAATGAGCTCGGGCTTTCTTTTTTAACTTGGCTTTCTTCATTTAGTAAATAAATTAGCAAATCTTGTCAGGTTTTATTTAATTTTAGCCAGACCTGTTGTTCAGTCCCACACTAGTCTTGTGTGTGAATTCTAATTAGAGGCTACCCTATCAGGTGTACCTTTCCTCCTGAGATATTACTCTTTAATACTGAAATTTGATGCTCTCACGCTGGGTTCACTGTAGTTTCAGAACAGTTTGCATCTGCAGTTTTGTACAGTGGCACTTTGTTGACAAGAAATTGTACTCTGTTCAGAGGGAACCATTCTTGTTTCTGCTCGCTGGAAGAACTGATGATGATGGATGTTTTTAAAGATTTCCTTTTCATTGTTGGCTTTTATGTCAATAAGGAGAATATGAATTAGTTAACCAGCTAGAAAAGGGAAGAACTCAAGTTGTATCGAGATATGTCTTGCAGCATTCCATAATCTTATTATACTGAAAGTCCCCTCAGAATAATGAGGTAGCTCAGTCCAGAGTCCTGGTGGAACTGTTTGGCATTAGTAAATCATTTATAAAGTTTTAAATGAAAGAAAGCAGTGACTAAACGTCTCAGAACTTGCTACTTACTGTAAAAAGAACTTCCCATTTTCAAATCTAAGAACAATGAGTTTATCCAGGTAAGGTCATATTGCAGAAACTTAGCATAACTTCTATAGAAAGCTGTGAAAACTGGAAGTCAGAACCTTGTTTTTGTAATCTTAATGTTTATTCTCTGCTTGTTTTTGCTCTGTGATTACTTTGAATTTGATGTTTAGGCATTGTCTTGGATTGAGAGCAGTTCCAGACTAAACTTTCACTATAGGTCAATATAAGCCATGCTTCTAAACATTTAAAATACTTTCTTTAATACTAGATTTTTTGCATTCCATTAATACGGAATAAATGCAAATTTGTCTGAAAAAGGCTTTGCTTTTTTTTTTTTCTGAAGGCATTACCATTTAACCCTTTTCCGAACAAAATACTGCTGTAGACTGTACTTGTCGTCGTCGTGAATTAAACTACTTTTTCCACGACTTTCATAAACACCAGTAGGTGAAAACTGGGAAAGCTGGTATAAATATCTCTATTGTAGCAGAGAGCTTAAAAATTGCTGAGGTTTGTGTACCATCTCAGGTACAATATACCTCAGCTTATAATTTATTAAATATCTATACCATAACCTTGCTGAAATGCTGGGCAGGGACAGCTTTTTGTGCAGCTGCATTGAGAAATTATTCAACCACATGGCTCTGATATACTGATGTTGGAATTCTTGGAAGTTAAAGCACAAATGAAACTCCTGGTATAGCAAAACACTTTCAAGTTAGTCTGAATTCTTGCTCTTACCTAACATATGGTCTAAAAAATTTCCCCCTGCTTACGGGGCTCAGTGTGAGCTGAGGATAAACAAAGCATGCCTTTTGGCCCAGAATCCCAGCTCTCTGCCAAGCTGATGGCCATAGCAACCAGCTAACAGGGAAGCTGTTCCTCTTCAGGAACTTGTCTGGCCCTTGGCACATCTCTGTGTATACTCTGCTGCCTGATAACCCCAGAGGTTCTCACGTGTGAACTCAGCACATTAATTAAACATGCATTAGCTGTACTAATCACTCCTGTTGCCTGGTCCCCGGTCTTTAGGTCAGGGATTTCTCCCTCGCATTTATAAAACAGCATGTTGATTTGTGTACAGTTGTCAGCAAATGCCAGGTGTTTTAAAATTCCTTCAGGTTTTCATTATTTTGTCTGTATTTACACCGTCAATTTTAAAAAAGTGTAATCAGGTAGAATTTTAGAAGGCTAATTATTTGTCTTTTAAATTACTGTATTTTTTTAAGTACTGAGACATTTGATGCTATCATTGGGGATATTTACCTTCCTTAGGTTCTCTTTGTCAGTCTGATGCATGACAGCTGTGGGTGACATCTTTTTCCATTTCTTAAAATGCTACAGTGTGAACTGTCTGTCTGCAGCATTGCTTGAGATCTCAAGAGAAAACACTAACAGTTCTTTTTCAATTTAGTACAAATTAATGTTCCGCCAAACCTCTGGGTGAATTCTTTGTCAAAAGATTGGAAGAACTGACTTATAAACAAGCAATTATTAGTGTGATCCTCTGATTAGAAGAACTTGCATTTGGTTTTTGTGTGCTTTCTTTGCAGACTCCTGGAAACCGATAGCAAATCCTTACGATCAGTAAATGGGTCAAGAAGAAACAGCGGATCTTCTCTTGTATCTAGTTCATCAGCTTCCAGCAATCTCAGCCACCTTGAGGAAGACTCATGGATCCTGTGGGGGAGGATTGTGAATGAATGGGAAGATGTACGGAAAAAGAAAGAAAAGCAAGTTAAGGTAGTAGCTGGACACTGGTTTTTTGGATATATTTGTAATGTGATATGAGACTGTGTTTTATCTTTCTGTTGGGCTTATTTTTTTTAAATAAATATGTAATAGAAGCTTCCAGTTGAATCTGTTCCATCCCTAGGCCTTAGTGCTTCCTATATAACTGTTGCCCAGCAAATGTCTCATGCTGAAAACTAGATGCATTTACTGTATTTTGAATACTAAAGCTTTCAGTCTACCTCTAATGAGAGATTTCCATGAGTACAGGGATAATTAGCTTCATGTTTCCAAAAAAATGGAATTACTGAAAATCAACTTAAGGGCATCTGATAGCTGGATGCTGTGATTATTTTCCCACTGAGCAGCTCTCTTTTTAAAGCATTCTTAACAGAATAGCTGATAATTCTACTGTATGAGGTTCCTATGAGTTTGGTTTTTTGTGCATGCCAAGTACGTTGACCCCAGGGCAAACTTTGATCAGTGTGTCCAGTCTGGGTTAGTTGTGGGCATGCACAGAAGTAGAGTTCAATTACATTTTAAATTCAAGCTAAAAACCACCTAGTGCACTTGAACATATCCATGTTTCAGTGGCAGCAAGTCCAGCAGTGTGGGATTTCTTTGTTTGTAGGCAAGTCTGTTCTGCTTTGGTTCTTTATTGGGCTGTAGTCTGTAGTTTTATGTGCAGAATACAAATGTCGGGGTCTTTTGAACAGTCTGAAATGTGTGTCTATGAATAGGTTGTGGGAAAGCAGAACAGTGGGCTGAAGTAAAGTGTCTTTTATGTGAAGCAGTTGTGAAGAGAGAACATGACTTGAGAGAGGAAACAAGGGAAGAAAATGAACTCAAGACTTCCTGCTTGCATAGGGAAAGCAGTTTCTGGAAAGGTGTTCCAAAAGGCCATGAAAAGAAGGGCCACATGAACCTGGCAAGAGAAAGGAGAAGTGAGATGGCAATAAGTAGATCTGGTTAGTTAGAATTTGTTTGAACCCTTTCAAATGTCACAAGTATCATTTGTTCTTACAGCTGGCCAAGTACAATGTGGGGAGCATTTGACTAACTTTCAGGGAATATTTAATTATGTTGCTAACTAGTATTATATTGAAAACTACCCGAGTTTTCCTTTGCTGGTTAAATAATTCTCAGTATTTTTTTGTCCAAAGTCAGCCTAAACTCTGTCAGTCTGCATTTACGATGGAATATCAGAACATCCATTCCTATTTCCTGATTGTGCCGGTAGGTACATAGGTAGCAACATGGGTGTCTTTTTGTCCTGGCTGTAAAAGCTGCTCTTAGGTTACTGGGAATCTGGTAAGTGTTATAAGTTTTAGGCATAGGCATCTATACCTTCTTCCATAGGTGATGTGTTCCACCCTTAGGTCTCTCAATCCACTACAGAACTCACTTCCCATTTATGAGGGATTCTGAAGGATGACTTAAGTCCTGCTGTTCAGTTCACAGAATACTGTGTAGAGTAGCATCATTTTAGTGCTGCCTAGTAGGGGTGTTTTCTGCTGTTCCTTTTAGGAAAGCTGGAGGGGTTAACCCTATTATTCTGTCGAGCAGGTATATGGTAACTCAAAGCATCAGCAAGTAGTTTCTTGCTTTATTAGTAGCCCCTGAGGCTTTAGATGACTGATGTCCAGTCTGACAGTGTGGTGGTGACAAAGGACAGCTAGAGACAGATGTGTAAAGCTGATTCGTTAGGGTTCTTCTCTTGGAGCTGGGAACCTTTAAGGAAATAACACAGGGTGTCTTAGTGGCGTTACTGTGATGGTTCTGAGGAAGGATGGATGGAGAGCTTAGGGATATTAGAAAATTGATTACTCTGGCTTCAGAATAAATAATAGTAGAAGAAATTATCCTTTAGGAGGCAGAGTGTTTGATAACAGTTCTTAAGGTACAAAAAACGATTAAAGGAAACATCTTGAAGAGACAATCTTCTAGGTCAGACTGACTGTAGTTGCAGGAAGGACCAGTAACACAGTCTGTAAAATTCCTGAATAATACTTCTTTTCTCAGTTTTCAGATTAAGCAATAAGACTACTTGTTATTTCTTAAAACACAAGTAACAGGTTTTTAGTTCTACTGATCTGTGCATGTTTAAATCATATAGTATCTAGTGGATTTTTTTTTTTTAAGATAAAGTAAATTAGTTAATTTAATAGATGTAAACTTAATGTTTTCTTGGTCTGGTGTCTGAAACCGCATTTAGATACTTTCTTAGAAGACAACTTGGAAATACCTGGCACACAATATTTTTTGTTGCAGTTGGCCGTGCTACAGTTAGTTTCAGTTTTTGTCATTTACCTATCTTGGAAGTAATTTTTAGTTGGTGATTTCTTAAATCTCACTTACTACAAATTTTACCAAAGGGTGTTATGTTTAGTCATCTTTTGTGAAATTTAGAAATAATTATATTAAATTCTGGTTAATGAAAATTCTTGTATAAAATTATTTGAATATTCAGTTTTTCAAGTAGTTTACCATGGATAGGGTGCTACTTTCATTAGCTAATTTAGCCACTGAAAATCATTCAGAGACTGCTTTTGTTAACTTAATAATCTATCGCACTATGTTATAAATTGTATGATTAGTCTTTGCCATTATGTAAATTTCTTCTGAAGTTATGAAGACACTTAATTTGAAGTGTTTTGTTCTTTAGGCTTAAGTTTGCATTTTTAGGAGATATAAATTAATTTGTCTTTTTGTGCTTTAGGAGCTGGTTCGAAAAGGGATACCTCATCACTTCAGAGCAATTGTTTGGCAACTTTTATGCAGTGCTCAAAGCATGCCAATTAAGGATCAGTATTCAGAGCTTTTGAAAATGACATCTCCTTGTGAAAAACTGATAAGAAGGGACATTGCTAGAACATACCCTGAACATGATTTTTTCAAAGAAAAAGATAGCCTTGGGCAGGAGGTCTTGTTCAATGTAATGAAGGTGAGTCAGTATTTCAGCCCTTGAAAATATGTAGCAACAACATGCACAAAGTTTGTGTTGCCTTGTGCAGAGTGAACTTGCACCGGTGTTTGTTTTTTTCAATTTACTCTTTTTTAAACCATCGACAGACACTGGAATGGTTTAACAAATCACATTCCAGTTTCAAAGAGAGCTTCCAATGGTATTCCTGTAAGCTTTTTAAATCTCTTATAAAGTAAAACCATTAAGTAGGCATTAAAATAGTCACATGCTAACTGCTGATAGTATAATGCAATGAAGTGTGCCATGAAGTAAAGTAAACAACATTCACCAAGACAAGAACATTGACAATCAGAACTAGTATTCAGTTTTCAAGTATTTCTGAACCTGCAAGTGGTAGCAGCAAACGGCAGGTACACGCTAATGGTCAGTTGTTCCAGTGCCCAAACACAAAATAAGAAATGCCAACATAAAATTGCTTGCATTATTTTGTCTTCACTCTACTAGAACTTAAATTTTGAAAGACAGACCTTTCCATACAACATAGTTTCAACAGAAAAGTTAGTAGGTTTCCAGATCATAGTAACTTCATGAAGGTGCTACATGCATGGAAATCATGTAGCACATTTCGTCCTCCCATAAATAAAACTGCAGCACATACTTTTTCTGAAAAAAACCTCACTTAGTTTCTTTGTCTAGTCTTATAGAAGTAGTAACCTTGTGTGGTTTGTATGCCAGCTGTCTCTGTTATCTTTTGGCAAATTCCTTTAGTTGAAAACTGCCTGTATTTACAGTAGGTTTGCCTTAGTCTCAGCTTTGTAGGTGATCAGAGAGCAGAGTTCATATCCTTTGTAGCAGAACTAAAACTTCTGAATAGAATGTCTGCCCTTGCTGGATTTTGGAGTGGAAGAGTGAGTTATTAGCAAGATAGCAGGATGAACTATGATTACTTTTTATTGATGATGAGGTTTTAATTGTTGAGAGTCTTTATTTCCCAGGCTTACTCTTTGGTGGATCGTGAGGTTGGATACTGTCAAGGAAGCGCTTTTATAGTTGGATTACTGCTTATGCAGGTAAGCATAATATTAAATATGTGAACCTTTAAAATCCCTGCTAGAATGTGTAATATATTGGGAATTTCTACAATAGTGTTCTTCACCATTTTGATAAAATGGAGTTGTCAAGGGCACTGTTTACTCTGCAAATGAAATGAGATTTACTTTCTGTTGTTCTATTTGCCAAGATACTATATTGGAGTGGGAGAACACATTTATTTCTCAGAACTAAGGTAGGACTGCAGGCTTGCAAGTTATTTTGGTGAGTGATGTTTCAACTATTAGTGAACTTCTCATTTCAGTTCTATTACACTGAATTTCCTCAGTGTTGAAGTGGAACTTCACACTTGATTTGATTGTCTTAAAGCTGTGTTTGTATTATCAGTTTTTGTTTTATGACAAAGTATACAGTAAAAAACTACTTGTAGACCTCCATTTCAGTTTAGAAATAATTTGACAGAATTTAGTATATGCAGAAGCTCGCAAAACAAAAACCTTGAAACAAACAAACCAACAACCAAAAAAACTCCACTGCGTACACACACCCAACCCCAAGTGTCCTCCCAGGCACTTACTCTGATATATCATTGCATTTGTCCAGAGTTTTTACTGTGCTTTTTTATTTTTAATATAGATGCCAGAAGAAGAGGCATTCTGTGTGTTTGTTAAATTAATGCAAGATTACAGACTACGAGAACTCTTTAAACCAAGCATGGCTGAACTGGGCCTTTGTATGTACCAGTTTGAATGCATGATACAGGTACATACAAAATCTATCAAACTTTCTCTGCAGTAACTATTAATAAGGAACGTGGGAAATACAGTTCAAGAGCAGGCATATTTGTTGGCTAATGGGCTGCACTCTTGACAGTAGGTAGTTTCAGAACTTCATAAGTAAATGCATGTGGCTCTGTGGGATACTTTTTTTAACCTTTGGCAGACTGACTGGCTTTAAACACTGAAGCATGAGGATTTGAATTGCTGCAGTTTAGGCATATGAAAGTCCAATTTTGTTTGGAATAAAGACTCTGGAAGTCAGTCTTCATAGTCAATTTTTAGCTATTTTACAAGATGGAAACTGGAAGATATCCACATGTAGCACTGAAATTGTTTTCAGATTTGAAACTCAGGGCACTGTCTTCCTGGTCGGGTTGATGGAGAAAAATAGGTTTGTGTTTTGTGATCCAGTTCATAACATGATGATCTGGGGTGGGATATCCTTAGATACTTCCAGCTCTTTTTGTTCCATTTTAGATGTTAGTTATGGATTTACAAGCTTGTGACTTCCTATTAGGATCAGGAAGTGTTTTTGTAATCTGTGCTTTGCAGGGTGGAAGTGCTGTAGAACATTCTATACTGGGACTTCTGTTGCATGGTTCTTAATAATGATGAGTAATACCATTCCCAGTCCTGTGTTGCTAAGCTGTTGTCTGTACTAAATATCAGTTATTTTCTTCTTTTATACAAAACTTGTCAAAAACACGTCTGCACTAAGACTACAAGCAGAAGCTTAACATACTTGTGTTTTTTATTCCTTTTCTTTTCCAGGAACATCTTCCAGAGCTATATGTGCACTTTCAGTCCCAGAGTTTTCACACTTCTATGTATGCATCATCGTGGTTTCTAACTATATTCCTTACAACTTTTCCACTACCAATTGCAACGAGAATATTTGATATCTTTATGTCTGAGGTAACTACTAAATGCTCATAAGTTATGTTTTAAGAGTGTTAAAAGCTATTATTTAGGTAGTGCTATAAATCCCATTATGATGAGCAAGTCTCATTTGCTTTTTAGTTCCTACACCAATCAGATTATTTTAAGAGGAAGGTGTCTGTCTGTTGAGTAGTTTGTCAAGGAAGAGGAACTAAGTCTCTGAATGTGGACACTGTGTAACTTTGTGCTGTAACCTATTGAGGGGTCACCAAATCTGTTCTTTTTGGCTGCAGTGCAGTAGCATTGCATGCAGCACAGACATCAGTTTCTCAGTAGTACAGTACGTTTGCAGTGGAAACTAATACTGCTTTCAGGCCAAAGATCAAGTTCCATGGGGATATGCAAGCCATGAAGAGGGAGTGTTAGTAACTTTTATTGTCTGGATGATGAACAGTAGCCAAAGAAATTTACGGAATTTTTCAGTGTCATTATCACAAAGACACATTGTCTTGTGTTTAGGATTAGAGCTTTGCATCATTGTAACTAGTAACAAATCATAGATTATAGTTCATTTATGCTCTGCAGTGATCTTTTAGAAAATAGTAAGTCAAAGGTGGATCCTTTTAGCTTAGCCTTAAGAATGTCTGAGATAGGGTATATAGTGAGACATTGCCTTGTATCCGCTTCAGTAGTTTAACTACATTGTACCATGTCTGAAATTAAAATGGCTTTTTTGAGAAGTACTTGGGTGTTTTTCTACTAGATGTATTAAAAATGTTTGATGGAGCTGACCTAGAGAACTCCTGTCACTTGAGTTTTTACCTCAGCATTAGCCTCTCTGAGGGGGGTGTCTGACATCAGGACAAATAGCCAGACTGCTTGTCCCTGGAACAAACTCAGAAACCCAGAAGTTGTTGTTGAGAGATTTTTTTTTGTAGCCCTTTTGCTTGTCCGAGAAACTGGGTGAGATTTCCATTGTTAGTAAAGAGGCATCGTACTATTGATGGTGCCATGAATAATTGTTGGATATTTTTTAACTTCTGTTTTCAGGGTTTAGAAATAGTATTTCGAGTAGGTTTAGCACTACTTCAGATGAACCAGGCAGAGCTACTGCAACTTGACATGGAAGGAATGTTACAGGTAAGTCATGATTATAATAATTTTGAGAGATGTCTGAAATGTGTAGTGTGTATTTCCTCACAGCTATTAATTATGTGTAATCTTGTGCTCTGATTGCTTTTAGCACTTTCAAAAGGTCATTCCACATCAGTTTGACAGTGGTCCAGACAAATTAATCCAAGCATCTTACCAAGTCAAATACAATGCAAAAAAGATGAAAAAGTAGGTATAACATTTTAAGAAAAGAGATTATACTGTTGCTAAGAGCTAGTTTGTTCATCTTTAAAACTAGTTATTCAGTGTTTAATTTTGAATTTTCTGTCTTTAATTTTTTCTGTCTTTAATTTTTTTGGTTTTATCCTATATAAACAGTTGAAGCTGAAGTTCTGTAAGAAAATTATTTTAAAGCAGTATTTACTATTTTTCTTAATTATAAAAAACTGTATCTCATTTATAAAAATAACCAAAAAAGCTTTTGAAGGAAGAATGGGGAATTACAACACTTCTGTAAACAGGAACTGAATAGGGAAGGTGTTATATACCTGAATAGGGTGGAGAGTGCTTTTGGAGGGGAGGGGGGGGTGGATTGTTTGGTTTTTTCAGGGTGAGGCAGGGAAAGGAGTGCTGGTTCAGAGTCTGTTCATACCTACCCACTTATGTGTTTAAATTTAATGTCCAGTCTAAGCATTTACAGGAGTGCATTTCAGAGGAAATATCAATAATCTGTATCTCTGTTCTACTGATATTTGTTAGTTAGTACACCAACAAGTAAATTATCCACAGTTTTTCTAATCCTAATTTACTATTTCTGATTTTTAGGTTAGAAAAGGAATACACTACAATAAAGACAAAAGAAATGGAAGAACAAGTTGAAATTAAAGTAAGAAAGCCTCAACAAATTTATTTATGAATCAGTTTAATTCCTAGGTGGGAGGGTCACATGTTTGATCTGTACTTGTAGCAGGACATCTAAATAAAGTCCCCAAATTCTTTTCTTTCACCATTTGTATTTGGGATGTCTATTCATAAAGGACACCTACAGTGAAATTACTGACATTTCTGGTGGACATTAAAAAAAATCTTTAGAGACCTGCTGTACTTATTTTTTATTCTTTCCTGCTGACTAAAGCTTGATTACAGATGGCCTCATTTATCAGGGATTCCAGATATGCTGGTTTAGTTGTAGGCTTTGTATGAAACATGTTAAGACAGAGTTTGTCAGAATGCACTTGAGTTGTTTGTCATTGATTTTGAGATCTTGATTTTTCTTATGCATTGGACCCAAAATGGGGAATCTTCTGTCTGCAGTCACCTTTTCTTTTGGAGCTTTTGTGGTTAATACAGACAGTGGGGGAAAAAGCCACCTGCCAGTGCAGTTTATTTTTCCCTTTTACTAACTGACCTACTTCCTGTATCTGCTTAATCACTGCATCTTCTTCCTTTTGAGACATAAATAGGCTTTTGATGCCTTTTTTTCCTTTTTCTCTTTTTTTTTTCCACAGCATGTTGTTTGATCTGGATTTTCTTTCTTGTGTTTTTAGACAGTTCTGTGAGAAAAGGCAGTGGGAGAAACGATGGGCAAGTGCATTAAAAAAAGCTTGTAGAGGGAGTGAGGTACAGCCTTCCTTTTCTGTCCACTGCTAGTCATTTTGCTTTGCAGTGTCAGTTTTCAAGGCATCAGTTCTTCAGAAAAATGACTGACATGCAGCTGGGAGCACAAAGGTGTTCTGAGCCTTTTCAGGCAGTTTGTTATTGCTGTAGCAGGCAGTGAGGCATTAGCAGCATTATGATCTAATGCTGTAATGGCATCTGAAATCAGAAGATTTGCAGGGCTCAAATGACAGCTCTCTGCAGAACAGGACAAATAAAACCATATGAAAGACAACTGTAACTTTAGATTCTAGTATTTTAATTAATTTCAAATCCTTCTCTGCTTCTCCCCATGCTCCCCCCCTCACAAAAGGCAACAAAAACCCCCCTCAAAACAAAAACCAACAACCACAACCCAACAGAAAAACCCAACCAAAAACCCCCAACAAAACCCAATGCTGTCTGTAGGCCCTACTTTGGGACTTAGGTAAATTGTTTCTAACTTAGCAGAGCTTCTTAGAGGAAAAGACTATTTTAGGGAGGTAGAAAAACAAGCACATTTTGAGTTTGTCTTTTAGCCTGGCAGAACAAACCATTTAATGAACTAAAATCCAAGGCTCTGTTCTTGGGGATATGGATCTCTTCTCTCTGAATGCTGACTGCTAAAATTTACAGGAAGTGCACTAGTGAAGTATGTAATTGAGTGCAATTCCTTCTTACTCCTGGGGCATCTGAGGTAAATAATTCTCAGTACAACCTTACAGATTAACATTAACTATTGTAAGGAAAAGGAAGGAAACTTTGCAGCTATCTCATTAGCCTGTCCTAGTGCAGGGAGTGCACTTTCATGTCCCTTAACCACAAAGACTTTGGCTGTTTTTATGAAGGGGAGGCTGTCAGGTCTAGTGTGGGGTTAAGCCCTGTGGTTCACCTGCAGACATGCTGCTTTCAGCTCATGTAGCACAGATGCTTTCGTACAACATGAGACATCTCATCTTTGCTGGTTAAACTCATCTTTTAAGCTAGTACATCATAGAAAAGGAATTAAGAAGGTCACTAATTATTTTTGTACTTATACTGATTTTCAGTGGTGTGATGAGATAAAAATGTTGTTAGCTTGCTTGGCTTTTATCAGACTTCCAATTCATACCTTGAGAAATGTATTTTTGAACTGTTTCCCTTCCAGAGGTTACGAACTGAAAATAGACTCCTAAAGCAGCGCATTGAAACACTAGAAAAAGTGAGTATGTTGGGGATTAGATTTAATCTGTGTTAATTTATGGAAATTTTATTATATGAAATGGGAATCTCAGAATTATAGTTTACTGTTTTCCTTCTAATCTGTGGTGTTTACTAACAGTGCTTAGCCAAATAGCATGGCAACAACCAAGCAATTAGGGTCAGTGCTGTAAATGAGTAAGGTTGTTATGTCTGACTCTTAGTGATTGAAAAAATCAAACATTTTCACATTCCCAACTTTGGTTGTACTGTTTCCTTCCTGAATTAGAAGCATCTGTTCAAAGTGGAGAAGACTGCACATAGTGGACTGCTTGGGTGGAAAAGAGGTTTTTGTGAGAGAATCCTCAGTTTTGAAAATCTGAAGTTGTTGAGTGTTTTCATGTAGGAGCAAAATGACAGGACCTACCAATGACCAGAGAGATAAGATGAAGGCAGATCACTTCCTCACTGGTGAATACAGCAGTAGAGAGTGTTGTTGCAGCATTCACAGGAACACTGCCATTAATCTGCTCTGTGTAGTTTTGAACTTCTGTGGGAATTTTGGGTACGTGGTGGGAAGAATATCTAAAGACTTATTTCTCATGGATTTAGTCTGGAGTAGAGTTTTGTTAGGCTTCTTTGTAACTGGGTAAGAAGTAAGCGTGTCACCTGCTGTGGATACACTGCCAACATGCAGGCATTGCTCTCCAGTGGACTCTCCTATGTCCTGGTATGCTTCCTGTGGCAGATCACATCTGAGCTGCTCTGCTGTAGAATGAGAACGTTCTTGTCCATCTTCACCACAGACAGTGGAACTGAGCGCTCCTGTGAGTTGCAAACAATTGTGTTTCACAAGGAAGAAAATGGTAAAGTTTCACTTCGGGGTGGCATAGTTGGAAGGTGTCACACTTCAGATGTTAAATCTGTTATGATTTCTTGAAGAACAATCCATCTGTGTCAAATTCTAATTAATTGATTTCTGAATTTAGTTTGGGAAATGTGCATAAGGACACATTGTGAAAGTTGTGAACAAAAATACAATTTCATGAATATTTTTGTTTCTAATATTGAAGCATTGATAAAATGAATGGAAAAGAGCAGGCTGTCTTTAAGAAGCTTGAAACTGTAGTGAATCATTTCAATTTCCTTGGCAAATATATAATAGTAAGTATCTCTGTTTTATACTTAACTTGTAGGGGTCGGATTTTTTTTTTTTAATTATGAAGTCCATGATGAACTGCCAGATGCTAGTGCTTTTGCAAACTCTGTACTTACAGTTTCAGAATTCATTTTCAGAGTATCCCAGTCTGATTGGAATTAAAACATTTCAAAATGGGAAAATATTATCGATTAGTAAGAATTTCTGATGATCATTATCATCACAGCATTTGAGAAACAGATCATAAAGTGTGAACAAACACATTCAGTTCTTCCATTGGAAATTTATTTTAAAAATACTTTTTCCCTCATCCAAACTCATATGATTTAGTTGTGATTTTCTTAGTGTACCTTAACTTCTAAGTATTAGCTCTTATCAACTAGTTTGAACTTCAGTTTTAATAACATTCCAAAGACAAAGAAGGTCTGTGGATAGATGTGTTTCTCTGTTGCAGAATGTGCAAAAAATTGAGTGCTTTCAGGGATGATAAAATAGGAATTAATTAAATGCAACTGGAGGGGGGTAGTGCTTTTCAGTGTGCAAAAAATGAAAATTTCTTTCTTGCAAAAGTTTGTCAAGGAAAGAGAATCTAAAAACTGATCGGTGAGTTACTGCAAGAGTTCAGTAAAACAAAATATGAGCTGTTATAGTTGACATTTCCTACTTGTCTGTCAGTTTGCACCATATAACGTTCCTGCTTCATCTTACTGGAAGCTGTAGCTCTGCACGAGCACCTTGGTGCTTAGTGGAGTTTCCTTTGTGCTCAAATTATGCCTTTGTTTCATGTTGTGGGTGGACTGTAGTCTTGCATCTATCTACTGCATCATATCAGATAATGCATCAGTAACTTTTGTTACTTAGGGAAGCAAGCTGTTCAGAGACAAATACCCACTCTTCTGTAGGTGAATTTTATGTGTTATGGAAATCTGGCTTTGAACCTTCTTGTATCAAAGATGGATTATGTTAAATCTGTTGCAGAAAAGGCTGCTTCCTGGGACTTTCAGGATGAGTTGCCTTAATTTATATGAAGAGTTGTTAATTTTGCTAAAAGGTTTGCACAGAAAATGGGTAGAATTTGGGCATTTTCTTTCTATTAGCTCTTGGTCTTTTTTGTCACTATTATCAGCCCCTTGTTTTTTGATTTTCCTTTTCCTTATTCCTATCTGAATTTTTCCTTTGTAGGAAAGTGCTTCCTTGGCAGATAGATTGATACAGGTATAGTCTTTTAGTCTTTTACTGTATGATTCTCTTCCTACTCTTAAACTCCAACTGCTTTAATGCATGCATATTTGCATGCTATATTCTATCCCTGCTTTGCTGATTTGGAATAAATACAGAGCTAATATCTCGCTAGAAACTCATTTAATTTTGTTTACTAAAAATATATAAACCCAATACCTGCACGTTATAGTGATTTTCCTAACCTAATGTAATTTTTCTGGTACAAATTCCTATGAAAAATGGATTCTATGACACTGTATTAACACTGAAATTGAATATTGTGAACTTCAATCTGTGCATGTACTACTGAGTAATAATGCATGAAAGGAATTTCATTGAATGCAAGTACCAAACCGTGCTTGCTAAATGGATGCTGACCTTTGTACTAAAGTACTAAAGCAGCTGTTCAGAACTACCTTGTCCTAAAATTTCTACCAATTGTATCTGTGCTGTTCGCAAAACCAATCTGATGAAATAAGCAGCTAAGCATCATAAAGGCAGTCTCTCTTGGATTTGTCATAAAGTGCTTAAAAAAATAAATTATGTCCTAAGGGACAAGTGACAAGGGCCCAGGAGGCTGAGGAAAACTACCTCATAAAACGGGAGCTGGCCACCATCAAACAGCAGAGTGATGAGGCCATTACTAAACTGGAGCAAGCTGAGAATACCATCAGGGAGCTCCAACAACAGCAGCAATGGGTAAGGAGCCTGGCAGCACATCATCTCATCTTTTTCACTCACTTGTGTTTATTTTTCCTCATCATGACATGGTCTCTGTGCTGTCCTTGTAAATCCTTGTTCATTGTGATTTGCTTCTTAAAATTACACAAATTGGACTAAATGAAATTTTGGTCTGTTTTTACTGATAGATGAGATCCATAACCCTGGATAGATGTAAGTTATCAGTTTATAAAAAAACCCCAACATACCCACAATGAAACACACCAAGCAAAAAACTCAACAACAAAAAACCACCCAACCCACCCCTCCCCACACACCACCAAAGAAATACTAACAAAACCACACACATACAGCCTTTGGTAGCTCTTCATGCTAAGAATCTACCCATTGCAAATTGTGTCACTCTGAATACTCAAATTTGGGAGTTGCTTTATACTGCCGTATTGTTTAAGTCAGTCTATTTCATGTTAATATTTCTTCTGTGTATCTATATTTGGTTTTTTCCTAGTATGCTAAAATTTACTGTTTGCTGAACTAGAAGGATGGTGTCCCTGAGTTTGGAACTACAGGACTTGATTAAAAAATGTGGGTTTATGTGGATGTGAAGCAGGAAAATAATTTATATATAGTATAGTACTGTGTTTCTCTGTGTCTTAGGTAGTAAAATGTGCAGGACTTCAGACTGTTGCTGTGAGACTGAAGTGACTTCCTCTAAGCCGCTTCAAGTGCTCAGTGTCTTCTCCTGGGGCACAAGGGAAACCATTTCAGCATCTTCACTTGCTGAATCAACTGCACTACTAGTGCTGGTGTGAATATCCTCATACTCTTCTAAGTGGTGTCTAAGTACTTGTTGGAGTCTTGGGCATTTCAGATGTATGAAATACAACTTTTAAAACTACGACATACTGCAGCTGCTTACCAGGCCCCTTACAGTCAGGAGGGCAGTTAGTTTTATACATCTTCCACTAAAGCTCTAGAAATACTTTTATCTTATCTTGGAAGGTAAAGATGAGATTTACTGTTAGACTGAAAGGAAATCATAACTCAGACTAGTTCTAAAAAGGTTGTGTTTATAATGTCTGTTTAATGCATTTCAGTGTAAAAAAGGTATGCTAGAATAATTGCAGGGAGTGATTGATGAGCTGCTACTGTCATGTGAAATGCTGCTTTTTATATAACATGAGCAATTTCTTCAGGAGGAAACAGCACCATGAAGAAATAACAGCTAGGAAGATGGGGATGGTCTTGTGATGCTTTCCAACAGTTTAGATATATTGTAATCTTTCAAGTGAAATGCAGTGGGAAATGACAGACTTTTGGTTATCTAGCTGTTTATTATCTGATTACAGTAGTACACGTGCCCTTGGAAGGTGTTTTTGGAGGCATCCACATGCAGTTAAAACTTAGAAGAGACTAAGATACTCTATTTATTTATTAGTTATTTGACAGGTAATATGACTTTAAAAGCTAATACCTTTAATTATGCTGGGAACTTACTGAGAAACAATGATGGGGAGGCCTGAGAGGTTGGCTGAGTATGGGAACTGATCCTGAGCAAAACAGTAAATAACTGTGGGTTGCAAAATTGGCTGGATTGGAGCCGTAAGGGCAGAAGACTGGACAGGTACTGAGAGAATGGAAAGTGAGTAAAATACAAGAATGAGCAGTTAAATTAAGAGCTACACTTCCTACTTTGCATGCTTGCAGCATTGTTTTCCTCCACGTAAACATGAATGTGACTATAGGAAGTAGTCTGACTACTTAATGTGTGGAACTGAGACTGTAAATCCATGCGGTTATGGACAGATTTGTGCCTAGTAGCTGGCTAATTCTGAAGTGTAAGGAGTGGTTTTGAGAACTATCGGGATTAGACAACGTGAGGAAAGTGCTAAAATGGCTTCAGATCGCTATGGGCTACTGCATCGGTAACATTTGTACTTGAACAGGCTTTTAACTTTGTTTCCAAGCTATGAAATGGGGACGACACAAATGTAAGGGTTGTGTTTGTTTAGGGCGCCACCTGGTGGGAATGCCTGGGTTTATTTGGAATTCTGGCATTTTACTTTACACTGGTAAATTTTTTGCCACGTGCTAGTGCCAGTAGCTTTGTTCTTGGCGATATCCTTTTCAGTATTGTCTTGAATATCTGCTTTAATGTTTTTGGTTTGTTTTTTTTTTCCGGCTTTCTTTGATTAGCAAAAATGATTGCACTGTAAACTTGTAAATGGCTGCATAGCTTATCTGTGCTTCTTTAAGGATACAGCATCTATTCTACATATTTTATAATCTACGTGTTTTCCAGTCTTAAATAGTCTGTTTCAGCATGATAGAAACTGTAATGTCTGGGTATGAATTTCTGAATAGGAATGTATGAAAAGAACTGCCTAAGGATAGTTGCAACTACCTCTTCTGAACAATACTATGGGATTTAAAAAATTCAACAAAACATGTTTTTGTTGATAGCAAAAATATCACCTAAACCATAGTATATCTAAGAAGGTTAACATGTCCTTTGTAAAAAGGTTATGTGTTTGCATAAACCTCGATAATATATAAATACAATCTGCTCGAGGAGATTGGATAGCACAGGTTGGATCATTCAAGGATAAGTACTGAAGGTGCTTACTGGATGTGAGTGTCTATAAAGAAATTCTCCACTGCAGCACTTCTGAATACAGAGATGGGTAGAGGAGGAGTATTTTGACTGAAGTCCAACACCAGAAGCCCAAATTACACACAAGTTTATTTCTTCCTGTGCTGAAGTATTTATAGGGAATTTTTAGATGAACTAGAATGACTTCATAATGAAGTGTGGAGTCTACTCTGAGGTTACCATTGTACTAGTGGACAGTACTAATCTGTCTTGGCTTGTCTAGCCTTTAAACACAGACACTTGCCAAAGGCAAGTTGTGGTGGGTAACCAAACAGTTAAGAGGAAGGTGGCTTCTTCCTCCTACTGGTGGTAAATCAAGAACTGGATAGAGGAAGTTGTGCCTGACTTCAACAGAACATAGTTTTCTTTTGAGGCATGCTAAGTATATATAATGGTATTTGAGGAGTTAGGGGCAGAGGTAATCAGCCTGTTATCACCTAGTCCTGATAATTATGTACTGAAGGTTTTATGCTCTGTTCTTTTCCCCTTTTTGTTTCTAAATGAAAAAGGTAGCTTCTGCTGGATGTAAACACCTCCAGTATGCAACTCTTGTCTTTCCCAGTGATACTTTTAATTGTCAATTATTACCCAGTTCATCAGTCTGAATGCTTTAAAACTGAATCTGAGAAATGAGAGGCAGATCAAGCTAAAATTGGTTCACATCTTATTTTTAAATAGGCTCTTCAACTGTATTATGTGAAGATATAGTTTTAATTGACTAAGCATTCAGATGGAAGCATATGCATTTTGTAAGGTAATTTATAGCCATGTATTTGGTTATTGTTACAGCAACTTCATAGTTTCTTTTCAGGAACTCAAGATAAAATGGCTGATAATAATTAAAAGCATAGTAGTTGATTTAGGGAATATATGCCTGTAAATGAGTGTTGCAACCTTACGGAAGGCTTCACTTTACAGTATATTCTTCTAATACTGTGTTCTGATTTGCAACCAAAAGGCAAAAAATAAAAATACTGTATTTAGTAAAGTACTACAGTTAGTACTTAAATGTGTAAGCAAAGTTAGGTGCTGAACAACCTGTTAATTGCTCTTCAGTATAGTGTGCTGGGGAAACATTCTGTAATTGCATCTGTCATCAGCCAAAATAATATTAGGTATGGTTGTGTTTAAGAAAAATTGGGAGAAAATAAATCCAGTTGTGTGAAACTGTGTGAAGACTTGTTTCTTTCAGAATTAAATGGCTGTAAAGCTGCAATTTTAGCACTTTGTATTACATTTGTCTTTTCAACATAGTCAAGATAAGTGCTACTGTGGTTAAAATGTCTGGCAGAATCTGGAACAAGAAACGTAGAGTCCATCTAAGTTGTTGTGCGTATCATGTGATGAACCTGAACAAGAGCCAGGGAATATGAAAGAGCTGTTGCCTCTTCTCTGTGTCTGCATGTTGTTACCCATGGTACTTGTGTTCCTACCTCATGTGAAGCGATCGTAGAAATGAATCAGCCTTGTCCACCCATCCTTTTCTTGCACTCAAGTCAGGTCTGCCTCCACTGCTTGCTGAGGCAAAGACACTGTGTGGGTTGAAAATAATACAAATTAAATTAATAATGTGTAAGGGCAAATTAATATTAATGTACAAGGACCATACTATGTATGTGTTGCCTGTGTGTTCAGCTGCAGAGTTAAGCAGGCAGAGCACTTAAGTGGATGGTCTTGATGACACCAAAACCTGTGTGAGCTCTGCTTGCCTTTCAATGCTTTGTATACATCCCTCCATCACAGCCTCCTGAAGAACATTTATACAAGAAATATAATACATTGTGACACTAAGGCTAGTGTCAGTTCTGAATTTGGATCGTACTGTAAGTCATGACAAAAGGCTTACTGAAGGTCAGGGAATGCCACACCATAACAGAAGCATGTGGAGCTGAAGGCTCTTCATTTTGTCTCTGTTTTTAGATGCAGAAAACTACATTTTTTGATGCAAACATAAAATAAGACACAGTTATATCTTTAGTATAATGAATAATCTGTGGATTTTAGTGTTGAATTTTTAATTAATTAAAACTCAATTTATTAATCCAAGTATAGTATTTCTACTTCACGACGTATTGAATTATTTTCCTCTAAACTTAATTTTCAGGGTAATGATGTAAACACAGTAACTAGACAACTGTGCTTTGAGGATGTCAACACCAACTTTTTTCCTAAATCAGAAACTGAAATGCTAATTTCAATTTTCAAATACAGAACTGCCTATTGGGCAAGTCTGACAAGCTATCAAACTGCTAAGTCATTTCAAAGTGACCCAAGAAATAAAATGTGTTTTTTAAACTACTGACTGGGAGAAAAGTTAAGTGAGGCTTTTGAATATAAATGCTTCAGTTGGATGTATCTGAATCTCAGAAGGAATATGTATATGGTGAGCACATAAGAGCCAAGGGTTGGAATGAAGAAATGGGCAAACCAAAGTCATTGTATGTTGAAACCATACATGGCTTTATTTTAAATCCAAAATTACAGAAGGATTCTGTTGAATTGCAGTTTAAGTGAGTAGGAATTGAGAGATACTGGTATTAACCAGCTAGTGTTCCTGAAGCATCTGTTTCTGCATATCACAGATCCTTTGAGAATGTTTCAGTTTGGTTAACAATGAGACAAAAGTGTGAGTTGTTGCTTGTCAGTGTTAACTGGGATCCCAGTTTAGTCAGACCCATTTGGCTGTGTGGGGTGCGGTTGTTTGGGGCAGAGAATTGGGGATTCTTTTGTTGGCAGTCTGGATGGACATATTAATAAACTTGCACAAGGTAAGCACTTAAGGTCGTATTCCTGATCTTACACATCTGAATGTACCTTTCACACCAGGTCTGGTATATAAAACCCCTTTCAAACCATCTGTGCTTCATACTAAACATATTTCTGCAAACTTTGTAGCATAAATGCAGTTCACGATACAGTGAAGACTTTGTGCTACAGCTGGAAAAAGAGCTGGTCCAAGCCAGGCTGAGTGAAGCAGAATCCCATTGTGCCCTGAAGGAGATGCAAGATAAAGTTCTAGAGATGGAAAAGGTAAATTAAACCAGGACCCTCTGTATAGAACAGCACTAGAAACAGAATACAGGTCCCTGTAATTCTTTGCATAACTGTGCTCTGGAACTTTCTCTTCTGTGCTTTCATGATTACAAGATGCTTTTCAAACCTGTAAGAACAACAGGAATAAAACCAAGATATGTTTGCACTGGGAGAGGTTTGTGAAGAACAAATCCCTTTGCTCTTGTTCCTGAAGCCTACTCTAGTGGAAAACTTGGATTCTGATGAAGCCTTAGAGTGAGTGTTGAGGTGATGTGAAACTAAATATTTTGGGAGATGAGGACGAAAGAGTACAGTATTACCATTCCCAGGTCTTCAGCAGCTTCTACTTTGTCCTAATATGGGCAGGGTAAGAATTCCTCCACTACCGATCATCAAAATCTCTGCTGCTTTTTGGGTGCCATGGTAGCTTGTAACTTCCTGATGCCAGAGCTCAAGCTGTACTCAAGCCAACTGTCAAACATTTACCTTTCTTTGAAGCAAAACTTAACTGCAAGATAAAATAGCAAAATAAAAAAAAATAATACAAACCCCCCAATAAATTGACTTGATATAAAGCATGCTTTTCAGATCTTATTGTACTGGCCTTAGAAATAGTTTCCTTAGGAAATTTTAAAGAGCTGTATACCCAAGTTTGGCCAGAACTTACTAGCTGATTAAATTAACCCACTGGAGTCAAGATTACTTTTTAAATTATCTGAGGGGCTTGATGAGCACCTGGCAGGCTAGTAGTGTGGTAGTTTTAGTGTAATTTGGTAAGAATTCAGGATATAAGGTATTTTTCAAAAATCAAAAGGAGGCTACTTAACTCAGAGACATCATGCTCTGAAAACTTATCTGTGAAGAAAAACTGGAGTAATGGGGTCAATTCCAGAGTACCAGACAAACTCAGATGTACAGTAGTATTTCAGTCTCTTATAATGAGAAAGTGGCTGAAGCTAATTCCCTCAAATTCCTACAGTACAGCTCTTTATTGCTGTTATTGATGTATCATGTAATCTGGGGAACTTCTGCTGAATAAGCCAAGACTCGCATGGCTATACTGACAGTGATGTAAACATCAGAAACACAACCTCTCACTTCCTACATTTGCCAATATGCAGATCCCATGATTTTGAAACATGGAATGCTAATAAATGGCTGTTGTACTGTGTTCTGTTAATCATGTGCTTTACTCTCAAATCTCAAGAAAACGTGGCAACTGTCACAGTATATCCCAGGCAGCTATCAGTAAGACAAGAGAGCACGGTCTCAAGCTCTGCCAGGGGAGGTTTAGGTTGGATGTTAGGAAGAAATTCTTTACAGAGAGGGTATTCAGGCATTGGAATGGGTTGCCCAGAGAGGTGGTGGATTCTTCATCCCTGGAGGTGTTTAAGAAGAGATTGGATGTGGCACTTAGTGCCATGGTCTAGTAACTGTGGTGATAGTGGATCAAGGGTTGGACTTGATGATCTCAGAGGTCCTTTCCAACCCATCTGATTCTATGATTCTGTGATTACATGTCTTCAAAAACACTGGATTTTGCTGATGAGAAATACAGTAGAAAGCGATGAAGCACAGTCCAACTTTGAATACTTGGTGTCCAGTGATTCGCTGTAGGGATACTGTAGTTGGACAGACTGTCCTTTTTCTTCCCCTCTGTTTTTTTCCCATATTTCCATTATTAGGATTTCATCTCTGTGTTTCTTTCCCCAGTGTGTTCCTGTGTTCTGTTCAGCTTTCCCTATTCTGTTTTCCTCATGTGTCTTGCATTTTCATTTCTAAAAGACCTCTTCTTGACTTGTTGTTTATAAATATTAATGCATGGTTCCTTTGAAAAGGCGAACAGATATGTTGACAAAGGCTAGTGGCCTACTTCCTAAAAAATAAATTTGCATTTATTATTTTCTCTGTAAATGTAAGTAAAAGTTACAGCTTTAAGGTGTAGTTTTAGTTCCTTGCTTGCTTTACTTTTTATCGACTAGCTCAAAATCTTTCAGATTTCTCTCCATGTTTTTGATAGGTTCAAATATTTTAAATATAATATTTTGTTAGGGAGATACCATCCAGGGAAATCATGAAGTCAGAATACCTAAAACTACTACCTTTTCATTTTTTTCTGTAGATGGCAGTTAGAAGTTATTTATACATACTATATCCAGACACTTAGATCTTTTTGAGGGATTTTATTTTGCAAAGGATGTATAATTAAAGCTTAATTAGTAATAAGAGTTATTGTTCCATGTCTATATTCTTGGAGTGGGTTTCACTAAGCACAATTTTATTCAAATACATATTTAAGAGGATGGTCCTTGTTGCAGAGGAACAGCTCCCTCCCTGATGAGGAAAATGTTGCCAGACTACAAGAAGAACTGATTGCAGTAAAATTAAGAGAAGCAGAAGCTTCGATGGGTCTCAAAGAACTAAGGCAGCAAGTCAAAGATTTGGAGGAACACTGGCAGGTATGGGTAGCAATACACTTTTAGTAATTTTTATTTTCAATGAATGATGATCAAGCAAGACTATGAAATTTTGAATTATAGATCAAATAGAAACTGATTGTGGATCAAACTGCTGAGGTGAGAAGATCTTTAAATGCAGCTGCCCCAAGAAACTAAACTTGGAAAGTATGTTAGAAGTTGGTCCCTAGATGGCAGAGGGCCTGTGCTTCCAGATAACCGTTCTGGTAGGAGGGAAGTACTCGGACTCTGCTAAGTGGTAATAAGGTCTAGAAATAGGCAAAAGTCTCAGGATATACTTGCAATTTATTGACTTATTGTAGTTGAGAATGACTGTCTTCTTCTTCTTAACTGTTCTTAAAAGCAGTAAGTTTCCATGGGTTTCTAGCTTTTAAGACCAACAGGAGAACTACAGCAATTTGTCCCTGAAAGAAGGGAACACCAGGAAAGATCAGGCATTGTCAGCAAAAACATGCTGTTTTTCTAGCGTCATCTAGCTCGTACCACTGGAAGATGGAAAGATCCTCCCAAAAAAAATGCAGTGAATGAGCTACAGGATGAGCTGATGACAGTCCGGTTGAGAGAAGCAGAAACTCAAGCTGAACTGAAAGAGACCAAACAAAGAATGATGGAGATGGAAACACAGGTATGTTTTGAACACTAGTACGTGTGAATTGAGCTGGATGCTGCTGTTGGACCAGAATCTAGTGCATATAGTCCACCTTTCTTTAATGTCTTTTCTTTAGTCTTCCAGGGCTATGCTTTCCAAATCTCTCATTTGGATTAGTTGGTAAACTGTGTGTGAATCTAAATACGTTAAGTTATATCTGGTATAACAACAAAAGTATGCTTAAGGTGTTCTAAATTTCTCAAGTCTAATTGGCAATTCTGATAATAGCAATTCTAATTTTTTAAATGGCAGTGTTTGCTTTCTTCTGGTGAAATTGGTGATAGTGGGTTTTCTGCTGAGGTCATGAATCTGGTTACTAAGCTGTGGACTCAAAAAAGCAGTTGTGTGTTGGTCAGGTGTTTTTAGCAGAAGCTTTGCCTTTTGTGTGCCAGAATAGAAACACGTGGCTGACCCTTGCTGAGGTTTGTGCAGAAAAGACAATCATAGCTTGACTGCCAAAATTCTTTTTGTATAACTTTGGAATAAGTTGTTAAGCAAACAAATCTGAAATGAAAGTGTACTAAAGTGGTAAGTTCATATTATACTGACTCTCGAGTCAGTAAGCCCAGTGTGCTGTTGACGAGAAGGATTTGTAATAGACTTTTGAGAAATTCTCCCATGAAATATCTGCTAAATATAACTGTTTTTTGAAAGAGACTTGTGCATCCAAAAGACTAAACAAACAGTAGCTTTATTTGACAAGGTTCAACAATTCCAGAAATAATGAGAGCACATAAGGGTGTGCTACTGAAGGGAAATTAGCTAACTGCAAGGCACATGGTGGTTTATTTCTGACAGAGGCACTGCTTTTTCTATACCAAATGAATATAAGTTTCTTTTTGCCTTTTAAAATTTTCACTGAAATGTCAATACTGTTGCACTACACTTAGGGTGCTTTTATGTTGTTGCCTTTACCCCATGTGTGTATTTTGGTCAGTAGGGGGCATAGGGATCCTGCTGTCTGGCTTATATGTGTTACAATCACAAGACCTTTCAGGTACTTCTCACTTCAGTGTTATGCATTGAGTCTGTACGTGTTTATGCTGTTTAGCTCTTAGCTGAGAGAAGTGCACTGATTCTCCTGTTTAGGTACTGGCCTGCACAGCTTCACATACCAATGGTGTGACTGGTACTACTGCACTGATCTCAATTAAGTTGCCACGTTGCTTTCAGGAATTCACTGGACAGAGAAATGTGCACGTAATATTTCTGACATACCTGATGTTTCTTGGATGCATGCTGCAGCTGGGATACAAGTTCAAAAAATCTTTGCCTTACCTAAGCAAGAAATTGGGAAAAACAAATGTACATGAATTTTGCGATAGTATTCTTGCAATGAGTCATGAGTTGTTAAGGAACAATTTGAATATCTTGATCATAAACAAAACATCATGCAAACTCTTCTGATTGCACCTAGAAAATTCTGAATGCTTTTTCTTTAAAAGTTTTTATGGTAAATAATAAGTCTGTTTTGTCAGATTTTAGACAGTTAAAATAATATCAAAAAATCTTTCCTTAACATGCATTTTCTTTCCATTTTTTTGTCATAAATTTCAGAATCAGATCAATAGTAATCATTTACGAAGGGCAGAGCAAGAGGTTACCAACCTACAGGAGAAGGTGCAGTATCTTTCCGCACAGAACAAAGGACTTCTGGCTCAGCTGAATGAAGCAAAACGTAGACAAGCAGAGATTGAATGCAAGGTAAACAACATCCTGAATGGATTAATTGGGTGCTAATAGATATGTACATTTTAGTCTTGTCTGCTGTTGTGGGATAGAATTGCGTCTTAACTGAGAAGCATAAATCATAAAACCAAAATTCTTTTTACTGATTTTGACAACATTATCTTGAATTTACCATCTCACAAAAATACTTGAGGTTTTGACAGAGCTGCTTCTTTGTGGTCCCACAAAGATAAACTTTGAAGTGTGCTTCTACTTAGAAAAGTGTCTGTGTGTAATATAAAAAGACACTCCTAGACAACAGACACCTTTAGGTTTTCGTTTTTCTTGCTGTCTTGCCAATTCCCTTTGTTTCTAGTGGAACTTGAATCAAAAGCGCGATAAAGAGATAACTTCTACTGACTATTCAAACTCCATCACAACCTTTAGGGGAACAAGCCACTGAATCTTAACTAGAAGAAATTGCTTCTATTGCCTGTCTTGTTTGCCATAATCATTGGGTCCCTAAGTGGTATTTTTTTAATGCTGAGATTATTCTTACTTATTTTTTTTTTATGTTTTCAATCCTGGTGATATGTCTTTTTCATATAAACCATAACTTTTTTGTTTGATAGGGTCTTGATACTGAAGGTGCTCATTAAACATTAAGAGATTGAGGATTGAGAGTGTGTAGTCAATATTTAAGTATGTTGACTATAAAGAGAATAATATGTTTCTAACCTGGCTAATGAGTTTGTATACATAATTATTCTCACTGGGATAATTTGCTTGTAAAGCTCTGTTCTAACATGGGCTAGAGAAAAGTGTGACAGTAATAGAGCACCAGTCATATTCTTCAGAGATTCTCTGAAAACAGCAGTGGTCAACAGCCAGTGGAGTCCTGACATATACTGACATTAGATCCTCAAACTTGTTTTGTAGTTGATAGAAAAAAGATTACAATTTACACTGTAAGATGTTTTACAAGTTGATGTTTCTGATATAATATGAAATATTACCAATTTGATGCATATCCATTACCTGAATTTCTACTGTTTAGCTGTGAGCTAGACAGTGACTTCTTGGGATGAGACCTAGTAGAATAGCATGTAAACTCCTGTACTGCTTAAATGCACAAGTGTTTTTGCTAAGTGTATTGGAAGATACTCAAATTTAACTTGTTCAGAACTATCTTTCTTCAGTGTAGTTTCTTCTTCATATACCCTTTTTCCCCACTACCTTTGACATTTGTTGTGAATGTTCTTTGTGAGTTTATTCTCTAATAGTTCATACATTTCCACAGTTTTTTACAGATTTAATAAGACCAAGTCATCAAAAATAATTAAGCAATATTAAATACATGTAAGTTCAAGTGTTCTCCCACTCCTTAAATGGGGCCTAACTTGATATTGAGCTTCCTATTGCTGTTTCAAACTTAAAAAAAGTCTCAATTTCACTCTAACTAAATAATAATATACAATTAAATGAAAAATGGAAAAGAGGATACAAAAAGCCACTTTTGATTTGTAAGGAATGTCTCTGTTTCTTGTCCCTTCTCCATATTCGAATTCATGGAAGCATGATTTTTAGTAGATTAATGTCAAATATTTTCACTTTTTCTTATTACAGAAGAGTTTACTTTAGGTTCCTGTCTCCCTGCTTCTGTACCAGTGAATGAAGACAATTCTTGCTTGGGTTATTTCACTATGTGACAAAAAAGAAATTTTAACGTTAAAGTGAACTGAAAGGAAAAAACCCCTGAAGTTTAAAGTAGAAAGAGAAACATTGTTGTGCTTCTCAGGCCAAAAGCTTGCAGTATTACTGGCTTTTTTTAATACTAGGTGTACAAGAGACCAGTGTGTCCTGTGACTACAGTGTAAGGAATATGTTGCAGGTATGAAGGGCTGGCCACCAGCAGTAACAGCAGACTTGTACCTACAGGTCTTCTAGAAGTAGGTTCAGTATCTGTACCTTTACTAAACAGTGTTGCCACCACCTTAGATTTGGCCTGAAATACAGGCTGCCCAGAGAGGTTGTGGAGTCTCCTTCTCTGGAGATATTCACAACCCACCTGGACGCAACTCTGTGCAACCTGCTGCAGGGAACCTGCTTTAGCACGGGTTGGACTGGGTGATCTCTCAGAGGTCCCTTCCAACCCCAGCCATGTGGGGATTTTGTGAAATGCAGATAAAAACAGGTAGGTTGAATTGGAAAGACAGTGCTGCTACAATGTATTTACAATACATGAAATAAAGCTATTTAATATGTTGCTATTATAACAAATTTATATTGAAAACTGATGAAAGTTTCAGTAATCTTTCAAATAATGTCATGGAGCAATACATACAAATATTAAATTTTTGTAGCACTAAATATTTTTAAAAGTTCCACCTCCCATCTCCTTAAATCTAACAAGTTTGTTATTTCTGATTCCATTAGTAACTGATGTTTGATTTTTTTTTTTTTCTTCCTCTTGTTTCAAGTCATCTGAAATCACGCTGTAGTTCTATTTTTGTCAGTACATCTTGGCTTAGGTAGCAATATTTCTACTTCAAGAGGTGTCTCAGAAAATACATATTTGGATTTTCAACCCTCCTCCCCCCAGTTGTCCTATGCATAAAGAGCTGGTATGTTATTTCAGGAGCTTTTATTTTTCTTTTAAAAGATAACTCGAAATGCATAAGCAGAAGTTAAATTTTTTGTAGCAAGTTGCATCTCATACTACCTGTAGGACAACTGTTTTCTGCAACTGGTGTGTACTGTTATGCTTTTCCCTTTTTATCTGACTACTGCTTCTATAGCAAGGACTCAATTTCAGATTGTTTCTTGAAACTCACCACTGATCTTTCTAATCAGTGTTGCTAAAGAATTTACAATGTAAGATTTGTGCCCCCCCCCCAGTCTTGTCCTTCCTATTACCATATCAAGTTCTGTGGTAATTGAGAACATGCTCTGTTTCAGAGATAAAGCATCAGTGCCATCTAGAGCAACACTATTGACTCATCTCAGATACCAGAGTCTGTCCTCCAGCTTTCAGTTAAATACATGCAATCCTGTGGACTTGTCGGTTTGGCTTCATTTGAGCAATCATGCAACAGAATTTAGCAAGGATGGCTAAACCTTGGCTAGCACATGATGGATTTCTCTGAAATGGACTCCAGTGATTACAAATACCATTAATTGGATCCTGTAGATGATATACTTCTGTTACAGTAATCTTTAAAAAACCCCAAACAAATAGCATGTTTTCAAGTGGCTACTGAGATAAGCTTTGATATGTTTAATTTGGTCTCAACCATACTGTCTAATGAAGGGGGGTTGAGTACTGTTAGTTTGAAGCATACATTAAAATAACTGAAATACTGGCACTGATTTACAGTAACTACAGTTTAGTTACACCACTCTGCCATAAAAGTAGGTGTACCTGAGCCTAGTCTCTTTTCTCCAGAGTTATCTGCTCTCCAGCTGACAGTATTGCTCACTCACTATCTAGCACTGCTTTCTCTCTGTGGTTGTACTAGGCTGCTGAAAATATAATATTAGTTGTTTTGTGCTCTGAAGTCTTGAGGACTTGCCTCATAAAACAGGGATAAGGATGTTTCATGTTTCCTTCTCTCTTGTCCAACCTCAGACTGCCTATGATTTATGGACAGACTTACAGGTTAAACTTACAGTGGGAGACTGTAGGTTATGTGCATTAGTATTTTATTCTAAGCTGTCTTTGTGGTGTACTGTGATTTAAGATAGCTGGACTAAATGAGGTTTAGAATATATTTATGTGTTTGGTTTTTTTAATTTATTTTTTAGACAAAGGAAATTATAAGTAACTTTTCTAGCTTTGCTGTTTCTTTATATATATAGTCAAAGGTTGAAGCTGGTTTTTTATTATGTTGATGCTTTTTCTGAATTTACAATATAACATTTCTGGAAAACAAGACAGCTGTTTTCTGGACCTGAAAACTGATAACAGCAAGTTTTCAAAACTGCAGAGATTTTTTTTCATCGTTTAGAATTTCTATTAGATGATTACACAATTCTAGGGGTTAAAATTAAATTTGAATTCTTTGGAATAGTGGTAGTTCGCACAGCAGTGCAGAGTAGTTTTCTCTTATAATTCTGGGTAAAAGCAGTGCACAGTTGTTAATTAGCTGAAACTGCTATTTGTTAGCTTGCATCTCTGCCTTCTTTCAGAGCAAAGAAGAAGTGATGGCAGTTCGGCTCCGGGAGGCAGACCGCATTGCAGCTGTGGCAGAACTCCAGCAGCATATTGCTGAATTAGAAATCCAGGTAACAAGTGATGGCATTAAATGTGTAACTTGATACTGATTAGTTTTTGTACTTCATGGGGTTTTTCTGCCTCCATTTTCTTTCCTTATTAACCTATTGAGAATACAAGGCTGCTTTGCCAAGTAGGATAATGCTATATCGTTGAATTCCTCTGCAAGCAAAGCCTTAAATCTACCTTATGTTCATACTTGTGAGCTGTTAATAATTGCTTCTGTACAAGTACCATGCTAATCACAGTGGGGTCGGATCAATCACAGTGGGGTTGGATCAAGGGTTGGACTTGATGATCTCGGAGGTCTCTTCCAACCCAGTTAATTCTGTGATTC
>JAWWLV010000005.1:16646345-16675313 GCA_035041135.1 Platyrinchus mystaceus | reverse complement strand
TTGTGCACTACTACAAATAAAATATGTGCAGTTTGCATAGGAATTCGTTCATTTTTTTCCAAACTATAGTTCAGCCCCCAACAGTGTCTGAGGGACAGGAAACCAGCCCCCTGTTTGAAAAGTCTGGGGACCCCTGGATTAGATGATCATTAAGAATTATGTTAAGAGTTAAGAATTATGTAATATAATGTTATCCAAGCTGAAGCTGCTCAAGCTTTGATTAAGTTATTCATGAAACATGAAATTATTTGTGCGGTTTCCATGTGAGTTGATAACTGTTTGGAGCATGAGTGTGCTTGTGTTCTCTGGGGCTTTCACCATTCACAGTGACATATTAGCTGTGTTTTGGCACTATTCTAGTGCCATCTATAATTATGGTGTACAAGTGGGAATCTAACCTGCATGGGGGCAGAATTTTGGTTTGCAGTTGTGGAGGTTTTCATGATCTCAAGATGCACATATACTGACCTTAAAAGGCACCATACTCTCCTTAAAAGAGATTCTAGGATGATATTAAGATCACTTGATAAAAACAGTAAGAAATAAGTTTTTATGATAATCAGGAAGTAATAGATAATGTCATACAATCTAGGGTAATCTTGAGAAGCAAACCTAGAATTGCAGAATTTTTGAGAGGAAAGTTTCTGTCTTAGTGACAGATACCAACAGATAGTAGGGAAAGCTGTTAATTTTGGTTTTGGTCACATTAAAAGGAACTGCCATGTTGAAGTTTTTCCTGCCAACAGTTTTTTTTGAATTCTGTCAAGCTGCCCTAATGAAAAAATACTGTTAAAGAATATTACTACTAAATTTAAGTTCCTCACATTAAAATTTGTGTTTGATTAATGAATGCTCATCAGAAGGTGGGAATTATTTGCATTAAGTTCAGGTTACTTTCTAACATGAAATGTCACTAGAAAGTGAAACAATTTGTCAGATCATGGTAATACTTTGTACTTGTATGGAAATGTATGTATTGATGAGAAATATTAATCTTTTCTCACAGTTTTAAAGAATGTTGGGTAGCTTAATCATAATCTGAGAGATAAAGTTTTGAAATTTTTATTGTTTATCTGAAATATGTAACCTTTCAGCTGTCTACTTATTATTCTCTAAATTCGATGATTTTGGTAAACATTAAAATATATTTTAATGCTATAGTGTCCAACCCCTGCATGTTTTGCAGTGGCTTGCTACTGCACCTGCATGAGTGTCTCTAAAAGACAATGGCAGGATCAACTTGGTCTAGTTTTTTAAAATAAAATATATCTTTTCTGTTGCTCAGAGATGAACAGCAGCTGTGAAGACAACTGATACCTTGTCCTTAATTTTTTTCTATGTCATCCTTCCGATTTATCCACTGTAGACAGACTTGGTAGCTTTTAGAACATGGGCTTATTTAATTAGAAATATGTAATTTCTGTTGCAGCCAGTTAAAATGATCAGCTTCTGATCTCTAGCGTTTTAAATGTTTCAAGAGGAAGTTAACAGCATGACCTTTTTTGAAGAATGTATGTAGAAAATGATATTGCAGGGTTCCCTTTTTTTTGTGCTAAATACATTTTTGTGAATTGCCAGCTCTACAAAATCTGTAGTTCTGAAAGGAAAACTGAAACTTACTTGCCTTTCACTAAAAATGGGGATCTTGCAAGCCAGGGTTATGCTCTATATTCAGTTCCAGCTGATGGTAGCCAGAGTCAGTTCTTCCATGGGCAAATATACATGTCAGATTATTTTGTAATATCTGCATTAACTTTACAGTGTTATTTCTGGAATAAAAAATAACAATAAAATCATTTAAATATAATGAAAGTGTGTCATTTCCATATGGTATACACAAACAGCTTTCAGCTCTTTGTGCAGTGCCAAAACCAACCTGCTAAATGTTACTGCTTCTGCTGTTAGTTTATACTGACTTAACTTGGGAACATCTGTTTCATGTCCTCTTGTGCACCCAGTTTCAATGTAAGCTCAGCTGCTTATTACACTTCTGTTTTAAAAGGGCAGTGACACCTACGTTCTATTTGTGCTAACACTTTGCTTTACTGATGCTTTTTGATACTACAGTATATGGTGACATAGTCATTTAGAGTAATATAGAGTAATTTTAACTATTTAGGACAGGAACTATTAGTAATATTGATAATATTAGTATTTGAGTGTGTGTGTATGGGAATTGAGTTTACTAAAATAAATATGCAACCTCATGTACGTAGGATGTGAATTCCCCCTGTGAAGCTGTTTATTCTTTGTGCTCCTCCATAGAATCCTGCCTGTTAGTACTGAGAAGGTCAGCTTGGTCTGAGCCACTGTCACATCTAGGTACCTGCTGTAACTTCAACCAAACAAAAGTGCTCCATGGTGTCTGGGACTAGCTTCTGTTTGTGACAAAAATATGCAGACAGTTAAAATAAGGTTTTTAATACAGTAGATCTTTGAATAATTTGAATATATTATTCCTTTTTTTTAACCAAAACAGAAAGAAGAAGGAAAAATTCAAGGGCAGCTTAATAAATCTGATTCTAACCAGTACATCAGAGAACTGAAAGATCAGATAGCTGAGCTGCATCATGAGGTAAGTGATAAAATACTTCAGTCTCTCATCACTTGTACCTTTTGTCCTTTCACCTGCAGCAGGTTTTGCTTATTTATTACATTTTCAGTACCTGATTTTACCCAAGTACATTATTTTAAAATGCATGCAATAAAACTCTTATACGTGAATCTTTCCTTTACCCTGGGATGTAAAAGAACAAAAAACTGTTTAGTTACATGATCTGACATTAAAGGAGATCAGCATTTATGTTCCGCTTTCATTTTTCTCAATTTCATGAGTTGATCATATTTGTGTTGCATTGACTGCATTTGGAGCTGTGTATATGAAAATAAGGCCCTTTATGTCTTTATTTGCTACAAGTATTAAGGCTACTATAGTTAGACACTAAACTGCGTTTGTTCAAGTAAAAGAGCCCATGTGTAGATTTTCTGCTTCTTGCTGTTGCAAGAATGAATTTTGTGATACTATACTGAGATTGCTTAAAAAAAGGATGCTTGCTTAATATCAGTTAACAGATTTTTAAGTTTTAAACTGCCAAAACCTTCAACCTATGAAATTTCTGTCTTCAAACTTCCTTACTCCAATAGTTGTAGTAACATTCTGTTAGTTAAAAAGATCAGGTCTTGAAACCGAGATGGCTTATGTAACTACCACGCTCACTGGCTCATTTCACTTCATCCTGCATTGTGAAGAAATGTCTTTACCTAACACAACACTGTGTGCAAAATGCCCAGTCATCTTTGTATTAGAGCCTGCTTCTGTTTCAATAACCTTCTAATACACAGCTCTGACGATGTTGCTTAAAACCATAGTATCATAGAGCAATTCAACCTAATTGTTTGTTGCCTTTTTGCTTTCGTTAAATAAACACACACTTTCTTTAAGTGTAGATAGTGTTTTCATAACAATCTTAGTAGATTCAACCTTTTAGGATCAATCCCTTGAGAGCTGTAATACAGCTGAGGATCTTGGAATGCTGTCTATGCTATAGATTGCTGTGCTGTAGATTGAGGATAGTCTCTAGGGCCATCAGTCCAGCACCTTTCCCAATCATTAAGCTCACTTAAAAAACAGATTTAAAAATCAATAACCTGTCTTTTTCCATTAAAGCACTCTAACTAGCTTGCTTTGTTCCTTATGAGAAAGTTGCTTGCTGAATTCACAGAAAGCCAGATATTTAGTGTATTTTTGCATTATGAATAAATAAGGCACTGTACCGGCTTTTTCTTCTGCTCAGTCTATGTTTAAAAGGTAAGAAATACTGCTTTGGGGGAAAAGTGGAATTACTGTTGGAAAGCTGTTGCATAATTTTCTCAATACAATCTTTTGTTACATGCCTGGCTGAGTAACTCAGTTGTCATGAAGGCAGACAATATTGTACGTGTTTGTATGTAAGTTAATGTGAACAGGTTGGAATGAAGATAAGGTTCATTAGCTCACAGAACAATGATAATTCTCAGTAATATCAGTGATTCTTAAACAGTTTCGCCTAGACAAGCCTTCATCAGCATTTAAATTTGATTGAAAGAAAATACCAGCTATGAAGAACGTGAATTTTAACAATAGCAGAGTTTCAGTCATTCCATGTAGAAGACCAGTCCTCATCCAGATTTCTTTTTGTTGTGGCTTAGTTTTTAATTTCCAAACTAGGTAAACACTACAGGATTAAAGTCATTCTAGGACACTAGAAACAGTAAAAAGAAATGGTCTGACTTGATAATCCTGCAAGTCTTTTCTGACCTTAGTGGTTACATGATTTTATGAAGTTCTGTATGTAGTAGACATGTTCTACCCTGGCAGCATTCTGAATCTTTCCTTTCTGAAAGCCTGGAAGTCTTTGTTTACTAATGGTTTTTTTCTCCTTCCCCCCTTACTGTTATGTATCTATTTGTCTAGTTTTTAAATTAAAAAATAAGAGGGAAAGTAGTGTTTCCTGCAGTGTTTCCTCAAAAAGCAAAGAAAATGAAGAAAATGGCAACGGGAAGAGGCAAAAATGTTTGCCCTCAACTGGTAAATGTAAGGATTAGAATAATTCAGTCACTGCCAGTTCAACAACTACTTGAAATCTGCACTGAAGCACCTTCATCTGTACCTTCATTAATGACTATGTTCTTTGCATTTTGGCTAGCTGCTTTTTGATTCTGCTTCTGCAAAAGTTAAAAGAAACGTTACACGTTTGCAAATTCACCTTCCTGAAGATAGGATGATGGTGTATGTGACATGCTGACCACAACCTTCCAGCTGGTTAGCATGTGAAAGGCACTGGAAATGGAACAGAGCTCTTGCTGATTGTATGGTTACCTTCTAATATATTGCAACGCTGTAACTTTAAACTGGGCATAAATGCAAATGTTAATTAATGCAAAAGTTATATTTTAAGGTAGTGGTGGGACAGGTATGTGTGAAACAAGATTAAATATTCTGGCATGGCCATCAACGTTGATTCTGCTTTTTTAACCTTTTTTTTTTCCCAGTACTGCATATTTACTGATGTTTACACCAGAAGAATTGCAGGTTCTCCATCTGAAGGATGGAACAAAATAATGACCAAATCTTATATTGAATACAAGTAACTGCAAACTTAGTCCATATTCTGGCCTTTGGACAAACACTCTTTTTGTGTCTTTGCCAGCAATCTCATATGTATTTCTGTATCAGCAGAACCTGGAGGAGCTGCATACTTTAATTCTACCCTGTGATATGATCCATCACGTGGCGATGGTACCAACATGTTGCAACAGCAAAATCCATCCTAATTGCAGGGTTCTGGTGAAAGGTCTACTGTTCCATCAGTGTTTGCAAGCCAGGGTAGTAGCCAGGGGCAGGGCAAACCTTGAATATCAGTGAGGAACACCAACAGCAGAGAGCTGTTAGTACTGCCCACTGTCTAAAGCTGAATTCTCTGCACTGCACGGTGGTGTGGGGGTGGGAGTTTGCTGTGGCACAGGTGCAAAATGCTGCTGCTGTAACTTCTCTTGACTTTTTAAGTGGAGAAAGTTTGACCCTCAGAGTTCAGGTATTTCTCTCAGCTGTTCCAATGTGACCTAAATCAGCTACGTATTGGAATTCTGCATATGATTTCAGATGATTAATCAATGGACTCAAATTACAAAGGGCAATTGGTTGGAAGTTTTTAAACGTATGAACAAAACTTTAAAAAAAAAAATTAATTTTGGTCATCTTTTTCAGAGCTCAAAATTTTGCATATATCTTAAATATAGTGCAGCTTGCAGCCTAAAGGATAAATTTCAGCTGCTTTTATTACTCATCCAGGAAAAATAATGCCACAGTCAGTCTTCAATTAATATTATAGGAAGACTTATTTGTAGTAAATTCAAGTTGTGTTCCTGTTGAATAAAACTGCACATACTGGAAACTGGTAGTATGGTACCCAAAACTGAACCAATGAGGCACAAAGCTATTAAATGTAAAATGTAAATTAAATAGAAAAAGACGCCTTTTTTTTTTACCTTTCAAATAAACTAAAATAACTATAAATGGAATTCCTATATTGGATTTTGGGCTTGTTCTAACAAGCTGCCTACCTGATACCTAACCAGAGGATTTCTGTAGCGTGATAAGCTGAATTGTATATTGACTACTTCATAGTAGGTCTTAAACTTTTACTTTATGAACACTTCAGGAGAGCAAACAGGCAATATCTGGAGCTTTGAGAACACTGTAACAAGAAGTTGGAGGCTTCTGCTCTATGAGATCCTCTAGACTTTTGTAAGCTTCTACTTTAGTGGTGAACACCTCAGTGTTGGGTTAACGGTTGGACTCTGATCTTAGACGTCTTTTCCAGCCTTAACAATTCTGATTCCATGCATGTTATCTTCAATCTACTTATATGCACCTTTTTCTTTGCACTAACTTGAACAACCAAATATGTGTTAGAATCTTAATACTGAGTGTAACGTAGTGTTATGTAAAATAGTGAATTAATTCTTAAATTCCTCAGTGCAACCATAATTTTACTCAGAGGTCAAATACATGTAGATCAATTATTATTAACTTGCATTTTTAACTCTAGTAAATATATGTGAGGTTTTATGTTCATTCCCTAGAAAGTTACTTACAGCTATCCTTTAATCTTTTACACAACCTATCAACATTCAAAGAACAGCTGATACATAATGAAAGGATACTCAGACTGCAGTATTTCTAGTTAGCCAGTAGCTAATCCTATGATGAGCTGTATTTAGTGCTGTACTTCCTTTCCTGCTTTGTTGGGCACAAAGTTGTTAGATGGCTGTGACTTATGACTTTATTGTTGAAGGCTGAAACTAGTGTGAAAACCTGAAACGGAGAGGATCATCACAAACAGGAAGTCATGACGTAAACTTCTTTGGGAGATTTAATATGCACTGGACTTGGATACTCTGTTTGCCTTTTCAGAAATTTGTGTCCAGCTGCCATTTGTTCTTTTTATGAATGAAATCTTTCCACCTAGCATTTTATTTCTTCCTCCATTTCTCTTCCATTCTTAAATCTATCTCTACAGTATTCTTGACTTCTAGCTTAGTGGGATTTTCTCATTGTGCAGTCCCAACAGGCTACAGCTTCTGTGGAGCAACTTCTGTTACTCTTGTCAGTAAGTATAGAAGCCTGGTTGCCCTGTCTTTGGCACAGGAGAAACAAGGTCTAGTGAGCACTGTATTCTGTCACGTGACTTTGCAGTTAATGTGCTTTAACTGATGTGACATAAATGGCATGGGTATACAGACACTGTATGCTGTGTTATACATACTGTGGTTATATACTCTCAGGCTGCACAAGGAGCACTAGTACTTCACATAAGTTGCCTTTGATTAGACACCAAAATGATAAGTGAAAGCAACTTATGTGGTACATTTTACTGTTCAAGAGCATATCCCACTCAGTAGGCAGTACTGAAGTAAAGCTGTTATCCTATGTGGAAATGAATACATTGGAAGTTTTGGACTGTTACGAGTTTCCATTAAGTAAATTTGAAGGTTTAAGAAAAACTAAGATGAATCTTGAACAGTTGTTACTCTTTTCAACACAAATCACATACTGAGGAAATAAGGAGGAGGGTGTTTGTAGTTTCCCACTTTTTCCTTTTAGTTTAAACTGAATGGAATTAAATGATTTATAAACTGCTGAAGTTCTGCATTTCATGCACTGCCCCTCTGTACATGCAGTCACTTTATATATATTACCCAGCAGCTGCCTCTGCTTCCTGTTGGATGTTGCAAGGCTTGCATGTGTTACCTAGATTACAGGAGTGGCACAAAAGATTAGAATTGACATGCTTGCCCACAAACTACACTGGCAGACCACAAGACACCTTTGGAGACAAAAGCAAGTGGTTTCCAGTCTTTCAGACTTTGTGATTTAGGACTGAGGTGCTTAAGTTTGTTTTCACGGGAAACTTTACGAAGTTTGTCTTAGTCATACTGTTAGCTGACTTTTGTGTCTCTCGGAATCCTTTAAATGAGTTTGTTTTGCTTTTAAATTGCACTTTCTTATATTTACACTACTACAGTATCTCAAATGGGGATTTGTTTTAAGCTTATGACAGTTTTCATATTAAAGGCTAAGTTCTGCCTAACACTGAGGTCCACAGAAGCCTCTACAATTTTGGATTGCAGTGCATTTTTCCACAAAGCTATGATTTGTCTGTGTATTGGCTATCTGTGTTGGAGGACAGCTCTGTGAAGAGAAACAGCATTCCTTTCACTTAGCACATTCTTCCTTAGGAAGCAGAAATATGGATGTTAAAGATAGCCCATTTTTCAATTATACTACAGCATCTGTGCCTCTGCAGGGACTATTCCACCTCCTGCCCCTTCTATGAATTTAGAGAGATAATTGCTGGAGTTTGGGAAAAACATTCTGGGAAACTTCATATTTTTCCTTTTTTCTGCAGACGTCTGCTATTGACCACTGTCAGAGACAGAATACAGAGCCAGTTTTCTCCTAGCTGTTTCTCTGTAATGAGATATGCTCTCAACAATTAATTGCAGTATTTTGAGAGGAAGCAATGATGAGATTGTTTTCTAATGTGCAAATTTTATGCATGTGTTTGGTATTTGAATGAAAAACAAAATCCTGATGTTAGTGTGGCATGCTGTTCCTAAAGTTAGAAAGCCCTCTACAAACTAGTCCAGTTAACAATATTTCAGCGTGGCTGATGGAAAAGAATAAGATGGCAGATTACTTGGGGCAATATTATTCTGCCAGAATAATTTCTGAGGCATTTAAAAGACTTTATAGTGGTACCTTTTAAGTGAAATTCTAGTGATTAAATTTTTGCATATTGACAATGCAGAAAAGGGAGGATTTTTAGAGGTATTTCCTATTTCAGTATCTGAAAACTTGATGGCTATTCAAAGAAGTAATGGTCATTAGCTTACTACTCTTCCATTCCCATATACACAGAGTTTATCTAGGAATGGATGTGATATTATGTTTTAAGAACCTAATGCAGTCAGTAAGATTCTGATATAGGTGTTATCTCATGGTCTGATCATGCTCCTGGTGAGCTAACATTTTAAGATTGGCTTAATGAAAAGAGATATAAAAGTTGGAGATTAAATACTATGCTTTTAAAAGATTTTGGTCGTGTAAATAAAATTCAAGACACTTTAAGTAATGAGTTTGAGGATAAATAATGCATAAGTTGTGACCAAAGGAGTAATTGGTAATATGGCTGAATTAAGGATACATCCTGCAACTTGCATTAGCTTTCTAGGCTTTCACTGCTGAAAATAAAATGGAGAAGGGAAAGCAAACTGTAGCCCATCAGTGTGAAGCATTAAAAAAACCACCTATATGGGCCACGCAATAAAATACCTAAATAAAATTCAGTGCGCTGTAGTACCAGGATGAAAGAGTAAACCACGTTAACAGTTCCTTTAGTCTTAAATATCATAAATAAATGTATATGGTAGGTAAGCTGTGTCTAAAAGCTGTCAAATAATGTCCTCCTTTTTTTATTATTAGCTAATAACCTTGAATCAGTGTGGTACAGTGAGTGGTTCTGGTCCCTGGCACAGCTGGGTCGAGGTTGTCCACTGAGGAGTTGAGGGAATATCTTTACAAGCAGCTAAATGATGATTGCTGCATCAGTTATAGATGAGCACAAAATTGTGATGCTGTTGTGACCCACTGGAATAGCACCAGATGGGTTGTCCACTTCCAGCAGCATTCCTAGCTCCTATTTCTCTCACAGTCATAGCATCTGAGCTTGATGATGGGACACCAGCAGGAAGCATTATTTCTTTGCTCTGTTAATTTTATTATTTGGCTTCCTTTGAGTCAAATTCAGTGCTTCCCAAATCAGATGTTCTCTTATCTGATGCACCACTAGACTGCATTCAGAAGCAGAGTAAATAACTTAGAGTTAATAACATACCTTAGAATAATGGAGATATGAGGATTAACTGGGGAAAGTGAATTCTAGTTACAATTCAACCTACTAGAATTTTTTTCAAATTCTCTGAAGACACACTTAGAGGGTGATGGATAGTGGTGGATCAGATCATATGGGCAAATGAGAATGAGAGATCAGATTTATCACTGTTTAGGTACCTCAGAAACAGAAAGAGATAACACTTCTTTCATCAGAACTAAGGCAAGAATAGCAAGTCCAAAAAGGCCTAGTAATCTTCCTGTAATATTTGTTATTAGATGTAATGCTCTTTCACTCAGTCTCTCAACAACTTATCCCCCCCTCTTCTTCTCAAAGGAGTGTACTATTTCCTTTTCATGTAGTACAAGCACATATGTATTTGTCTCTTGGAAACTGTCATTTTGCTTGCTTTCATAAAACCAACTAAACTGCATGGGATTTACTGCAGTCAGTTTTTACATTGTTTTCCCTCCATAGTTCTTAGTAAAACTGTAATGTTGCTTAGAAGTCCTGTATTAACTCTTGCAAAGCACTTGTTTCTCAATTCGGAATAGAATCACATTAACATCTTCTAATAGTTTGTTTTACTAGACAAATGCTTTCAAAATATGTGTCTCTCTATAAATGTTTTCTTACTTGATAAGAAGTGTTGTCCCTGAAAGGAAATATGTTAGCCCTCAGATTTACAGAGTAAGCATTTCAACTTGTGGTGGAAGTTTATAGCACAATAAATCATGTGCTTTTCTTTTACCGTATCTTGCAAGCACAGTTGGACAAGAGATGATCAGATTTTTCCCTCCCCACAAGTAAAATTCTTGCAAGGCTGCTGGACAGCTAAAAATGTAGTTGCTTTACTAGTTATGTGTCAAAGTTACAGAGCCTCCGTGCTGGCAGAGTCTGATTTAAGTGGTTGTGGTCAGTCTGAGGAACCTGTGATATGATAAGATAGTGTTTGTGAGGTCATGTGGTTTGCAAACACCCAATCTAATGTAGCAGCTTTGTCTACACAGGATAGTTAAATATACACTCTATGCTTTAGAAAAATGAATTGCTTTATTCCTTAGGCTCAGCTTGTCCTTGAAAGTCAGATGTTAAACTGGCTTGATAATGCCCAGATTGTTACAGAAGTGGAAGACTGATCAGATTGGGAGTCTTATTATCCAGTAACTTTCTCTAGTTTAGTCCTGCCCTTAATAAAGCAACTAGCTTTAGAAACTGTCTGGCTAAATGAAGCAATCAACAGGCAGAAGGAAGGCACAATGGAATATCTGTATTTTATGAATTCATTTGTTTAATTCAATTAATTTTGGGTGGTCATAGTGTAATTAACACAGTCATGTTATACTTGCCCAAAATGATAGGATTGATTCCTTAGTGATGGCACTTGATTCCATGAATCTTCGGCCACAAACTCCATCTTCATCTCTGCATCAGGTAAGGTTGATTCCTCTCTCTTCCCCCCAGTAACAACACCATCAATGAAATATTCTTCATCCCTTGTGAGGGTGAAGGAAACCTCTAAATGTGAAGAGTGTAACCAGGACACTGATGTAGTCTGTCCTCAAAATGGAACACGGCTTTGTTTACTGGGATGAGGGACACAATTCTTAACTGACTGACCGTCACTAGTGGCAGATTAGATTCAGTGATAAAATAAATGAAGATGGGTGATGGTTTTTATATTTTCCCCTTTTTTTCCTGACTGTATCCTACTGCATCAAAGTTCCAGATCTGTCTTGCTGAGCAGTATAATAGTTCTTGATTGCAGCATTAAAGATGAACATAGCTATACTGTGTCCTTCTTTAGAGTTTGTCTGGATTGCTAAAGCAAGTAAACTATATTGGCAATAATGTTCTTGATTATTGAAACTGTGTGACCTGTCTGCTTAACTGATTAGAGCCATGTCAGGGTTCTGTAGTGTGTTTCTGCCTGTAAATTAAGTTTTTGGGGATTGAAAAGTGGAGGAATTGAGGTTCTACTGGTTTATCTGAGTGGTTGTTCCTTCCAAAAGTTGCGTGTTAGCAGCCATACAGAGGTGCTGCCCAGGTGAGAAGCAAGCCCAGGGGAGGACTGCTATGTGTTAGCTTGTAATAGGTGTCTGTGAACTTATCTGAATGTGAGGCAAACAGTGGAAATGTGGTGGAAACGCCTCCTAAAATCCTCTATCGCTTTGAGTGGCAGCCAGCACAGATGAAAGGAGTTTCTGCAATCAGAGGTAAAAATGTTACTTTGTCCATTTAAAACTGCTGAGTTTAACTTGTGCTTTAAAAGGACAGAGTAAAAGTGTGAAATGATCACTTCCTGTAACTGTTGCCCGGAATGGGTACATTTTCAGTCTCTCATTCTAGTTAATGCTTGAGGTTTCAGTAATGTTTGTATTTACAGATGCATACTGTAGAGAGGAGCATTGAGACTTAGGTATTTCCTTGGATATAAAAATTGCAGTACATTCAGTGTGATTATGTTGCTGTTTTAAAATATTTTTGTTGATGTGTCCTCACTGCAAATAAACACTTCCATCAGAGCTTCTTGCAGAAAGAGTTTCTGGGAACTTTCCATAAATAACTAGTAGGTAGGTGGAAGGAAAATTCCTAGGCCTGTAGCTTGGAACTTTCTTTGGAATTGCATAGAATCTCACTACAACAAACTGTCAGTCTTGGAAAAATTCCCTTAAGAAATAAAACCTGACTTATAATTGCCAAATACTAACTTCTTTTGAAAATAGTGTATGAGTTGGGTATTCCTTAGCTCTGTTGCTATTTCAATTGCATATTTGATACCTAACTTCAAAGTTTAACTTGATTACACAGATCAAACCCAGATTCTTTAACCATATAGTGCAGTGATCAAAAAGTCATGACCCCCATTGATCGCTTTATTGGTTTCCTGTTCTGATTCACTGGAAACCTTCTGGTCTGAACACTTGTTGCTGGTTTTAATCTTTGTCACGTTTACAATACAGCAGACTCGTCTATGGTAAAACTGATACACAACATACATTTATCATCATATTTCCTTTTGGCTCAAGTGCTCTTCAAATAATAATGTTGAAAAAACACTTTTTATAAAAACTTAAGTCAGGGAATGAAAGAGTACATTCAGAGCAATATGAAATAAATAGCTGGACAACTGGAGCTGAGCTTTCTTTTAATGCATTAAAACTCTTTCATAGATTTTATTTAAACTTCCTGACATCTATAGGGATTTTGTAATGCATTGTGTATTACTGTAAGACTGAATATGACTTACAGAAGCTGGCAATTTAAAACACAGGCCAAATATTTAAATGCTATTTAAAAAAACCCAGAAACCTGAAATTACTCACGTCTTGGAAATTTTTTGCTGCTCTTTTGGTTTTCACTTAGAATACACTGCAATGTTTTGAACTCTTAGTGATGTGGTCAGCAAACTTCATTTGAGATAAATATTTCAGGTTCTATATCAGTGTGATATATACTCTTGGTCATACTTTTAGTAGTACGAGTTTCAAAACCAAAGGTAATACTTTAATTAAACAGGAGACTAGTAATTAATCACATACTTAATCTTGGATTCCAGAGAGTTAAAGATGAGTCAGGCAGATTCATCTAATGTTGTAGTACCTCATGACTGTTCTTTTAAGCCTACTATAGATGGGGGAAAAAAAGTCAGTCCAGTTTTTAACTTTTAACAATAGCATCCATATTGGCGCAGCCAGAAAAAGCAGCCTCGGCCTGTTCAGGTATTTATTATTGTCATTCACTGGTGTTCTGGCTCAGGCCCACAGTAGGATTATCCAGCCTGGAGTTTACTACTTGCTCTGATTTCAGATTTGCTGTTGTTACCAGTTTCAACGTGTTTTGCTGCAATTGCTCTAAGAAGGGGATGGATCATACTGCAACTATATTAGATTGAATTCAATTTACGAACTCCAAAACCAGTTGTACTGTTTTGACATAGTGCAGATCAAGAAGTTCAAAACCATAAGAGAACCTGGAGACAACTGGATATGGACACTTGCAGTCTTCCTACCATGAAGTGTGCTGCAAATCAGCACCTTTGAACCCTTCTGCTATACTGAAAGTAATAAAAAACTAACTTTCCTGATCTGCTTCTTTCTGCTTGTCCTAAAAACTCTAACAAATCAAAATTAACTTTTCTCCAAGATTCATTTTATTACATCTCAATATAAGAAGCCAAATATTCCACCAAGTCCTCTAAAACTTTTTGTCAACAGATTTTTATCTTGGTATGACCATTATAAAACTTTTTGAGGGCCAGATGAGGTAATGCTGGAAGGAAACAAATACAGCTCTGAACACATCCCTACAAAGCAGAGTTAATTTTCTTTAGGACACTATTTTATATTCTTTATAAATAATACTTTACAGAAACCACTAAACTTGCACTATTCTAGAATCACTAACTCATATCAGTTGTTTGTTGTTGATTGTGCAGGTTTCCTGTTTTAGTCATGCTAAACTCAGTGCAAATAAATGGCTAAATGTGCTAAGATGGTCCCAGACAGTTTTGAGTATGTTGGAATGCAGCTTGGCTCTTCCTGTAGGGATCTTACAGGGACTGGCCAACAACCTGATTTCAAAGGTCATTGCTGGACTCCCTAATAATCAACATTTAGTTCATCTCACTGAAAGCTGGGTGAAAATTTTTAGACAAGGAAATAAATTTCCACATTCAATGTATATATGAAAGACTTTAAAAGTGTCTTAAAAAAAAAAGCTTTAATGATAAATGTTTAATGGTGATTCATTAACTGCTAAGCAAAGGAAGCAATTTTGCAAACAAATCTTTTAAATGCTCTCACGGCGTGTTCTCTGTAACCATGATCAAGACATTTCCTGCTTTCTTAAGTCACAGCACCTAACGCACTGGATTTTTTAATTTTTTAAGCAATTTCAGTTTGCTTTATTTTGCTTAACTAGTTTAATTTCTTTATTTAGTTTCTGATGAGACACTTGAGTACTGCCTTACAAATATCACCGTTGGGCGTGGGGGAAAGTCAAAAGCAAAGGGAAACTGTAGAGCTATGTAGTGGTGGCTCCAGTCTGATAAACCCCAGATTTATGTCAAACCCTCACCCTAAGCACTTCAGGCTAACTTTAATATTTTTAGTTTAGGTGAACTCCATGGGGAAAAGTATTTTTGTTAGTGGTGTTGTAAAACTTCCCTGAAATAGTCTTCCAGAGTTTTTAAATGCCTTTTAAAATGTATTCACTTCCCTCCTGATGCCCGTGACTCTTCAACACCCATTAGAGTGTATTGAACAGCTTGATTTCAGTAAAATTTAGCTGATTTGCTGGAATTTTTTTGCTTTTGGCACAAAATTAAATCTTAGGAAACGGAGCAGTAAAGAGAACTGCATAGTAACACTTCCTATTTGAGAATATCATCTATTGTATCAATTTCAAAATTAGTTAGTCAGATTTTACGATGAAGCAGAATGTCTTCAGGGAATCTGAGAAGACTCAAAGTTGTTTTGGAAGAGTTTAGGTATTTTAAATTGAGGAAAATAAAAAGACATGTGAAAGCAATAAATGAAGATGTGACCTATTTCCTGAATTTCTCTACTAAGAATATCCTCTTGCTGCAGATCTTACATGTCTGCCTCACAGCAAAAGGAAGACGCAGTTCTTTGTGATTCTCTTTCCTTCCCCCCCCTTTTTTAACATATTCTCTGGATATATTTTGAGCTGAAATGTTTTTACATTTCATTTTTTAAATCTGTAGAGGTAGATATGGCATTGGAGAATCCAGAATGGCTTTGGTGAGAGACTGGGGGGGAGGGGGGGGGCATCTCTGTAACTTTTCCTATGGATTTCAAAAAAGAAAGCCCCTCCCAGCTATCACCTTTCAGTGAGTCCGGGGTTGTTAAGAGTCTTTTCCTGAGGAGGGACAACAGTGATTGGGTAGTGGGAGCAAATCCAGGAGTTCCTGGATTCAACATCTGTTTGGTCAGGTTTGTTTGGGCTTCTTGAATCATCAGTAATTTCCAAGAATGACCCTTGTTTGGCATTGATCATGGCTGTTACTTAGAAGCTGTTAATCCTAATTATGGCTGCATTTATAGCTATGGTTTTAGAAAAAAGCCCTTAATGCTAACTGAAGTGAAACAGGAAATTCACTGACGCTGAAATAAAAGCCACAACTTTGAGCTTTGTCCTAATACAGTTACAAAGATAACACATTGCTAATTTAACATATGTTTTTAAAATCTGTAAGAGAAAGTGTCACTATTTCTAAGCAAAGAATATTGTACTATATGCAATATGTGTTGTTGGTTTTTATAAATTATTTTATTTTACATGTAATCTGAAGCTATACAAGTTGTCAGGAAAAGACTATCCTATGTCTTTTGCATATGATCCATATGTTTGGGTAAAAACTGCCTCCTGCTTCAGGAAAATGAAGAATGTCTTCAAAAGCTGGTTTGGTTTGGCTTTAAACTTTTTCTTTCTTGCAGGATTGAGCCGTACTTAATAAATCTGACTGTTCAAAAATGGCTTTCATTAAAATGCTCTGATACAATTCCATCACAATGCATGTCTAGCAGTCCCTTTCATATAAGGAAGCTGATTCTGTTGGGAAAGTTTAGACATCCTATTTGTGTTGTAGCTGTACAGCCATTAAATTTGTTAAGAATTGCTTTAGATGATGGATTGCTGTTATCAGTCTCTGCAACCATTCGTTTAGCTCTCGTCTCCATTTGTGCTGTGTTCATGTTGTGATGGTTTCAGTATGAATGTGACTCAACCATGTATTTAAAAATGGGCTTCAGAGAGTTTAAGGTATCTAAGGAGCTGCTTGTGTTCATGGAAGTGAAAAAGTAGCATGAAAAGGCCTGCAACCTTAACACTGTTCATTTCCTTTGTGTGCATGTGCAGAAATGCTTCTGCATTGTAGTACCTGCTGGATGTAATATTTGTCTGGACTGATATTTATCTCTCAAATGACAACATATTTTCCATTAATTCAGTTGAAGGTGCTCCAAGTACTTAATTTGCTGAGATAATCATTTTTCCAAAAGAAGTTACTGGGAGTGATTTGAAAGTAGTGATAGTGTACTACTGTATGCCTTAAACTGAAGTAATCTCATTACAAGTGGGAGAGTCAGCACTAAGTAGCAGTCGATTGTTATGTATAATAAGGGATCCCATTCAGTGCTGTGGACAGTCTCCGGACATTTTAAGAACTTCAACTGAATTGCTGTTATTCATGTTAAATGTAATTAAAATTTAATAGAGCATAACTGAATTTTTTATTGGCTTGTAGTTAGGTCTTGACTTCTAAATCTCGATTTTCATCTTGCCAAATTGACAATTTTTTTAATGAATTATTGGGCAGGTATTTGAAAATGCTTATGACTTGTTTCTTCAGCTAGAACATACTTTCAGCAACATTCTAGTTTTGAATCAGATTTGTTTTTTAAGTAGGAAATCTTATGAAGAGTTCCAGCTCTTACTAAGGTAGAGAACAATAATGAGAGAACTCTGATTTTTAGATTCCCCTTGCTATAAGTAAAAGCACTGAGAACTCAGTATCTTTATTCTTTAAGTAAAAATTTAACATCTTGCCTTCTGCCAAAACCAATTTTATTCACCCGAGGCAGTGGTCATATTTTTATCATATTTTGATCTCACCTGTGTATTGCTTTGTTATCCTACTATATTAAATATTTATTGGCAAGTTTTGTTAAAACTTGTCTTTACTACTTCAGAATTCAGTAAATTTCAAGAATTAGTAACTGAAGCCTTTTAAAGAGAGCAGACAGTAGCATTTTAGTGAGTTCTCACCACTGAACTCCTAGCTTTAAAAAATCCTACAGGTTACAACATAAAAATGTCTCCCAGAGCTTAAGCAGAACTCTTTCACAAAGTCCCACTTGAAAATAGGATATATGTTCTCTAGTTAAAAAAAAACAAAGGGTCTTAAAAATATAACTGGCTTGCAACTGAGTAGCACCCTTCAAACTATGATCCTATGATTTAATACAGAAGACCTTTTGAATTGTTTTAAAACTTCTAAATTTCTCTTTACTGTTTCTCCTTCATGCCTGGCTTGATGAGGCAGTCAGCATCAGGTAAGAAAGTTTATTCTGAGGTTCAAGGATCTGATTGTTAGCCTTTTTTCAGCTCTTCTGAATTTGTGAAAATACAATGTTATCTGTTAAAAGTATGTACAACTAAAGTATTTTCATATGTTGACTGGTAGACATACAGTTTGTCTTTAAAATGCTGAATTCTTTAGGAAAGAGAAGGTATACAAATGCACATATCATTAAGACTCTGCTCTTGATTCAGCTGGCTTTTGAAGGGATAATGATGACATAGATTTTGGTCATGTAATGTTATTAACCCTTTGAAACGTCCTAAAGACCATGTGAATGTGCTGTAGTGAAAACTGGGTTGAAGCTGCAGTCATCTAGACAATATGACCTGGATTTGAGAATTCAAAGCAAAACACATGGGTTTACCAGACCTGGTTTTCTATCAGTTGCTTTTTTTTCACAGATGTGATCAGATTTGAGATGCTTGCAAAACTGAAAGAGTAGGAAACAGGTTCATTTAAATGTCACTTGTTGGAGTGACAGAGATCTAGTTCCCTTCATTTGGAGGACCAGACCCAAAACTGAAAGCCTTTAACCAGTAGTGACGCTTTGTACAAAAGAGAACAAAAGTAACAGACCCTGGGATGCAAGTCCATACTCTGTTCAAGAGTAAAGGGTTGTTTTTCCTTCAGGGAAAAGGGTAGAGTGGAACTAGGGTGTGGAGATGTATGCTTGGGTTAGGTCCACACATCCTGCATTCCATGTCCTTAATCAGATTTCCTATTGTCTTGATATGTTGGCTACACGAATGGCAAATCTTGGCATAACGCTTTAGTTCCTACTTCAAGCTCTTCTTCAATATTCAAATGACACACTGACAGCAAGAATCTCAAGTCTGTCTTAAAAGGTGTCAGATGAGCTTCACTGTGGTTCATCAGTTGCAAAATCTAAGCCATTACCTATGCAATGGCAAACATAGAACTGGTAGTTACAAATCAGGAAAGATATTTTCAAGTTGGTTTTGAGAGTCCTCTGACATCACTGGCTTAGCACACAGTAGCAGCCAAATTGGACAAGGCAAGGTTGGGTATCGAGAGGAAGTATATTAAAAAACAAATAAAGCGGTTTGTATTGCCACTTGGTATCTAGGTGGATGTAGAGAGTTTAAAGAAGGTCTGCAGGGAAGTTAAAAGGCAACTGAAATGATGAGTTGTCGTGATCACTGCCTCTTCACAAGGCTAAAAAGGAGTGGAACTCATCTGTTTTAGAGAGAGGGCTGAGGGAGGCATTGTGACATAAGGTTCAGAAGCATGACTGCAGAACTGCTCTTCACCCCTTGTTCCTGCATTATTCGAATTTGGGGGCAGTTACTTAAAATGAGTACAAGATTTGTTTAAAACAAATAAAGGAATTTCTGGAACTTACTGCCACAGGAAGCTGTGGAGGTATACAGCAAATAAAAATCATCAGTCATGGACAGCTGGTTTGTAAATGTATGCTGAAGCAACTAGAGAGCAACTGCACTTATACTTGCTACAACTGCTTCTGGACAAGTGGATGGGGGCTTGGTAATATCAAAGTTCTGTTGTCACTGCTGGAGACATGATATTGGGCTGGTGGATCAACAGTACAGTAATGGTCCTGCCTTGAAAAAAGATACTGCTTTTTCTGTTAAAGTGCAGAGCCTCACTTGCTAGACTGTTATGTGAGAATGCAAAACTTCACTTTAAGAAACATCTATTTTAGAGCCTTACGCTGGCATTAGCCACTGCTATCTTATTGCACTGGAGCACAGGCTGTCTGCAAGTTGTTTCAAATGCTTTGAGAAGCCTTACAAAGCCTTTCTGTTGCAACAGAAATTACAAATAATCAGGCTCCTTCAGAAATGCTCCTGAACAAATATTCGATTAAAGTGGCCCTGAACTATCTTCAACCCTGAAGGTACACAAAACTGGAAATAGTGCACAGCTGTTCCCACCTATTCTGCTGTATAATTTTAATTTCTTGAAGATTAGTTGCTTTCATCAACACTGAAGTTTAAAAGTTATTGCAAAACAGATTCTACATTCAATTGAAAAAAACAAGTATTTTCAAGATTCCAGTGATGCATTTCTAATTGTAAAATAAAAGTAACATTCTGTTGAAGTCTAGATTTTGTGATAAATACAGACATTTAGTACTGACATTTAATGTAAAAGCATTTGTATTCAAATGACAGCATTTACATCTTTGAGAAATGCAACAACTTGGGCAGCTACAAAGTATCTTAACTTCTCAAACTCAAAATGGCTGCCATAAAGAGCAGTAATTTGCATCCCACTGCCTGTGCTTTTCACACATCTCACTGAAACAGGTTGGAAAAGACCCTGGGAGGCCTGTAGTCCAACTGCCTGCTCAAAAGAGGACCAACACTGAATTCAAAGGAGGTTGCTTAGGGCTTTGTCAGTTGGGTGTTGAAACTTACTGACATGAAGAGTCCACAGTCTCTGAACAACCCATTCTAATTCTTAACTAGCCTTGTAGCAAATATTCTCCCTTCACATTCAAACACAACTTTGTGTTTTGTGTTATGATCAATGTCTCTTCTTCCACCATGCATTTCAGTAAAGAACCAGCTCTGTTGGCTTAAGGTATAAGCTCCTGCCCCTTTAACCCTTAAGTCTTGGTGCATTAATATTTTGTAGTGAGGAAGGAGTGAGGTAGCAAGTGTGGAATAGGACAGATGGAGGCTAATAAGTGCCAGATAAGAATGCATTCCCATGAGGTACTGGCTGTGCCCTTGTCACTGCAGCCTTGTGTGCTGTTGGCCTTTACCCCTGCCCGGGGGCACTGTGCAGTCACATTTAGCCTCCTGTGTGTCAGGCCCCCCACGTTCTCTTCAGCAGTGTTGCCCTCCAGGCTGTTGATCCCCATAGCACAAATTCTGTGCTGCAGTGTCTGTGCTTCTGGCTGAGGTGGCCATGTCTCAAGCAGACAGAAGTTACAGAACTCTGCGACCACTGATATGACCATTGACTGTTGTGTATATTCTCTGCAGTACATTCATGTTTCTTCATAACAATCTGTTTCCCCTTGGATGTGAGGAGTACTTGAGAAAAAAGGCAGGCAAGTGTGAAGCTGCAGATCAGAAATGTTTCTGGAAGGTCACAGATTTGTTATTTTAATGAAAGGATGTACAAAGATAACAACACAGTGTTTTCCCAGGCTTCCTTTAGGAACTGGCAAAGGCTGTGTCCATTCATGATTTTTTCACCAACAGCATTTTCCACACGCATTTGGAAAGGTTACTACCTGAAACCGTGAAACCATGATTTTGTCATGTTACCTAAATATATTCATCTAAAGGTATCGAATTTAAGTCTTCAGGAAAACAGTTGAGGTAATTTGGCTTTCTGAGTGTTCAAAACAACTAACATTGAGTATCAGCTTTATAATTTCAGGTGAACCAATGGCTCAGCTGTGCAGACCTAAAAGCATATAATTTCTTACTCTAATATGAAGTTTGTAGTCACTTGTACCGTGGATCTTTCTTTTTTTCCTGTGGTGAGGGTGGAGAGAAATTGCTGGGTTTCTGCATTTTATTTTCTTAGTGACTAAAATTGATAGCTGTTTTGGAAAATTCATGTGGTAGCTAATCTGATCATATTGCAGGATATTTTCAGGGATAATATTTCTAAATAACACAAGAATGTCTGTATCGGGCTTTCTGTATCTAGGTATATAAGCTAGTAAAAATTATCTATTCCAGAGATATGTTACTGTCCAGTATCTAATAAATTTGGCATAAGCTTAATTTGCTTGCATCATGAGTTACGCTGTGCAAGTGTGGAACTCTGTTTTGCTTGCCTTTATACAAGCAAAGATCTCATGAAACAACTGCAACCTGTGTGTATGTGAAGAAAATGCAAAAACTAGTATTAGTGCACATCCTATAAACAAGGTTTAGATGTACAGCATGTATCCATATTCCTAACAGGGATGTTCTGATATAACATTAAAATAAAAGCTGGAGCTTTTACATGCTGTTAACATGTGATTTAATGGCCGCTAGCGTGATTATGACTCTTGTGATCTTTTTTCAACTCCTTTTTTTTTCTCATCTTCTCCACAAGCCCATGGTAAGTACAGAGATTCCTTCTTCCCCAAATGGACAGGTAAAAATCTCCCATTGGTGTTCAATACCGAGGACATACATGCACTTGTTATTTATCTAAGTGAATATTGCTTCAGATTTCTAAAACATCAAACAGATTTCTGTAAAGAAACTCTTCAGGCATTTTATTCTTTCTATTCTCCAGATCTCTTACTGTGAAAAGTTGCTTTCAAAGTAGCACTGGGTGCATCTTCCGTTTTAAGCTTTTAGAGTGGCATTAGGAAGGTTCTGTAATTCATTTTTAATGTTTTTCTGCATCCTCAGGATTTTTTATCTTAATACTCTTATACTGTCAAACTGACCCTGAGGTAGTTGCTACTAAAAGCTAATAGAAGTGAAATTATAAAATAAACAAACACCACAAAACCAACCCACCTCTGGAATGTCTTCCATGAGTTAACAAGAGACTGCAGCACTTTAAATTTTAGCTTTGAATAGCTTACATGCATGGTTGTAATAGTGTATCACTCCATAGTGCATTGAATTAAAATGTTATCTGTCTATAGTCTGACAGTCATTTTTGTCTTGTTTGATGTTCTCTTAAAATTGCAACTACAATTTATTTATGCTGTACAAAGAGATGTTTCTCTCATACTGCTTGATCTGAAATCTCATTGAATCTGAACTAGATAATTAGGACAATCTTGCAATGTAGACAGAACTAAACATATTCTGGGATTTTCTTCTGTGGCTGTGTGAAACTGGCAATATTCACTTGGGACCCTGCTCTTCGGAATAGGGGAAGGGATTTCTCAAGTGAGAAGTCAGGTGATACAGGAAAGAACAGAGCTGTAAAAGTAAGATGTTAAGGCCAAAAGTCCTGTCAAAACAAATAGACCGCTCTAGAAAATAGAAACCATCCCTGTGGGGATATTAAAGATGCAGTAAATAGAGGAATCTGTCATTACTGATTCTAGGTACCTTGATTATTAAGTCTTAAAACTGTAGCACTTCAAGTGATCATCAAACATGCTACTTGCAGATCTAGCATTTAATTTTATCCACTAAGAGTTCAATGGTACGTTTCTTGAAAACGTGTTTGGTTCTGGTTGTTTGGGGGTTTTTATTACTGGACTTGAGCTCTGATTAACTGTCAATTTCCACTTTTTCAAACAGATCAAATGTCTAAAAGGCCAGAGAGACTTCTCAGACCAACCCACTTTTGATGGGATTCACATTGTCAACCATTTCACAGGAGACGATGAATCATTTCATTCTTCTGATGAAGATTTTATAACTAACTCCATACAGGAGAGTGGGGTGAACTTTCATCTACCCAGAAGGACTGGTCAGATGGCTTTGGATCACACACTTGTAGACAGCAGTGACAGTGATACTGAGGAAAGTGCCCTTCAAACTGGGAATTCAGACAAGATGGTTTCTAAGCAGAGAAGAATGGAATCTTACTCTACTACCGTGTGATTATCACTGTGATGAGCACTGAAGACTTTCCTATTTCTTTAAGGTTGAAATTGGCAGTAACTGCAACCATCCAGCAGTTAGCTTGGGCAACTATTGGATCTGGTCTGGCCTGTGATAAATATATAGATGTACTGTCTATCTGCCTTCTCTCTTTGCCAAATCTTGCTAATGACATACCATTGCCATAAAACAGGTTGGAAGAAGTTGATGGATGACAGTTCTGACAGTATTACTGAATGTTCTTTGGTTTAGAAACTGCAAATATATTATTTCTTTAGTGCATAAGAACCATTTTTGCTGTTCACAAACACGGGAATTATATTCCTCAAAAGAAATTGCTTTTGTGCAATATTTTATGCTCTGAACAAAGTGTATGTTTTACATTGTTATCCTTTTGTGATCAAGATGGATCCTAGTAAACCATCTGATCATGACATATATATATAAAATTACCTTATGCTTCTCAATACTTTTGGTTTTTTACTAAAGTTATTGGATGCCCACAGAAGGCTTGAAAGAGAAGCCTTTATCTGTAGTACTTCATATATGCAAATAATGGTCACTAATGTCACAAAGGTGTTTTCACCATTTTCACTTAAATCTATGTGCATCTGCTTTTGATGTTGCTAAATAATAACTGGTCTGAAATATATTAATTACAATAATGTTTATTTTGTACATATTTATATATCTACACCAAGCTGAAAATGTACATTACACCATTTTATATGAGGAATGTAAATGTTGCAATATTACTGTCTCTGGTCTTCTAACAGGAAAATGAATTCTGTATATACACACTAGAAGTGAATTACTAAATAAAGGCAAAACACTAACTTTACGTTCAGTTTCAGCCTAGCTACACTAACAAGCTCATGTCAGAAATGCTTGTTCAAAACACTATTGACTGAAATCTTTTACCTTCATGTATATGTAATGAAAATAAATTTTTCATGATTTAACAAGGTTGCAGCATTTACTGTTTAGTCACTTCCAAGCTACAGTCCTTGGTTACCACATAGTCATTTGTGGCCTCTAGATGGGTTCAAATAAGGTGAACAATTATTCAGTTCTAATGAAGAGACATGGTCAATGCAGTGGAAAGTATGTAAGTTCAGTCCTCTTACAGTTTATATTGCAGACCTATGTAGGAAGTGAGGTACTGGTGCTGTCACCAAACAGCTGTGATTGAGCAAAGCAGTGCGAGCTGAGCTGAGCATTCTGCTGCCAGTCTCCTGAAAACTGAGAGCAGTAAAATGGCTTTACCTTCTTGAACAGAACAACATATTCTCCTATTGTCATATGAATGCTTACTTGCCCTCTGAGACACATTCTAGTCAAGAATATTCTAAATATTCTGTTATTGCCATCTTATGTAATTAAGCAATCCTAAAGACTTCTTCTAGCAATGTTTGCAAATGTTCTACTAATTAAAAAAAAAAGTGCCCAAGTTGGTCCTGATAGGCAGCATGTATGTATGTTACCTGTCTTGCTGCCCACAAGAAGCAGGGTAGTTGTTTAAAACTGCAGAAGTGTGGAAGCATACTGCTGAATGCATCTGCCAGTCCCATTCCTTTCCCTTTATTTGGAATGTGTTTTCAGAAAGAAACAGCACGAGTGAGGAGATTAACAAATGTGCAAAGAATGATAGAGAAGGCTGCATGGAAGTAGCATGTTCTGGGCCTCTCAACTGCAGTATCTGCCCAGGTGCAGTCTAATTTACATGTTAAAGCAGGTAGGTGACAAATTCCAAATTACTGATGTCTGCAGCTCCTAACTTGCTTCAGTATTTCTGCAAAATTTCCCTACATCCCACCACTGAATATGTTGTTCCCAGTATAGCCTGTGGGAACTGCCATCTCTGAGGTGGATTAGCTGATCAGTTCTTATCCCTGCTGAAAATTTTATGTGTGCAAAACCAAATTAGGAGCACTTTTGTTCACAAATGAGTAACAATTGTCTTTTTGCTTCCAATAAGCATCTGCTAACTTAAGTTTGCACCTGGATCACTGTTGCCCAAGAGGATAGGTGACAAATGTCTTGTTGCCTGTCATCAACACCAGCTGCAAGCCTCTCTTAAAGGTGATCTTCTGTAATAAGTGGCAGGCACAAAATTCAGTTGAAGAGCCATAAAAATCCTCTCTGTTTGAACAGTGAAGTGTTATGATTTTGCAATAACTGCCTTACTGTTCAAGTGATAGCAAATGAGATTAGCTGGCAAGGCTTATTTCCTGAACTTTTGTGGTCTTAAAGTATAGAATAAATACTGATACTGAATAACAGCATAAATAAAAATATTAAGGGAAATGCAGAAGTTGAACAGCTACTTCTCTTCTAGTGATAAAAATGAGTCATTGGACATGCTGCATTTTCAGAAGTTGGCTATACACAGACTATCCTAGGAAGACAGCCCAAAACAGGCTCCTCAGCATCATCCTGCTTTTTCTGCAACTCTTCTGAGAAAAAAAGACACTAATCTCTTTGCTATGTGTATTATAATTTCAATATGCATGAGAATATTGTCAAGTCATTAACAGCATAACAATATATTTGTCAATAAATAAAACATATTAATTATGCTACATACCATGACTTTCTAACAAACATTGCTGATTGCTTCGATTTGCTCTAAAATGCAGGCTGGAAAAGCTCAATGCAAATGCTAAAAGCATAAGGTTAAAAAAGCACATAAACATGAAAACTCAAGATTCCTGAATATATAAGTGCTGCAGCTGAGAAGAGAGGTGAAATAGGGAAGGGGGATGCCCTGCTATATATGGGATTTATGTGTAAATTACATTTTATGTAATTGTAAATTACAATTTTATGTAGTGAAAATGGTTCTGATTTTCCCAATCTGATAATCAAATGCCTTCACTAGTTAATTTGCATTTTCTTATTTCTCCACACTAGAGGAGTGAATATTTTAGGTACTAATAGCATTTATGGTTAGATCTCTTCGTATCAAAGTAATTTCATATGTTAGAAGTTTTGTAACGTTTGTGAAAAATTTGGGACATGACTATTTGGGAGAAAGTACATCTGCAAAGATAAGCATGTGTTACATTCACAGCTCAACAACTCTTTATTCTCGTTGGTCACTTTTTTTTTAACAAAAAGCAGGCCTCATCTACATACACATCCACAAAGTACTACTGTCCACTAAATTCAATTTTCAACTGTATGTGCAATTTCCTGTATTAAATAAAATAAACTGCTATGAAAGTGATCAAAAGAAGCATTCACGGAGGAGTTTGCATAAATCTAACAAAACCACTCTGTAAATTCTGTACTACTGACCTTGATCAGTACTCAACCCTTTTTTGGAACTGCAACACAGAAGGAACTGCGTGTTTTTTGGAGTATTTAATGTAATCAATGTTCCGTATCAGAGACTGTTGGTGACTTACTGAAACTTGAGGCTCATACGTTTGTATTTTAAGCTAGAATGACCTAGAGATATGTTAGCATAAAATACCCACATTTTATATGGGATGTGCTGCTAATTCTCTTACCTGTTGAGGTTCCAAATAATGTAACTCATTTTGGGGGAAGATAGAAGATAATGCAAATCCCCTAGGAAAGCCATTAGGCTAGTCCTGGAGACTAAAAGAAATCAACCTGTAAGATAAGAGGTTAGTACAATCTACGTGGAAACTATGGTGTTATGTTCAATCATGCACCAGCTACTAATTCTGTGTATTGAAAGAAGAGGAAAGCTATGTATAATTAACAGATTTCTGGATTCAATTAAGTACATTTTTGTTCTGTGAAATCTTCTATCGTTATAATTACATCAGCATATTTTCTGCAATTCTCCGAGGCTTTTGGTTGATGATGGAGTTTTTTGGTTGGTTTTTTAATTGCGGTTTGGGGTTTTTTTAACAAACCAGTCAAAGACACATTGGTGAAATACATTTCCACAGTAGGCTTTAGAACCAGAAATTCTGAATAATAGGAAGTACGCAGTAAATTGATTTTCAACATAACCTCTACACAGCATGGAGTTTCAGACTCTGAGCATGCTACACATGCATGTCTACGCATGCCTGGGCACTGACTGATTACTAAGGTACAACCGCTAGATCTAAGATACAACAGTTTAACACTCTCCCTTTCCAGGAACTAATACCTTATTTCACAATTAGGAAAAACAAAAGCAGTGTGGCACTCTTAGAATTGTATACTACTGCCCAAGTGACTGAAATTTCTACGTTCTTTTCATCCCAGCCTTCAACACCACAGCATACTGTCACTTTCCCTACCCAATTTGTGCTTACAGGGATCGTCACTTTACTAATCTGCTCTGAGAGCAGCAGAAGTTGCTTTGCAATTTTTTTGATTGCTGGAGAAACCAATCAAAATCACTGATTAATTTCTCACATGTTTACATCAGTGTTTATGCCACAAGGAGAACCATAAAGAAGGTAGTGAACAAGATGCTGGAAGAAAAACAATAAGCATCATGTTAAAAATAGTGGGGTTTTTTTAAAAAGTTATTAAAAAGTAAAGACACACTTCCCAACAGAATGCACGCTGCTACAAGTTCTAGCAGCTTCTCATAGTGAAACTGTTCTGCATAACTGTGCTCCAAAGTCTTATCACTTTAAAGTATGCATGAATTCTCGCCAGTATCACCATCTTTGCTTCCTTCTCCCAATCCCAACTTCCACACACAAGAAACTGCTACTCCTCCTCTATGTACCAAGCAGCTAACCTGTCAAATCCTCTTCTTCAGATCCTTCCTCCTGTTGCAGTGTCTCATCACTGCTGGTCGAAGATCTCACCTGCAGCCTGTCACATTTGGCATCTTATCTGATGTTGTCTCAGCTCTAAGGGTGACACCAGGCAGCTGCTGTGAACAGTGCGGTGAATTACACTGAGTAGCTCTTCAGTCTTAAGCTTATAATACAATTCCACCCTATTTTAAACCCCCTCCTCTAATTTCTTGCCCTGTTTTGTCACTACGGGGTAGCAATCATATACTTATCATTGCATTCAGCTGTGTCTTTCCAAATTTTTACGTTTAACTTGGAATACCACACTCCCTTTGGGGGAAGCATTAGAGCAGCTCCGATAAAACCCAGCTCTACCGTGCCCATGAATTACAGCCCTCCGCCAACTCAGGGCCTGGGTTTTGGTTTTTCCATCCTGGGACACAGAACACTTGGCATTGTCACAGAGCTCTTGCATGTCACACGATGACCACTGCACACGCAAAGGTTACTGAGCTGCGGCACACAGGTTACACAGTAAACCGAGAATAAGAGCTGAGCCCCTTCACCTCTGTTCGGCGTGCCGTTCCTGCAGATAGCAGCACCTCTCGGGGGGGGCGGAAGGCCCTGGGACGATGGTTGTCGGCGGCTCCCGTCAGGGCTCCCCTCAGGGCTCCCCTCAGGGCTGAGCGCGCGGG
>JAWWLV010000005.1:16582180-16646245 GCA_035041135.1 Platyrinchus mystaceus | reverse complement strand
GCGCGGGGCCGCCTCGCCGGCCTCGCGCCGCCCGCCCGCGGGCACGTGGCACAGCAGCCCGCGCGCACGAGGCGGCCGCGCGCCAGGCCCGTAAGGGCGGGCCCCGCGGGGTGCCCGGCTGTGCCCGGCTGTGCCCGGCTGTGCCCCGGTGTGCCCGGCTGTGCCCGGCTGTGCCCGGCTGTGCCCGCACAACTGCCGGAGACAGAGCTCGACCCGCCGGAGGCCCCGCCGGCAGCCCCGCGACATCCCCGGCACCGCTCGGTGCGCAGCGCCGCGTTCCGCTTCCCCCTCCTCACCGGCGCCGTGAAACAAATGACCGTCCAGCCGGGATCCTGGGAAGGCGGGGTGCATTCCAGGCACGAAGTAGTATTGCTAATCACGAAACACAGCCGGTTTCATACCATTTCCCTTCTATCGTTTGCGAAAGCTGACGCCCCAGAGCCAGAGGTCCGTTCCAGGTGCCCATGCCACACCCACCCTCACACGAGAGATGATATTGCTGGACGTGAAGCGTTCGATTGGTTCACTCGTTTGATTTATTTCTGCTGAAGGGTTTAACCCGACTAGGAAGCAGAAGGTGAGGAAGGGCCGTCCGCAGGTGGGCCGAGCAGAAGGGGCTGAGCGCGGTGCCTCCCGCAGGACAGCCCCGAGCGGAGCCGCTCGGCGCCCGGCAGCGCATCCCGCATCCCGCATGGCTGCGAGCACACCCACCCTACGCACGGAGATCACCGCGCCCTACGGCGTGCTGCAGCACCTGTACACATTTTGAATTTACATATATAAAGACGAATGTGTATTTTCTTGTAACCAGGTCACAATTATTTATGAGCGCTAATACTAATTTGTTTTCTGTTGCTTTCATTACACCCAGTCAAAGCGCCGTGTAGTAAGGTACTCAAAAGGATATGAGTTTATGATCCCATTTCAGAGGCAAACGAGAAAGACTGTTTCTCAAAAAGTCACAGTGAGTCAACAAAGACGCACACACGAAATTAGACGGAGTTGTTCTAATCTGGTTATTTCTACTGATTCGAGCATTGATTTTTGAAGCTGAAGGCGTGAATGATTTTCAGAGTAATCAACCAAAGGCACAGCAAGGAGACCGCGGTACACAGATGCCGTAAGTAAAACTGCTGTGCCCAGGACCAGGAACTTTCCGGCAATAATGAAGGTGTTAAGGGCGATGTGTCAGTCGTGTTGTTCTGCTTCCTTTTTTGTCTCACTAAAGCATCAGCAAAAGGTTGGACCGTTTTTCTCGTGGTGGTGTTTGCTTGCTTAGTTAGATTTTGGGAAGTCAGGTTAATCCTATGTTCCACAGGGGCTCAGTGACATCAAGTGACTAATGTTTCTGTGAATGCTTCGGGGGTGGTGGCGAAAAAAAAACATCTGCTCGCAAAGCCAGCATGCTCCAGGGCGTGAGGGAGGCTGAAGCTTGCTTCTGTCATGTCCGACTTCAGTCTCAGTCGATTCTGAACGGAAAATGGTGTTAAACCTCGATTGGCTCACTGCAGAGCTGCACTTTGAGGGGCCCTACAGCCATCGAAACGATGGTGGTGACCTAAGATGCCTGACAGCGAAGCCCAGAACCACCTCAGAAAGATACCGGAGACCCGAGCTGGATTTCCTGGCTGCATTAGGAATCCGAGGCTAGACCTGGAAAACTATGTTTTGAGGTCGTGTGTGAGTGTGTAAAGCAAGGCGAGCCTTTTTCTCTTTGCCGCTGGTGCCTGCCCCACGGATCCTCCCCGAGTCAGCACCTGAGCACGGGCACGCAGGCAAGGACGGCAATCCCTTCCCTCCTGCCTGGCTCCGCTCCGCTTTCGCCTTCGTGTTTGAATCGCTGTCAAACAAACAGTAGCGGGGGGGGGGGGGACGGAGGGGGGGGGGGTGGTCGGGGATCTCGCCTACCCCTTCCATATTTAACTATTACCTAAATCCGAAGGGAAATGAGCAAACCTCTAGGCTTGGGTCTTAAGGTATTTTGAGCGCCGTTGGGCGTATTTATCCCAAAAGAGTTTTCCACAACAAGTTATTTCTAGTGTAGGGGAGGTCTTCGTCGCCCAAGGCCCGGCCTCAGCCCCGATTACAGCGCCACGCACGTCCCGATGGCGGCGGGAGGTGCGTCCCTCCGCTGCCGGGCCGGGGGCAGGGATGCGGCGCGGAGCGGGCTCGGAGGGCGGGCGCCGGCTGCCCCGTCTCCTGCCCTCTGCCTCTGCCCGCCAGAGTCAATCTGTGTTTTGAATCTGTGACTTGTTCTCGTTGCGGAAGTCGAAGGGGGATCCAAGAATAGTTCAGATAGATTTGTGTAATTTCTAGAGCAGAACCCCGAGAGAAATGAAACGCCTGATTCCAGAATGACACTTCGATGTCACTTTAGCGAGCCCTATGTCAGGTGGAATACGGTAAGACATTTTCATTTAAGGAAAATTGAGAGAGAAAGAGAGGAGGAGAACAGTACTGATTTGTGAAGTTCTGGCTTTTTTAAAAACTTTTTTTTTTTTTGCAGAAGCTCCTAACTAACGCTCAGGAAGTGGAATTTGTGGTTTAGGGGGCCGAGCTCTGAAGGAGTTGAGAGAGAGAGAAGAGAAAAAAAAAGCAGCGAACTCAAGCACCATTGCTCCTTAAAGGGAGGCTAAATTTAAAGTCACCCAAACTATCAGGCTGCCGCGCGTACCCCGTTCGCAGCCCAGCTTCCTTCGCCCCTCCAAATGGGTAAGCGCTCTCGCTTCTCTCGCCTCGCGTGGGCAGCCGTCGGCGGGCGGGCCGGGGCAGCAGAGACCCCTCTCCTCTCGGCCGGGCCCCCGCGCCGCTCCGGCCCCGCGCCCCCGCAGCAGCGGCCATCGAGCGGGCACGGCCGTCAGGCCAGCGGGAGCGGGGGAAAGCGGGGGCAGGTGCCCGCGGCGGAGCGGCGGCCAGGTGGGCTGCGGAACTCGCCTTCCCACGGGCCCTGCCCTTGCCTGGCCGGCTTCGGCCTTGGGAGGCCGGCGGCGCCTCCGCGGCGTGGCTTTTGGAGGGAAAAGCGCCGCGCCGGGGACGAAAACACGCGGCAGAAGCGGCGCCGGCGCCCGGAGGCCCCAACGGCTGCGGCGGGCGCTGCTGTCGGGGGAGCGACGCGTTATCGGGGCCGCTTTGATTTCTCGCCCCGCTCCGCGCGGGCCCCCTCGCTGCCAGCCGCCGCTCAAGGATGAACCCGGGCGCAGGTGGGTCTGGGCACCAACGCTCCCACCCGGCCACCCGGGGCCGTGCCCGTGGGCGGCGCCTCCCCGGCGGCGCGGAGCGACCCGGCCCCCGCCGGCGTGGATGGTGCTTCGCGGCACAGCCGGGGAGGGCACCTGCGGGGCAGCTCCTGAGCCCCGCCGACGGGTTGGGTCTCTCTCCTCTTTTCCCCGGTCACAAACCTGAGGCCGCTAACGGGAGAGAGGGGAAAAAAGTGAATCCTAAAGAACCCAACAAACGTGTATTAAATTCGTTATTTGCACAGTGTCAGGTGTAATGGCAGAGGCTGCCCGGCACTGGACGAGTTCCAGTGAAACTCTCCTGTCTTACTCCGAGGAGCCGGCTCGGGGTAGCTCTCGTTAACCCGGTCCCTGGCCCCCCTCGACTGCACGACTCCCCGCAGGGTCCCCCTTGAGGATTCCCACCTCGTCTCCTCTCCCCGCCCCGGCTTTCGGTGCCCGCAGCTGCAAGGTGTCGCGGCGCCGACAGCTGCGGGCTTCAGGAAAGATTCCGTTTTATTCGTTTTCGCGTTGTCGTGGTTCGCGCGGGATGAGTGAATCAGTCCCTCCGACAGGAACAGCCCCTCAAGCGCCAGGTTTACGCTGCCGAGTTTGTAACGACTCTGCCCGACCCGGTAGCAACCCCGCTCTGACCAGCCCGTTCAGGGTGGCGGGGACTGATAAAGTTTCTGGGGGAGAGGGATTTGTTGGCGCCGTTTCTGCCGCGGCTGCCGGCTTGGGGACCAGCACGGAGCTGCGGTGCGCCCGGTGGGCCGACAGCGGACGCGCTCCCGCGGAGGGACGGGGCTGCACCCGACCGCGCCCCCCACCCCGGATCCCTCAGCCGCCGCTCGTCCGACGAACGGTGGCGGCTACTGCTGTTGCTTGTTCCCCGCGATCCGGGTGCAGCCGCCGGAGCGTGGTCGGAGCGGCCCCAAGGCTCCCGTGTAGGGGGTGGAAAGGCGTTGGCTGGGGGGGTGGGAGGTTGAGTTAGCTGCGCTCAGGGAAGGGGGGGGTGAGGCGAGCGAGGCCGGGGGCGGCGGCCGGAGCCACCTGCGCGCCGTCACCTGGCGCACCGCCCCCGACGAGCGGCCCCTCCCGGCCCCGACCGGCGCCCCCAGCCCTCACCGGCGAAATCGGCGCCTCCCCGCAGGTCGCCTCCCCGCCGCCGCGCTGGAAACTCGGGGGTGACGCTCACCGCCTGGCGAGGGAGAGGGAGTGCGGCCGTGCCGGCCGTGGCTGCACCCCACCATGCCGAGGTCCTTCCTAGTGAAGAGCAAGAAAGCGCACAGCTACCACCAGCCCCGCTCCGCCGACGAGGACTACAGCCTGCGGCTGGAGACGGTGCTAGCCCAGATCTGTGCAGGTAGGAGTCCCTCGGTCGCAGCCTCGCTCGGACACAGCCCGCCCGCCCTGCATCACCCCGCTGCTCCCGGCTCTGAGCGGTCGCTGTGCAGCCCCCGCGGGACGCCGGAGGGGCTGATGCGGGGTTTTAGAGCGTCCGGCACCAAACCTTGTGGGAGCGGGGCCGCCGCGGGAGGTGGCTGGCTCCCACCATGGACCCGCACTGATGAACCCCCTCGCTCGCTTTGCCCTGCAGACAGCAAGATCCCCGAGGACACGGAGCTGTGCCGTACTGCCCTACCCGATCCGGAGACTTCCCAGGGGCGCTTCTCCCCGGAATCCCACCTTACCGAGGCTGCCGATGGCACCTCCGAGTCAGTGCCCAGTTGTGAGGGCAGCGTCTGTGACAGAGTGTCCGAGTTCGAGGATTTCTGGAGACCTCCCTCGCCCTCCGTCTCGCCAGGTAGGACCGGGGCGAGCATCGCTCAGCGGGGGTCCGGCTGCATGTCAGTGTCCGTGCCGCGGGGCAGTGGAGCATGTATTTCGTGGCTGGTCGCCGCCGCCGAAAACGAGTAGAAGGGACAAATTTGCCTGTCTCTTTTTTATTATTATTTTCTCTCCCCCCAGATTTGTCAGAATCTGTTCTTTCCACTAGTTTTCGAGTTACATATTTCGGGTTGCTTTCCCAGCCCGTGTCCCGCTGCTCTCTCAGCAGGCTGTAGAAAAGTTGTCATGACATCGGGTGTTGATTTTTTTGTTTGTGATTAATTGTTAAAAGCAAGTTAGTTATGTTTTTAAGGGTCCCGGCATTTTCCTACATCTTCCTACAGGGTCCTGCCTACATGGAGTTTATAAGTTTTTTAAGACAGTACAAATTTCTACTTGGCAATCTATATAGCTGTAGTAAACAGCGTTGATTTTGTGTTTTGTACTACCTGCTAGACATCTTCCCTAACGCCCTTTCAGGTTATTTCTTGCCTCTTGCCTATAAAAAGGATCTGTCTCTCTTTCTCTTCCCGTCCCCCTCTCCTTTGTTGTTTTTTTTGGGGTTGGGTTTTTTTTTGTTTGTTTATTTTTTCTTTCCTATAAACGCATTTGTAAAAAACAGAGGAAAATAATGACGGTCAGATTTAAACACCCCAAATCCAGGAAACTCACACTTATGGCTGCAGTGCCTGTCTCTGGCTCCCTCGTCCTGCCTTTGATGTGGCTGGAGTAGTGGGAGATGCTGTCCCCAGCCTGGCGCAAATACTTATCTCGTTTAAAAATACCGTGGTGTCATAACAAAAATATGTATGTGTATATAAATATATGTATGAAATATGTGTGTATATAAAACCTCGATTAAAAAGTGACAGCGGGAAAAAAGAACAATTTTCTGCCTCGATGAAGGAGAGATTGTGTCAGGTTTACCAAGTGACAGCAGACACCAGCAAACGAATACTTAGTCCCGGTTTGCCACCGAATTTTCCTACTTCGTCTTTATAATGTCCTTGCATATCAGTGGCTGATTGTAATGATATGGGTTTGCATTTTTAAAGCCTCATCTTTTTTTAAGAGTTCTAAACCCCTTTGAAGGAACATTCAGAATGCTACCCAGCATCATCACAACCGGCCACAGGACAGGTTCAGTCTCTGCAAATGACAGATCAGACCAAATGCAGCAATGCAGCAGTCTTTCTTCTGATAATATTTCTGCACAAAGTGTAGCAAGTGTGGGTAATTTTTGTTCTAATGAATTTGTCCTGCTCCCCCTTTTCCAAGTAATTGCAATTTCTGCACAGGAAACAGACCGTTTTCACGAGGTGTATAAAGACAGATGTAAAATGGAGCAGGTATTTACCAGGTCTACTCTGCCTTTTCTTCTTCCCCACTCAATTCTTCCCTCACTCTGGGGTTCATTAGCTCCCAGCCAGTCATCCAGCTTTCCAGGGAAAATAACTTTGCAAAATGAGGGTGACATCCCCAAATCAAGATTTTTTGAATTGTAGGGTGGGTGTGGTTCTGGGATTGTCTGATCCCATTCATAGGAGGACCAGGAATGTAAGGAACTCCCAAATAGTATAAGAGCTTTATTAAATGAATTTCAGTGCATTGAGAGAGGTGCTGTTATGTTAATGATAAAGGCAGTGGCAGCAGGATTAGATAGTTGGGTTTCCTCCCACAGTTCCCCCCAAAGCCTTCTAGCTGCTTTGTCAGATTCAGTGCAAAGCTGGAATTTGTGTCTGGGTCACTTCTGTAAGATGCCTTGGTGAGAGACTGTATTGCTACCATTGTGTTTGGATGGGGCACAGTTTTTGTGTTTTGCCAGGCAGAGCAGATGAGAAATGATGATTCTAAATCATGCTCAGGGCAGGTGTGGTGAGTAGTACGATGACCCCCTTATCCCTTGAATATAGGTGTAGGTTGCACTTCAATATGCAGTGAAAGCCATATTTCACTTTTGTTTTTTGAGTGCTGTGCTGCTGATCTAGGTGGGCATATGGCATACTGACACGCTACCTTTTAACACACTGATAGACTGTTGACTCCATCAGTACAAATCACTTTGCTATTTAATCTCACTTTCTGTGTGTGTTTCTAATCACACGTTTGCACATACAGAAGGTGCACAGGAGCTCATGCAGCATCGTATTAGTAAGTCCTGATGAGCCTACTGATGCTCCAGTCTTGAAAGGAGACTTGTACTGGGTATAATGTGCAGAGAGTGTGGTGTTTTGTGCTCTGTTTAAGAGGACACTTGAATCTTTCTTTGCTGTGCATATCAACCATTTAAGGTTGAGTTTATCTTGCCTTCAAATAAGAGCATTGATTTATTTTTTTTCCCCCAGAAGTAGTCTATGTAAAGGCTGCACGGAATTTCCAGGAAAATGAAGGAGAATCTTTCTCTCCCTCCCTGCTCCCCCCTAGATGCTGTGGAGTGGAGGAGAGGCAGACACAGAAGTGCCCTGCAGTGTGGTAGAACAGGGTTTGGACGTTGCTTTTACACTGGGTACGGGGCTTGGATGGCTTGAGTATAACATGAGTGACTCCCCTGGACTTGTGCTTGAGAGGGCTCCAAAGCATGAGAGGTGATGGAAGGAACATTGCACGCAAACTGATCTGCAGTGCAATGTTCACCGTGTACTGTATTGCCAATTCCAAGGGCTCAAAAATCAGGTCAGCCTTCCCTCTCCTCTCACTCAATGAACTGGCTTAGAAATCAAGATTGTAAGTAATAACTTAGAGATATTTGGTTCCAGTGTTGAAAAATTGAGGGTTTATGTTTTCAGACTTTGCTTTAATGTTTGGACTAGAAGGTGGCTTTAAGAGGAGGGAAAAAAAAACAAGCAAAGAAAAGAAAAGCTGAAGGCCTGATGAACTCATGCAGTTTTAAGAGCTGGGACTTTAAGATGGTTTTGAATTTTGTGATAAAATCGTGAGAGATGGCAACACTGAAACTGGTTGGAAAGACACAAGATAGGCGATGTGACACTGACCGCAACTTTGCAGTCAGTGCAGAACAGGAAAAATCATGCTCAGCACCATGTCAGCTAATTTGATTTCATTGCTCTGTTCAAATGTCCCAGTTGGTATGTGTCCAACCAAAAAACTGTTAATTTCAGTGGAAGAATTTGAGACTGGTAATGTCTGAAATTATGCAAAAGATAGGAAACAGTCACATCATTCAAAGCTCAATTTTCACCTCATTTCCCTCTTCCTTCTTTAACCTCTCAGTGACCATTTGCCTATCCAGTTGGATAGCCTAACACATCATTCCTTCCTTCCCTAGTCCACACCTGGTTATCTTGTTTTACCAAAGGTTGAGAAGGCCATGGGAGCTGTGAAGCTGACAGGAGGGAGAAAAAGTAGGAGAGCAATTGTGGGTGGACAAGATTTTGGTTTAGGGGAGTTACTCTGGAAGCCCAAGTTGTAAGCAGTGCCAATATCTCTATGAAGGCATTGGTGTTTCAGCAGTTGACTGATTCATCTTTTCCTTGGTTCACTAAAACATTTTTCCAGTGGAGACATTTGACTCTCCCAATGCTGCTGCATGTTGTGATGAGGAGTGAAAGCAGTGCACCTCAGCCATTAATCAGCATCTCTGGCAGACATGGTTGGGGCTGGTACCTCATGTTCCATGCCCAGCTGTGCTTTCCTCCATGCAACGCTCCCTGAGCATTTGTCCTCATCTCAAAGGCTGTTCTGCCATTGTATCAGACTCTGCTATGGGCCCCCATGTGTTTCATCTTGTAGTGCCCACTGCCTTGGTCAGATGCCGTTGCCAAAGATGAGCCTGTTAGAGCCAACTAAAGCCATCTAAGCTTGTCCTGGTGGAAGTTTGCTTTGATTATAACTGCTAGGAAAATGTTAATTGTGTCCTTAGTTTTTAATGTGGCCTATACTGATGACTTTACAAAGCTCTGTGTTTTGGGTGGACTCAGTTTTGTTACATGGAAAACCTCAGAGCAATCTGTAACAATCATGATTTTTTTTTTAGATGAGGATTGATTTTAGTTGTTTGGGGTTTTTTTTCTGAAAAAGTGCAGCATATTATGCAAGCACCTCAGAAGCTGTTATTTATTTCAGTTATGTAGTATATGTAGTATAGTTATGGTCAGTTGTGGCATGAAGTTGAGAGACTAGATTTGGACATTAAATTGTGCAACAAGCTGTTTTTCATTTTGTTGAACAGGTAAATCTTGGCACATTTGCTGTCTCTGGCACCTCTGTAATATCATATTTGCTATATGGATGTGTAGAATCTCCATCAGAACTTAAACTTGTGGACTGTGAGCTTTGATGTCCATCTTGGGACACAGTAGATACACGTTTCTGAGAAGCTGTAGATAAAACTGTAGGAAGTTGCAGATTGAGCTGTTTGGATTATTTACAAGTCAGATCAGTGTGTATACACCTGGGCACCCAGAGATAGAGACAGAAAAAATTGGTGTCTGCTTTAAATAATTTGGCTGGGACATCCGGTAAGTCGGTAGCACTGGATGCTCAGCCCCTAATGTGCAATGTAAAATGTCGTCCCACGAGAGATGAAAGGGCAGCCTCAGTGTGCAGTACAGGGGTCTGCCTCTGGGCATAAGTCTTGAGTGCTGAGTCTGTTCTGCCCCATAATAGTGTCTGGATTGTGAAGCACACTAATTCCCATGCCCTTTTGTTTCTACAGCCTCGGAGAGATCTGTGTGTCCATCCCTAGATGAAGCACCCCCTTTCTCGGTGCCCTTCAAACCGTACATGTGGAACAGCCTGGGTGGCTCTGAGCTGAGGCACCTTGTGCAAAGCTACAGGCCCTGCCCCACGCTGGAGCGAACCTCAGCGCTGGGGCTCTTCTGTGACCGAGGCTCTGAGCCTGCCCTGTATGGCGCTGAGTGTAGCTCTTCCCTTGGACTGTATGGTGACTTCAGCTCCCCGGGCACGGGGCTGTTTGAGCGCTCGCCGGCAGCAGCTCCTGGACTCTATGCCGAAACGCAGCCTGGGCTGCAGCAGGAGAAGGGGACAGGTGGCATCAAAGTGGAATCAGACCTCTTGTGCCGCCCACTGCTCATCAGCACTGGCTCTTACAAGTGTGTCAAGTGCAGCAAGGTAGGGGTCCCTTTCTCCCACACTGGTTATGACTCTTCCCCAGACCCTTCTCCCTGGTGAACTTGATCCCGTGTACTCTCTTTCCTCAGGTCTTCTCCACACCGCATGGCCTTGAGGTGCACGTGCGCCGCTCACACAGTGGCACGAGGCCCTTTGCCTGTGACATGTGTGGCAAGACCTTCGGCCATGCAGTCAGCCTGGAGCAGCACAAGGCTGTGCACTCACAGGTGAGAGCAGGGCAGGCTGCCAGGATGAAGGACTGGGAGCCAGAGCCAGCTGCTTTATTCAGCTGGCTCTGGGGAGGGCAGGAAGGCAATTGCAGGGCAAGAGTTGGGGATCTAAACCAAGGAGGGGAAGAGAACATGGTAGGGCTGCAGTTGGGCGGTTGTAGTGAAGAATATGGTGGCAAGCAGAGGAAAGAGTGGGCAGCTAGTGAGCAGAGGAACTAATCAACAAATTAAAGAACACAGGCTTTGTTTCCTTTCCTCAGACCTTGCATGCATCTGTATTAAGCAATGGGCACTTTTGGCACTCCAGAGGTAACAGATAATAAGTTTTCACTCTCAGAGCTGGAAATTGTAATGCAGATGTGGACTTTTCTTTAACAGCTAAAGCAACTCACCGTGCTTTCTTTGGATGCAGTTTTCCTCATTCTTTCTCCTCCCTCCCCCAGAGAAGTGAGTCTTCCCTTGTTTGTAGTCACTGTCTGTGAAGGGAACATCTGAATGACCAGTCAGGTATAGAGCTCAGACTTCACCCGTCTCAACACACTCTGAGTCACACACCAAAAGAATATGGTAGTTAATTTTGGTAGGAGGACTTGTAACATTTTCCACCTGCTGATACTGTGCCATATTTCCCCTTCCCCACCCACTTGACCTGGCAAATCTTCCTTCTTCAGACTGGCTTTTGGTGGATAGAGTTACAGCAGTGGTTTTTTGCTAACTGTTGTATTTATAATTTCATGAGTGTGCAACCAGTAGAGCACACAATGAGGGGAGATATCGTCCTTTAAACAATGGTGAAAAGAGCACGCTGCATTCTGTGTCTATGGAGGGGACAGCATTTCAGGGAGAGTGCACTAAAAGCCAAATGAAGGTTATTGTGTGAAAGCATAGAAGGAAAAGGAAGGTGCAATGGAGGTTAAGGGATGGAAAGAAGAGATGATTTATGGTGGAAGAAAGTGATGGAGGGGAAGGAGTGTGTGAGGGAGAGGCAAGAGACTTAAGATCTTAAAGCATTTGTTTTTATATGTTAAAGTAATAATCTGAAAAGCTGTTTTTCCCAGGTGCTCTACATACTTTTCACTTGAATTTTAATGGAACTACAGATAAGCAGTTAGTTGTTACCCTGCCAGCAGAACTCAGTCTGCCACAGAGATTTCCCAGGAGAGCCAAGCAGACCTTAGCACCCACTTTCCTGTGTACCGTGAAGAGGTGGCCTCTGAACAGTGCTGCAGCTGTTTGGCTTCCCAGTAGAGTGATTGTGTCTTGGGCCCCTATTAAATTTGTGCAGGCAGACTCTGCCTGGGCTATCAGGGCTGCTCCCACCTGGCTATTCCTGCCAGCAGGAAGAGCTGTTCAGTTAAATATTTTGAGGAGCAGTGCACAGCACTGGGAGAGGAATAATTATGCTGCTGTCAGGCCAGTGTTAATGTGTCCGAAGGCCAGTTCAGCTCTCTGGAGAAGTGTAAGTGCTTGCTAAGGCAGAAGGGGCAACTCTGATGTGCTGCTGGGCAGTTTGTGGGTGATGGGATCATTGGTGTCGTGTAACGTGTGTGTTTGTGCTCATCTCTCTGCAGGAACGCAGCTTTGATTGTAAGATCTGTGGCAAGAGTTTTAAGAGATCTTCTACTCTGTCCACGCACCTGCTTATCCATTCAGACACCCGACCCTATCCGTGCCAGTACTGTGGGAAGCGGTTCCACCAGAAATCTGATATGAAGAAACACACCTTCATTCACACAGGTCAGCCCTGCAGCTGCTGGTGTTCAGCCCCAGCATGAGGGCAGAGGTTTCTCTGCAGCAGTCCATTCCTCCTGAGCTGGGACAGTACACACACATCTCCCTGTGCTTCTCACTGTCCTACTGTTCATGCGATCTGAGCTGTACCTGAGCAAAGGAGGGTGACTTGAATGTGCTTTAATGAACAGCAGCTGCAAAACAACCCAAATCCTAGCAATCCAATCAGTGTTCTCTTAATAGGATCCACCAATGTTTATTCAAAGGGCTTTTGTGTAAGATGATTTGTAGAGTATTATATTCATGTAGCCTTGATTTACAGCTGAGGTCCCTGGAAAATGACAGGTGAATTTGATTGCAGCATTGCTTTTTACAGGATCTACCAATTTACAACAGGAGCAACAGGAGTCTCCTCCTCTAGATCAAACACTAAACTGGAGAGCTGAGGATCCAGCTCTTAGTCTAAATATTTGTTCAGAGATTGCACTTCCACCCGGACTTTCTGAGAAATGGCTGCAGTTTGATACAGAATGGAAGGAGAGGTGCAGAGTTCTCAAGTTTCACTGTTAGTAATAAACATGGAAACTAATAAAGTGCAAGTGAATCACCAAAGGAAATTGTTTTAAAAATATCATTCAACAAGAAGGCAGGTTTTTCAGAAATCATTAAAAGAAAATCTTGCCTTTCAGACCTGCAGCATTCACTTAAAGCGGAGGGAAATGAATGATGTGTGAGATATGGAAGAATTTGTAGACATGAAATAACAGCTTTACTGGCCAAACCCAAGGCTCAGATGACAAAAATCCTTTTTCTTAATAGTGTCCACTAGCAGATATCAAGGGTGAAGCCTAAAAATGGCAACTGTGTAGAAAGATGGCACTATGTGTAGCGCTGCTTGACTGTGACTTTCTTATATGATAAGTATTGAACAATAAATGTTACTTACAAAGATTTTCCACTAGAATGTTGCTGGATGAAAATGAACGATTTAGAAGTAACACAAGTATTTCCATAATAACTTTTTCAAATGAGGCTTGATTAAGTAGAATTTCAGCCAAATTCTGAATCAGTCAAACCCATTGTTTTGTTATGAGATCAGAAACTGTGCCTGGGCTTTTAAACTGCTAATATAAAACCAGGTCCTTAACTGAATCAGGGATTCTTTTCATATGCATCCAGAGAGTTTGTTGCTCCAGCTGAAGTCAGTGGGCTATGCAGGTGCAAAGCCACTCTGAAAATCCAGCTTGGTATTGTGGTTGGGTTCGCTTTTATTCGTTATTTGATAATAAACCTATGAAAATACACTGACATCCTGCTCCCATGGAGACCAGTGGAGTTTTGCCACTGAGTACTCTGTAGAAGTTCCAGAGGCTGCATTTATTCTCGTTTACATTATTTGCCTTCAGGAGAACTTCAAGGTTGTGACTGCTAGCATTTCAGTGTGGGGAACAGAGAGAAGAACAGATGTCTGGATAAACCCTGCCCTTCAGGGCTCACTGAATGGCCCTAATACCTCCCTTGGGGACAGATCCCAGCTCACCGGGTTGGTCTTAACAACCTCCTCCTACCTATTCCCCCTGCCCCTATGCTGATGGTATAGTAATCCATGTCATGCATTCATCACTTTTAAAGGAGTTCCTCACGTTGCTGGGGCACAAAGCCAGTTTAAATTGGACAGAGCCCATGCAGCCAATGTTCACATTGGCATCCCGAGAGCACTCTCTGCTTCAGACTGCTCCCAGGACTATACTGGGGTGATGGAGGTGCATCCAAGTTCAGGCCTGCTCAGCTGTAGTGCAGGCTCAACTAATGCTTCGAGGCTCCCAACTGCATGGTTTTTGTAAGAATGACTTCTTAGGTAATCACATAGGAACCTGTTTAATAAGCTGTAGGGCCCAATGTGCATTTACTGTTTGCTGTGGTCCCATATAAGCAGTATGATGCCTCTTTCACACCCTCTCTCATTTCCCCACCTTCTGCTTGCAGGTGAGAAGCCTCACAAGTGCCAGGTGTGTGGAAAAGCCTTTAGTCAGAGCTCCAACCTTATCACCCACAGTCGGAAGCACACAGGCTTCAAGCCCTTTGGCTGTGATCTGTGTGGCAAAGGCTTCCAACGAAAGGTGGATTTACGGAGACACCGGGAGACACAGCATGGCCTGAAATGAGTCTCAGCTGCAATATGGAAAGCCTACAACACTATGAGAACAGACTCCCTTGGCTTCCTTGCTGGACCCAAGCCATTTCTTGAACACAAACCCTGGCATTACCTTTCTGAACAGAGCTCGAAGAGGAAAGAAGAGGACAGAGCCATGCATTGACAGCTCAACCTGAATGACTGAAAGTAGAAATTAAAGGCTGGCATTCTTCTCTTTCTTTTCTCCTCTTTGTCTCTGAAATAACACTGGAAAATAAGCCTTTTAGATATGAAGCCTTGATATTCTAAAGATGGATAAGCTACCAAATGTCTGTAAGGTGGAAAATACTTCTCCCATGGCCATGACAAACCCCCTCAAGTTTTCAGCAGCTTGAATCACCTTGCAGGGAAACGTGGGTATAACAGTGTTTACATGGTGCAATGACAGAGCGCCATCAGCACTTGCCTTGGTTAAATTCAGTGCTGAATGGGTTCACTCTTGGATGATTTCCTTTCAGGAAAACCTGGAGGATCAGTACTGTGCAGTTTGACATCTTGCTGGTTTTTAAGCAAAGGTACCAGCTTGGGTCTGAGTCTGCTCTCACTTGTTCTGGTGCAAATCAGGAGCTGCATTATCAGTTATAGAGAGACCCTTTTTATCCTCCCAGAACTGTCTCTCTGTCTGTGCAAGGCCTGACTGCCTGAGTGTTTGAGGTATGGGGGGTTACTTCTTCCTACATCCACTGGGAAGAAGGAAATTTGTGAGAGGACCATTGGAAAAGCCAAAGCACAGAATTATGCCTTAGAACTAGAAACCAATCCAACAAGTGATCCTGCCTGAGAAAGGCAGGAGCATGAGGAAGGCACGGACTTTCTGTCCAGAACCATTACAGGCTTCTACACTCTGGGCTTGTTCTAGTAACTGGAAAATAGCTACTCAATAGCATAATTTGTATATTTGTTTTTGTTTTTTTAATTTTTAGAGGGAAACTTTCTGAGGTGGGCAGGAATTATTATAAAAGTATAATTGACTTAATTTGCCTTAACCCTGCATGTACCTCAGTTAAAAAAAAAAAGAGCTGTTTTTACTTTGTTGACAGGTTTGTTAATGTCCTTATTTAGATTTTACGGAGTGTCTTATGTTTCTTGGCACATATTTATTGGAACAATGTTTTAAGTTAATAAAGTATTGAGGATGGTCCAGAGTGGTTTTTATTTAATATATAGCTTCAGCACATTTGTGAATGTCAGCCATTACAATAATACAGAGATTTTCAGGAATGCAGAATCTGAGGAGGGAATGTAGGCACAGCAGAATTCGTACAAGGTCTGTAGTGATTGAAGAACACCACTGCCATATGTATTTGTCCAGCTCCCACTGATTTCAGTTAAACATTTACGCTTTTGAAGACTGGAGTATACTGTGCCTAGCACTATCAGCATAAAAGGGTTTAGAGAAGAAACAGTGGTTTTAAGTGTCTGCTTTGGAAATGTAGACTGCCAGAAGTCCCTGCTTAGCCCAGGAGGAACTTGAATGTCCTCCCATAAGATTAAATGTCTGTGCCTGGGAGTTTGCAGGGACACCTGAGCAGCAGGTGCATCATTTATACTTAAGCCTGTTGGGACTCACAGTACTGCCTTTTGCCTGCCTGCCTGCCTTGTCAGCAGGGCAGGCTCCATCTGGCAGTTGCAGCCCATACAAAAGAGAAGCAGGAGGAGGATGGAGGGGTCCCTTGTCCTTTTCCCAGCAGAGCACAGCATGGCAGCCTGGGCTTTTATATGTGCATGTAATCTTGTGTGCCCACAGGGGTATATACTCTTGTTTTCAGCTTTGTACATTTATTCTGGATAACCCCAGTGAGCAGAGGCCCCTGTGCCCTGCTGGGCTGGCCCAACCCTGTGGCACCCTCTGTGTTTCTGCTTTCTGCCACCCCTGAGAATCTCAGCTGCTTCCCCGCAGGTCGCCACTACAGGCTGTGGCTGAAGCGAATCGCCACAGGGCAAACCCACTTGGGCAGGGCTTCCCACACCGAACTCTTTCTGAATAGCCCGGCAGTCAGCGAGAGAGGCTGTGGCACAGGCACCACAGGAGGTGCAGGTGCTCTAATGACCACATGAGGCCCATTATGCTGCATTAATTAATGCAGAAGGTCAGTGTAGGACACTCAGTGTTGATGGGGAAGACCTGTGACGCTCTGGGCCCTGCCCGGTCCAGGGGAGGCTCCAAGGAGTGGCTCATCAGATGGCACAGGTAGGCTTTGGGTGTCCCAGGGTTACGCTCAGTATTTATTTTACAGGGAAACTGCAGTTGTGGATAGAATGAGTGCTGGCCAGGGGTTCTGGGCACAGAGTGGCTTGGATGCCAGCCCGTCTGCCCTCAGGAGGGCCTTTCCTGCCAGGCACAGCCTCCCTCCCTCTGGGCAGGCCTTACTCCAGCAGACCCTGAGCAGGCTCAGTTGCTGGCATTTGCCTTTAGAGGACAACAGCAATATGTGCCTGCCCCCTTGGAGTGTCCCATTTCCCACAGGGCCACTTGTGTGGTTTGAGCCTGGTGCTGCCCTGCTGGCTGGGGCGGGCAGACAGGGAGGCAGTGTGGACACAGCCCGCGTGGCGAGAATGTTCTTTATGGGAAGAAGCTCAGGTGTTTTTATTGGTTTAAAAGTGTGTCTCCTGCCAGAGCATGTTGCAGTTCACTTGGTTAAGTGTGTCTCGGGGCACTGGTGCTGGGCTGCAGCTCAGGCTCAAACCGCCTCAAAAGGTCCACGTGTGGCTGCATGAGAAGGTGTTCCTGCCTCCCCAGCCCCTCTTGCAGGAGTGCCAGCTGCTGGCTTAGGTAAAATGCAGCTACCTGTGGAGGAAAGACATGGCTTTAAGGTGGGGAATTGAAATGAAGAAGAGGAAAAGAAGATTTATCTGGGGAGAATCAGAACAGGCTACTGAGAGGCTGCAGTGCAAGTCTGAAGATTGGAAATATCTCTCTCAATGTTATTACTGCGTGCCATTAAAAATGCATTATGCATATTACATTACATTCATGAAGCAGGTTCCATACCTTTTGTTTGCCAGAGTAACAGTAGAAAGGGTAAGGAGAGACGCTGGAGCACACCTTTGTTTCTTTCTGTAAATTTTTAATGACACCTCTAGCTAACCAGTTGGTGAAGCTCAGTTCCTGCATAAAAGTGGAAAGGCAGAGCTATCTACAGGGTGACTAAGCCTTTCAGAAGCTAATTTGAGCTTGTGTTCATCCACGCCAACAATGATTAAATTACCTATCAAGTGTGCAGAGCTATCAGAATTCAGGGCATTGAAAAACAAGGTGAATTTATCTGATTGATTTAAAAGACATGGGTGGAACAAGTGTGTTATAAAAAGAAAAGGTCTATTTCTTAAAGATATTATAAAAATACTTCTCCTGGCAAGCTGATGAACATGTTACTTTGCTTCCAAAAGTTGTTTTGCCTGCTCAGAAAAAAAAATTTAGTAGTTGGAATCAAAATGCTTTATACAAATCAGTTAGCAAGCTGAATTAATTCATGAGGCAGAAACAAAGCAATTTACTAGGTTCCATCTGTATGCCAAGCAGAAATGTTTAAAATTAAAATATGCAAACATCATCTGTGTTTTCTATATAATCAGTTTTCAAAAGCTGATAGTAACACTTAGATTGGATATTGCAGCACAGGTGAGAGAGCAGCTCTTCTGAGTCTTGCTCCTTCCTCAAGCAAAACTTTTGTTGCAGTTGATGGGGGGGAGGAAGAGGTTTCTAGAATAAGCCCTGGGTGAAAGATTGTGAGACTCGTGCAACTCTATTTGCAAGTTGTGCTGCTCTTGCGTGTTGACAAAGGTGTGCTGCTCAAGTCTCTGCATTTTCCATCCTTAAGAGAGAAAAACCAAACAGGTCAGTTGTGTCAAATTCATCTCCAGCATTACCCCAGTTCACATCAGGAATGGATTTTGCCTTTACTATATAAGATTTGGGTCCTACTCTAAACTTAATAGTGAAACATAACATACAGTCCTTTGAATGAATTGTGATTTAGAAAAGCACTGAAATATGCAAATCAATGGAGTGCTTCTCTAGTAGAGACCTTATTGGATGCTTGTTCAGAGTCAAAATTCCAGAGATTTTCCCTGCTGAATCCTCGACCTCACTCCATTGCCAAGCCACATCCTGTATGTCTGTTTTTACCTGCAGTGGAAGTGGCTGCTGAGAATGCCAAGGGTAATTTTTTTTTTTTACTTGTCAGTAGGATAGTGGTAGTTTCCAGTATTTTTTCCCTGAGTAATAAAGCACTCTAAATAGACTTAAGGCATGAAAACATCTGTAATGCATTATAAGGCATGTAAAATGATGGAACCAGATTTGAAAAGATATTTGTGCATCCAAAGCTGCAGATGCATCTGAATGTACATTGGATAATATGGGTATCTAGTTGTGTCTGACTTCTCTACTGGGGGAAGAAAACAAAAAAACACATCCCAATACAGGAGTCTCAGAAAATTTCTTGAGTCTTTGTCACACTGGTTTGTGATATCCACAACATATGGACTATAAAGAGAGAGAGCACATAAATCTGAAAGTAATGTTTCATACATTATAAAAATGCTAGCCACACCTTGTTGGAATAATGTTGCCTAACGGATTAACCTGGAGCATGTGATAAATCTTTCAAAAAAGATGAAAGCAAACCACTTTTATTTGCTTGTTCCAACATGCTGCTTCTCATCTGCATGTTTGGGGGTTTTTTTAGTAGAGATGGCATAAAAGAATATTGAATAAGACTAACCTAGAAAGAAAATAATGTAACAGTTATTGAAAAGAGTTTCTTCTTTAGAACCATCCATCCAACTTTCTGACACGTGTGGGATCTGCCAGCCAGCTGGATACTACCATGCATGGGGTACATCCACCCCAGCTTGCCCAGGCCCAGCTTGCCAAAGCACTGGCAGCAGTTGATGCTGCAATGCTGGGGTCCTCTGCTCAAGCAGCCCAAAAAGCACCTCAGCTGCTGGCTCGTGCTGCCAGCTTCCTCCTTGGCGTGCATGTCAGAGGTGGCTGGAGTGCAGCACAGCAGGTGTTTAAAATGGCCAAGATATTCCATTTATTTAGTTACTGTAATAGAGCCAGCTGGCATTAAAGGAAAACTGTAATCCTCTGAGGTGATAGACAGGACAGTATGATACAAAACTTACATTTTACACTTTCTTCCCCCCCCCCCCCCATTAATAATACATTCCCAAAACTCACTGATAGACTCAACGGGTGAGTTCAAAGGGGAAAAAGAGGTATCAATGCAAGAGACAGGAAACTAAGTCCCAGAGTTGAAAAGAATACACTTATCTGAAAAGAGGCAAAAATATGTTTTCATATAGCAAAGTTATGTATTGCAGTTAAGAGCTACAACAAATTAATTGTGTTTCATTATGTGGTAAGCTAGAAGAGAATAGACATTTACTTGGTCTAAATTGCTTCCAGGGGCTGCTTCTAGCAATTAACTTACACTCTTAAACCTGCTAAATTCCCAATTTCACAAATGGTCAGCTCTGCTTCTCCTGTTGCCTTTTGCCTCTCTGAAACACAGCAGTATGGATAGGCAGGCAGAAGGGTGAGACCAGCTCCCAAAAAGGTAATGGGTGAAAAATAGTCTTGATGCTCTTTATGTAACTGTTCCAACTCTCTGAGCTGCTGCAGGAATGATGGTTGTGAGTGAAGACATCCTCTGTTGCAAACCTGCAGTTAGGGAGTTCAGACCTGCTGGACCAGGATGCTCTTGCTTGCACTGAGTAATAGTGAGTGTGAGTCAGGGTGCCGTTGCCTCGAGCTCTGAGAGCTGGGTCTTCCTGTGTGCTTGTGCTGGGCTTTGTGCTGCAGGGGCCTGACCTTTGCTGAGCTTTACTGTGTACTCTATATATCTGCTGTCAGTTGGTTTTGGAATTATTTGTGTTTTCAGTAGCCTAAATTAACATTAATGGCAATCGAGAAGAGTGTCCTTCCTGTGTGATGTTTCCACCATGGCTGAGGCGTTTTGCTTGTGAGCTCCTCCACTGGGTCAGGCAGCCTCGCTCTCTCCCTGCCCATTTGTCAGCCAGGGCTGGCTCTGGGAGGCCTCACTGCTGTTGTTTCCTACGGGGGTTTGGCAATCTTCAGATTGATTTCTGTGGCCACTTGAGGTGGTGAGGCCATTTGCCACCTCTCCCTTCATTCCAGGCAAGGGGGGCGATGTTCCAGCGGGTGCTTCTGTCCCAGTTTCCCCAGCCCAAGTTGCATCACAGACCCTTGCAGGATGGAAGAGAAAGGTTGCATTTGTGGAAGGGAGAGGTTTTATGCATGTGGGGTAAGCTCCGTCCTATCTTACTCTTCCCTAAATTCTAAATTCCTTTGAAACCTTTCACACTGCTCACAGCAGGGCTCCAGCCAGACATGGGGCCATGGAAGAGCACATGCCTGCTTAAGTGTGAAGTGCCTCAAACTGCTAGGCACCAAATAATTTCAGAGGGGGAGATATTTGACTGTTACTTCTCTCTTTTGAGACTGCTGTGGTTTGTTTTTCAACTGTGGCTCTTTCCACTTGCCATTTGGATGTCTGTTTTGTTCCTCTGCATGTTCGGTTGCTGAAATCTTGTTTGAGCAATATTTTCTGTGAACCTCTGCATTTTGGAGAAGGCTGCTGCTGCCTTTGTACTGATGCTCTGGCAAGGTTAAGGACCCTGATGTTTTAGACTTCAGTAGCGGTTGGAGAGCCAAAATGCTCTCTGCAAAACACAAGCATAAGGAGACATGGTTCTCATCCAGAAAGAGTGTTGGATCCTGAGGGTCCCACACAGTAAAGAGTAACACAAAAGGACAACTGCGCCAGCCAGGTGGGGTTCTGCGGCTGTTCAACAAAATCAGGGGAAATGCTGCAATTAAGCAGCACAACTATGTGCAGTATGTGTTACAGCAAGAGTGTCTGTCGGAGCTGGTAGTGAGAGTCTCCTAGGTAAATGTTATTGTCCTCTTTCCAATCCTGCTCCTGGTTACCTATATGGTGGGAATTCAGCTGACAATCAGTGAAGCTTCCTGAGACCACAAGTACGGGTGGGTGAATCAATCTTCTGCTGTGGTGTCACTGCCTCTTGACAAGAGTGGCCTGGCAGTGCTGGAGCAGGGGGTAAAAAAAGGTAGAAAACCCACTACCACCACCACCACCACCAAAAAATTTGTTTCCTTGCACTTTGTTTTTCTGAATGGCATAGAAGCAAACAAATACCAGGCCTCGCTTTCTACCCAAAAAGCCGCTTCTCATCTTTCTCCAGCTAGGCTGCAGGGATTGCTGTGCCTGTTCTCTGCTGCTGCTATGGGATGATTCAGTGCCTTGTGTTTTCCCTGTCCCCCCATATTGTGAGGGAGGGGTTGTCACATCTCTGTGAGAGCTGGTGGCAGACAACCTTGCTAAGAGCTGGCTCCTGTCTGTGGGCTACCAGACAGGCCAGTGCGTGGCAAGGACAGGCCTGTGACCATGCAGCCCTGCTCCTGGCCTGACACACATGTGGCCTGTGCCTATGTTTCCTATTGCTTCGATCCCTTTACTCCAAAGGAGTGCTCTTATGTTTATTGACAATAAAGGGTGGTGACTGAAATCAGGTTTATGGGCTAAAGGAATTAAAGTGCCCCTTTAGCACAGTCCATAGTAGCCAGGAGACATGACATAATTTCTGATCACATTGACACTGCAGCTACCCAGCCATGTTTCTGGAAGGTTTCATGTTCTTCACAGCATAACAAAATATTTTGTCAATTAAAAAGTGTGAAATGGGCCTAATTCCTCATCTGTCAGTAAACAGGCTTTGCACAGATCCTTTTTATTGTTAACTCTGTACAAAACCCTGTTCATGTGACTGAGAATTGACTTAACAACTTTATATGATGCCCTGAGAACTGAAATTCACTTCTGTAGGACAAAATCAAACTAAAATGCCCCTTCATGTAAAGGCTGGTCAGGACGGAGGAGAAGGGGGAACAGGGAAGATGCCATCAGTATAAGGAAGTCATGGACCAGGGGAGATTGGGTTTAACAGCACAGGAGACCTGCTAGGGACTCCTTGTGTGTTTGCAGTCCTATAAACTTGAAAGAGAAATTTCAAATAGGGTAATTGCACGTCTTGCTAACGGTGGTGCTTGGTTGTGTGTTGTAACAGTGGTTGACAAAGAGGTGCAGGAAACTCCACCACAATACTTGAGAGAAAACGTGTGTGCAGCAAATGCCTCTGGCATGTCCAGGCACTGGGCAGCTGTAGGCAGAAGGGTCAGGCTAAGGATTCATGAGGTGGTGCTGGAGTGATTTGATTCCTCCACAGGAATGCCTCAAACACCTTGAAGGGGGAATATAACCTGAATATGACTTGGGAGATGGAGTACTCAAATACATGCTGCGATCCTGAGGAAGGAAACCTAGGCTGAACTCACTCGGACACACAGAGCTAAGAGTGTGCTGGACTGTCAAGAATTAGCTGGGGAGGGGGTGTGCATAGCATTGATGGTGGGGATGATGGCTCAGAAACCTCCAGGTATGAGACATATTGACTGCAACATATCTACAGAGTTTCCTTGGCAGTGTGAAACCTCAAAAATGCCTTTCTAGATTTACAACTGCATTAGGAGGTTCTGCATGCTGGGTGCTGTGACACTGAGGCTTGAGCTTAACTACACTATCATGAGTACAGAAAAGTGTCTTTCTAGGGTTTCTCTAAAATAACCTTAGTCCCTGAACCTGTGGTATGTTACTGTGAAGTGTCTTGGCCTCTGGTAATGAATTTATGGCACAAGGGAATATTTTCAAGGAAACATATGACCAGAATTTGGATCTCTTTTCTAGTGATAGTTTAACTGATCATGTTGAAACCAATCTATAACTCCCCTTCAGGGAGGTGCGATGTTCCTGCAGCTCCCAAATGTTATCGAACAGATTTTAATGCAAGCTTATGTCTAAGTAAAGTTTTCAGGGTTAGTCTCCTGCAGGGATTCACAGTGAGCCTGTAGGTAAGAAAAGATGGCTTGGCTGCTGTAGTGGTCCTTCATGGCCGGGAAAACTCCAGTACCCCTGAATTTCCAGTGGTGCAGGAGGCAGTGCATTAGAGGTAGGTGTATGTGTGGATCAGTGTATGTGGCTTGCTCATTTTTGTTGCTCTGGGCAAAATCTGTTGACTCTTCAGAGGGCTTGAGAGCCCCAGGTGTCAGGTGTTGTTGTGTATCTGATGAAAAGATTCACTTGTAGAAAAAGACTCAGCAAAATGTTATTCTTGTACTTCTCAAGTGCTGCCTGGGATGTGCTGCAGACTCAAAGATGGTTATTTTAAGAGACATCAAAGAGCATTGCTATGAATTTCCAGTCCAGTGTTTCCAAGGAATGATTCTGTTCTGTACAAACTTCTACCTATTGTGTTTGGCCCTGAGTTGCCCAGCAAACAAATATTTCACTAGGACTCTTCCTGCAAATATACTGAACAAAGTTCTGTGGTTTTTTCTTCTATGCTTATTTGGTAAATACAGAAAAGAACCTCTTTTTGCACTCCTGTTCCTTCTGAAAGGCCCCCAAGATGAATTAACTCCCAAAATGAAAATATTGGACAGAAGGAATATCCATAGATTACCGAATGGTGCTGAAGTGCTTTTCTTCCAGTTCCTGTGTTGCTTTCCCTCCCCTTCCAGTTTCCATAAGCAAGCCAAAGTTGTACCTGCCTGATAATTTTTATTAGGAGGGAGTGGGGTATCGGAGAATTGGGGATACGGGGATATCCCCCTATGGGGAACTGGCACTTGGGACAGGGAGAGTCCTAAGGATTGAAAACTGAAGCAACTTAAACCACTCAAACTACCTCTCTGTTGCTTTCAGCCTCCTAACAAAAGCAGTTTCTCTGCACAGATATGTCCTTTAGATATGTGCTTTTTACTGGAACTCTTTCTGGTTAGCTGGGGCAAGAGAAATGGGAGAGGAGTGGGCAGTTACCTTCCCTTCCCTTGAAACAGTGTCATCATTTCCAAAAGCTGACGTCAGCTGGGAGCCAGGGAAACGGTGCTCAAGGTCTTGCAAAAAGCAGCCTCAACATTAGGTGCCAAGAACTTTGGAGGACGTGTCTTGAAGTGATAAGCTCAGTAATTTCTTCTACGCTTGACAGACCTTTTCAGGTCTCTTCAGAGCAGGAGCGTGTGGACCCGTTAACGTCCTCACCAGTGATCCCCAGCCCTCCCTCTGTCATGTGGTGAGTGCAGAGGCAGAATGCACGTGTGTGCACACAGCTTTGCTGCGGCTGCTTCGCGGCGCTCACAGCTGGCTCTGTGCCTGTGGTGGAAACCTTCACGCACACTTCTGGGATCTGAGCTCAACGCCAACAACCTTGCAAAGTAAACACATCCACCTAGAGTTTTTATTTTCCCAAATCACTCCTTTAGCTAATGTTTCAAAGATACACACGCACTGCATCTGGTGCAAACCAAATATTTTCAGTCTGTTGGATCCGAGTCAATATTTGCCCAAGGTATTAAAAAGATGGTCATGAAGTTGTGATTAAAGGTAAAAGTGCCCTTGTTGAAGATTTGTCTTGGGCTTACACGTGAGCAAAGGGACACAGAGCTTTGTGACAGGGCATCTCTGCCAGCGCTGGCCCCACGCTGACGGTGCTAGGGCTAGTTTCAGATGGCCCCCTTGATGACTAGTCCCCATGAGCTTGTGCAGACAGGGTGGTGCTGCTGGAGGACTGGCACTGCTCATGCATCTTCTCCAACCCGCTAGGCATTCCCCTGGGGCAGCCAGACGTGGTAGAAATGTTTGCAGGAGAGGGCTCCTTGGTGGAGTGAAGGTGATGAATAAATCAGTGCATTCTGTCATGTTGGCTCTGCTCCTGTTTCAGATTTTTGCACCAAAGTGTTTATTTTGTGTAACTTGTGGGTTCCTGATGCCACTGCAGTCTCTGCGTAGGCTTTCTGCTGAGTACAGATGTGCTGTACTTGCCGTCAATTTGTGGAAATTGGCCTGTCAGAGCTGAATCAATCCTAGAAATGCTGTTAAAGTCTAACATGCCTTTTGGTCAATTGAGACTTGCTTGGGTAAACAAAGGTCAAATCTTTAGTTTCTTTTTTGGTATTTACATAGTTCTGTATAAATGCAAACTCCCATCACCCCAAGAGCATTTAGAAGCTGACTCACATGTGACAGATTTGTCTGACTCTAACTGAAATCAAAGAGCAGGAACCTGACTGTAGGATGATCTACATCTAATCTGCTGTCTTTAGGGTAAATCTGAGTGGTCTGCGCTCTAAACTGAACTGAACCTGTTTGTAGGTCTGTAACCCAATCGATAATGTGTGGACTGCATCTAACTGATATAGCAAGAGTCTCACTGGTGCTGGCAGGGTGTCTCTGCAGGCTAAACTCAGCAACAATCCGTCTGAAGGGGAAAATGGTTGTTTCCTGGTCACTGCTGACTATTGGAAATACCGGGTCAGTGGGTGTTACTCTTATCTCCAGTACTTCCACTGCAGTTCTGTGTGGCTCAGCACATTTTGGGTTTGTGCTTATGGCAGCATCTGTTTTTCACTCCACTCTTCCTCAAGGCAGGGGACTAACATGACACTAAGGGCTACTCTTAAACCTTCCTGGGGAAAGAACTTGTGCTCAGTAGCTGCGCATATGATTGGGGTCAGCCTGAAATTCAGTGCATTAAACTGGAAGTGGCACATCCAATGCTGTAACAAAACAGTAAATGCCCAGAAACCAGAGCGAAGGATGCAACCATTCCTGGTCAGAACTCAGCCTTAATGGAGAGGGGAGGTTACTGTTTGACAGGAGCCTCCTTGCAGTGTGATTAGACCCTGCTTGAATGCTCTGTGGTTTGGGTTGTGGGTTGGTCCAAGTAGCAGAAAGCTCACCAGAGGGTTTGACAAGTCTTCTCCTCTTTTGTAAAAGGTATTTATTTCAAATTAGGCTTTTTTTTTTTTTTCAGTCTTTTTGTTGCATTTAAAAAGCAGAATTATTTAGTGCTGGGTTTTTTTGTCTTTTGGGTGACTTATCAGTCACTATGTGCTAAGAGAACTTGTTGCTGGGATTGCTGTATGTTGTGACCCCAGGAAACACTGTGTGTTTAAAAGTTGCCTAACAGTTGATGTTATGGTCCCCGTTCTCATTTGCCTGTAACTGTCAGATTACCAAAGTAGGTTGAACTCTCTTATGTCAGTGCTTGACCTGTTATGTTGCTGTTTGCTTGGGTTTACAGGTAGCCACTGTGTTTTGGCAATCTTTGAAAATGAAGTCTTGGGAAAATGTCCCTCTGGCTCTGTGGCCTCCTCTTTATGAAGCTGCAGTTCCCTCTCGTGGTACGTTGAGTGGGAAATCTTCCCCTCTCCCCGCACTCCTGTTTGAAGGGTACATGCAGAACTGCTTTGTCCCAAAGGGGGAAAAACACCTGAAAGAGTTCATCCCTCTCAAGTTGCTGTTCTGAGATGGGCACTTTGTTTCTTCACCTCAAGGTGTGTGACAGGGAAATGGGACCTATACCTGGGGACAGAAGGGAGTATGGACTTTCCATAATGACCCTGCCAATTCCCTCTACGTCATGCTTGTACCTGCATGCCTGTGAGTGCTGTCTGGATGACAGTGCTGGGTTTGTAAAACAAAGCAGAGACTCTCAGCTACATACCAGGAAATCAATGTGCAGGCTTCAGCTTCTGACCTGAGACTGGCACACAGACCAGAGAACTTTTGAATCCTGCCATGTTGGTGATGGGTAACAGTTTGGTACCTCTGCTGCTCTTTTCATTGCTCCAGGACATTGGGATCAAGCCTGTAGCAAAGATCTTGGGTTTAGTATTGGAGTTTTACCTCTGTCCAACCTGCAACTCCTACTGCAAGCTGTGAACCCACAATTCATACACGTTTGGTGGGGACTTTCAATGACTCTGCAGCTAAATTCCCTAAAGTTGGTCATTGCATCCAGGAGAAAGAAGCGAGAGCAGGCAGGCTGCTTCCAGGGTTCTCCTCCTCCTCTCACAGCCTCAAAACAGCAAGTACCAGCGTGAGAAGGGTGGGTTCTGATCAAGAAGTGGGCAAACCCCTACAGATACAGTGCTCTGTGATAACACTGAAAATGTTGTGCTGTATCTGTCCGGTACTGCCGAAATAACAGATGTGCAGCAGTAATAAATTAGCTAAACATATAATTAGAGATTTGTAGAACTGAGTGTTTAAGAGAGAATACTGCTTTCTAGAAGTAATCTCTGAACTAATACCTAAATCTAAAGAGAGAAATGATTTCTGAATGCAGTCATGAATTATGCTGCTGTGACAAGACGTTATTCTCTGTCTCAATCTGTTTCATTCTTAGAGGTGTGCTTTGCATAAACTAACAGAAATCACACTAGTTATAAAAAAAACTCCTAATACACTAAATGCTACCCTTTATGTAGGACCTCATCACAACCTTACATATTGATAGAAATACAATTCTGTTTGTCCATCAGAAGTTTCTTATGCCTGCACTCACAATTGCACCCACATGTGGTTTCAGGAAGCCTAATGCAACAGTCAGATTAAGTGCTTTCTTGCCTATGGCTATTTTACTGGAAATCCTGGTAATGAAAACCTCAGAATAAGCATTTGTGTCAAAAAAGCATGTTTTCAGTGCTTCCACCCTGGAAAGGGATGCAGTAAGAGTGTGTGTTTCTCTTCTATTATTGATTATTTATTGTAGTTCTCACTAGAGGATAGAGGACTAAGCTACTCCATCTCAAAATGTCAAACCTCAACCTTTGTGCAAACTTTCTGAAGTTCAGCAAGCTATGTGAAAATGGGCCACTGTGATTGAATAACGTTAATGTGGAAATAGTTAACTCCCACACAAGACCATTTCACCATCTGCACTATGGTTTGGGTCTGCAATGGTTTCACAGGTCTGTGACGCTTGTGCAGATTTTGTGGTGGTTCTTCTGTTTATAATTAGTACTGTACTTAAACATCTGTACAGAGATATGTGCTATAAAACATCGATACACAGATGCAGATGCTAAAAAGATAATTACACTTTTGAGCTGAGCATTTAGCTGTCCAGGCTGACTTCTTACCCTAAATCCATCATTGCTTTCAGAGGCAGATTCTCATCCCAGGAGCTTGCTTTTTCTCCCAGGTGGATTCTATTGCATCTAGTTGTATTAAAACACATTTTGTGACTGTGCAATTCAGATCACCCTGTAACACTGACCTACTCTCCTTATCACCCTATGGCTCCACACGCTCTAATGTTTTCTGCCCATTCTACTGTCACAGATTTTTAGCATCACAGCTTCTTCCCTGCACCCCTTTCTCCTCCTGTGAGCCCATCTGCTGCTTCCTCCTGTGTCAAACCTCTGTTCTCATTCTTCTTCTCTTTCCTAAACCTCTGCTGTGTTTTCTCTCCTCTTAAGCTCGTGCTGCTTAAGTTTCCACGTGGCACCTGGTGCTGGCACTTCCTTACCCCCCTCTCTGAACAAGTGCTAGTGCTGGTCAGGGGGTCTAAGCTGGCAAGTTCAGCAAAAGCTTCCACATGCTGTATGTACCTTGACTATTGTGCTGATGCAATTCACTGAATGAAAAGGGCCTCTACATGGATGGCCTGGATTAAAAAAAAAACCAACCTCCAACAACCTCCCCAAACCAACCCACACAGAACTATGAACAAATACTTACAGTCTTTGCTCAGAGTCAGCCAAGATTTGCAACCTTACTAGTTTGTAACAACAGCTCCCACCCATGGCCAACCCCCAAGCATTTTTTCTTCCTTAATCATCCCAAATTAACCCAGAACTATTGGGTTGTTATAGTAGTAGTTAACCACTTGGCTTAGGCTTCTTGGACTGTCTCTCATACCCTCTTTCATCTTTTACTTTAAGTTCATTGCTGCTTTGAAACATACTCTGGTTTTGCAAGACTCTTATAAAGTAATATTAATTGGTCTGGTCCATCATGCTTGCTTTCTGATATAGCCTAGAATAGTCCATTTTACCAGACTGCCTATATTATCTTCTCCTTGAGGGCAGTTTAAAGCCCCTGGGCTAACCCCATGGGTTTACTGTTGCTGGCCTTAACGAGCAGCACTGAGCTAGAGGATATCAAACCCTCCATCCCCACAGTGCTCCTGTCTTGTGCTCTCCAAACATCTCCCATGTAGCTCTGTCCCAATCCTCAGCTCCTCTTATGTCTGTAGCCTCATCTTGTCTCTTCAATGGGCAGGATGGTTATAAATAGATGAGAAGATAGATGAAGTGGCTCTGATTCCTCAAAGAGCTCAGCATTCACACTTGAGGCCAGAGCAAATGGTCTGCTTTTAGTCTCTTTAGTTCACAGTGTTTGGCCTCAACATACTTGACCACATTCAGAACTGAGTCTAAAGGTTGCAGTGGGTATATCTACAGATATGACCCAAATCTGGTGGTGATTACTTATGAAAATCTGACTCAGTTCAACTGTAACATTTGTTTGGTGTGAAGCCAAGTTTACAGTATCAGCAACATCAAGGCAAAGCAACTGATACAGAAAAATATGCTCCATGGACTTTTATTTTTCTTCCTGCTCTGGGTAGGGTTATGCAAAAGAGTGAGGGAGGCATTACAGCATGTATTGCCAAAAACCAAGCAAATATATTTTGAATTTCAAATGCATATTCCACCAGGAAGGGATGTTCCTTTGCAAGATGGTGGGATGCCTGCTATCAGTTTTAGAAAAAGCCATGTTAGTACCCTGGCCATGAGTGTGGGTACCAGGGGCTCAGAGTCTATTTCTGGCTCTGCATCTCTTATAGTCCATGTGCCTGGATGAGTCACTCCACTCCCCTTTCACTTTCTTTTTCTGTGAGAAGGGCTTTAGTATCTTTGGAAAATGCTTTGAAAATGATGATCAAACAGCTAATTGATAATCATCTTAAAGGTGTCCTCAACAGGTAAAGAGCTCACCTCAATAAATGTGAACGTGCCACAAGAAGACTATTAGCTCAGTCAAAAAAATCACCAAATAAAAATAAGCAACCACTCATTAGTTTGATCCATTTTCAGTGGTGAATTTGTAATCCTGATCAAAGTTCTGAAACTAAACAATTTCTTACAACAGTTAGTTAAAAGTAGGAATGGATATTTTTTTTAACAATAAAATCTTCCTTGAGGTTGTATTATGAAAGGTAATTAGTTTGATAGGTAACAGTCTATAGAGATAGAGGGGCTACTATTCGGGGACTCTTACACAGCAGGAAATTCTGAACAAAGCGGTTATGGCTCCTCATCACATTAGTTTTAAAAATAAATACTGTACTTCTACTAAGGAAAAATACATTTGAGTATTTACATAGTGTAATCTACAACAAACAGTTTGGGAAGACAAGTGAAAAATGTAAATTTTTTCAAACAAAAAACTCATGGTGTAAAGTGTGTTAAAATGGCTGGACTCCAGTTGATCATATAATGAAATTTAACCCATCTTAAAATGAAAAGTGACTTGAAACTTGATTTTCTTAATTTTTTCTTTTTTCCCCTTTCTGTGTGTTTAGAAATGCTGAAGTGATACCCATTGACAATTTGGACACTTTTTCAAGTTGAGAAATTAATCAAAACCAACATTTTCCTGCAAAGGTTTCATTTTCAACCAAGCAGGCCTCTTCTGATTAAAGAAGTTGCATAAAAATTCTTAATCATCTCTGCACAGGAGCACTGCTATAGCTGTTGGGTGATTCATTTCTGTTTTAGAGACAACCTTCATAATAACCTATAGATGCTATTTTAGGAATCTTTATATGAGTATTTTTGTCTGCACAATTCATGTGGCCCCGGGGCAGTGCCCTCCCAGCTGCAGAGAGGTCTCCTGTGGTCATGGGCACCAAACCAAGGACACTTTTGAGGAGCAAGGGCAGAGGTGGCCTGTTTGCCCTCCTGTGCTGAAAAGATGAGCCCTGCAGCAGGTTCCCTGCAGCAGCTCCCTATGTGGATGGGAGGGTGGGAGGCTCAAGGCCCTCGCTGGGCAGTGCTGTCCCTTCCTGGGGTGCAGGGAGCCAGCAGGAGGGGTGGGAAGCCCAGGGGTCTCCTGTTGTGGCAGCTGACTGTTGGGTGGGATCTTTACAAGGGCACACAGGGAGCAGGTAGGAGGGGGAGTGCTAGCTGTTGCAGTTAGGGAAGGGAATAGCCAGGCACAGGGATGGGAAGAACCAGAAGGAATTGGAAGACGGGACAGAAACAGAATAGAGATATGAAATGGTGGGGTGAGTGTCTGTAACTGGCTGTACACCCAGTTGTGAATTTTTAGCAGAAGTTTTTCAGGAGCATTAGGTATAGAAAACACTTTATGGAGTATTATCTGTGAAATACTGAATTCAATATTTTTGAAAGCCTGCAGCTCTTCTAAATTGTACTTTGCTACCTCTTAGACTGTAAGAGACTCTTTGGCTAACCTGCAGGGAACTTCCTTCCTCCCTTTGTAAAAGAAATAAGGATGTGAAGATATGTATCTATGCTGTTGTGTCCCTCCCCACCCCCCTGCTTCTTGGCACTGGTGACTTTATCAGCTTTGCTTCAGGCACCATCTCTTATATTCAAGGCCATCAGATAGAGATGAACTAGGAAAAAAATATCCAACTTTTGACTCAAACTCTTGATATATAAATGATGTAACCCAGAACTCAGCATTACTCCTACACAGATCTTTACAGAAGATCATCAGTCAAGTACCAAAACTGGAGGTCAGTGTTTTGCCTTTGAATCATCAGATTAAAAAAAAGAAGTTTCTCAGTGAAGCCTAAACAACACCACTATCTTACAGTTACATATTGACAGAGAGCCTTCAAGGCTATGCTTTTATATTTTAACTAGGATTTTTTAATGCTGTGACAAATTTTGAACTGTAGAGAGAAGGAGGCAGCACAAAGTGTGAACTGTGCTTGACAGTTTAATTAAGAAACCAGCTAGCTGGTCTTAAATAATTTTTTTAGCATGAAAATGACCCCTTCTACTGCCTTTACATGTCATTCTTTGCAGGATAGTATCATAAGGCCTTTCAGGTAAGTTATAGAATTATTGCCAAGCCAAATTACACATATTTGGCACCTTAGCACTACAGCATTGTGGACCAAATGTTGTCCCACATCAGCGGGAGGAGGGATGGCTTGCAGAGAGGCACTACAGCTGAAAGAGTTGTGGGTCCTGCTATAGCCTGGCAGCGGAGACCCGGACAAATCTCTCCACTCTGCCCAAATAGCCTTCTGTCACCAGGGACCCGCTAGAGCGGAGAGGTGGCTGCTCAGGCAGAGGGAGCTCTGCTCAGTCCTGTCCAGCTCTTGGCTGCTCTCAGCCAGCACCACACGGCGCTCCGATGCACACACCGCACATTCCCGGGGAAGCGGCCTCACTTACCCCGCTGTGTAACTCAGCCAGCACAGCAACAGCCCTGCTGCTTTTCGGCAAAAATGAGACCCATCTTGGTCCCATAGCAAGGCACCAGTTCAGCTCAAAGAAATAAAACTCACCCTAACAAGGAAATAAAAAATTGTTCAAAATGATCTTTCTTTCCAAGAGCAGCCTCTGATTATACAGTGAGCATAAAAATGGCATTTGCATTCTTAGGAAACAATGCCTGTGCACAGTTTGAAATGTTTCAGATTCATTCTTTGGAAACAATTTGTGTGATTTGTTCTGTTTTCCTTCAAGCGCGATTCTGTTTTTCTTCAGGGCTGCTTGGGGTGTGTGGTTTGACACTCAGCTTGTCAGTTTAGTATTGTGAGATTGTGAGTTTTTTGAAGAGGGCACATCTGTGGTTATAGACGAATAACAAGAAGCATCAGATGTTCAGTGAACAAAAGAGCAGAGCTTGGGAGGATCTTAGAAATGAATAGTTAGCAGAGATGACATGTTTTTGACCCAGAGCTGTAGAGGGCTAATGTAAAACTACTTATTTTCCAAGTTTTCAAATGCTCTCTGGAAAAATTTTCTTAATAAGAAAGAAAAACTTAAACTACATTTCTAGTTGTGAAATTTTATAACAAGCTAAGGATCTTAAGCAGCAGAAATATCTACTTTGCTTTTTTTTTTTTAGTGAGAGCCCACAGTTCAGAAAAAAAATGTATTCAGAAAAGCTTTAAAGTCAATCAGAGCTTTAAGCAGTAAAACTACTTCCCTTTTCAGAACAGAAGGAAGTGTTGGGACTGCAGCTTCATCCCCCATATTTTTCTTTAAGACCTCCTGGGAATAGTTAAGGCTGATGGACAATTAACCAGTCTTTGTGCAAGAAGTGAAGTCAGACTGCAGAGGGGTGTAGGCTTAGGCAGGTTTCTGTGTAATAGTGAACTGGATCTAAAACTTGCTCAAAAATCAACAGCCAGTGGGGTTTGCAACGGTGTATGCCTTGTTAAAGTGCAACTACTATCCTAGCTTAACCACCTGCATTGTTATCAAAAGACTGTAATATTTTCAAACATTTTTTTATTCCTGCTTTCCTATACTGATATGAAATCACCCTCCCTCTTCTGTCTATGCAGGTAAAGATACTATACCAGTACTGGTCTCAGTGAAGTATTTCTCATGTATCGCGTGCTTCGAGACCATGTCTTCAATTTGAAACACCCAGGATTTTATGCACAAGAAGTGCAAAAAGGTTAGTAGTCACCTTCAGGAATTCTGTGCTGAAGTGATATTTTAACATTTCAACTGCCAAAGTAACGTACCTGTAATTTGAACAGCCTTGCTGAATCAGTACTAGCCACAGATTCGTAACCATTTATTCTATTTATTAAATTAACAAATCAGAAGTTTCTGAAAAAGGTTTTCTCCTGACTGTGGATAGCACTTGCAATACTGAGATGGTTACGGAAAATCCTGCTCAGTGGCAAATCCTGATTAGGAAACGTTATCATTTTTTTTGCATAATAGGTGAGATAGACGTGCCTAACATATGGTTGCTATAAAATACCTTAGATGAGTCAGATCTTAGCTGACAGCTGTAAGCAGGGTTGTCCTGGCTTCTTAGATAATACTACCAATTATGATCCTTTTTGTTACTTAACTACTGTACTGTTAAATTATATTAACCTGATTTGTAGACACTCCTGTTTGAGTAGAACAAAAAAGCAAGATTTATGATGTAAATCCTGATCGAAATGTTTGCAGCTTATTAAAGCGGAATCCAAAGTCCTTCAAACTCTCTGTAGTGATGACTAATTCTAACCAAATTGTAGGACTCTCAGGAAGCTGCTGCTGTCCCTCTATAAGTGTTCAGTGCAGTTACATACACCATGAAATTTAAGAGGCTCAGAAGTGCCAGAGGTGGCATTGATCTGGCTTGCAGTGGTTCAGGATGTACCAGAGCCCCACTGGCTCTGTGCTCTGATCTTTGCAAGCAGCTCCCACAGGTAATCACAGCATGGTGAAACCTACTGAAGACTTTGCCTTTAAAGTACAGGCTACCAAAACATCCTGGGGTCTGCCTTCCAAAGTGGGACTCTGCAGAGTGGCAAGAGGAGACTGCCTTGGGATCACCTGTGTGTCAGCTCTAGCCTGTTCTTGGAGAGGGGCTCATTAGAGCTCATCTCGGGGTAACTGCAGGATAGCACAGTAAAGCCAACACACAGGTGGACATCTGCAGTGTACAGGGGCCACACTCACTGCACTGTTCTGATTGACTGGCCTTCCTAAGTCTAGGTCTCTACACATTCAGTTCTGGTAGCAAAGTCAGTCTATTTTTTTTAGAACTCCAGCTTGCTCCTTGCTCTACAGCTGCAAGCAACTCAGGGGGAATGACTAACATTTAATCACACATGTCCTTACGTTGCCTCAGTGGCTGATCTGCTTTCACTTGCTTTGTGAAACCAGAGTGCTCAAATGAGAGCTACCTGAAGATATGGGTTTCCAGCCCCTCCCTGCCCCCACCTCACCAAATCCTGTTTAGCACCACAAATGCCACAGTTCATGTTCTGCAGCATCCTTCAGGCATCTCCCAAGGCACTCCACACTCTGCAGAGAAGTGGTTCTAAGATGAAGAGTCACAAAAAGAAAGCTCTCAAGAGGAAAAGTCTTCAGCAATATTACTTTCTGCCTTTGCTAATGGAAGGCACACCCACTTCCTCTGACTCTAATCAGAGCACGACTGGCTGTCAGGTGGTAGAGATGCAGTTGAGAAACAAGAGGTCTTTATAGGTAGGTGCCTAGCCCTGCCTGGTATACCATCTGCTGCTAATGGAAAGTTAAGATTTGCCAAAAAGACAGCCTGATTCTGTGTTTTCAATATTTAATGCTCACTGGAAATGACAGTTCAGCATTACCTGCTGCCCCAGTCAGATCAATCTAAACCCCACCCACAGCACTGTGTGTTCATACGCAATTGCAAAGATAAATGGTAAGTATGGAAAGCTTAGAGGCAAGTTGTAGAGCTAGAGTGTAACCTCCTGGATGTAATTTCAACATATAGGCATTATTTTTTCCCCTAAAGACTGACACTCACTTTAATTCTTTTGGTTTTAACTCTTACAGGTAAAGAAAAAATTCCATTAGAAATAGTAGCCATCAAAGCGAACAGTAGGATCAGATTGCTTAGAAAATTAGGGTCTAAGTTTCATAAACTATTACAAATTATTCCAGGGAGAGCCAGTCTACTATGGTTGACATTCTGAGCCAACTTTTCCGCTTTCTTTCCCCCACCAGGGATTAAAGGACAGAGGCACTACTACCACCCACTTCATACACTGCACTAAGGTAAGATTTGGAGACCCTAAATTTAAGAGCATTGGTTCTTTCTGAAGTAAATTAAGACAGGCAGGTACCTAAGGTTGGATGCCTAAATTTAGAAGGTGTGAATACCGCTTTCCCCTTCTCTCTTCCTTTTTCTTCTCTCTGATGTGTTAGTCCTTTTTTCTCCAGCAGTTAAAAGGTCAGTTAAGACTTCATGTCCAGCTGAGCTGCATTTTGTAGAGTCCAGGTTCTCTCAAATTTGGGGGAGAAGGGTAGTACATGGAACATAAGATTCACAGAACCGTTATTTCCCCCTAAAACCACAACAGATGTCTCACTTTTAAGCTACTCACTGAGACTGAAGAGTGAAAATACAGGTGACTCTTCTGTGTGTAGTGTGGACAAAGCCTTTGAGGCCCCAGATGTATCTCATACATGTACCATGCTCCTTGTCGTTCCCTGCATCACTCTTTAAAAGACAGGGTAGATGTAACTTTCAAGTCCTGGCACATTTTTTTATAGTCTTCAATGAAATAAATCAAACTCTCTTTTGCTTGTTTTAATGTAGAATTTTGTATTACCATATATAAGCATAACATTTGCCAACTTTAGACAGATGCAGCATAATCTCTGAGAATTTACAGGTTATCTTATGACTTTCCTACTTTCCTGAAATGGTGTCTATCAAATGGACCATCTGAATCCTCTGCTCTCCAAAACCCAATAAAAATCAGCAAGCATGGTCAATGGGCACAAAGAATCAAACAACAGTGGTGAAGGGTTCTGCACTCGGAAATTCAGTAATACAGAGGGCACTGCTTACACTGACAGTATTTACAGGACTGTGAACTGGACTTTGGTGTGAAAATAGACACAAATGCCTTTTTGCCAGCCTCTTGGGCCAGCACAAAGACTGCTTTGAATAACACTGAAAAAATTTTACTTTATATGTGGTTGTTCTCTTCCTGAGATTACTTCATTACAGCTACAGAAAACTTGGTAAGAAATCCATACCTGTAGGCAGGGATTGTGTCACACGTTCCTCCTTTGATGCGGAGAAGCTGCAACAGCACGAAGCAGGCTCTGCTTCAAGCTTTAAACTAAACCGTTCCTCTGTTCTTTACTTAATCCATTACATACGTCAGGAAAAAAAAATCACTGTAGAAGTCTGGTTTTCCCCTATTAAAAGAAACATCACACTATATTTGCCCTGCTTATGCCCCATCTACCCTAAGGCCCAGATCCATAATGTCCCTACACATACTGGTCTCAGCAGCTTACAAGTCAGTCATAAAAATTTAGCGTGTATAAGATAAGGCTGAAACCACCACTGACCTGAGTGTCAACTGCCCTCATCCGCTCAACTAACAGAGAAGGAAAGAGTAAGCACAGCAACAAGGCCACAAGGCAACAATCTGCCTACAAACAGAAGCAGAATGAGAAGTGGGGGAATGACACCAAAAAGGACTGAGTTAAGGACGAGTGACATCTGTTAAAGGACAGATAGTTGTGACAGAAATTAGCTTTAAGCTCAAAAATGATGTCTGGATTTGAACATTTCTATGCAGCTAAGCTGCTACTAAACATACTCGTAAGAAAACTACAAAAATGAACTTAATTTTTGGTACTTGAGTTGTCATCTTTACATACCAGTTAAGGCTGACAGTATGAAAGATCCTTTTCAGATGAATCTACAGCCTTTCTCCCTTGTAATGGGTATATATGCATACTGTCTCCATTTATATGTATGTCTGTTACTCATGTCTAAGGGAGATAAAATCATTAAAGGTAAGTGAACAATATTCCTTCAGGGCATTTCCAGCATACTACAGAAGTCTTTTTCTGGCCTCATGGAAGGAGAAAGGTTATTCTGTTCTCTTAGGGCAAGGAAAAGAATGGGGGAGCTCACTACACAGGAGCCGAAGGAGAGATACAAAAATTCTGAAAGCTTATCTTTTTGAGCTGCTGAGGCAGACAGTAAAAGCAGCTACACCAAACCCTGATAAAGAGGTCTCTGAGCCTGCACAACCTATTCATTCTTATTACAAGATCATACATTTCCTACACAGTAGGTGCTGAAGACCAAGCCTAAAAATAAATTTAAACAAAAAAAAAATCACACCACTGAACTGACAGGAAGTGTAAAAACTTTCCAAACGTGAGCCATCGAATGTAATCAAACACAGTCATATCCCTGGTATGAGTACGTTTGTAATGCCTTCTAGGTATACTCAGTATAACAAAACTGCTGTGAGGTATCTTTGTGCCCCAAGGTAAATGTGCATGGAACAGGACAATGGCTTGCTCATCCACAGTGAAGTACTAGCTAAAAGTAGAAATATATTTAACTTCTAAAATCAAAAGCAAACAGATATAAAATCAAGGTTTAAGTTCTGCTCAGAGTATCATACTTATTACTCGGTCTTCTACAGAAGTTTATCTTTTGGTGAGGTTTTGACCCTTCTTTCCATATATATCAAGTAAACTTTTTGCATCACGGCCCAAAACCAATGTACCTTCTATCCAGTAACTCTCATGTATTTTATATCAGACTGTATCTGATTGCAATGGGTAATTTTTTCCTGTTGCATACTTAGAAAAATGTGTCCCTGTAACTCTGCATTAAAGGCTATCCACATTCTAAATTGTTGCTTTTACAACGTATACTGAACATAACTTCCAGTACAAGGTAAGTTAGGAAAAGCCAAGCATCTCCCAAATAAAGTCCTAGTGCACAAAGACGCTTCCAGGGAAAGGCTGCATGGGCTTCTGTGCATTTATCCTGAACATATGAAGGAACAACACATCAGTAAACTAATTAAGTGTAGAGTTCCCTTATGATGCCCAATTACAGAAACAAACCAAAGGAATAAACTCTGTTTTTTCAAATGGAGTCTCTGCGTAGCAGCCCTGGTAAGTCTTGCTTCGGCCTTAACCAGTGTTGGCATTTGCTGCAGACTAAGCACTATCAGTTACAACTTTCTTCTCAAGTCTCTCAAAGGACAGTGTCCTCTGAACTGAGAACTATGCAGTAAACCATATTATGGAATCATTAAGAATTACTAGTGGACTAGTTTTAAATTGCAATTTATAATCAGTTAGTGGCAGAAGCAAGCCCAAAGACACTCAGCCTAAACAACACAACTCTTTGAAATGAAATGACTACTAAAAGCCAAAAATTTTTAGTTATTAAAATATATTTTAAAGTCCAAATTATTAACAATTAGAGTCTGTTTAAAAATAACTTTTATATAAGTTCAAAGCCCCCCCTCGTTTTCTCAGAAGCAGCAAGAGAACAGGCTGTAAATCAGACATCTTTGTGTACTGTCATAGTCATTCTTAAAGTTACTGTTCCATGCATTGGGGCAACTGGAAAAATGTCAGCAGCACTTAACACTCCAGGCTAATACTCTTCCCCCCCCACTCTCTTTCCCTAATTCCTGTAGACAAACTGCAAGTTTCCAAGCTAAGAAAAAAGCAAATCCAAATCCCTTTCTACTGCTTGCAAACACTTGGTTTTCAGATGATCCACACGGTAACTTGTCTTCGTGCATACCTTGAACAACTGCTGTTATAGGCAGCTTTTCCACAAGACTTCAAAATTCTTACCCGTGGCAAGGAAATGAAAAAGCAGAAGTGCAAGTAGTACATTCATACTAAACTACATTTTTCATTTTAAAAAAGTTCAAACAATTGAAGGTGTTCTTTCATTCTCTGTGCAACTATTTCAGGTGGTAGGAGATGTTAAGATGATCACATTATTCTGTGGGGAACAAAGGATTGAGATCACTAATGTTAATACACTAATTACTTTAATATTATAACTCTGTTTTCATTGAATCAGTTGAATATGATCAATATAAATAAGGTATTTGCTCTAAATTTTTTGGCCTACCCAGAATGCAATGTTGTCTTATTAAGCAAAAATACATATCTCTTGGCTCCATTTTATATCACAAACACTGAACATAACAATTTAATTGTAATAATTAAAAAAAACTCTGCTGAGCCTTGGCTGTTGCAGTCACACAGAATTTTTTTTATAAATTGTGGTAGTAAAAATTCCTCTCAAAATTGCAGTAAACCACTATATATCATCAAAAGATTAATGTGATAAGTAAGCAGCTGGCATTTACTGTAAGTGACAAAATGATGACACTCATTTCCATACCATATATATTTCTTTACTTTAAAATGTGCTTCACACATTTTCTACTCTGGCTGATACAATCTGTAGTTACTGTGCATACTTACAAAATGCTGAAAATAAAACCCAGTGTTAACTGGCTTGGTTTCATGACACACCAAGTAGCTTAAAACTGACTGACCATTCAAGTCGTCAGTCCATTCTAAATATTCTTGTTAAACTTTCCAAATCTTCATTTTTGAAATGCAGTTCTTCCAGCAGCGTGGTCAGGAACTGTGGGTACATTGGGCTTGTCTGAGTATTCTTGAGTGGAGCAGTTTGTGACAATCTGGGAAAAAACCAAACATATTTCATACAGAAGAGCAATTTTTCAGTGCCTGATGCAAAAAACCAAAGCTTGTGTGTTCAAACAACTGTATTGAAGAAAAGCAATGTATACTGTCACACTTGATTCATTACAATATATAACAGACTGTATGTATTATATAAAATGTGATCCACACCAAAATATTATTTTTTATTAAGATGTAGGGAAACAAAAAAACCACTTAATTAGAAAAAAGTGAGTGAGTAGCTTGTATGTCTCCAATTGGTTGTATATTGATGTTATTTAATGCAGACAAACAAAATTCAGAACGAACAAAGTGCAAAACATTATACAATTACACATAAAAAAGGAAAGATCTCGGTCATTATCTTCTTTACCAAAAAGCTCCTAAACACTCATACAGTAAAAGCTGTATACTTCCTTGCATGAGTAAAATGTAAAAGAGCTATAAAATTCTGTTTAAAATAACCAAAAATAATATTTATAGTCACACACTGTCAAAGTTCATAAAGATTTTCAAGAAGGTCACTTCCTCAGCCAATATTCCCCTGCTCTGTGTGCCATAAACCACAACTCAAGAGCAGCAAATCCACTTTGCTTTGTGCCAAGATTTCTTCAAACAGAGAGAAGCCTCCCATAGAGGCATTTTGGATTATTATTAATTTTACGTGATGCCCATGGGCACAAGACATGAACTAAATCCTCGAACCAAGGAACAATTTGAGTGAGTAATCAGAGCAATCTGATTTCTTAGTTTTGACAGTCTGTACCTTAAAGCAGTTTAAGGGAGAGGTCGGGCAGTTACTACCCGAGCTGGCAGAACAAACCCCTCACGGGCTGGAGGTTGGTTTTTGCATTATGACACTTTATCAGCGGGGAAGCAGAGGAAGTGCTGATAGAGGATCAGAGTAACCATTTCAGAGTGTTAGTCTGGAGACAAGGATAGTGAAAGACCCAGAGATGCATTATTGCTAGTCTTCAATTCACCCTTCTCAGAATTAAGTAGATTGTATATGAGAAAAGACTGGTGGCAGGAACAGTCATGACTTCCTGAGTGCCAGGCAACTGCAGCATTGTCAACCACTCTCTTGGCAGTGATGTAGATTTACATACATTTTTATCTGAATTTTCTTACTCCTGCCATGGGCTTAAGAAGATGTTAACAAGGACATTATTTTTCAAAAAGAGCAGAAAACTTGTGTAGCTTTAAGTAATACTCTAAAACTAAAATCTTTATACAATGAAGCTCACACACTTTTTTTTTTTGAAACTGCAGTTTGTAATATTACATAGTTTCATGAATTACAAACATATCTTAAAGATCAAACTCTGTTTAAGACACTCTGTTTAAAGCATAGCTACTATAGCTCACACTAAAAAAGAAAGAAAAAGGTATTGATATTGTTAGAGAAATTATCAGGCATTAAATACTGAGAAAGGGAAGTTAAAAAAAGACATCTTAGCTGTGGATCAATTTTTTTCCTTACCTGAGCTTTGTTTAAAAACTAATTAAGTTACTAATTATCTCATAAGCAAGAGACTAAATCAACAAGTAATTTCAGGAAGGCATGTGCAAGTCTCTAGCAATTAGTTAACAGCTGCGTCTTGATGGGACATGTTAAAAATTTATGAATATATGTACAAACACTTTAATCTTGGAAAACTATGTCCTTTTGGCCTAACTTGTAGTTTGAAAAGCTGTTATTGTTGAGTACTCCTCTATTTTTAAGTGGCTGTTGGAGCAGAAGCAGAAGCTTCTGTCTGCAAAAGGAGCGAGCACAAGTTGCTAATTTGCATCAAGAGGTAAGTCGCATGCTCTGAGTAACACTGGTCCAACGTATATTTGAGGTACTGCACAACAGAGCATTGAGGGACTATTTAACGGAATTAAACCTTAATTGTATGCAAACAAGCCAGAACAGCATTTGGGATCAGTATCTCCAAGTCACTGACAGCTACTATGACCCTATCTCTGAAGAAACTATCATGACTAATTCAATTTAATGATACACAGGATTTCAGTTCAAAGATCGTGGAATTCCCTTGAAACTCTGCAGCATCTTCAAAAGACATAGAATATAAACAGGAAATGGGATACTCTGGACCACAATAAACAACAACTGGCTTCTGCAATAATGAAAAGAAAAATATAAATTTTGCTTTTCTGTTACTTCTTTCACATATTGCAACATTCATCTGGAACAAACTTTTGTGAATAAAGTCAAATAAAAATAAGAAAAGCTAAAAGATTAAGTGATTTTAAAATAACCACCTACAGAATTACACAAACATAAATGTTACAGTCCAAAATCATACACCCATTCTTCAAAGGCTCACCTTCAGCACACCCGTTAAAAGGAAACATTCATGCTCAGATCATGGAAAAGTAGTATATCAGAGTTGATGAAAGTGTCGTTTCCTGCACACCCACTTACACCATATGGTAAACAGGTATTTGTAAAGTTTAAAAAGTGTTAAAAATGTCAAACTGATAAAATTTGTATTTGCTGGCTATTCCACATATGTTACATGTCCAAGAAAAAAAACCCACAAAAGTGAAATTCATGTGAAGACCAAGCAATTATCATCAAGCTATTAAATGACATCTGGCTACCGCAAAATGTTTACACAGTTTCAGTGCTTCAGCTCAAGACCCAAGCTTTCTGTGAATTACTTGCCTTACAAAAACATTTGACAAGTACATTTTTAAGATCATCATAACCAGGATGACTGGTAACTACTCTTCCATCAGAATGATGGAGTTGAACTTATGAAGGATCACGAAGTTTCCTGAACACTTGGTTCAGAACATGGAAAGGAAGGAGGATCTGGCAGCAAATACAGGCAGCAATTTTTTCCCCTTCCCCAACAAAAACACACACAGGCACAGATTACTTCATATGTGCTATATGAGTGCCAACAAGCCTCTGATTGAGGTGCCCTCAATAGACTCTTGCTACAGGTCCCTACCTGAAAGGAAGTCCAATGCATTTTTTGGTCTGTTCGGACTGTTACAAATCAGACTATGGCTATGAGCAATCTACTCCTCTCACCCTGTGCAAGCATTTCAGCTGAAGACCTGGTAACATGTACACTTAACATAGAGTAAAAGTGCTTACAAGCCTCCACCATCATTTCAGGTGATTCACCACAGCTACTGAAGAGTCTGGGAGATCAATCAGCCATTCCAGCCATGTGCCATTAACACGACTCTAAAGCACTTTTGCTCCATTGCTATGATAAAGTCACATTGCTGACAAGGACTGAGGCAGGAGAAACACATGACAAAACCAAACTGTGCAGGAGACACTGTGTGGAGTGCCAGGGATCATTACCTGACAGCTACAAAGCATTACACAGAATCCTATCTGAATAGAAAAACACTTTATACTAAAAGTCTGCCAATATTCAGACACAAATGAAAAACATTTTAATGGAAACTCTACATCAAAGTGTGTTGCTGGGATTTGGTAAGGACTGACTAGCAATCCCATGCTTTTTTTGTGTGTGTGTGATCAAATGGCTTTGAAAGCAGAGCAGCTTATTGAAGTCTAAGTCTTTAATTCAAAAGCAGGGAATAGCACCATCATGTGGGTCACAGATAATGGAAATTAATCTGGAAGTTTGTCAAATTTGTATTCAAAACTCACACTTGCATGGCTATTATGAGTCAATTCCAGATTTGAAAAACCAAAGTCATGAATGTAGGACAGCCCATCTTTGTGAAAAATTAATTGATACTTAGAAGGATTAAGTTAAAAGGCCATAAACCCACAAGATTTCCAGCTTTCCCCCTCTACATATTTTTTTATAAACATTTGTATTACCTAAATATTAACTGCTTTTCAGATTTACCATTAACATACTCTTCTTCCCAGCTCTGTATCTACCATTTTGAGTTGAAATCACTAGGGAAAATGTCTCCAACTGCTTCTACAAGGTATAAAGCAATTGTTTTGTTTAAGACAAATGGCTAGACAGAGTCAATACAACACGTGTTACACATCAGCAATAAAACTCATTGAAAGTGATGTGCACTGCAGCTCGTAGACCATCTGCCTGTACATACAACTGTAGTGTTGCCAGGTATCAATCACTTAGAACAGTGCTTCATTTGATGGGGTGGACTCAAACACTTGCTGTGTTTATCCATTTCACGAATCCTTGCCCAAAGGCACTCAGACATTTTGACAGAGTAAGTCAAAGCATCACTGTAATTTTGAATGTTCTTCACAACACATGGACTGCCTGCTTAGTGGTAGAGTCTCTCACTTCCGCTATCTCACCGGATACAGTAAGTTTGTCTGGAGACAGCAATTTTGTTAGTAACGTATCATCTTAAATCACAGCAGGATTTCCACAGACCTTAAATCATGATGCATCCCTCAGGCGAGAGTTGCTATCAGACAGAAGGCTGGTTTGAAGCATGTGAGTGTAGCTGTAAGTTAAAGATGCAACACGAGGGAGCTTAAAAAAATTATAAACTTTGTTATAATTAAGTGGTTACAATCACACTGTTTTAACACATGCTCAGAAATTAGAAAATACGACAGCCTCAACTTAGCAGTTACATTCACAGTTTCAGTGAAAAAAACCCCACTTGTTTCTAATAACTTTAGTTTCGAGCACCATTGAAAAATCTCAACATTAAAAACCCCCAAACTGTTAAAAGCAAAAGACTGTCTCTAGAGTGAACATTTTCCATTAGAACACATTAATATTTGACAGACAAGCCTGAACTGGAAGCATCTAACTTACAAACAAGATGCAGAAGTATTTAAATGTATCTTAGGAATGAAGTTTTTTAAATTAAACAATATTAGGACTGAAAAAAAGCAATTATGATCAGTGTCATTTGCAACTCTGAAATTTAAACAGCCTCTAATCTGGGGCTTTTTGTTACCATATCCAATGGGTCAAAGAGGAAATCAGTATTCAGGGGGAGTTTTCTTTACTCTCCCCCAATTTATTCCTGTATTATATTCTCTTAATAAAAGATAAAACACTCTAAAGTCCATGTTGAATGGTGTTGAATGGTAACAACTGGCAGAAATAAACAGGCAATTTTCTTACTGAGATAAAAAAGCCACTTCTGGTCTAGTTTTAAATATAGCCTGAAGATCCTATTCTCATCATAAAGACAAGAATTTTGTAACTGAAGTGCAACTTATGTTTTATTTATTATTTAACTTCCTTTCATTATTGTGTACTGCCTTGTCCACAGAATCCAGCACAGGCACTTTAATTCTCTGATGGCAACAGAGAATAAATTATTCATAGTTTAAAATTTTTGTCCACTAGACTTAAATCAATGCTAAAAACACTGATTCAAAATCAACGACTGGAATTCCTACATAATCCAAGTATATGGCAAAAATTAAAGTTCATTCAAAAGTTAATTTTGTTAATTGTTTCCACTATCTTAATCTTTTTCCTATGCTGCTTCTACAAGTCCATTCAATAAAAATGATCTTTGATACATGTTTATGCATATACTTACACAAAACATGTATTTTCTTCATTTAAAGTTCACTTTCCACACACATTTTTCATATAGTTGGTGTCCAGACACAAGTCAACTTCCAAATGGGGCCAAAACTTTACTTGTGGTGTAGCCAGATGGATACAACTAACAGTAAAGGAAAGCATTCCTACAGTAACAAGGATTTATCTAACTATTTGATAGGAGTGCTTGCTAGCAACTAAAAAAAGAGACAATAACTTGCTTTTTGCAAGCTATTTGCATGAATAGCAGGATATATTGTTTATGCCACTTTCTTCCTCTCCCTTGAAAGTTACGGATTACTCCATCAGCTGCCAGCTGTTATTTGTAATAGCCAGCTGTGTAACTACAAAGATCCTGCAACGAAAAAGTTTTATAATAACATTGCACTGATATAACAAGATACAGAAAAGGAAAGAAATCGATTTAATTGTCCTCAAAATATTAAGTTCCGTAAGATAAATGACCCTTGACTTTCAATGTTGGACAAATATAAAACTTTCCCAAAAATCAAAAAGATTTCTATTTTCATCATTAGGTCAGTAATTAATTTTACAGACAAAGTAAAAGTCTAATGCAAATGAACACTCAAAATAAGTCTTAAAATCAATAACGTGTTCAAGGAAACCACGGTGACACATACATGGTCTGACAATTCAGTACAGCCACTTAGTGCTATTTGTGTCAGATCTGTACATTGTCTACTTGAAGGCAACGAGCCTTCAAATGCACACTCTATATACAAATAACTACCAAAAAAAATTAAAATGTCTCAAAAATTAAACATCTGAAACTTTCAGTTAATGTAACTCATACTATTTTACCACAACAGAATTAAGTATATAATACAATTATTCTCAGAAAGTAACTAGCAAGTGGCATTTCTCACTACTCCCATATTTCAGCTCCCTGGGAGTGATCAGTAGCATAAACCCAATAGCAACAATTTCTGTTCAGCTGAGAGAAAATTTAGAACTCGACTGCTTTGTACAACTTTTTTAGCCTCTGCAATTGCAAGCATCAATTTTTTTTCCCCACACAGTATCACTCCTATAATGTTCTTTCCAAGCAAGTGTTGTGACCTTATATATGCACACACAGAACAAAGTCAGTTCCCTCGGCACTTGTCCAGGAAAGGAACTACACATTTCAGAACATTCAGCAGGTGGAAAATGACATCACATTCCCTGCAAGCATTTGCCAGCATTATGCTGAACCTGTAACACTAAGCAGTTGGCTGAAGTAGTCAGGGATCACTGTTTTTAACCCAGGCTTAGCCTGTCTAATGAGAAAGATGAGAGCCAACACTCCGGAAACATTTTGCTGTCATGTCAGTGACAAAAATTCCAGGACCCATGACTCCTTTAAAGTCCCAGTATGTAATGGCTCTATCTGCCTCCTGATAGAGTGATATTTAAGAACCCTATTTTCAAATACTTATTTTTAAATGACTACCAGGACTGCCATCAACAGAAATATCATATAGCTCTGGCAAAAACCAATTACTGGGGTAATTATATGCAAAACAGCATTTCCAGATTTCTTTAACAGTGGATTAGAAAGATCGTGAGAGGACTAAGGAAACACCAAAATCAGCTCCAAGACATCTATGGTTTCTTTTCCAGAGTTCTCTTCTACGAAGTTTAGCTGGATCAGACTCTGTTTCACCATTTTGTATTAACAGATAAGACTGCAGGATAATTTTCTAAAAAACAGATAGACTGTGGTACCCACAGCTACATTACCATATTCCAAATTATGACTACAACGTTAGTTCACAGGCACAAAGGATTAGAACATCTGTAATAGTGCATCCCATTTAAAGCACTTGCATTCATATAGGGATTTGTTCCAAGAAGTTTCAGTTTAGCTTACTTATCATCATAATGCCAAGGCAAAAAAAGAGTTGAAAATTTGAACCCAGAAGAAATCACTATCAGCTGTTTCTCTCTAACAAATCTAAGTTTCTTAGGTACACATTTCAAGGACAGGCTTTGTTTAAAGAGCTCCATTTATTTGAAGACTGTTTTCTGCTAACCAGCTGACCAGATCAAAGGTACTTCTCAGTCCGATCATTTATTCCCACTTCCCCTCTTCTTTAACTTAGTCAAAATTTTAAATTCAGTATCTTTAAAATTTATTTTAAAATTGATCATTTTGCTCTTCTCAGTCTTCTTTTCCTTTTTTTTTATGTTCCACAAAGTTGTTCTGTGACACTTCTCAACTACTGGAATATATGCCACTGAAGTATTTAGTTACATGAAATTAAGGACAGGTATAAGTCTCTGATTAAAGAATGCTAAAATGCAAGCTTCTGAGAGCCTGAACCTTTTAAGTACTTGGTAAAATACACACAGTTTTATAAATTATTGTGCACATAAAGTGGGACAATTTAATATCTAAAAGATGCTTTTATATTCAAACATGGTACATTTTATGAATTAAACATTGTTTAATATACTTTCACTTTTGCAACTGCTGAACTTTTTTGCTGCCACGTATGGGTATTCTATTCCTATCAATTCATTATTGCAGTGATATGTAAAAAAAAAATTCAAAAAAGACAAAATAAAATATAACCTACAGTTAAAACAGCTACAATGCAATATGCTTACATAAATAATGTCAATACTTGAGTTTATACAATGTATTCACCTGTTTTCAGTTACTAGGGAAACAATGATCGTAAAATTGATAATAGTTTGGTTTCACAAGTTTCTAACACTGTAACTTGACTACAGTCCAGTATACAGATCAAACACCTGGAACAATGCAGCTGAGTAAAGAAACATGCTAGGAATAGACTTGCTTCCACTGTGTTCAAATTTTTTTTATTCAGAAGTTAAACATAATGACTTCAGTACCTTCCTCAGTTTTGAAAACAAATGCCAGTGTGGTTTTGGACCTCTAAAAATGAGATTCTTAGAAATCCCCAAAAATTACAGATTCTTAAGCATCTTTTCCCAGACATGTCAGCACACAGTAGGTTTAAAAACCCAAACAAACCAAAACAAAAAACCCCAAACCCTTTTCCTGTTTGTTTATTTCCAAATCTATTATTGACTTGATGATTCCTAGTAATTCACTTTTGTACCCTTAATCTTAATCTTACCATATCTACAGCAGATGAGTATAGTAACACTGACTTGTGAAAGTACACTGACCTAAACATATGCCTAAAAGCAGCAGAATATGTGATGAGGTTGGGAACAAATATGAAGAGCCAGATAAACCTCAACTATTTGTTAACTTTTTAAAAACCCAAATACCTCATCTCAGAAATACTGAGTTTTATGATGAATGAAATCTATTCAGTGTGTTAAGATGTTCAGATGGACAGAGGGTGAAAGAGAGTGATATATGCACTTCTGTGCATATATCATGTAGGCTGGAAGTGTGGTACACAAAATGAAATGAAATATGCTGAGATATCAAGCCTCTGAACAATCAAGCATCTCTACAGCTTTTGCACTGATGCTGGTTTTGCAACTATCCACGTACACTTTGCAGTTTCTGGACTAAGCTCCCACATACTGGTTAGTTGTGTTTGCTACCAGCCAGTTAAAGAACACTTTTACTTTTGGGGAGGAATTGGCAGAGAAGAACAAGTACTGCTGTGGATGTGACTGTTCTAGTTTCTTTGTATTGTTTCATGCAAAATTTTATGAAGATGTAGTTATTTTATTTTTATACAACATTTAAGTTAATTAATGGCTGCAGTCTTCTTATCCCAAGTATTTATTTTAATTATTCACATTGTGTCAAAAAGAGCCACCTGCCCTGATGCTAAACTCCCTGGCTTGGATTGTCTGTAAATTCTGAGAGCTTTATCATAACCCATTGCCTAGAGAAACACTTCATGCATCATCTTCTTCTCAGTGACACGTATTTCATTCCTTCCCCAAAGAAGCTGCATTGTCTGCTTTCATAAATATGAAAGTATTTCAGAAAATACTGCACATTTTTGTCTTCACTGTTAAGATCCCACCTCAGGTCAGGACTGAATTGCCAGACAGGATGACTGTCATTGAGTGTCAAAATGTTTTTATATCTCCAGAAGTAACGTGAGAAATACTGAGAAGTAGTATAAACTGTGTTTGCACTTGAGTCTTGAAGTATTACGACACAATACCAGGTCTCCAGTTCATCAGTGTATTACCCACTATCAATTATCACATAAAAAAAATCTGCCTCCTCTCTGAGTTAATCTTCTCCTCTCCCCTCCCAGTTTTCATGCCTCTGAGTAATTTTCAGTTTATTCCTGGTCACTGTAGAATATTATAGGACCACTAATGTTCTCCAATATAACATCTTGATATGAAAGTAAATAAAATGCATGTCTCTATTTCCCCCAACTGACAGAGACCTTTGATATATGGGTCTTCAGGTAGGTCTGTGGACCACTGTTGATCCAAGCAGATTACAACAGCTAAATTATTCAACTATTTCTGTTTTCTAAGACATAATTCATTCATAAAGCAAGGTTTTTAAGGTCTTCATGGTTTTTAATCACTTTTAGGATTCTTCCTCCTTAAAAACCATTACACACTTAATGTAAGTGTTAGGCAAAAATGTTGTCTGCTATGTCAGGTCTGACATGTTCAACAGCAATATAACAAAGGAAACTGGAATTATTTCTGGAGTGAAATAATGCCTTTCTAGACAGCCTGTCTTACTGTTTAGTGTTACAAGGTCTTACATTCCATAACCTACATCAAGCAGCATAAGAGAGGAATGATTAGATCTTCAAACAATACTGCTCTTTCACAGTGATTTTTTACAATCAAAGTTTTTCTCTTATAGTGGTTCCAGAAGAGTTAAGGAATACAATACTTCTACTTTGGGCACAATTTATTTCAGTGCTAAAGAAGAAGAGGACACACCATGAGAGGTACCATTACGACTGTCTGCATGGAACCAAACTAAAAAGAATCCATGCTAAAAATTCTCCTGGTACAAAATACCTGAGGATCACATGCCAAGAAGCTGTAGTAGCCTTTCCAGTGATGTGCACCTCTACCTTTTTTTTTTGTTCAGAAACAAGCCAAATTAACACTGATTTTTGTCTTACAATGACGTTTCCTGTACGTCAAAACCACTGCTTATATGTCATGTCCCCACTAATACAGGCTGTTCCTTACAAAGTTAACTAAGATCAAATTGAAACTCTGAATATAAAATATGCAAGCGTGTGTCAAAGTCATGTTTTTGTTTTAACAGATGGGTAATGTTTCACGATAAAAAAAATGTTTACATTGAATGTATTAAGATTAATTATTAATAAGGAAGCAAGTATATTTTCATAGGGCTACAGCTTCACGATTCAGTTGCAAAATGAACAGTTAGTGTGCTCAGTGGATGAAGTTAAAATACATTTAGTTTAAAGCTAAATTTAGGGGATCTGCTAACAGTGTGAGTTACTGATGTCTCACTGGCAGCATTAGTTCAGAGCTGTCTATATTATTATTACTATACTACTTATTCTGCACGATGACAGGACTTCCAATAAACAAAGCTGTATGCACCTACTATGGAAGGAGGAAAAATATGACATTACAATAGAATTCTTCTTAACATAAACCTTTTAAAGAAACATCAGTTTAAAACAGTACTCTTTCTGGGCATTTTTTCCATCTGCTTGATCTCAGCTGTGGCATAAAGTTCAATAGGACATGAACTCCCACTGACCAGGTTAACTCCCCCATGAGTCACGATGAAGCAGACTTCCAAAATCTAGCATGCTACCTTTCAGAGGCTTGAAACATAAGTGGCAATAAAAATCTCACTTATTCACATGAAAGGCAAAAATGAAGTGGCAGAGGAAAGTACTTTCCCTACTACCATATTCTTAATTCACAAGTGTATTTGAAATGTAATCTTGCCAATGATGACTAAAACAGAAGATCCAAAAAGATGTTCCAGATCTCTAGATTCTAACAAAAAAAGATTGATCAGAACACCACCACAAAGGACAATTTACAGCTGGTGATGCGCTTTGCACACCAGCTCTGCACGGTTGAGATGTCAGTCTGAATGCCCACACATACAGCTGATGGGAACAGGCAGATTTCTATTTCTTGGAGGGATTTCCAAGACACTTGGCAGAAAGCCATGACCTTGCTCTTCCCTTGCACTGGGCAGCAAAACTGGCAGGTGCAGAGACAGAAGCTTTCTGAGCCAACCCTCCTAACTCCGTGTACCAGAAACCAGGAGACACTGTGTGCTGTGGCTCCACTCCTGCTGATGAAGCCAAGGACCAGCACTGCTAAGAGGAACTAATTATCCTGGACTCACCTCAGAGAGTTTGTGCTGGGCATACATCAAAGTTACACAGCACATCCAAACCTCCCATTCAGAAGGCTACCAGAATGGAAAAAGACTGCAGCTGTACGGGCTGCAATGAAATCCAGGCTCACTTCCTGCACAACAGCACTACAGCAACAGTGGGGCTTTTTCGTGTCACAGGAGAAACACCTTCTTGGAAACTGCTATGGTTTCTCCATCTATGTTCTCCATTATGAATGGTAAAGATATTAAATTATTTTTAAGTTGGCACTGATTAATGTCCCAATTAACAACCCTGAAATCCCTTACAATACTGTTCCATGTATGTTTCCTAAATAATACTGGAACATGCTAGGAAGAGCTAAGATAATACTGATCACGTACACAATGTGCCAAATAAGCAGCTTTGAGTTTGCTTAGAAGGTGCTGATGAGTAAGTAAGCTTAATAGAAGAACTGTTTAGCAGAATTAAGAATTGCTTAACAGAAAACCTATTTGAGCTCACACTTACCAAATGACATCCTAAAATTAAGAGAGAAAAAGGGAAGAAGGTATTTTTAAAATTTTTTAATGTGTTAAGACAAACTTGCCTTTATTTTACACAATAATATAACTGCAGATAGAGACAACACTATAACTGCATTCAAATGTTTTTATAAAAAGACTTTTTGGATTCTTGGTCCTGCAAGCTCTGTTTCAAAATGGTAAATAATTCTATTTCTATCTTAACAATAAATGATTTTTCTCAGCTGAAGCCTGGAACCAAACTTCCATCATTGGATATGCTAAACAAAAGATCATCCAGCTGACTTGCAGAGTGACTCTTTTTCCTACAGAAACCACATACAAGTCTGATTCATATCCTATATGTATTCGTACATTAGATTCGTACATTTCAAACATTCAGACACTTTCAGATAAGAACACAGTAGTGATATCACAAAACTCTGAATTCCTCTTAAAATAATTCGGAAATGTTAGCGTTGAGCAATAGATGTGCTCTCGTGTGCAAAGTAGTAAAAACACATACTTGAACCCAAGATTCTCCAGTTCCTGAACTGTTATCTCCAAGAGAGTAAACCTCTAGAGTACATCTCCACATGACACATTTATCTAAAGTGGCTGCACACATATAATGATGGCTTTTGTTTAGTGATCATGGTCATTTTGAGTTTGTTTAAATACTGCAGCCGAATGCTTATAAACTAATCCCAGAACATTTTGAAATGCTTCAAAGCTTTTAGCGGGGGAACCTCTTGCATGGGCTTTGTAGATGAAGCTGACCACAGTTCACTGGAACCAGACAGCTCAGATAAGTAAGATGAAAGCAGACATTTCCTGAAAATATCTTGAAAGCTTTCCATTAGTCTGTGCCAGGGGTATACACTAAAAACAGAAAGTGCCCATGCTTGTACAGCAACCAATCTTCACATTGCTTTCTCCATTCTTTCTTGAACTACTGTATTTGTATCTATTTATCTGCTTCATTTGCTTTCTTGCAACGTTCTTTGGGGGAAAAAGATGCAACTTCTGCATTCTGGTTTACAGTACATTAGAAAGCAGCTATTACTAGAACAAAAAATTCTGTTTAACATATTAAACATTGCAACAGGAAGAAACAGAAATCTACCAATGCCAAAATTACTACAAATTACAATAAATAAGAAATTTGATCTACAGATAATTTTTAAGAGTCACCTACTCCATGACAGGCATGAATGCAATTGTTTGAACATAATTCTCTGGCAGTCAAAGTGTACTCTAAGAAGGTCAGTTCAGCATTGCTGAATGTGCTGGTCATAGGAGTGCCTCAGGCTAGATTTTCAATAAAGGCTGCAACTGGCTGTTCATATTTTATACAATAATTTGATTGAATAAATCCAACTGCTCACTAGGAACATGAAATCCTCCACTGTTGCAACCTCCAACATTTTATACTTTGAGACATACAGTCACAATAGTCACATTGTCCTGTTTCAGGCACTTCATTTCAGAGCAATGAATAAAAGCCCAGGTTTCCTTAATAGTCAGTAGACTCAAGGGCACATAAGTACTTTTAACAGCTTCTCAAGGACCAGCAGACTATAGTGAGCTCAGGTTCTAATTTAAGCACCAGGATTTGGTGTTATGACTATCCATCTTGCTGTACCCTACAGAGTTAAATTGCACACTTGTGTGAAGAGAGGACAGCACTGTCATACCATAATACAAGTATGAAGCACTGATGACACTTGAATTCAATACAGCAGCAACAACAACGGTTATTCTGTCCAGCAGCTGATCACAAAAAGGGTTGGGGCACTCTGAAAGTGCCTGTGGAGTTAAGTACACCAAGTCCCCAGCACACTCTAGCCGTACACGAGAAGGAAGTGGTGAGCCACAACAGTGATGCACAAAATGGGGTGCAAGCAAAGTCCAACAATTTCTACTTGAAACAAGACAACCCTGCCCCCTTCCATACAAAACAAAAAATATTTGAAGTCTTCATAGGGTTTTTTGAGGTATACCTTGAAAGCCATGTTCACTCTGCCTTCTATAGCCTCTGTTCCCTGAACCCTGGGGGGTACCTGTGATACAGTCTGTCATCCACCTGGAAAGAGGAAGTATTATCCTCTTCCAGGGTGTTGCTTATGCTGTTTAGTATTGGGATTAAATGGTCGTCCTATGTCTGAAACCAGGACAAGACCTGTGAATAAATACTGTTAAAAACAGGACTGGAGCTCATGAAGACCCACTCTGACTCAGGCTCCAAACAACTCCATGATCTAAAAGACATTACATGTGCTACAATGTGTGTAATCTCTCAGTACAGCTGAAGGAGAGGACTTAATAGAGTGTACTTCTTTTAATGAGAAATATTAGTAATACATGACAGGTTCCTTGGCAGACTGCAGGAGGAGAGAAAAGGTCACAACATGAGGAGCTGTCTGTGAGGGGTTGCACAGGTCCTCAGTAGCCTTTCCCTGCACACTCCTGGCTTCCACTAAATACTGAAGTTTGATTAGAATTCCCAAATAATTAAGTGTTCTGCTTTAATCTTTCTGGAAGTGATGCAACACGTCCTCTTGTTAGAGGAATCTTAACACTCGTTCTAGTCCACCAAGATTCTTCTACATCCTCTCCTAAGAGGCAGCTGAGAGAATTTGTTCAAAATCTCAAGATCATGAGCTTGCAAGAACCTTACAATAAGGGGAAGTCAACAGAGGTTTTATTATTTCACTAAAATAATATTAGAAATAAAGTCTACTGTACTTTATGATCAAATATAATTCATTTGTTTAGGGGTAGACCCTTAGAAAGCAAATGTAAAAAGAGACTTGGTTCTCTGCTTACACTGATTGTTACCAAGACTGCCTACTACTTGTATAACATTTTAAAGCATCAGTAAAACAATCATTAGTTATGTAAACATTTAGAGCTCATCATACTCAGAGACCAGCAACATACTTTAACTTCTGATCAAAAAGTCACGATTTCCTTAACTATACAGAAACTACCTGAAAAATTCATAAGATCTGTTTCACAAATTAACAATTCAACCATAAGAATATATAGCAAAAATGACAAAAGATTTGTTCTTATAGTTGATAAAAAATTTATGCCAAGGCATTCAAGTAAAGTTACTTTCTGTGTTCTGATTTAATGAATCATTTGAGCGGTGTCTGGCTGGGTGACACAGATGTAAGGCTCGCTGAAGCCTCTCTAATGCCTGCTGGTACAGCCTTCCTTGGGACAGGAAAGCCAGAATGATGTGTCAGACTGAAGCAATATCAAGGAAAGTAAGTGCAGTGCTGGGGATGCTCTGAGGCTGGCCCACAATACTTCTTGACCTGTGAATGTCTGTAAGTACTTCTCTGTCCTACAGGCTCCAGTGACCCAGGAAGCCTAAAAGAAGGAGCAGCAGTGCAGTAATAAACAGGTTCTGGAATAGAGATTTTTGCAATCTTGTAATTCAAGCTTAAGACATACAAAGATTGCTTGATGGTTTAACCCTACTGAAAGGCGGGGCCTGACGCCGATGGTGTGAAACCACCAGTGATTTCTTAAAAGGTGACCTAATGTAAAATATTTAATACAAATTTGTGGTTTTTTAACAAACTGCAAAGTTTGTGTCTTTAACCTCAGAAATGTACCTGAATTTGCAAAATACAAATTAAGGAACTCACTTGATGTATATGAATACTGCTTTTACAGATCATGCATTTGCATAGAAGTTTACTCAAAGACACTGTAATAAAATCAGGCTTCCATTAGGAAAATCTTTGTAAAGGATTTAATTCTACAGTAAGTGAAACAAAGCCAATAAGGAACTGTAAGTCCTGTAATATCATAATCTTGAGCAATAAAGCTAACCCTCACAAAAATAAAATACTGGCTCCCAGTATTCCTTGGGAGTTGCTAAAAGACCTTTCCCCTCTAAAACAAGTTTGCTAAAATATGTAAGCAAATGTATTTAGAAGCACACATCTTTATGGAAATAATTTGACTTTAATCATAGGAGTGAAACCTTTTAAGAAATTAGAAGTAAAATGAAAAATGAAAAGCTTAACAGTTATGCCAAATCCAAATAATACAATACACGTCATTTTGTCCTAATGTAAGGGAGAGGAAGAATGTCTCTCAGCAGCAAATGGCAGAGGGTGAATTATACTCCTTCATCCCACCAGCCCTCGTTAAAACCCTCTAAGGCTTAAGTTTTCTTTTACTAGCATGACATTCAGTTATTGTGAAAAAGTTATTGCCCATTGTTAACAATGGTTTCAAGTCAGACAATCCTGTTTTGTCAAGAGAATTTAGTTCATTTTCATGAAAAAATATTTCTTCTGATTCCACAGTTAATTTCAAAATATCTTTGCTTCTTTTATCTGAAAATTAAATCTTCTTTCAATAGGCTAGTTAAGACAATTGCATATAAGAATATTAGACATCAAAAGGTACTTACACAGACAACAAAACAATAGCGATTAGAGTCCACTCAGGCATTTTGTGAATAATATTTCTGTTTGTTAACCTAAAAGTAATAAAAAAAAAATCATTACATTTCAGATTAAAAGTAAACAGATTTTAACAGCTGAATTTTAAGTCTACCATTAATACACTGAGTTATAATGAAGCAATTACAGCTATGTCTGAGCAATGCACCAACTTTCAGGCTTCTTTCATCCTGTAATGGAGGAATTGTAAAATTTCCAATATGTCTCTTTTTTCTTTATGAAAGTGGGATGGGAAAGACTGAAAAGAAGCTAATTCTTTGAATATGCTCACAAATAGTCCTGGCTGCTGTGAGCCCCACTGGGAAATTCTCCACAACTGCACATGTGTTTCCGAAAAGACAGACCTTTTCACTTGGTTTCCCTCCTGTTGGCTTCGGATCCAGATTTGCTGTAAGAGCTACTGTGGAAAAAGACTGAATTTTATAAGATATCAGCACTAATGGAAATCCAGAATTCTAACTTATGCAATGGCAGCCAGAGCAAATATAAGAGCCATATAAATGTAAATGAGGTGTGAATCAAGAACGTCGTGGGTGCGCAACCAAAGAGTGCTGCTGCACTGGATACCAGCTGACCCCCTCGGCTGAACTGCCTAATTAAACAGATCTGCCCAAAGTCAAGTGCTAATCTGTCCTACAACAGTTCACGTGTGAATTGCTATGGCCGAATTTAGGCATGACCCAAGACACACAGTGTCATGGAAAAGTCACAGTTAAAAACGCAGCAGTGGCTCTGCCGGCACCCAGAAGAGCCAGCAGAACTAATTTTATTCAGACAGATGGCACCATCCAACAGAAATAATGAGGGGCAAGTGCCTCCCAGTGTTTGCTTCCTTCTTGCTCTCAGTTTCCCTTCTGTCAAGCCTTGTACAAATTCAGATTCAGAATGAAGATACCCTGTTATTCATACTCACTCCTACAGGCACTGGTGAAGGTAAGAGCTTGTTTAACTGTTTGGTAACAAATCCAAATCCAGGGTTTTCTTCCCCAGTAAGACTACTTTTAAAAAAACCTTCTAATTACTTTGGGCAAGTATATAGTTACCAAAAAAAAAAAAGAAAAAAATTTACAAGTGGAGAAAGAAGTATTTGTACTTGTCACTGTTGAAATTCAAATTCTGTTAACTAATTCCCCAAAATTATATTCAAAGTGGTCATTAAAAATGCAGTTATGAATAGGATCTTTTATGTTTGCATTTACCTATTTCAGAAAAATATTAAAATTAATAAAATAAATTTGTAATGATCAAAACAATATTATCCTATTTTTCTTCTCAAACCTCCAAGTCATCAAAGCAAAATAAGATTTTGAAGCAATGATTCCTCCAGTAGTGTCTCAACAGCCTGTGTTTTGTTAAATTATGAAAGGCAAAACAGTGTTTTGCACTACATATGCAGGAATTGTCACATCTAACTAAAACCAACAGTTCTGCCAAATACAGATTATATTTGCTATTAAAAGATTAATGTTTAGCAATTACTCTTTGAAACAGCTAATTGATCTAGGTGGCAACAAAGCTTGTACCTGGAAAAGTGTTACATTTTTCTGGCTATAGAGCAAGAGCCAAAACAAAGGCTGAACATCTTGACTCAACACTGATGACAGTGATAAACACTACCAAGAAATGTCTGATGGAATCATCTTGACAGGCAATTCATATGTAACATTCCAGTTAATCTGCTATGATGAGAAACAATGAAAGAGACAGCTCCAGGCCAATTGGGAAAACTCTGTCAAATAGAGAAAGCAGCTTTATTTCAGTGCTCTACAAGGAGTTATTATTGATTGGAGGACAGGAAGGTGTCATTCTTGTACACAAACTGAGAGATTCAGTTATTTGTGTCAATTAACTCTTATTCAATGTTAGTATTGATTGGCAAGGTCTGAACACTAGTCATTGCCATCAATATGCTATTTATGAAGGAGGTAGTCAGAAGACAGAGATAACAAGCAGGATATGGCAATATGGATCTGTTGCTGTCCTACTGTCACCGGACTGGATGAACAGTCAGGCTTCCACTATGAGTAACCTTTCAGTACAGCACCTGTCCTAAAACACTTGTGTAGCTGGAAAAAAAAGCCACATTTCAGAGTAAAGATCAGAGTAAAGCTAGCAACCTACAGGTGTGAAGCCTTAAATAATAAGGAGCAGTGGAAGGGCAGTCACTTTCAAAAACAAGCTGTGTGTCAACACCAAGGCCTCTGAAGAGCAAAGCTTTCAGAAAACAGAGAACTGCATGGCCTCTGCAAAAATGGTTCATTAAATCTTTGTCTTGCCTCTAGCCAAGACTGTTACTTCAGAACAATCCATGGAAGAGAGGTCTCTAGATTCTGTCATAAGCATATAACGTGGAAATGTTAAAACTGTACAAAACTTTTGTGTATGTGATTTGAGTTTTGCAGTGGAATATTTTCTGGTAAAGACTTTGGCTAAATTCTCCCTCACCTACCTAAACAAAGAAAACAATACGCAACTTTCCAAAACAGAACGTCTCTGCTTTCTTGGCCTCTGCAGAGCAGGATACGTAAGCCAGGAAAGTCTGATGATCCCAAATAGCTGTGTGGGTCGTTCAGTTGTTAGTTTGTGGGTCTTGTGGTTCACTCCAGCAGGACACTCTGCAGCCAGACTCGAGTGCTCCCACCCCCCAGCAGGACCCACGCAGCAGTTTTCATACTCTGTGAAGGAGCTCAGACTGAGAGATGGACCCAAGTAGCAGAGGCTTACAGGACACAGGACAAAGGACTCAAGAGTAAGATGCATAAAATTGCCATCCCAAATGACCTCCCAATAACTGATTAGTGGCCAGCCTGCAAAGAAGAGAATTCTAATAGGGAAGTCGTAGTAATATAGGGGAGTTCAAGGTTAAAGCTACCAGTAAACAAAACAGTAAACCCAAAAATGACAAAAAAGACCATACACAGTTGATTTTATTTCTTTTCCTTTAGTTGTCTTCCCATTTAATGACCATCAACTGCAAATGATAGCCTGATTTATAAACAGTGCCTGCTGTGGCAGCAGATTTAAGCACTGCCTAAGTGCCCTGTGCAAGAACTTGGAGAGAGACCACAACAAACTTGAAGTTATAGGAAAGAAACTCAGCAATGCTGGAGCTGACACCTTTTCCTCAGCTGGATTACATTTCCTGAAATTTCAAGGGAACAATTTGACTAAAGGAACACTGTGCAATGGGGATTACAAGATGGACATCAACATTATGCAAAATATTTATTCCCCTAAAAACCATAAAATACAGATGAAAATCTATTTTCAATATGAAATATTATGCCTTAAAAAAACAACCACACATATACAAACATAATAATTTCTCCTCAGTTTATATATAAGTAGCTAATTTTCTCTTGTTCTTTTAACAAAGTGCCCTTACACACTCTGGAGAATTATTTGACATCTCAGTTTTCGTAACAAAACCTTACAGGCACTGAGGGACTTTGTTTGGGAAGAGCTCTAACCATTCTAAAATGTCTCTTGAGATGTCTCTAGTGTGTTTCTTAGCAGTGGTGATTGAATAAAATGCTGCCCAAAGGAGGCTGAACTGCAAGTGTTCCTTTAAAAACCAATGGAGCTGAAAATTGTTGTTGCTTAGTTCACCACATGCTCTTTTACCCTCCTTCAACTAAGCTCTACTACAGCCATGTGTTTTATCTGCTACCCTCTTTGGCAAGTTCTTCAGCCTGAAATATTTCCAGTACAAAAAGCAGGAAAAAGCATGAGCATTTATCAGTGCTCCTCCACAGTCATTAGGTATTCGAACAACATTAACAAAGAAATTTCTATACCCTGTAAATACAAATGCCATTTAAAATTTATTCCAAGTCTCCCTGCCAAAGCATTCAATCCAAGCTTGAGAGAGCACTCATATTAAATAAATTTAAACCTACATACAGAACTGGAGATTCAATCTATGCCTTCATCTTAACATCCATAAGAGAGCTCTTGTGTATCAACAGACCCTTCCATATCAGCAATGCAAGGAGAAAGGATCCAAAGGTTTTTATTGCTTCCCTATTTCCTGTATTTTTTATTATTTCACTGTTAGTGACAAAACTCCATTTATTTGAGATATATATATTATATAACTTGTCTTTAACCACTCCTCACCCCAAATCCTGAAATTCTAAGTAACTGATATGGAATCTTCACAGGAATAGAGCCCCAAAACCTTGTTTCTATGACCTTCAACTTACTTCCTAACAAAAAAAGACATAAAAATAAACTCACAAAGTATTATCTACGAGATCAGAAATAGATCAGGGGAGACTTTTAAAATACGATAAATTATTGCTACATGAGCTAAGGATTTGGTTCCACTCTTTAAAAATATATATATATATATGCTTCATATATATATTTTTTAGAAGTTTATTTTGACTTCAAGTCCCATTTTTATAAATCACTTCTAAAATTTTATATTCAGGCCATATTGTCTTTGAATAGCAAAAATTATTTAATATAGAAGTTCTGCTTTTGAGAACCTCCAGGCCTTCCTACATAATCAATCAAATACCAAAGTAGACTGAATGAGACCTAATGTAATTTTTCCAGTTTTATCAATCCATAAGCTAAAGTGACTATTAAGCATTTAAACTGCAGAGCAACAAAACTGTTTTAAGACACAAAGATCTTATTCAAATAAAAGGTATCTAGACAGTATATATATGTTGCTTCAATATAACCAAAAATATCTTCCCTGGTTTCAGTGTTGCTGTTAAAACAAAAAGGTTAATCAGAACTTAAAGGACTGCAATCACAGAATCAAGGTCAACCACTAACAATTCTTTTAAATAAAACAGATCATGATCAGAGTCGTCAGAAGGGAAGAGAGAATTTTCTACAGTAAGAAATCCTGCATACAGACATCTGTGTTTTAGTGGCATCCTTCCAGCCCAGGTTCCTTGTGGCAAATGCTGCATGAATGAGTTTTGGACAATTCACATGTAAACCCCACACAGGCTGAGGATGTGGGAGGGATATTTCAAAAGTGACAAGGTACACACAGTCAGCAATTGCTGTTGTTCTTTTCCTGACAATACTTGAGGATGCAGGACATGATCTAGGTCTGAGTTATGAGAGTTGTGTTCCAAAGGAAACCTAAAATCATTCAGAGAAGTTACCACCATTCTGTTTTCCCTCTTTCTTTATCTCACTGTTTCCAAATACTGTCTTTAGTCCTGCTGACTGAAGCAGAAGCTTCATCTGTGATGGCAGAAGTGCCTACTAGATCTACTTCCCTTTAAAATTAGGAAGAAGACAAGTCAAACTGGACCTTCTTCCTGACTCTAGAAGTTACTGGTAACAATTATTAATCACATTAAAATCATTTAGCCCAGCTGCAGGGAGCCAAAGCAAAAGAAAGCGACAGATCTCAGAAACTCACGCTTAATATGAGGTGACAAGGTAGCAGAACCTTTAAAAGACTCACCATCATCTCCAGAGACCACTGGCCTAGTTTTTAAAAATCTAGAAATACTCCTGGTGACCTAGTCACTGCCAGGGGCAGGGAAAGGGTTGACTTGTTAGTCCACAGGGAATGGGACATTACCTACAAGAACACACAGCTAGAAAAGGGTAAATCTGCAAATCATTCATCAGCATACTTAATTAATCAATTAAGAAGAATCTCTAGCTACAGACCAATACTCACTGGAAAGTTTTGACAAGATTTTTCAGCTCTGTGTAAACATCACCTGGAGCAATCTGAAGAGGGCCCAAAACTGCAGGTAATCTAGGAGGCAAAAGACACCAGTCAATGTGCATTTTCTTCTCTTTCTTATTTCAAGTAGGACTTCTGCCAAAGCTTATCCAAGTTAGTAAAAAGAAAAGTGTGACTTTTGTGCAGCAGATCAGGCCTGTAGTTTTTACTGCAGCTTATTCTGAGCGGTGTTTGGGCCACCATCTTCACTTCACAATGGCTTGTTTTTAAAAATAAGCTCTAGTTCAGAGTGAACGTGAAGAAGAAATTAAATATAGTTCTACCTACATTTTCTTACTCATTTCACATTTCAGTTCTGACAAAATATCCGTACAATTATGAGGATTGGAACTTCAGGTCTTATAAATTTTTCAAAGGTTTATATTTACTTGGTTCAAAAATAACAATACAAAAGGAAACTACATGTCTGAGATTTGCACACAGAATATACCTGCTAACCTCAGACTTGCACAGATGCAACAGAAATATCACTCCCCTGTGAGCCTGATGGTTGAAACCAAGATGATAGTAATCAGAAAATTTCAAAAGAGAAAAAAATACAGGTTTCCTCCTTACTTGACTGTGCATAAAAACTGATAGAGCACACACATCGCACATGTTTAACTAGTTGTCAGTATTCCCAAATGATGGAAATAACATGCGTTGTTTTTCACATTTAGGATTAAACTTTTGCCTCTATTTACTTGTTTAATAGTTAATATCCTCTTGCATTTGAATTTCCAGTTATTCACATTCATATGCACATAGTGCATGGTGCATCAATCTCACTGGAAGAATCAAGATTTCTGGTCTGTACATCACTGCATGTTTCACAAAAACTGAACACAGGACTCTTATGATGCTGGGGATATTCCCTGCTTTATCACAATGAAAACTGTGATAGGATCACTGCATCACCTCAGGAAATGTAAAACAATTGACACAGGCAAGACACTTGCAGGATGGTTTGGTTCCATGATTGTTGCCTATCCACACATGTTGCAGGTAGAGAAAAACAGAAGGGATTTTTTTTCTTTTATTTTGGGGGGGGAAGTTTTGGTTGGGGGGGTTTCAATTTAAAAAAAAAAAAAAGTTTGTGCAAAACCTATTTTGGCTAGCTAAAAAAAACCACAGGAAAAGTAAATACCCCTAAAAAAAATCATGACT
>JAWWLV010000005.1:16488029-16582080 GCA_035041135.1 Platyrinchus mystaceus | reverse complement strand
CCATCAAGTTAAAAAAAAAAAAAAGTTTCTGCAAAACCTAGTTTGGCTAGCTAACAAAAACCACAGGAAAAGTAAATACCCCTAACAAAAATCATGACTTTCCAAGACTCATTTATCTGCATTGCCTTGACAATGAGAATATTTTCAAGGTCGTCTCAACTTTGACAATTTAATAATTCTAACAGCTAAAACAGAAATGCCTTAATTTATTTTCTGGGACTCCAAAGCCCTTTTATGTATATGAATAAGGTCTGATGTCTGGGAAGTTTTAAGATTCAACTCTGAGAGCCTTTAATGCTTGTAGCTAGGGGCATACTGATATCAGCCATCCAAACATGGACTAGAAACTCTTTTAGTAAGACCTTTGCTTAAAGGATCACGAGGTTTGAAAACATTGCTTCCTTCTCTGTAGATTTTTTTTACCAGTAACAGTATGCTTAATGTACAAGACAAATATTTGCACTCCTCCCAACCAAGTTTTTCAGTTTAAAATTGAGCAGTTGGTATGTGCGGACTGTGCAAACTGACATCTGCAACTGTACCAGAGGTGACTGTCACAGAAATAAATAAGTGCTTTTAGGCAATACTGGGTTTAAGTTATGACTAAGGCCACCTACAAAAAGCCAGGCCCATCCTTGGACAGCGTATTTGTTACTTAAAATGTTGATGAAGCAGCACCAACTTCAGACTGACACTTAACAACATAAAGTATACTTACGCTTTTCTCAACTTTTCAAGGACGATTCGCTTTCTAATCTGCATTTGTGCATTTGAATCAACAAGTGGGAAGGTGAGATCTTCGTGTTGATCACCCTGTGTTAGACAAAGCACCTTAGCAGCTATAACCTGGTATTTAATTAAAGTCAATGCATCAAAATAGCCACAGATTATCAATAAAGGTTTAAATATAGGACTACTCTTATCTCTGAATACAAAAAACCCCCAAACTGTAATTTTTTAATGGACAGAAGCTTACATAATCTGACCCAACATAGAGTGTGCAGCCAGCATACTTTTCTCCTTCCCTGTGTGAGACACTCACCCATTTAGCATGGCAGAAACAAAGTAATAATTCTTTGAAGGCCTATTCAGGCTTCACACAGCCCCCAAACTATTCCGCTGCACACTTACTTTGTCTGTGCTTGGATGCTCCTCTTCCTGTGCATGTGTCGCTGCCTCTTCAGCCAAGACACACCTCCCTTCATAGAACTCTTTCACTCGGAGTTCTAGGAACTCCCTTTCTTCTTTTAACTTTTCATAACTAGGCACAGGCTTAACTATTCCACCTGGGCCCCTGAAAGGTAAAGAATAATTCAAGCTGTTTTCGGACTCTCTAACAGCAACAGCGTTAACATCATCAGCTGTATCTAAGTCATCCTCATCAAGCTCTTCAGTCTCCTGGCTGGCAGGTGCTATGCACTCTGATGAGCACAGAGAAGTATAGTTTGGGCCATAAAGAAATTTTAAAGTTTCCTCAGTTCTCCATTCTGTAAGTGTGTGCCTGAGCACTTCCAGTAAACTGCCTTTGGAATTAACTGGATTCCTCAGTTCACGTTTTCTATATTCTGTTGAGTTAGCTAGTGTTCTTCTAAGATGTTCTGCCCCTCTTTTGCTCACACCTAGAAAAACTATTTGTGATCCACAAGTATTTTCACAGATTTCTGAGGCACTTGATTTCCCTAGAGTAATATTTTTTGAAGGTGGTGCAGTAGTTTCATTATGAACAGAGCAAGCATGCACTTCTTCCTGAGCATCTAATTTACAACAAGAGAGTTGTTCAGTGGCTTCTATAACATCTGAATCTTCAGTTTTAGGGCTGGGATAGACTTTCTGAGCATGCTTTTTTTTGAGGATGCTTTTTCTGGGCAATTGCTGTGCAAAATTGGCTGAACTTGATTGACTTCCTGGAAGGACAGATGAAACAAATTCTTGTTCATTATCGCTGCTGCTGTCACTGGCTGTCCCACGAGAACCACCTTCACATAGCTCTGAAGGTATCCTAGGATTTTCGATGTCAGATGCTTTAATTACTTCATCACGTAGTTTCACCTCTTCTCCAGACTGTCCACTGTAACAGAAAACACAAGCTATCAACGAAATAAAAAATGGGTGTTACCTGCAGTAGCTTTTCATTCTCATGTAAGAATGATAAACAAAGCATTTTTCCCCTTATAGAAGAAGAATGATGATTTTTTGCTTTAAGAATCATAGCTGCTCTTCTAAAAGTCTTCTTGAACTCAGAGTTGTACTGTTCTACAATCAAGATGACAAGTATAGAGACTATTTACAGAAGTGGGTTCTCAGCTGATTACTGTCAGAAAAGTAAATACAATATTATTAAGGACAGTAAAATAATATCAGACTTAGCATGATGAATAGTGCCATTTTAAAATGAAGACAGGCATGTTAAAATAAATAGGAATATAGTACCCTAAAATCAGAGGGACAGCAGAGCTGCTTTAACATATGTAAGTTTGCCACCTAATGGCCACGGGTTGCAAAAGAAAACAAACAAAAAGTCACAATACACAGTGAGGTACAGAGAGATGACAGAGTGGTGTGATTTCATTTTGGCTGATACAGACATTTTAGATGAAGAAGTACAGAAGCTTTCATCACATGTAATTGGCACAATTTTCTTTATAAAGAATAGATGGCATAAAATATGCAAAATACAAACAGTGTATTTGTTTCAGATTTCAACAGGCTCAATTAAGACACACAATCCAAGAGCAGCTGTACACTAAATCATACAGATCAAATATGCTGGGTTAGAATCACAAAGGAAAAAAAACCTTTGTGTAGGTTCTGATAAGGTCTTTTCTATAATACAGGAAATCAAAGATTCCTGTTTCACCTGATATGGTACTAAAATTTCTAACTATAGGTGCACATAAAAAAAATAAAATTGATCAGTGTACCTCTGTCCCTTCTTCAGCAGCTCTATGTCTGGTGGTCTGCAAAAAGAAGACACAGAATGAAGATTTTCCTGCTAAATCAATTCTCTTGAAATACAAATACATACAAAAATAGTTGAGTTTGGAAGGGACGTCTGAGGACCCGGTGGTCCAACACCCTCTGCTCAAAGCAAGGCCAGGAGAGCAGGTTTCTGCACACGTGTTCACAGAGAGGGACTCGTGTACCTGCAGCACCAGGCTCTTAGGGTGAACAACATTTAACACAGTCTGCAAGTCACACTAACGTTAGTCAGAAAGGACCTCTGGAAGGCTCTAGTCTGACCTCCAGCTTGTAATGCAACTGTCACCAGCAGCAGGTTTGATCTGACACAAATTCATGAAGTTTAAATCTTGAAAACCTCCAATGACAGAGATTTTAAGACGCTGCTGAGTATCCTATTTCCTGTGACTGAAAATGAGCTCACACCTATACATTCAACTAGTTTCTGTTGCTGAAAACCAGGAGACTATGAAAAGTAGTGTATGGAGAATGAAAGTTGAATAAATTCAGCAGAACATTCTCTATGCAAGACCTTATTGTTCAGCAGTGACACGCACTGGCTCCAGTCGTTATTGCAAGCCTGTGTTTCCTAAGCTAGGAACAGACTGCATTACACTGTTCCAAAGTGTGTACTGCAGGAACAACATCAAATGGGCAATCTGAAATTCGACAGGAGAAAGAAACTCTCCATGGTATAGCCTGCTTTCAGATGCAAGCATTCACAGTCTAAGCTGAAGATCAATACCAAGTGCTGTGCTAAGGGTGATCAAAACATGCTCATGTCTACTAAGCAGATGTGAGTAGTACTGAGCTATGTCAATTATTTTAATCCACGTGGCAACAACACTTCTAAAATGAACACTATGCTAAGCTTACACCTTAACATCAGTTACCTCTGCTTCAGTCAAATAATTTTGATGCACTCCAGCTAATTAATTAGCATTGCAGCTTGCACAGAGAAATAATATTCTCAAAAAGAGCAATGAATGTATACGATTATACTTACTTTTCTTCTTCTCTCATCCATACTGGACTATTAGAAATTTGAGCTTCGAAATATTTAGATGCTCTATAGCAAAAGTTGCTGCAAAAGCACTGGAAATGAAAAAAAATATAGAAAGCAAAAAAATAGGACTAAAGCCAACTTCAATACTCAGAGAAAGGTACAAAAGCAATTGTTTTTTATGCCTGTAAAATTAAGTACCAATTCATATTTCTTTTCAAGACTATGAGCAGGTTTTTAATTCACCTGAGAAACCAAACATATCAAATAGGTCTATCCCATTCCCCACAAGCCACTTTTAGCTTCTTTTTTCCCATTTTTCTGCTTTTTATACTTTCATTACATACTGAGAAGCAAAACAGTGTTGACTTCTACGTAAGAATAATTAAAAAATCCCAACAAACTGTTCAAAGAACAAACCATAACCCAGCACAGTCATACAGTTTAAAACACATGTGTTTAATAATGAAAAGACAGGTGTTTAATAATGAAAATTTTGGTCAGCAACAGAACTTGTTTTTTTGCAATATTTGGAACAGCATCTACAATTTTGCAGCACCTTTGAGAAATTAACTTGCACATTTGCATCACAAGGGAAGAAGACAAAGCATCCCACTTCTCAGAGTTTTGCCTGGTTGCCTGAAAAAACAGTTCTTAGAATTTAATGTATCTTGGAGTTGTAACCAGAGGAAAGGAATGGATACCAGTGACACTGAAGAAAATTGTTCTGTAACTGGAAACATTTATCTTACAATTTAGTGTCTAAGCATCTGCAGGTGATTGCGTATCCTGTGAACTGGCAAAGATGACTTTATACAACCCCGTGTCACAAATGCCTTTCACAGATCAGCTGTACCACATTCAAACTTCTACCCCAGCAAAAATTTCCATGTTATATTTAAATACAGAAAAAATGTGTTGGTTTTTTTTTTACCAAAGACAGCACCTAGAAACTGAAATACACAAAAACCTTCTGTTCGTGCAAATGATTTTTGTAAGAACCAAACCTATTGGCTCTAAATCAAAGCCACTATATGAATGCTGTTACAAAATGCATTTCTGATGTTGCAACTATTAAATACATTCTAGAAACAAACTTGTTACCATACCTTTCTTTCAGTGATGTCATAAACTCTGTTAGTTTTTGTTGAAATCTTGTACTTCTGCTTCGGCACCTAAAACAGAATGTTTTTACCAGCAAGACTGTTATATCCATGGTGACTATACAGAAATCTTCATTCTTAAGTGTAATATGTTTTAACTGAGTTGCATACTACAACCACCTTTTCTCTCAATTCTAATGTTGTACCTTCTCAGCTGTAAGAATGGCAATTTATCTTCAATCATATACATCTCACTACCAGTAGAAGACAACTTCAGATCTAAGGAAGCCAGTGCTGAACATAAAACAACAGAGCTACCATGGCAGACACTTTCCTCATGTGTAAGTGCTGAGCAATTACAGACAAGTCCTTCCTTAATTTGTATCTATTTATATGCACGTGGGACTGTAGTGTCAGAGACCCCCACCACGACCCAGACAAACCCAGAGAGGAACTTCTGTCGAATGTAATACAATTCAAAGTGAACTTCTGTGTGAATATATGAAGTCCAAAACAGCAAATTTTTTTGTACTCAAGTAGATTTTTTTTCCAGATAATCACTGGTATTACATCACAGGTTATCTAACTGAACTGAGTTCTGCTAAAAGAAGTCTGACTATGATTTCGACACAGCTGACATACATTTTTACAGCAGATGTATATGTATTCACATAATAATATCCCTGCATTGTACTACTTTTTCACTTCAATCCTTCTCAGACACTTGTGGCTATACTGACAAAAGAACAAGATTAGAAAATTTTCTCATGCACAAAGGAAGGCCATGAAGCCATAATTCATTGATCTTTATCACTGTCGAAGTCGATGCTAACTCATTTTGCCATACAGTAACTGTTGTCTACTGATCAAATTTTACCTCTGACTTCAGAAGGATTATACTGAAATGGATGTAATATGATGCCATTACTTGGCAGTATTTTAGTCTTTGTTTAACAGTCTTTAAAAAGAAAATGCAAGAGAATCAAAATTGTGAAGAGATTCTTATAAGAACAGCATTAATGAAAAGCAACTTACATTTTCCAGTTTATTTTGACATAGAGGATAACCACATAGTTTGATGATAGACCGTTCATCAACGATGTCTTTATAGTGAGATGGAGTAATACACTTTCCCTAAAATGACAAGAAAATAGTTCAACAATAGATACTGGAAAATATGTCATTTTTTGTACTCAAAACATCTCATAAGCAAGTAAGTATTTTAAATTTTATAAGTTATCTAGTAAGTTTAATAAACAACATTTAAAACCTACATAGTAAAACTGATAAAAGGGTAAACAGAAAGCAGACAGACATGGGCACTTCTTTTTACATATACAAGAGCTTCATAATTTTCCTCTATTTATATGTTTTGTACAACCTTAACAGGAATAATCATACCATTCCAGCAAAACTGTGCTGCCAGATAAACTGTGGTGCATTTATAGAAACTTTGCCTAAATTCACAGATGATTTGATGTAGACCTAAATAGTTATACTTCACCTACCAGTCCAGAACCACAGAGGTATATAAAAAGGCTGTGATAATAGAGTGAGGATTCATAACTGCATACAGTCCTGCAAAACTAGGGCATGTTTTCACTGCAGAACCCTTGAAAACAAGGCAATCATCATCAGCTCATGAGAGAGGCATCAATGGTTTGTCTATTTTAAACTGCGGTAAATTGTTCCAAGAACCTTGGAAAAAAAAGCAGCACACTAAGATACAAAACAGTACAAAAACGTGCAACACCTACAGAGTTTAGAAGGAACTCTTCAGTAATGTTCTCCTCCAGGAGCTGTTCAACAATAGTCAACGCTTTTTTCTCAAATTCAATCTTCTTTCTCATAGCAGCTTCCAGAGCTGCTCTCCTATAACAGAACAGACACTGAATGACACAGAGGGCAGATTTTCATAAACAAATTTCTAATTGCATCTTTATCTTTTTTCTGAAATACAGTAGCTTACACTTTTCTGCATCAGACCATGTTGGCCAAATAAAGCAACAAGTAATTGGACTAGTAATTCTCTTATAACCACAAAGGAGTTTCCAATCTTGGTTTGTTTTATTTCCACCCTCGTCAGGAAAAGTATTGACTCCAACTGCATTGCAATACACCACTCAAGGTGACCCAACTCTTCGTGCAAGAGGGGAACCCAGAACTGGCTGGAGAAAGAGCCTGAGACCCACAATTTATGGAGTGTTGTTAAAAGAATAGGAACTTGATAAGACATGAAGAGTGGGAAATAAAAAGGACTGGGACATGATTGCGTGTGAGGTTACAAAGTAAAAGAAGGAATAAATCAAACAAATGCTACTACAGTAGATTTCCTGAGGGTTTTTTAATGTGAATAAGTGTAAAGAAGTTAAGATGGCAAAAAGCAAGAATTACTAAAGAAATACAATTGTGCAGGTTGGATTCATAAACTTTTAGTATATTATACAATGCACCTATGTGCATGCTGTTAGAAGTTACACAGCATCACTCCAAACAAGTCTGAACAATGTTGATGCTGCTGATCTCCTGAAGATAGTCACATAAATATATCTTCAGGATATATCCTGAAGATAGAACTTTTAGTCACAGTACTCTGAGAAAGACAGAAGACATTCAAGGCAGAGAATGCAATTTCAAAGTGAGGTAAAATGGCACAAACATCGCTTTTTGTTAGTCAGAAACTATACCTTTGAGCAGCATCTTCATTCTTTGGAGCAGCTGAATGCTTATTTCCTAGAAATCAAATATAAAAATGTAGAAATATAGAAATCAGTGTACTTTCTTTAACACTGGAAAATACGGGAACCTGAAGAATATTAAAACCTCTAAACTGTAAGCATAATCACGGAAATTGCTTAGAAACTTGCTTTTGATGGCTGTGACTTCAGCAACTAGTGTTGCTTAGATACAAGTGTGAGGACAGACAGGCCCAACACTTCCCATACATTCATCATGTTCTGCATATTTAAAAAGCTACGAGAAGAATAATTCTGACAGTAATTTTGTGCCAACCACACCCGCCCCGGCTCTCCGGACCAGCGTTACCCCCGCACCGCCCTGTGCTCTCGGCTGCCCCAGCGCTGGGTTTTGCTCCGAGCCGGGTGCAGCGCCGGCACTCACACGGAGCCGCTGCAGCCCTCGCTGCGCCCCGACCGGCGGTGACACGGGGGTTGGACAGCCGCTCCCTTGAGACAAGGGCAGCAAGGAGGGGACATACCAGGGTGTTATGCTTCGAACACAAGGACGCAGCGCTCTAACCCGCTGCACGACCGCTGCCGCGGGTCGGGGCAGGCTGTCCCCGCACAGCCCGAGGGGACGGCGGGTCCCGGACCCGCCTCGCCCGTCCCGCCACCCATCGCGCCACGCATCCGGCCCGGCCGAGGCCCACCAAGCCGGCCCGCCGCTCCCCCGCCACAAAGAGTTGGACGAGTCCGCCGCTGCGCCGGCCCGAGGGCGCAGGGAAAGCCCAAGGCGCCGGGGGGGGGGGCGGGCGCGCAGAGCCCGGAGCTCACCTGCGCGCCGCCGGCGGGGCTTGCCCGTCCCGGCCGCCATCATCGCCATCGCCGCCGCCCCGCCCGCCGACCTCTCACCCGGGGCGGAGCCGCGCTGGGAGAGGCGGTGACGCGGAGCTCAGGGCTTCGGCCGGTCGGGGTGGAGGTGAGGGCTGTCCGATGGTTTTTGATTCAGCCGCATGTTACGGGCTGAGGCCGGCAGCCTCTGTGTTGTACCGCCTAGGGAAAGGGCTGGGGTGTATGTTTATCAGGAGGGAGGTTGGTGAGTATTAATAGAACGTTTCACATGATCCAGATTCTGCCCACTTGCCGCTGAAACCTTCGAAAAGATATAGTTAGAAACCGGATTAAGTATTAAGGCCAGAGACCATCTGCGAGCTGAGCCGGTAAATCCCTGGAGCAGCACGGTGGGTGTTCGGAGCGCGTTCCAAGGCTGTAAGTACCTCATGAAGTTACTCAGGGGTGAAAATGCAACAGTATTCGCGTTCAAAATAACATTTACATTGTTCTGGAAGGATTAGTAACATTCTGTGAAATGAAGAGCTCAATTAGTACAGCATGTAGTAATAAAGTATGTGGTAATGACCAAGTGAAAATGACAAGCGAGATCAGTGGATAGGTTTCAGGAACATAAAATGTTAAATCGTGCCGTCGAGAATAGAAAGGGAGTTGTTCGTTCTTTGAATAATTAAGGTCGCACCCAGATGTTTTTTGAGCTTTCATGAATTGCACCCTTTGTGTAATCATCCAGATAGATTATTATCCTGGTTAAACATAAGAGGAAAGGTTGAGGACCTTATGTGGAGATGTCTGTGTTTTGATGAATAGATAACCAGGTGTAGGGTTAATTGACGTTCATAGTGATCATATAACCAGGTTTAGGCCCATGGCATTACTTGAAACTATAAAGATTGTGCCTGCTGCTATGATATATCACATGGGATAACCAAGCATGATTTTATTTGTAATTTGTGGTCCCAGCTATGTAAAACTCTGTATGTACTTAACGTTACTCAAACGTTTAACTTTAATGCTTTTAGTATGAAAGTTTTGAATTATAGTACGTAGAGATAAAAGGCCGTGGAACCCCCCCAACCCAAACACTAGAAAGAAGTAAATGATTTGTAATGGCGATTGGACTGTTGGTATAGACTGGTGGTGGTTGCATCAGCTGTGCACAGCCCAGACAGAGGGTTAGAGTGCTCCAGTCGGGGCTGAGCAGGAGCTCCTCTGCTCAGAACTTGGTCACAGGAAGTGTAGTGTGTCACGAGCATCCACACTTGGCAAGCAGACTTTGTATTAGCTGTGGTTTTCAATGTATGTGCCCAAAGTAGTAGCTAAAACTCCAAACTTCTGAAATGACCCAGATAATACTTGAAAAATTGCTTCCCTGTACACAGAATGCAGGTTGTTTCCTGACTGTAATACTATCTCCTGCAAATACGGGAAATAGAATAATTTAGTATACACTTCCTAAAATGCATTTTCCCTTGTTTTTTAATCACGTAGTCTTCTTAATATCTGTCTAGGTTCTTATTCCTCTCAACTTTTTTTTATAATGTAATTATTTTTCAGCATCTGTTTTAAATTCATGTGATATAATACTGCACTCTTTATAATAGTTTTTGATGCCAGAAGAACACAGTCAAACTATAATGGCAGTTGACGAACTTCAAGCCATAATACAAAGATGTGTAAGTAGTTTTCTTTCCTTAAAAGTAACAAATGTAAGCAGTGTGCATTTCTCTTCATATATTGTAAGTAAAACCAAATGACCTCGAAGCAAAGACAGTTGTTAGCAGAGTTCCTCATTGGGCAGCTTAGTTCAGCCTCCATATTTCATTGACTTCTCTGTGGTGCTTATCCCAGGATGCTTGATACCTTCTGCTTCTTGGAGAAAGAAGTGTTTTTGTACCCAGGAACAAAAGCAGTGTGTTGTAGAAAATATATCTTCCAAACAGCAAGCCGTAGTCTACACTTAAAAAGTGCTGTTGAAATACTGCTTTGTCTTCTGTAGTAACTCTTGGTAGCTTTTTTAACATGTGAAAAATGTATATAAGTTCCAACATTTAATTTTGAAATGAAAGCATGTATTTTCTTATTTGACTTTTATAAGCATGGAGTTAAACGTCCATATTTTCTTTCTAGCAAATTCTGGAAGAAGCTGATTTCAAAGGAGAAGATTTTAATCTGTTTCTGGTGGCAGGTCAGAAATGTTTAGAAGATGGATATGCAGCTCAGTTATTAGAAGTAATTCAAAATGAGAAAAATAAGGTGAGTTTACAGTGCATTAACACAATTAAATAGATAAAAATACTTACTAAGAAGGGAAAGCTACTTTCACTGTGAAATGAGGCTGTACTTATGAATAGCTAATAAGTTGCTCTGTGTTAAGTGCACATTATTCTGTAATTTAGGTAGAAAACCCAAATCATGGTGAGCTTAACAAAACCACTGATAACTGTTTTTCAGTAAGAGATGCAAAGAGAAAAGGAAGGGCAAAAGCATAAGTAGGAGAAGCTGACAGTGTCCCTCTTTTGCAGGACAGGGATTTCAGATGATGTACTGGATCTGGCTGCCATGGAGTTGACTTTCTTCATGGCAGCCTGTACAGGGCTGTGTTTTAGATTTGTGATTGAAGCAGTGTTGATAACACCCCAGTGTTTCAGCTGCTGCTGACCAGTGCTTGTACAGCACCACAGCCTTCTCTGTTTCTGACTCTGCCCCATCAGTAAGCAGGGAAGTTGGGAGGGGACACAGCTGGGAGAGCTGACCCAAACTGACGAGATATTCCATACCATGTAACATCATGCTCAGCAATAAGACTCTTGCCCCCATCCCACTGAGGGGTGAGAGTGAGCAAGCAGCTGGTGGGTGCTTAGTTGCTTTCTGGGACCAACCCACCCCAGATGGATATAATATTACTGGCTGAAATTGTAAGAGCCAACTAAGCTGATGCTACTTGAAGAGATGTTAGTGTCTATGGGCACTTGGGGAGCTGGGAGAATATACCAAATTGTACAGAGATATGAGGGATGGAATATTGTAGCAGTGTCACATGGGGTTTGCAGTCTGGTTTTGAGTTTTGTGAGTTTGGAGTAACCACTGAAGATCTCGATCCCTTCAGGTTAAGCATAATTTGTCCAAGCACTCTTTCAGCAAAATTCCTCTACTCAGTCCTGTTTTAAATGTATTGTCATAGACATTTAGAAGTATATATTGACATGTTAATGTTAATAAATTGAAGAAAACATACACAAGTTATGCAGCTGTATTTATAGGTATGGGGAGAGAATACAGTGTATGTCAAATCAGAACTTCATGGTAATAGTTGTTAAATTTTCACTGACAATGACAGTTATGGTGTTGGTTACAACCAGGAGATTGATCTGTTCTCTCTTTTGTTTTTTATATATACAACCTTTATGAGTTTAGAAGACGTACAGTTTTGGTTTATTCTCTGAAAATCTGTTTTTTAGGTTATTGTCAAGAATATGGGTTGGAATCTCATCTCTCCTCTTGTTAGATGTATTTTCATGTATAAGCAAGAAGATGATAAGCGAGAACACTGCCTGAGGATACTGGATCAGTTGGCACAGGTATGGTTTTGAAATACAGGATTACAGTTCAAGCATAATAGGGAAGAGAGAGGTCCTAATTTCCCCTCACCTATTTCCAAAGAAAACAAGGCATGAATATTTCTGTGTTCTTTGTATTTCCCATAACTTTTAAACTCATGGGCCAGTTTCATTTGAAGCAGATAGAGGCTTAGTGTTCTCAGAGATAATTAACATCTTACACATCTGAAATTAGTAACTGGGCAAAACAGAGACAAAGCATTACCCAGAAGAAGGCAGCAGATAGCACTCAAAATTCTTGATAGCCAACTGCTGCACTCAGAGCAGCCACAGCAAAACTGCCACTTACCTGCTACAGATACAGTATTGTTGTCCCTGAAAACTGAAATATTTCACCCAGTATGGAAAGCCAAAAGACACACAGGGTGGAGGGATTTGATTTAGTTACAGTTCTGCACAGAAAGGAGTGCTGGATCATTAATCCACAAAGCTAGCACACCAAAGGCCAAATATACAAATGTATTTATACAATTTGGTTCAAACAATATTTGCCTAAAGGATCTACATCAGTACTTGGATAAGCTGCTCTTGGCAGCTTATTCTCTCTCCTCAACGTAAAGGTACAGTGTATTCAGAGTTCATGGTGCATGTTCAGTGGGCAGGGCTCTCTGTTTGCAGGTGGGCAGCCTCAGCCTCAGAGGTGTGGTTTTCACATCATAATGAGTTAAGCTCATCTAAAGGACATGATTTTAGCTGAGTTAGTTAACTTGAGGTCGTCTCTTGCAGATATGCAACCCAAAGGAATTGTTTCTGGGTTTACTTGAGCAAATTGAGCAGACCTCTGGAGATCAAGTGTGTCAAACTGTCATGTTATTGCTTCAGCCTTTGCAGACAGGTAAGACTCAGCTTATCATATAATTTCTGAAGTATTTTCTCATTTATTTATCGGTTTAGCCTTTGCTGGAATGGTTTGAGAATACACCTGTGATGACAGACTTTACGGTCTTATATTCTACAAAATAACACAAGATATAACTTTCCTGCTTATATTGGCCTGCTAGAAAAAGATTTTAGATGGTATTAACAGCATCAGTTGAAAAAGCAATATTCAGCTGTTTCTTATCAGTTACGAGAATGTGGTGTAAAGCACTCATATTATTGTTACAGAAATAGAGAATTAAATGGATTTGTGAAATTCTTCATTATTTATCTTTTAAAACATACAGTTTCATATTTTTATAGTACAAAACTTTCAGTTGAAATATGCTGAAATACTTTATTGGTGAGGGGGAAGCATTATTCTGGCTTACATACGAAAATCAAAAATGTTGGATTTGGACACCCTCTAAGTAGGTAGGAAGTGGTAGTTCCTGTTTTCATATGTGAGATGAAACCAAGTGTTGTGTATAAAGCTGAATTCTGACTGTAGCAATCTCTGAGAATTTAACAAGAGACATACATGATTTTTTGGATAGCCAATCTGCAGTTAGGCTGCACTGAGTCCGGTTAAAGTGGAGAGCCTCAGGTGCTGCTTCCTCAGTCTGGGAGTGCCTCTGTTGGTTCTGCCATGGAGTGAAGACCAGTTCTAAGCAGAAAAGCTGGGTGCTTTTTTTCCTGTGTCTCTGGTTTTGCCAAGCATAAAAGGAATCAAGTAATAAACACATTTTCAGGACAGGTAAATGGAGTATTATTTCACGTAGCCCAGTTCTAGATGGCAGATTTTTTTTCAGTCCTTATCAGGGTGTTATGGAGTAAGGAAGACATGGTCATGTTAACTACAGCACATTAAACTTGCTGATGATGTTTTGTCTCCTGGATTTGCTCATGTGAGCTCCTTCCCTGAAACTAAATGCTTTCTTATGTAGTCACACAGTTTTTCTTCATGTTTTCCTCTACTAAGGAATAACTTACTATCTCAAAATGTTCTTTTTCCCTGTTCTTTTTTTTTTCCCTTTCCCCAGTGCTTTTGAAACTTCAGAACAAGAAGGCCTACTCAGTGGGTTTGTCATTGGCCATGATCATGAATCAGCTTACTTCCTTACCTGTACCTTACACAAAACAACAAATACAAGAAGATAAACTTGGTCTGTGTCAGTGTTGTAATGCAGTGGTGGACTTTGCTAAACCCTTTGTGAATGAAGTTGTTAAAAATATGGAAAAGTTGTCAGAATACGATGACATGGAGCTGAAAGAAGAATTATTAAAATTGTGAGCATTTTATGTCAGTGTGATATATTCCTGTTACTTTACAAAATGGTCGGTAGGCATTTATTACATAGGCAGTAAATAAATCACCTTTTATAATGCTGTCAACTTATATTAACTAATGTGGTATTTTGGAAAAGAAGCCCTAAATAGGCCTTATATATTTATAAAGTGAGAGAAGAAAGGTAAAAACTATTTTTTTTAAGTGCATAGAAATCGTAAAGAACTATTAGCTGCTGTGCTGTGAAGCTGATTTGGTATTCCTCTGCTTCTCAGATTTTCAACAGTGAGGATAATCATGGTCTGGAGGTGAATTCTAAGGAATGCTTCTACAGGAGATGTTGGGTTTTTTAAATTCTCTTTGGAATACCAGGAATAGAGCATCTTATGAGTATAGACTTTATTCTTGGTCATCAATGACACTACAGTACTCTGTATTTGTGACCATATTAGTGATTTAGTTTCACCCCTTTTTATTTCAGCTGTATGAAAAGCCTGAAATACCCATTATTGGCAGCTCAGCTTGAACAACTTGAAGGCATTGAAGAACATCCTTTTCGGCATTTTGCAACTGAAATTATAGTAAGTGCAGTCAAAATTAATTACAGTGTTTGCAAAACCAGTGTTGTAGTTCAGAATTACCTGTAGCTTGTTCTAGAGCTCATTTTGCTTGCTTTATTGGTTAGTGGGGTGACTTACTGGTCCTTTAAGATAATGCAGGTAGATAAAGTTCTAGAACTGTTCCAGGTACCATCTGTGGAAATTACAAATCCTCATACATAGTTTTGCTCCTTGATAAACAAGTTTGCACTGCTCTCTGAAGCAGCAGCTGCAACCTTGCTCTAACTGCTTCTTTTTCTTGGTGATGTATGAATTTATTAGACTATCTAAAGGATCATCTTTGCTGCAGTATTGCAGCAAGGTAAAATCTTCGTTACCTTTAATCCAAGTGTTGCACGGAGTGAAATCTCTGATGTGCCTGGTGCAATGCCAGCTGCTTGACTAGAGCTGGAAATTTGGAAATTCAGTGGGCACCTGTCCCTTCCATGCTATCAATGCAGTTACTCTGGTTTTGAATGTTTTACATAGCAGCTGTATTTTATTAGAGTAAGATTAATGTGGGTACAGGTAATTCAATTCCAATTTGCAGCAAACCCAAGCCTTATAAGGAGATAGTCAGGTACAGTCCATGCATATGTTGGAACACAGAGTATGTGTATGTTTTCAGAAATAGGACTAGATGTGATTAATAAAGTTACTGCACATAGAGCTGTGCTTTGTTCATGTTTTGAATATGGTAAAGAATATTTCCTTTCTTGCACATATCCAAATTAGTGGTTTGACCCCAGCTGGCAGGTAAGCCCCTACCCAATCACTCACGGCCTCCAGCAGAATGGGGAAGAGCATCTGAAGGGCAAAGGCAAGAAAAACTCACGGGTTGAGAAAAAGACAGCTTAATGAGGCTGGATCATGGTGTTATTTGGGAAGGGAAAGGCACACTAAAACTTGATGTGCTTCAAAAGGAAGGCCTGGAGCTAGCTGGGATGAGGAAAGCACACATAAATATGCTATATGTATGCAAATGTGCACGCACACAAAGGAAGTCTGGAAGTTGTCTTGTGATGCAACTGTGTTTTTTCTCCAATTTGTATTTAAAAATCTAAGCATTTTTTTCACAGAATTCTGTATTTAGATGTTAAGATTGTGAAGTGAAGCACACAAAGCAGTTGGCAAAACTTTTGGTTGTTTTTCAACAAAAGTTGGGTTTTCCCTGATGATCACATCCACTTTTTTCCCCCAGCATGCCTCGGCATGGAATGGAAACTGCTGTGTGGATCAGTCAGGTTGTGCAATGAGAGAGAATCTTGTTCCTGAAACCTGTACTTCATTTATTGCAGGACTTTCAGGATGTGCAGGAAGGAGGCAGGGATTACCAGAAGATGATCTCATGGTTAAGATAGTTGAATGGTGCTCTGAAAAACTGGCTTTTTATCCTGCCTTTTCTCTTGGGCACAGTCTGAAACCACGTTTTTAATACTAATTATGAATTAACATTTTGTTTTCTTAAGAAATTTACTTCAGGTATTTATGGGATTGGGTAGTGGGATCTGAAACTAAGGTCAGTAAGTCATGCTTTGGCCCCTTGTGTAATCCTAGTTTTCCAAAATGTGAGATCCTGAATCTTCTGTTTTGGCCACCCTGCAATAATGACCTGATCTTTGTCTCGCTGTTTCCATATAATATGTACAACAGGACTTCGCTATGTTAGTAACATTCTTCTAGTGGTAGTTATTTCTCCTGCAAGGTTCTTCTCGTGTGCATAGGTGTATATATCATAAATACCACATTTATTTTAATTTATACTGTACAAGAGAATGTACTGTAAATACAGTTTAAGCTTTGAAACTTAATTGGCATACAGGTAGTTTAAAGGCAACTATAGGCAATCTAATATTCTTTTTCAGGACATTTTGTGGAATACAAAGGACTTGATGCCATTAGTGTTTTTACATCGTAAAGGCAAAAGTCCACCCTGGGAGAATCAGGAGTTTGCAGACATAGAGCGAAAGAATTCCGCAGATTCTTTGGCATGCCTGTCATATCTGATGTTTGTGCAGCATTTTGGTATTGAATGCTTTCCAGTGGTTTTTAGGTAAGACCTATTCTTTGTCACTCTAAGTCTGTACTTTGAAGATTCTTTCTGAGCAGAAGAGAACTTTATTTGTGAATAGTTATGAATGAAAACTGTGTATTTCACTGGTATTAGTTTTATGTCAGCCTTTATGCATTTATATTTTATGTAGCTTATATTATTTATATAAAGAACATAGTCTTGCAGATTACTTCATTACAGTTTAATTTTAGATGAGCTGTCCTTTTAAAGAAACTGTCAAAGATTAGTCACGTGCTGAAAATTAATGTGTATTAAATGTTCAATTACGTATTTGTAGACAGTTTTCATGTAAGAGTTACTACCAGTGATTTGACTTAAATTTTTTTTGTCTGTGTCAAAATTTTAGAAAGATATTTTAATTAAAAAAATACTAATCCTGTCAAATATATTAATTATGTGTAAACATATATGGCTTATGGAGTTTAATGTAACCTAATTTTTCTCTTTTAGCCCATCATACCTTCTGCTATGCAATATGACACATATTGAAACACTACTGAAAAGGTAGAGTTTGTGGGATTTGCAGGTCTAGGTAATGCATGTGATCTTTTATAGTAATTGATAGAATCAAGTTTCAAATATGTCATATAAGTTCAGAGAAGGTTTCTAAACCTGAGCATTAAAATGACAAGTTCCACTACAAGATGGCTTCTTATACTAAGAAGAGGTTTTCTAAAATATTTATGAATTGTTTTTATCATGTATTGTGATAGCATTTTTAGAAACTTTATTTGGAAAATGCAAAATTTTACTTGCACTTCTGTAACAATTATTGTAATACTAAAGGTGACTATTGTGATATTATTTATTTGAATGCATTCTGGCATGATACACAATCTGATTAAAGGTCAGGCTTTCTAAAGGAAACTGAACTTTTCTGTATATTGTGACTATTTCACGTTCTATAAGCAGCAGGGTTACCAAATAGCTTCCAGCAGTGCTATAGAAGGCAAGTTTCCCCTTCTGAATGCTCACCATTTCATTTTCTTTGTAAATCAGCATGTCAATACCTGTAAGAGATGAGACACTGCTCTTGAGCATTTATAAATATTGAGGGGAAAAAAGTCAATTTGACCCTGAAGAGAGGAGCCCAATGTTTAACTTTTTATTCTAAAAATCTTTGAGAGGAGTAATGAAGATACTATATTTAGAAAATAGAAGGAAAATTGTTGAGGGACAAGTTCTTGTTGACCTCTGTTCTAATATTTCTTCTGAAATATCAACAGTGTCTATTTAATAAAAAATTTAATTTGATTTTTTTTTGTAGAACAGAAGAATCTGTGTTATCTAAAGGACTTGTAAGTTGTTTTTTAAAATTCAATTTTTAGTGTTAGAGTGTTATTTTTTCAATTTAAGGAATGATGAAACTCTTGCTTCCCCTTCTAAGAGAGGTACAAATGATAGTTCAAATAATAGTTCCAGAAATATTTTGAGGCTTAATTAGGTATTCTTCAGTGTTACAAATACTTATATTTATTGAACTTTACACTCCTGCATAAATGTTTAAGTTATCACTATTATAACTGCAGCTCCTGGAAACTTTCAATATCAGAATGAGTACTTACAGCAGTTTTAACCATGGAATGTTAAGCATATAGATTAATGTCTTATATATGTACATACTATTGCCATTTTTTTTTTCCACCTGCAGGATCTCTTTGAGAGCAGTTTATTGAGAATGGAAGATAACAGCCTTCTCCATGACTATTTAGAATTCAGAGATTTTATTAATGTACCTCAGGTAATAAGAAGCAATGTACAGAAGTCCCCCAAGTTTGGTTACAAATAATACCTGGCTGTCCTCTAGGTGCTGGAGAAAGCACATGCTACTGAACCTTGAAACACCTGTGTTGTTAAATGGAAACCTTCAGTGTCTTGCTACATAGAATTGATTGTCTTTTCTACCTGCTACAACATGAAGCTTCAGTGACAATTAAAATATCCTTAGTGTACATACAGGTCACTGAAAGAGCTGGGCCCAGATCTTAGTTGAAGGATGGTACTTGCTTGTTTTTGTCTCTTCCTTGCCCTTCTGCTGCTTGACTTCGTTCTAATTTGGACCCAACAGTACAAGGATTGTGCTCTTCTCTGTCAGCCCTGGGGTTTCGGCTGCTGAAGCTCGTGTGAATGTCTCTGATGAGAATCTTCCCATAATCAAATGTGCAGTGGGTTTTTTGTTTGGTTGTTTTTGTTTGTTTGGACTTTTTAATGCCTTGAGTAGATTTTAATTAATGTAATAATCTGTATGTAAGTAGAAATTATGTTTTCTTTGTCCCACTGCAGGATTTGGTGAAAATTATGACCCTTTGTCCCATGGAGCATCTGGTATGTAAAGTTACCTACAGAATTGGTTAAGTGCTGAATTTATTTAATGAGAATCCATCTGATAACATCTCTGTTTTATTTAGAGAAAGAAGAGTTTAAGTATTTTGCAGTTGTTCATAGACAAGTTTGACACTGAGGGAAAATATACGTTATTCAGGTATGCATCCAATTTACTGTGTAATATCAGCCTTAGTGCAGTTTAATTACATAGATACAGTGATTTCTGACAGTTCCCATCTAGAAGTCACATTAATTTACTTGTTAATTTTTGGATAAATAATGAATTTCAATTGCCTCATATAAAATCACCTATCTTACGTAAGCCAGTGTTTAAAGGTTACAGTCATACAGTTTTTCTGTGGTAAAACTCCCACTTAGTGAAGAAGCCCATAATGTCATCTAAGTGTTGAGCTAACTACATAGGCAGCTTTGAAGAGATAATATCTTTGTTTCTTTGTTTGAAGGTGTTTACTGAAGACAAGCAACCATGCTGGTGTGGAAGGATACATTATTAAAAATATAAAAGATCAGATTCACTTATCGTTAACGGTGAGGCTGTTACCACTAAAAAACAAGTTACCATCTCAAAATTCTCTCAGTATTATGCTGAAAAAAACGTCTACAGCTTAAACTTTGAGTGATGCATTAAAATAATCCACTTTGAAAAGAAACATAGGATTGGGAGATTATATTAAAAATATTGCTTTGGCTTTTTGTATGTGTACTTACATTCTAATTTTATAGTTATATTTTTAATTGCACAATCTTATTATATTTTTTCTAAAAAGTAACTACTTTTTCTGTGCTTGAAAATACATGTTTCTTTCTTAAAGTGGAACTAGCCAGTATTTTGTTTTATCCCCACAGTTCCTAATTTTTTGAATATAATTCAAATCCTACAGTCTAGGCAGAATTATTAATTTTTTCTTGGCTTTCTGATGACAGCATTTTATTATGAGTGCTTTGCAAGCAATAAACTCATCAGAAGGGGGGAGCTAGATCAAAGCCTTTTAAAGATCTTATTTTATAATCATTTATACTGGAAAGTTGAGAAAATTAATTAACACTAATTAATAACTTTTTTTTTCTTTTTTTTTACTGCTTAGGGCCTTTTCCATACTAAATTTGATTCTCTAGTATAATGCCTTTTGTCAAATTGGACAATTTAGTAAATTTATGCACCTTTTATGCTGGAAAAAATTATGTCAGATGACAGTGAATTATTTAGATCATACTCTGTCCTGTATATCGAATCAGCAGGGGTGAACACGATTAAAACTGTTCCAAAAGGGGCTTGCCCTAAAATTGAGTAAGTAAAAGTATATTCTGAGATTTCATATTTAAAAAAACCCAGTGACACTGCTGTTATGAAGCAGTCTCTGATATAATTAATTGTTGCGTATCTCAATATAAAAAAAAAAGGTGCCTTCTAAAATTTGCTGTGTTCATGTAACCAAATATTAACTGTATTGATGGTGGTGCACTAAAGAGGTGGAGAATTTTTTTTGAGGAAATAGAAAAGAATAGCTTGGCATGCAGAGACAAATTGGGAAGGATTATGGAAGGCTACTTTGTGTACTTCAGTCACAGGTAGTAACAAGAAGATACTGCTTCCGGTGTTTGATTCTTTTTCCTTTTCTTTTTAGCCAAATTATTGTTAAATGATATAAGATTTAAATTTTGCACTCAACTAAACTTTTTATATTTTTTTTTCAGAAGGAATATGACAACGTGTGGTTTACAGGACATCACCTGATCTCCCTTCTAGATTTAGTACTTTCACTTCCAGAAGGTGCTGAGACAGATCTTCTGCAAAACTCAGACAGGTGAGTTGCAATCACAGTTCGAGGCTTTTCTCCTTTTTTCATCATTTAAAAAGACTTTAAACTGTCTTACTACAATGACATATGCTGTCATGTAACTAATGAGGTGACAACATTAATGTATTTTAAATTTTTAGAACTAGAAATGGAAATGATCATTTACTTCCATGAACTCTGCATAGAAGAATGTCACAATGCTATTACATTGATTTTTAATAATAAAAAGGATTTCCTTCTCCATTCCCTGAGGATATAAGACTTCAGATGTGAAATTACACTAACAAGCAAAGCACTATTTCTTGAGGAATATCTGATTTGTCAGCTTTCTGCAGAAGAGGTTGGAGGAATAAAAGCAACGTGGTGTGTTGTCTTATACAAGGCAATAACAATTATGAGATGCAACTTATAGCACACAGCATTTTTGAGGCTGTTTCACAGATTGCTGCTGGGAATCCAGTATCTCATGAGTAGGAATACAGATCCACCTGAACAGTAAATAATTGAAATTAAGAAATAAAAAAATAACTGAAATACCTCTGAAAATCTCCTGTATAAAACAAGTCTTATATGATGAGCAATGGTTGGGTTTGTAAATCAGTAAGGTGATGGAGTCCAGATGGACATATACCTGATAAAAAATGCAGAAGTATTATCTGTAACTGTACTTTTTTTCTGGAAAAGGCAATAAATAATTTCTGCTAAAAAGTATGGTAAAACAAAAGCAAAAAGCATATTTGAGAAAGCCCTGCAAGGTAAAAATTCAATACAGTAGTAAAGAAAACTGTCACACTAGTTTCAAATCAACTTTGGATCACTAGTGGTGCAAATTAAAAATTCTGTGATAAGATTCTTTCTCTTCAGAGGACTCTTTCCCTCACAATCAGCGGCTTTCTCCAATCTGATGACAGTTTTTACTTGCAAAGTGTGAACTGTTATATGGACATCACTGCACACTGGTGCTCTAGACTAAGTTTTATTGCTCAACAGACAAGTGCTTTGTACAAATGGATACTTCTAGGATATCTGGCTAATGAACAATTTAAGTTATTATCCCTGTAATATAAATCTGTGCTCTAGATTATAAACGGTATGTTTTTAATTCACAGGATTATGGCATCACTAAATCTGCTGAGATACTTAGTCATTAAGGATTCTGAAAGTGATAATCAAGTAAGTACTAACTGATTTGAAAATGATTGATTAGCAGAGACCTGAGAGCTGGATTCACGTGAATACTGTTATCCTTGATTCAGAAAACATGGTTTTTGCACTTTTCTTTGCAATGTTTAGTCGTCCAGAAGTGATGCTTTTAATTAAAAGCATTAGGAAATACGTGATGTGTTATGTTATTCTGATGAACTTTGTTTGGATTCATATTGTTACTGTTTTCTAACATACAGAAAAAAATTCTGTTCTACTTTTAGACTACTTTGAGATCAGGTATATGAGTTTCATAAGTGCCTAATAATGTTATTGGTCTAAATTGAGTAATAATGATGTAACTTGCACTGATTGCCAGAACAGTAACAAAAATGGTGCATTTCCAATTTACTATTTATGTTATTAGTTAATCTTGATAGACTGTATCTATTTCTCCTATTTAAGGAGTGATTACTATTTAAGTAATCATTATGGTCCCCTCAGTTTCATGGAAATACATAGCTTTGTGAGGAAGGTGAGAATTCTCCTTTTATTCTTAATGAGAACTTACACGTAGTAGCACTGAGCTGCTCTAACAGTGCTGTCTAGTACCTGGCAAAAAGAATGTCCCTACAGTTTGAGGAGAAAATAGTATCACATCTGAGGGTTTCCTGGCAAAAAAGCCCTGTCAGTTCTTCTTGATTTCCTCCCTGTTTCTCTTCATATAGTGCAAGTGGGGCAGAAAGAAAATGCCTCCTTTCATGTCAGTTCAGATATTTTGATTGCTGTGTAACAAGTATTTCATTAATCAAGTTTAAAATTTTTTCCAGAAAGCTATTACCTTTTTTTTTTTAGCCACGTTCTGGTGGAAGTAATTACTGTTTTTCTTACTTGACCAGTTAGCTTTGTGTCATTTAGTATTAAAATTTGATGGATTTTCCACTGTCATCAGTGGACTCACTGTGTTTAACATTGAGAATTCTTATTTTTATCGTCCTTACTCTGCCCTTAGTGGATACTGCCTGAAGAAAGGAGTTGTATAAGTGGCTCTATATCTAAGGACACAAAGGCTTGTGTGTTTGTTTCCTTCTACAGCAGTTTTGTAACTACAAGCTTGTAAGGTGCCCAGGCAGAGGAGTTTTCCTCTTGTGCCGTGTAACCCCAACCAACCTTGGTTTTGAGCACCTTTTCCTTGTATCTCTTGCTTCATGAATGCCATCATTGTGAACTCTTCTTTCCACCCATGCCAAACTGGGGAGAAGTTCATAGTCACTTTGGCTACTGTGCCTAAGGATGGATTAGTAGCATATCTAGTAACATTCCTACAATGCTTTTTAAATGCAATATAGACATTTGGGGAGCATATTTATCAGAACTTTCATTTAGCATTGCAATACAGTGGAACATTAATTTAAATATTTGTTCCATTTTGCTGCCTAATTATCTGAGAGGAACCTACAAGTGCTGTTTACTTGCTGTAGAGATTCCAGCCCGAGAAAGTGGCTAAGTATCCCCTCCAGCATATCAAGATCCCTTCAGCTTTGCTTACAGAATCAAGCTTTAAATATGCATTTCCATTGCTGTAGTTATCAGCCTACATAACAAGTTCCCCCCTCACCCCCCTTTTTTTTTTTAACTGCTTCATCCTCCAGTCAACAAAGAATGCAACAGAGAGGGAGAGCTTAAATATCCATCATGATGCTATTCACTGTTATAAAAACTAGCTGAAAAACTTGTGCTCAAAAACTTAGTATTGCAGTGCTTCATTAAAACTGATTTGTAACCTTCTCTGTTCTGTTTGAATAGACTGGTGTATGGACCACACTCACCAAGATTGAGCAGAATTTTTTAAAACCACTGCGTGTAGGACTCAATATGTCAAAAGCCCATTATGAAGCAGAAATAAAAAATAAGAAAGAAAACAGAAAAGGTTAGTTGTTGGTTTTTTTCCCTTAGTTTTGTTCATATCTAGAAACTTTGATAATCCTTTGGAAACAAAGAATTGGTGAGTGCTGTTTAGATCATGTTTTATTTAACTGTTGACGCTATTCCAGACCTCAGATAATAATTCAGGAGTATATTTGATATTAAAATTTTTCAAATTGGTCAGAAAAATCTGAACTTGTTTCTGTCATCACATTTGTGATTCTTATGGAAGCCTAACAGAACTGTCACATGAAGACCTTCAAAGCTTGTTCTGCATTTATACTTTTGCTTTTAGTGTTATACAGGAGCAACATGTAAGAATACGTGGCCCTTAGGTTTCATACCAGGTGTGGGGAGGTTAACAAGAGAAGAAATAAGTCACACAGTGCTCTCTAAAGCCTGAAGCACTACAATCTGGATTTTTTTTTTTTTAATCTGACACACAGAATCAGGTTCTGCTCTGGGTTAAGGAGACACATTGCATGGGGCACAAGAGCTGCAGCTGCTTGAGGCAATCTCTCTGTATGTCAGAACCTCTGTTCCTTGTGGTCTCCAGTATAATTAAGACAGCCTAAGGAATTTGCATCTGCTACTAAAAATGTCAGTACAGCTTTTTGCCCCTAGTCTTACCCTATTCTGTAGTAAACTATGTAAGTATGAGGCAAAGAAGGTTTTTTTTTCTGAAGGCAACCTATGTATATCTTTCTAAAGGGAATCCTTCAAAATTAATCAGGAAGTTTTTTCTGTAAGTCCCTCTTACATTTCTCTGGCCTTTGACAAAGTATAAAGAGATTTGAGTTCAGGAGAGGACATCTAACATGTGACCTTAAATGTTTTATCTTTCTTCCCAGTGTATAATCTTTGTAAGAATTACATTTTATTTTAAGTATGTGGTCTGAATGTAAGAGGTTTTCCCCTTAGTTTTCAGACCTGTCCTTATAGTTTAGCCTGCTGCAAGTAATCTGTCTGAAACAGAGAAGCCTGCAGCCTTTTCTTAATAAAATAAGTATTTCACGTCTGGATTCATTAAATCAAACTTAGGAACCTCCTACTATCTCCCTGGATGTGGAAATTTTAAAAATATATTAAAAACTGACCAGATAAAATTTATTTTTCCTTTCCAAGAGAATTTGAGCTGTATAAAATTGTCAAGTTGCAGATCTTGTTAGTGATGTAGGCATTTATGTTATACGAAGTGTAGAGAGAACATCCAGCTCAAACTGCCTTCCTCTGAAGGTTCAGCACCCTCCATCCTGTTTGCTCAATCCCTGGGTTTGCATTCCTAACAATTACTGTCTCAAAATTCTAATACATTGAATATTCTTTTCATTCTAAGAGTCACGTTGGTTATTTTCTTCTACAGAGGCCCACAGTTCTAACACAGTTTGTTCTGTAACTGTTAGTGGGGAAAAGATGCCTGCCATGACTACTGGAATGCAGCTTCAGGTGAGTTTGCGTTTCCTTCAGAGCTATTCAGAAGTATTGCCATCTTCTTTTCAATGTGGAGACAAAAGTACATGTACAGTGAGTTAAAAAAAATCTAATAAAAGTAACACTAATCTTTTTTGTCATTTCAGGTTTTACACTCGGCTCTCTTCACATTTGATTTAATAGAAAGTGTTCTAGCTCGAGTAGAAGAACTCATTGAAGTGAAAATAAAAGCTGTAATGGATGAAAATAGTTAGGTCAGCTGAAGTATTTGAATTAACATACTCCTTACAAGTTCATTTAGACTGGGAGACTTTAATTGCAAAAGAGGCTACCAGCCTTTAAAGAGGAGCAATTTAGAGTGGCCTCCAGAAGAATTGCAAATGCTGCTCTTCATAAGTCTTGTTGCATGTGATTCACAAATGTGGTCTATTTACTCCTCTTCAGAATTTGATGCTTTCTCTTAAGTTTAGAAACTAAAAGCAAGGTGGGGGTATGCTCTTCTGTTGTGGCAAGGAGATATGGTTGGGCATTTATTTTTCTTTAAATTTTCAGAATTTGTTAGGTAGAGTTACTGACTGGTATTGTGAATTACAAACATTTTTATAAAGTGACTGAAGAACCATTAATTAAAAAGCACTGTTTAAGCATAAGGTATTTTTATTAGCATGTTTTTATGTTGACAAACAAGCTTTTATATTTGCAAACAGACTGTAAAGTATTGCTATATAACAGTATGGAATATACTATCTATAGATAGTAAAACACTCTGGCAAAGGAAACCGGGATTAAAGGAAAACACATCAACTTCGAGCCAAGTAAGATGTTAAAACTTAGTAATTATAACAAATAATGCCTGTGTTTAAAAAGCAGTGTAAGATTTCATACATATACCTGTGTATGCTAGGGAAACCTGTATTTTGGAAATGTTCTGATCATCCTTATCTTTAAGATGGAAGTTTTCCTTAAGACATAGTAAATATTTTGGGAAATTATTTATAAACAGATGAGTCTGTAAGTTCTGAATCAAGTTAAAAATAAGAATGACTTTTCTATAGTGCAGGTAAATCACTTTTCCCTATGCTTGGATGCACTTTTGGTATCAAGTATGCTATTTTTCACTGTATAGTTATTTAATATGAATTTTCATTCCAAATACATATGTTATATATAGTCTTTTGAAATGTAACTATATTTTTGAGAACATTCTATATTTTGTTTAAAATGTAGCCATTGTATTTATGAATAAAAACCCCAAACACTAAATTAATTACAGTGTGATTGGTACTCCTGGAGCATCTTCCAAACTGGACTTTTTTCTATTATTTGGGCTTTTGTCATTTCCATTTTGTAACGAATATCATCTGCTTGTGGCTTGGAAGTTATCTTAGAGAAAAGAAAAGTATTATGAGTAGGGCACAGTAACTCCTAGGTAATAGAATATTCAACATCTTATATTTCCAGTAGTACAAATGCAGAATTGTTCAGCAGTGAAATTTGAATCATGTTCTGAAGTAGCTATTCAGGAGTGATGTACACAGAGGTGACCGTATTTCAACAGGACTGGGAACGGTGGCTTGGGATTAGTTGGATGGTATTGCTCCTTTGGCCATATCTGTTAACCTGGGGCAAAAAGAAGGTGATTTTTAGGCTTTGTGCCAGTTAGGGATTCTCTGGCAAATGGTGAGCTCATTAAACTGGTTTTGCATCAGTAAGAAAGAATGTAATGGCAACCAGCAGACTGGTGACAGGTGCTGTCACCGCTTCTTACAGAGCTCTCCTGCTGAAGTCTGGTGCAAATGTTCTGAACAAGTAGAAAAGCAAATTCAAGTTTATAGGTTCAGTAGTAATCTTAAAAGCTTTTAGGTAAATGCTGTATTAAGAGACTGGGCATCACTGTATTCCATGAAAAGTACAAAGTTCAATATTGTCATATGTATTTAACTGTTGCCATACAATAAGTGAGATGAAGCTTACACACTTTTAAAATGATGCATACTCTGAATAGGTTAATGCTTATTATTTTGAGATGCCCATTTGAGGAAAGCATAGAAAGTAAAATAATTTTTGATTCCTTCCTAACAAGTCATTCAACCTGCTCTTTTTAGTTTTGGTACATGGGATACTGGTAGTACTGATACAGTTCATATCTAAAGTTAGAGTTTTCGTGGAAAAATGGCCTTTAAAGAGTTTCAGTAAATAGATTTAATTAATAATACATTGCTGATACTGGATATGTTGCAGATCCACAGTTATATGACAGTAAGCTGTAGCAGTAATATACTAGTGTGTGCATCACTAAAAATTCACAAGTAACTACTTGTAACTAAGTTTTAAGATAGCATTTTTACTTTAAGTTGAATTCATTACATATTTAGATCTTATGCTAGTTCTGCACTAGTAAATGAAGACATTCTAACTTAACAGTGGTAAGTAAGAGCCACATGAGCTCTTAAATATCTGTCTTTGTAGATGCTATTAAGACCTTTAAAGTTACCTTTAACAATAGTTTAAAGGTTCAGCTAAAACATAAGAGGACTAATCCTACCTCAGTGTATTAATGGATTGTGGTCAGTATAACCCACAGTTCTATTAAGGAAAACCAAATGTTTTATAGTTCTTGGCTTTTCCTGATTAATATACTAATATTTTTAAGTATATGCAACTGGACTTACCTTAGCCATAGTTAGCATTAATTTAACAGTTTCAGCAGGATTATGAACTGGTATTACACGTAAATTACTGCCCAGGAATCTGCACATCAAAATAAATTAAAGTTTACTTTTAGAATGTGTATTTAATTTGTTATGCTATAAAAATCAAAATGCATTCCCACATGTTGTAAACAACTTTTTACTGTGCAGTTTTACTTACATAGAGACTTTTTATCCATAAAAGCAAGTGGAGAATTCATGCTGTTTGTGTAGCCATCTGTCCCATTTCTGTACCACTTATTTAGGTGGGATTTGAAAAGGCTCATTTCTTTATCTAGGGCTCTTGGACAATCAATCAGCACTTCTTAAGCATGTTTACACTCAGAGAGAACTAAACCCTCTTCTGTGATATTGCTGAAGACTATTCTCAGTGGCAGTAAAAAAATATCTGGGTTATTTTTATGGCTTTGGAAAAACACAGGAAAGTATCTAAAACCCTGTGCTAAAAATACTTCAGGATTTGAGCTAAATCTTTGTAGTGTACTATAAATAAAACAACCTGTATTCCAGACAGTGGTTCAGATAATGGGATAATTCACTTTCATGTAAAGGCTTTTTCACTCAAATACTTTGACCTAAAATTCATTCCCTTTATATAAATAGTGTTATTCATATGCATTCGTTCTTGGGAATGGATTCTGAAGATTTTAAATAGTAGCATCAGTTGTCATTCAGTGCAGTCATGGAGAGATCAAAGCTTAGACAAGCACAGAGCCTCTCCTTGAGGCTGGTACCTGACGGGTGTTGTAACAGTGACAAAATGTGAGCACTGCTGCTGTTTTCTGTTGTAGAGCTGAAACAGGAGAGGGACTTAACAGCAAAGAATGAGGAATTTTAAATAAGGAAAAATGTAATCCAAATGAAGTGCCCAGCTGCTCCTTTGCATACTCCCCTGTGACCTCCCCTTGTGCCTACCACCTGCTCTCCCCTGCAGTCTGGCTGATGACTTGGACTCACATTAAGACCTCATGCTGGTTAGGTATCTCATCTGAACTTGTCTGCCCTTGCTTCTAGTTAGCAAAACTGTTACAGGCACTGTCCTGCCCTAAGAGTAGGCACTCAGGTCCCAGTTGAGTTTTGCTAAAATCTGGTGCAGGAACTGTGGTTTGATTTACATTCAGGGATTAGAGAAATAAACTGCTGCAATTTTATTAATACTTGAATGGGCAAAACAAAGTACGAATGAACAAAGTGCAACAAAGAAACAGTTACATTTATTTACCTAGATCCCTGAAAATCTGTTTTTATGAACAGTTCTGCTTCCAATTACAGCAGGTCTAAATTTAGTTTTATTCATTTGATTAATGTACAGAATACTGGCCATTTGAACACACATCTGGTCTTTCCTCCAGGATGTTAAAAACCTGACACACACCTACTTATTAGTGGTTATTACTGGAATGCTCATTGAAGTTACTGCTTTTCTCCTGCTTCCCCCACACCATACACAACCTATATTTTCTATATACATAATTTTATTTTTAATAATAAAAAACAATCCTTCCCCAATTGCAGCAAAACCATAGAAAAGCAGAAAGAAACAGGAATAGAGGACAACCTGAAAGTACTAAGGTGTTTTGTTTTTTAACAAATCCAACAGGTGACGTGTAGTTTGAAAGAACGTGGCACAAGTTTCAGCTCCCCCACTGCAGAAACTCAGTCAGTGCTTTACATACAACAGAAGAATTCCAAGATACAAGGTAGCAAAAAAGGAAATGCATTTAAAATATAATTGTGCCTTGTCAACATGAATTTGATATTGCTTGCAATGATAAAGCTATTTTTAACTTTAATAAAATTACTGACTTGCCAAATGGAATACAGTTGCAAAACATCGCATTTTAGTGATCAACAGATGCACAAAATCTGTTGTACATAACCACAATCTAGATTGAGAAATTAGCCTTGCCATCAGCTGAATAACATGTTCTTGCTGAATGGTGGCAGAACTTTTAAGACCTCTCATAAAAATTTATGGCATTTTCACAAACAGGTAATAGATTTCTTACATTTCATCCCATACACTCTGCTATTCATCAATGTTTGGCAGTATGCCTGGGATTTAATGAAACTGGGGGTAGTTTCAAGGAGGTAAAGATCAAAGACTTCATTAAAATAGTCACTTCTTGAGGCCAAGAGTGACAATCAGCTGCAGTTAGGACTACTGTACCTACCAGAAAATAGTTCTGACTGCAAGCATGGAGCACAATCTGATCACTGTTGTCAGCAGGTATGTACAGAAACATGCAGGTTTTCAGGCTTCATTAGAAATCACAGACAAAAGTTTTAAACAAACCAGTTTTAATGTTATTTTATACTTTTGGTATAAAATAACACTATTTCAATTGTTCTAGCTTTGTATAAGATGCTGAAATCCAAAAAGATTACATCAGTATTCAGGGAGAACTTCCTGTGCATCAGTTTCTGCCCATTGTCTCTTGTCTTATTAATTCCTAAAATAATATTCCCAAATCTAAGACTGCTGCTTCATTTCTGCCTAGCAATAAAAAGTTTGATTTGATGTTGAAATCTTACCTTTTCTGAATCCTGAACATGACACTCCATTCTTCTGGTCCATGAAGAGCAGCTGACAAAACCAGAAAACTGTTCCGATGAATGCCTATGAACTTCTGAATCCTTTCAGAAAACTGTTCTTCCCCTGTCCTAAGCAAATCCTGAGTGTCTGACAGTATAAATGCAACACCTATTGAGGAAAATCACGTAAATGTACCTATCATGGCAATAATGGGATTAAGTTCTTACCACAAACCAGGAAGCAGAATTCTTAATTTAACCATTAGTTTAAAAGGCAATGGAACAAAACACATGAATGAATTTACGCATCTTTGATGGTGACGTGCAGTCATGAGCTTTGGCCACTGATGACTAGTAATTTTAAGATAAAACTACAAATAACTCGGAGGTTATTTTTCTACCATAACATTAAAAAAACAATTATTCAATCCACTCAAAGTAGACACATCTGAATGCCTTTGAAAGCACATGCTTCAGGAACAAGCAACTGCTATAAAGGAATGAATTTAGGGCAGATGCAAAGGCTGACTGAAGAGCTCAGCAAGTTGTGCTTTTAAATTAAAGAAACAGTTTTAAAATCTTAAAAGTTAGCTAAACTGTCTACCATGAAAAATGAAATTATAGCCCTTTCAACTAAGTTATTTTGAAAGGGAAAGTTAAGAAGGCTGAAGTCTAGGAGGCTTAACAACTAAGCATACAAAAGACTAGGCCAATGTGTGCTAGTCCTTCTAGTTCAGGAAAACTTCAGATAAAGGATCTCGTGTATGTGTCTAAACCATCTTCTGCTCTAAAAAGGAAAATAGATATTTCATGTTTACATTTTCAGTGATTTCCTAATCAAAGCCACTCAAATAGTCCTTTCCTTTCCCCTGCTACTACCAGGTCTGCAAATTCAACTTGGAAGCTGACAGCCAAAGGTCTTGGTTCACTCTTAACATTTATAGCCCGGCATACTCAAGATCTTGATGGCAGCTTACACGTTAGTGGCATTCAGCAGGTTTGCTCAGTTATAACAAGAATTTACTGAACAGTTCAGTTCACCAAATCTCATGTAGCTGTTCTACAAGACATCCAAAAAAACCCCAATGACAATGTTTTGTTCGTTTCATCTGATTTACATTCAATCATAGCACAGCTCCTTTCACTGCTGCACAAAATTCCAACAAGGCAGATTTTATTCAGTTTAGCACAGCCCACAACAGCACCTAATCTTGTACCTCATTGGAGTTTATGATTTAAAAGCACAAACTTTAAAGTACTGTACCAGAAAGAGGAAAAATCACAGATCCAGTTTCCACTGATTCTGAATATCGAACTCGGTGTTGTTGCCTCTGTAGAATTTTAGAAATTTCATGATCCTAAATAAATTTTAAAAGGTTATTTTAAAAATATGTTTTCAGCCCACAAGTTAAAAATATCCTTAAAGCATCACCTGAACTATTATATACAGACCTTTAACGCTGTTGTTTAAAAAAAATAAATGTATTGCGAATGGAATAAAAACTAAGTACTAAAATGTTGAACATTTTCAATTAATGAATTTTTGAAGTATTTGCTTGGAAGTTACAAACACTGAATAACATTCACATTCACTCTGTACATGCACATTCAGTTTGTCTCAGGAAACTCCTCCATAATCCATAAAGAAGCTCAAATATTTTACAGTCTGTTTTTGTAAGAAGTGCTAAAGGAGGATTTTCAGAAGTGAGGAACATAGTGCGTTTCTATGACTCCAGTTAATTAAACTGCATTATTTTCACAGATGTCAGCATCTCAGTTGGAAAATAGTTCAGAAATTCTGTATGGGACATGATTTTCTTTAAAGCTTTTTGACAGAATGCAATCCATTGAGGAAAACTAATAATCATAATCATCTACAGAATGGAAAGGGTTTGGACGTATTTTTCAGCTTGCAAAAAGCATTTCTGCAGTATGTTCTACAAAAGCTGCTCCAACACACATATTTTAAAAGTTAAATCACTGAATCCTTTTAAGCTAATAACATGTTCTTTAACCTACCCATTTAAAATATAGCCAACCTGCCTATAAAGGACAGTGTCATGATTTAGTGGAAGAGTACAAAATAAAATCTGTATAGCAAGTGAACCCTGAAGGAGACAGTAACTAGAAATGTCATGCTTTCAATTGTAGTCTAGAAAGGGAACACTCAGTGGCAACTGCTTATAACTACAATTTTGGAGAAAATGCACAAATATAAATAACAGCTGTAAGAAAATGATAGCTGTACTGGAAAAAGAGAAAGCTTATAACCAAAACTGATACAGAAAAGCCATCTTAGATTTGTGTTCAGCTTTGTGTATGGGAAGCCTTTACTAACAGCAGTTTCTTATTAATAGCAATGGGTTATGCTGGTATAGCTAATGAAATCACTGCCACCCAATACCTCTCACCATATTATGGGTTAAGTTGCTCTTGAAGCAGTTCCCAAACAGGCACAGTTTACGGGCAGATAAGAACAGGCTTTAAACTGAGGTGATTCAAGAATTATTTCAACATTGTTCACCCATTTACCCAGCAGAGATGGGGTGATAACCTTGTCAGCCAAGCTAGCATGAGATATTTTTGTGGGTGAATCAAAGCCCTCTTGCCTCTAAATTCTCAGCTGGCATGAAGTTGGCCTCAGCTGCAGAAACTAATTATCAGCTCATTGACATACCCTTTCACTTGGGAACACAATCAAGGCTTCTGATGTTAACGGATACAAATATATATCAATTTCTGTAAGCCTCACTATTTTAAACTGAATTACATGCTTACTGAGTAATCATCTGCCCCAATGTTCATACTGCATAGTAGCAAATAAAGTGTTTAGGGAGAAATTCAGAAAATTGAGAAACGTTTCAAATGAAATTATTTATAGCGCTAACTGAAAGTGGCATCAGTGCAGTGCAAAAATGATGAGCCAGGAGAACAATCCTAAAGCAGTGTAACTCAGAATAGCAGGTGGCAAGAATACTAAATAGATACGGAAGTAGCTAGGAGAAAATATAGACACACACAAAAAGAACCAGTCCTCTCACAGAAGCAGCTTCAGACTGTTTCATCCTCAAAAAACTCCATTCAGTGACATTGAATAAAATATTTCTGCATATAGAATATAGGACATGATTTTTTCAGCATTTCTTAGTGAGTCACATGCTGGTCTTGACTCATGGTATTGTACCTGCAGAGCTGTGCTCATAATGACTGTTGTTACCCATCTCGACTGCTCCTGCCCACAACTTTCTGTCATTTTTTTCAATGGTCTAATGGCTCTGCAGTGAGATCCCAGGTGACACCTTCTGAAAAGCTTGGGAAAAGAGAGACAACTATTTCCTGCCAATTAACGAGGTGTTTAAAGCACATGTACACATTAAAGAGATGATTAAAAACCAGGGCACTATTCAATTCCCCAGAATGTAACAGGTGCCTACTGCCAGTGAACTAATTTAAGATGGCAATTAAATACTTAAATGGCTTTAAAGAATCTGCATCTGAGCAGGCTTCCTCTATCAGGCATAACAAACACTGTTCTGAAAATATTCCTGGCTATGCAGCTTGGCAGGCGTTTCTGTGTCCGCGAGGCTCGTGTGGAGCAGTTGGGGACACGGGAGCTCCCGGCAGGAGCGGGAAGCAGCCCGCGGGCTGGGCCTGCCCGGTTCCCGGGGTACCTTTGTGCCGGCTGGTTGAAAACTTCAGCCGGGCCTCTCCCCGACCGAAGAACCTGGTTCGGCGCTGATCTGGAGTCGCCGGTGGGCGGCCGGGAGGGCGGGACAGCGAGAGCGCGGCGGCGGGAACGGGCCCGAGTGCCGCGCTGCCCCTCAGCAGGGCCCAGCGCTGCCCCCGCGCCGGGGATGGCGGGCACAGCTCCGGGCACAGCTCCGGGCACAGCTCCGGGCACAGCTCCGGCCACCGCGGCACGGCCGCGGAACTTCCACACGGACAAGGAATGGCGCCGGGGCGGTGAGGAGGTACTGGAGCTGCCTTTCCTCCGTGGCGGTGTGCCGGGACTGGCTCCTGCTGACCATCCTGGAACTGCCCCACAAAGACGTCCAGAAACTTGGTGTTGGCCTGAGCGCCTGCTGCCGTACAAGGGTAGATTGTGTGACATTTTCAGCACTATTTTCAATGAAAAAGAAATACCGAGAGTGTTGGAGCTGCTTTTTTTTTTTTTTTTTATCGTGTAAGAGGAAATAATACTTCACATAGTAAAGAAGAGTGGAGTGCAGTCATAAAAAGCACTAAAAAAGCATTGATTTCCAGCTCTGCTCTTCACCCAGGCATGAGTCTAGCTTCAAATACTATACTGAAACTGGCATTTTACTGAAAATCTGAGATTTTAGTAAAAGCTTTTAACCCACTTTGAGCATTTTAAAATAGAAGTGACCTCATCTATTAAAAGTTATACATTTAAATAGCAAATTGTCTGCCTTGCATAAAAATAATTAGACATCTTAGTGATTTAAAAATCACTCTTCTCCTTTTTGTTCTAGACAAGAGTGGATTCACATCTGATTTCCCTTTCCTGTTGGTGCACTGCACTGAAGTTATGGTTACCCTGCACTGCAAGGATATGGGAATGTCATGCTACTTTTCCTAGTAAGTCAAGTGTTTCTAATACTGAATTTTTAAAATTCCCGTGGAGCATAAATGTGACAGTCCACAAGTTAAAGGAAAATAACAGATGTACTTGGTATCCCGACTGCTGTGTTCTGGAGAGCTGTGACAGGACAAAGAACTGCGAAACCGTGTCCTGTAACACAGTGGAACCATGTGCTCTGACTGCATACAAAAATCAGGGAGTTAAGAACATCAGGAATTATTTTAAAATACAATTATAAAATAATAAGGTAGTTTTATGATGAGGGTTGATGATCCTGCTGACATCTGTCAACGTGAATTTTGAATTCATGCATACTATGAATGAACTTGTGTTTCAGTACTAGAGAAATCCTAGGGGTAAAGAGTAGTAATTTTTGTTGTAGTGGTTATACTTGATTTATGGCACTATAGTATATCTGAAGTAATATTTTAGATTATGTCTAATGTGTACATGCATTAATTGAATTACAACCATTCAAATGGAGAAAAAATAGCAGGGAATAGAACGAAATAAAAAATGATTTCCAGTGTAAATATCTGTAACAGGTGAGTAGTCTCACGGTTCTTTAGTGTAATGCTGTAAGAAATGTACAGGACATACAAGGGTACGTTATTACACTAAAAAAATTGTAATTACAAAGAAATATAAACACTAGATTTAGGCTCCTGGGATACCAGCAGATGCCTTTTTCCCTTAAAGTCACTTATTGTGCAAGGAGTTGGACACGCCCTACCTCAAAATACCACTTGAGAAGCATCAAAGTACAATGATGGGTAAGTGTGGGACAATGAGGAAAACCCCAACCTTAACTATAAATGCTTCCTGTCAATATTTTGACTCCAGTTGTTACATATTTACCTCTGTAAATTATGTATCTTAATTACAGTTGGCAAAAATTTATACCAGAAACTTAATATTTTTCTCCTTGTCTCTTACATTTGACAATAGTTCACATTTGAATAAAAATAAGACTCTTTCTGAGACAGAAAATTCTGAGCACAATGAACCTCACCGTGTCCCATGGAAGAGCCACCCTGGCCTAGGGCTTGTCTGGTTCAAGTGTTATGCAGTGGGGCACTCTGAGCCCCTGGACCAGGAACTGCTCAAGGGTCAGTTCTGGTAGAAGTTTGTTCTGCAATACCATTCGAGTCTCAATCTCACTACATGACTTGCTTTTCTCTTTTTTTGAGTCTAATGTCAGAAGGCTAAATAAAGAGAGCTTGGACTCAGAGAAAATAGTTTTTTCTGGATTTTGTATTCTTCAGAGCATTCTCCACAGAAGTTTTCCTTCCCAAAAGAGACTTTTGAGGGATCCTGTGATATCTGATGAGCTAAATTTATTTTACTACTTAGGGTTATCTCTGCTGTGACAGTTTCTGACATTTTGGTAGTCTTAGCTTTAAACCTCATCAGAAGCATTCCTTTCCCACATACCTATATGGTGCATTTCACATACGGGTGATGGTGCAGGACAGAGAAAGAATAGGGCTGAGTCTGGCAGCATATCAAATAATTCCTGGAAGCAGAGCAGAGAACCAACCCCATTTAGGCAGGAATAGAAAGATCTTGGGATTACAACTCCCTTATGATGAAGATAATGGTGTAAGCATTTGGATGAATAACTAATTTATGACAAGGCAAAATCTATCATCTAATTAGTGTTTCTCTGTGCTGTCTGGAGCCATATCCTGTGTGTTCTACATCAGCAGTATGTTTTGATTTTCTAGGGCAGTTACACAGGTATCTTCCTCTTTATGCATTTTATATGAGAACTGATTGTTGATCTTCACACTCGTCACCCATCCTGTTCTCTGATTACACAGTCAAAGAAAAATTTTTTCCTCTTAGAGGAGAAAGAGTGAAGGTTCACTAAACACATAGAAAAGTAATTTTTTTTTTTTTTTTTGCAATTTTCAGAGCACAAATAAAAATTTATGTCAGCAGTCCACAAGTTGAATGAAGTACAAGGACTCAGCATTTAACTTACACGTAGGTTTATTATTTTCTGTCATACAGAAATCAACTAAGAACCTTAAGTATGTAGCATGGGGAAGAAAGGTTTTGGGACTGTGCAACCATACAGTTATTCTGGAAACAGAAGACTGTGTTGACAAGGAGTCATTTGGAAATACAATTACTTAGGCCCCAGCTAATTATCTAAATCTGAAAAGCAAGCACTTGGAAAACATGCAAGCATTCAGTTTGAGAGCTTAAAACCCTCCCCCTCTCTCCACAAGACTGAGTGGTCAAAATATTCTTGGACCATAAAGCCATGGACTATAGCTAGTGACTCAAACTTTTCTCCAGATGCATCCCATTATACATATATTGGATTAATCTTGATTCCTAAAACATGATAATCCAGAAAATAGAGACTGAAATTTTTTTCTCTACAGATACAGAAGGACATTTTGTTATGAGTAGGAAGTTTGACTTAAAGGTGGGTCTCATGTTTGTGGACATTAAAATTACCTCAGTCTATGAAGGTCACAAAAAGTTTTTATACCACTTACACTAGATCTGGCATGTACATATGGTTTGTCCTATTTATACTGATCTTAAGCACACTGATGTAACTCTACTGAGAGGCAGGATGCCATTCTACACTCAAGAGTGTTATTAAAAACAAGTGAAGAACTAAAATAATTTAATTAAAGACAAGTGTATAAGAAAAGCACAACAGTTCCTAAATAAGGATTGAATAAAGGAGGATGCTGTAGGTTTAAGTAAGTTGGTGAGATCAATCTCAAAAGTGGGTTATAGAGTTAAGTTACATGAGCCAAAGGTTTTACTCAGGTAAGTAGTCTTTCTGTTCAGACACTAAAATACACTGATTTTTATAGATGTGGATCTGATACCACTCACACTAACTGCAGCGGGAGCTGAGAACAAGTAGCCACTTTCACTGGCGTGCAAAAGTATAAAATCTGATGGACTACCTGGGTCATTGGGCTGAGTTCCAAATTTGTGCATGTGAGCCTCTGTTCAGGTTCACCAGAATATGCACTCTAATGCAGTTAACAGTCACCATCCTATTGTGACCATCAGTGTCCTTGTTAAGTACATCTAGTTACTGAGTTATAGTCAGCCCCTCCCAATACTGAGGTTTGAGTTATTGAAGACATGATCAGTATTCATATTTTACAGTGCAACAGCAAAAGAAATTTTGTTGCACATAATGTGAAAAGTTATGATTTCTTAGGACTTTGATTTCTGTAATTGAATAGTCTTCTGAGCTGGCAACTTCAGCAATAAATCAAGGAGAACAGGGAAGCAACTTAATGGAATTCCGTTATTAATTATTTCATACTTTAACTGCATCCAGATGGCTCATCAGGATTAGAAGCTCATTAAGCTGAGTACCATATAAAAGCCCAAGCATGCCCAGTGCCTGCCCCCAGTGCCAGCTCCATTACCCTTTCTGAAAAGCCAATGTTAAATGGAAAGCCAATCTGCAAATGTGCACGTGGATTTGCTCCTGTGTCTGCAGAACTGTGGCCTAATGGACCGTACAGTACAGACTGCAAAGCATAAAAGGAAGGTCAAACGCAATAAAATAAACAGGTGTGCATGCATGCATTGTATAGCTGCTTCAGTTATTATATTAGTTAAAAAATGTAAAAAAAATCAAAGAAATTATCAAACTCGGTATTTTTCCCCAATTGATATCCTGTTACAGGTTTAGTTTCCTTAAACACAGTTATTAGTTGTGAAGAGGTAGCAGCTTGGTTTTAAATTAGCTGAAGAAGGGATCTGAGCTGTAATTTTTTCAAAATTGAAGACATTAAATCTTATTTTTCAAAAAATATCATATATAGCTTGTGTTCAAGAGAGAGATATGAAAATCAGTATGGATTTTCTGCAAGAGATGAAAGCTTACAATTATACTGGATTTCATATCTAAAAGCTCATTTCCAGGGAATCATCTGTTGTAACAAAGCTTCAATAATTCTAATTCTGTCTTTTGTCCTCAGTTCCTGTGTAGTCCTGGCATGAAAGTCATCTATCAATGTACAAATGTTAAATCACTCCAGTCATGAAATATTAACAGAATGCATACAGTTATGACTAATAAATTGAAGTCTTTCTAGCTGTAATTTGTCACACCTACAATTGTACAATGTTATTAGTAGAGTAAAACTAGAAAACTATGAAATAGATATACTGGAAAAATAGCATTTCTAGTACATGCATTAATATAGGCAAGGCTTGAACCTGCTTCAGCTGAGGTCAACAGTCTTTTCTTTGACATTAGTGAAAGCAAAATAATGAATTCTTAAATGTCTTGGTTCTGAGCAACCAATGTACAACATAAGAACAGTTCTTAATTCCTTCATGCAAAGGTTTAGATTTTCTGGAGCAAAGTAGAATGAACATGCTACTAATTATTTTTCAGATGGCAATAATATATACTGAAAGTTTTAAAACAGTCTCCTATAATCTGTACCTAAAACAGCTGTGTGGGTTTTTTTGTTTGTTTTTACATATGCCCTGAAAGAAACTGATGCTAGGGGACACATCCTATGCACAGTCTTCGTGAGAAACATGTGAAGTTCTCTTGCCCTAATTCTTCCAAAAAAATAATAATAAAAAAATAAAATTTGCAAACTCAAAAATTCAGTATAATTTTGAAATAATTTAAAACATTAAAAAGTGCGGGATAAGAGTATTAAACATGTACTGTTCAGTTACATATCATCCAGAATTAAAAAATATCGCAAGTAAGTCACAATTCTTGTACTTCATTACTACTATTTTCCAATGATAGTCCAAGTAGTTTCATTATTATTGGAATATTTTAATCTCAAATAGCTCTTTCCTGTGAGCACTGTGTTTATGCCTGCTGACTTTATTATGTTTTTGTATGCCATGGACCTTGATGAGGCCCTGGCAACCTGATCTAACTTTGAAGTTACCCCTTCTTTTAGCAGCAGGTCAGACTAGAGACCTTTGGAGGTCTGCTCAAGCCTGCATTTTCCCATAGGTCTATACTTTTCTGTATATGATTCTAGAAGAAGTTTCTCTAAGGGAAAAAATGATGAATATATGGAGTGTCCTTTCCACTACCCCAACACCACAAAAGCCAGTGTCTGGGTTTTATGCTCTTATCTGATCGCTTGTAGCAGCCCAGACTGCCTGCTGATCTCATTTCATGCTTACTTATCTCTCCTGATCTTCACTGTATGTCTGTCTCCACATTTCTTTTGCTACGCTATATAAACGTGATATAATCTCATGCATTGAAAAAGCAACCTAAAATATATTATTAACTGATCTGCTTTTCTAACTGTTGTCTCTCTTAATGGTTAGGCTCAGTTTCCTTCCTGGAATTCTGTCATGCTCTGCCAACCTGGCATCTGCCTGCCTTTTACTCTGCAAGCCAATATCTCATTTTGACCACAGTCCTTAAGAACACTTTCTTAACCAACCTCAAAACTGGTATTTTATACATCTGCCTTGTGGGCCTTCTCCAGTGAAGCTAGTGGTACAGTTTTCCTTAAATCCTGTCATCCTCATTTGACTCCTGTTTCCATCTTTATTTCCTTCACTTACCTAATGGTTCTTTTTTTTTGAGCAGATTATTTAGAAGAACCTCCACTTTCCTTAATTCCTAGTAGGCTTCCAAGTGTTTGGGCCTCCATTTGCTTCCATTTTCCCTCTGCAATATGTCTTTTGGTGATTTATTCCACAAATACAATTCTAGCTAGTATCTATATGTAAAAACCCTGCAGAGCTGCTTCTCCAGTCCAGACTAGACTCTAATTTTCCAAGTAAAAAAAAAAAGTAATTATGACTACAGGACCACTTTTTCAAGGTATATTTTTTTTTAACACATGTAAAACATCCTTCCTTATTTTTCACTTTCACAGCATCATTCAAGATAGGTAAAATCAGGGTCATTATCTTAAACTCTGATTTCTGAGTCCTCTAAATTCCACTGACAGTTTACTGAATTTGGTATTACTACCTGCAGGATACAGACACCATTCATGTAACAACCTCAGATAAGCTGTCAGCATCACCTGTTAACTGCAACATTGTCTTCTCAGGCTTTGACAAAGCAATTTCACTGCACTTAATTCAAAATACTACTGCAAAGGTAAATCCTTAAACAATATTTTGACTATGCCATCTCTTTAGTTTCTTCACTGACGCCCTTTCACTGTTTCATCAGATGTACCTACCTTGTCCCTACTTTAGAGGTCCTCCAGGACCTCTTAATCACTATTCACTTGGAGCCTGTGACACTAGCTTTGGTTGTTTCTCTATGAAGTTTTCAAACAAACCTTTTTCCATTCTCTCATGCTTTGGAGAAGGGGCCAATACAGTGACAAAATCACTGCCAGGAGGCACGAGCAGGACTCCAAGGAACTCAGGTGACTGGCGCTATTAAACAGCCACCTACAAAAGCTTGAACATCCTCCTGAATGAGGTCAGGGTCAAGCAGGAAGGGAGTTCAGCTAACACACAAGGCTGGTCAGGAATATAGGTTCTTCCAGCTCCCTCATTATCCAGCCTCCAAATCTCACCCTCCAACTTCCCCTTCTTATAATGCACACAGGAGAAAAAACGGCTGTTTAAACTGATGATGTGCCGAGACCATTGCTAATCAGCTAGATAAATATTGACACGCTCATTTTACTTTTCCATCCATGTGCATTTTTTTTTGTCTTTTGTCTTAACGTGGATTATGAGCACTCTGTGGGAAGTCTTTGTTTTTGTTCAGGGTTTGTACAATGTCTAGCCAGTGGGACGTTGGTCTGATTAAGCTTCACAGGCACTCTGGTAACGCAAATTAAAAACAATACCACTTTCTATTCCTGCTACTTCTACAGACACTCTTTGGCTGTGGGAAGCTGAATTCTATGGCTGCATATGTAACAACTGAACAATACCATATCCTAATCAGTGGTCTGCTGCAAAACTGTTAAAGGAATTGCAGCAACATCATTGTGGACTTGAAGAGAGAAGCTAATTTAAATAAATGCAAAGAAAAAACAATAAAGAAACCTATGTATGTAATTCATAAAAAACCCATGAAACTTTGTGTGTTCCTTCAGTGCTGCTCTATCAATTCAGTAAGAGTTAAAAATATGGGCAAAGCAAAAAATAGACAAAAGGAACCCTTCTTTCACTTTCTGTCACTTCTCCTTTCCATCACTTCATCTTGTTTAACATGTGAATGCCCACTACCAGAATATGATCAGGATTTGAAAGTCGATCAAGCTTTTTGGTGAACAAGTTTTACTTTAGTGTTTTACACAGAAACTGCAAAAACACTATTCTTCAGCCTTCTGTAAGAGTTTCTCTCAAGTTTCATCTTTTACTTTGGCTAATACTATAGTTCTTTCTTTAATTCAAAATATTATCCCCTACTGATAAACCTTGTACACTTTGAAAGTGAAAAACTGGTTTTCTTGATGATTTGCATATCTAAAGGTTCTCCTAAATTCCTCAATATGACAACTGGGTTAAATACAGTGTATTACATTTATAATATTTTGAATTATAATATCTTAGACTATTGATGCTGCTGCTAAAAGAGTAGCTTAGAAAGATTTTTATCTTTCTTAGAAAGATTTTATGAGACTGAACATCTTCCTTCCCTAAGTTTAGAGTCCTCAACTGACATAGAAAAAGGGAGGCTTTCCTTTATTTCCCCCTACCTTGATATTAAGGAATGAGGTAAAATTCTTCCTCTGCTTGTTCTGAGGAAAATAAAACATTAGTTTTACTTTTGTACCAGAAGTTCAACAAAGCGGCTTTCTAGATAAACTGTTTTGCCTCAAAGCTCTTTTATTACGTCAAATCCAAAGGTAAGACTTCTTCAATCATACACTAGGGCAACTTCACATTTCCACAGAACTGAGAGTTTGACTATGAGCAGAAAGAAATGAAGTTTGTAAAAAAAATTAAGGTGCACTGTTGGAATTGTGCAAAGCTTGCAAAACTGACCATGTTATCGGGTGGTTACAACCAGCTTAAGTTGTGTACTTATCTTAAAGTTTCCACAAAAGAAGGATTTTAGTAGCCATTTACTGCCATATGGCACCTATTTCAGAAGGCACTTCTGTTAATGACTAAGAGGAGGTAGAATACTTCCTGTTTAGACTTTAAGCCGTGTGAAAGACAAGCCCTACTGTTTCCATAATGCAGATATTTTAAAGAGCGCAGCCTTTAAAGGGGAAAAACCCTGTATGTTTCAGGAGGAGTTCTGACTTGGTAAGAGTTACAAAGCCTTTCTCACTCCTTCCTCCTTGTCAAATCACAAAAGACAGTAATCAGTCCTATCCACACCCAAATAGCCAAAAGCAGCAGAATGAGCTATGTATCCTATTTCACTCTGAAGTCAGAAGAAAGGTTATGTTGACATTTGTCTCAATATATAAAAGCTACATTAGAGATATTAATGAAGATGCAAGACTCCTATTACTGCTCCAAAAATGTAGCATCTTTAAAAACAAACAAAACCTAATTCCTGAGAATCTTGCTATGCCCCAGCATCAGGAGGGTGCAAGTGTTATGAATTGAAGCCAGAAGGTAATTCTAGTCAGTCAGACTTCCAATGTAACACTGACCACAACTTCAGCATCAGATATATTTGCAGAAACATCAGACATGCTGTTTCTTAGAACAGGAGCAGCATTCTACCAACTCCTCTGAATTCATGCACTATGTCATTTAAATGATTTACTTAAACATGCATTTCCAAGAAAGGAACAGTGCTCTTCCTATAGCACAGACCCTCTGAAGTCTTATATTTAAAGGAAAGACAATTTTAAAAATTTATTGGAAACTTCTAAACAAAACAAACCAAAATACAAAAATTTAATCTGGAAGAAATAGATGAAACAAGCTGCTCACATTAATAAGGCCCAAGGCAGATTCAGATTAAAACATTTTCTTTGAACATAAGACTGTGTTTCCATCATTTAAAGTAGTGTTGGCACACATCACCTTTTGACACAACCATTCTGAATCTTTATTGTTGTAAAATGAAGTGACCATATAGAGAGGGGGAAAAAAAAAGGAGGGGAATAGCTCTACTAATTGTGCATTCATCTTTAAATGTTTGCTGAATGAGAACATTAAATGTCAAAAAAGAATATAAAAGGTAAGGTGGAAAGCGAGATTTTTCTTTTATGTCATCTAGTTTTTCTAACAATTCTAGAAAATACATGCTCAAAGTTCATTTTTAGAAAAGACATACATTTAAGTCTTGAAAAATTACCGTACCTGTGATTAAATCTAATTATAAATTAACATATTTACCTCATTATATAAGAAAGATTGCCTCAGTATCAAGAATTGCTCGTTCTTGACTGATGCAGTATTTCACTATTGTATGGAAACAACTCATCAAAAATAGATTTGGGGAATGGGTTGGAGTTCAGTTGCAAACAGTTGGTCACCTTAATGATGGGTTTCCAGTTCAAGAATTGTCCATTCTCCTTGAGGGGATGAACAGTCTTCAGATGAAAAGCTTGCCACTGTAATGCTTGCTGAAGAATCGTCCAGTGGAGACATGAGCTCAGTCCACCTACTGAATGTGTCAACTTGTGATGTACCCTGAGGATTTGAACCATCTCGTGCCAGAAACAGTGTCTGATTGATAAGACATTGTGCTAAGTTAAGGTCTTCAGGAACAGAGTTTTTGAAATCTATATTTGAGTCCTGCTCAGATAACAATTGCCTGAGAAGAGTCCAGTCCTGTTCTGCAAACTGCTGATCTTCAAAATCCACATCTAGAACTGCTGTTTCTGAATCCATCCTCTGCTCAATTGCTTCTCCAACATCCATCTCATATATTGGAGAAAGGGTTTTTGGAGGCCGATGTTCATACATGCAGGTTTGTGCCATTGTGTCATAATCATCTATGTCTCCTGAAATAATTCACAATACTGTACAATGTAAAAATTGTAGATGATCCTCCCCTCAGGGTTGTGTAGAGCAAAATTTAATTCATTCAGGAAGGACAATCCAATCAGGTTAAAAAAAGGGGGGATGGAGGGTTATACAAAATTGACAAAATTTGAGGCATTTATTTCCTATATAAAAAACAAAGTATGTTTTATAAATTAAGTTAAAGTAGCAATCACCACTGGTAATTAACAATAACCTCCATAATTAAGTTTCTGATACAGAAAATGACAATGTAAATACACACTTAATGCACATGAAATTTCTCATTTACTACATAAATTAAATTTAGACCAGGAGGTGCATAGAGGGAATTAATAGAGAATGACTACTGAATGGTGACTTAAGCTATGTCAGCTTAGGAGAGAATTAAAACCAAAATTGTTTATCCACAGGCTTATTTCTACACTGCACATGCAAGGGCAGCTGCAGGCAAGGGCAAGCAAACTTAAAAAAAAAATAGTACAACTTGTAATGTCTTCTTGTTCTGTGGTCTGGCTGAACATAGATCATCATCAGTATTTCATTGCTCTTGAATACACAATAGTTGTAATCAACACTATTGTATATTTTTGATGGGATAAACAGACTGAATTATTGATATAAAGAAGACAAAACACAAAACTAGACAAGTATTCATCTAGCTACATGAAACAAGTTAGAACTTTTCTGTATATAAGTATCAGTTCTAAGTATAATCTCTTTTTTAGGAAATAAGCTTTTATTGGTAAAATTTAGAATTTTAGACATCTCACAAGCTCTAAAGCAGAGTTCAAACCTGCTCCCACTGGTGTATATGGCAAATATTCAGTTATATTCAGTGGGAGAAGGATCCAAATTGGTATATAATGTATAAATAAATAAATTACAACAATAATGCATATAGCTGTTCAGGTAAACAGTTCAGTGCGCTTTAGTTAAGGTTATTACTTTAGTTATTGCACATCCCATTCAGACATACTATATGTTGTCAAGCAGACAAAACAAATACTAAAATTCCATCAAAAGCTGATGCTGTCAATGTTAGATTGGATCAAAAATAAGTGAAGTACAGACAACTGCATCCAATCTTTCTTTTAGCATTACATAAAATCTCTTTTCTTGTAGTCAAGTTTCTCATTGAACAGCAGGGTATTGACGGATATTTCAAACAGACAAGCATTCTCTAACCCAAGTGAAATACTTAAAAATATTTAAATTTAATATAGTTTCAGCCAAAATTACTTCAGTTCAGGATTCAATCCCAGACAAATTGCCAAAGCTTTCCCTATTAATTTGTTTTTGAATGACTGAATGTTTCTATTTCTGTACATTACCTGGAAGTAAATCAGTATTAGCGCATTCAGTAGTTGCTGGTTGACTGTCTTTCACTTGACCTTCCTGAGTCAGTATCTGATTCTTACTGGCTTCTACAGGTTTTGCAGAGCTGTTCTTTTGCGCATCAGAATTAGTTTCTCTCTGCTGAAGATCCAGATGACATGGTCTTTCTTGAGATTTTGCATCATTGTCTAAGTACTTATTGCACTGCTGAAATTCAATAGCAACCTCATTCTTCATATTTACTTTTTGTGTTTCTCCTGGACATGGACTAGCTGCTGAATAGACTTTTTCTGGGCAATTTTGTTCAGTCACTGAAGCACCCTCATTCTCCTTCCCTGGGATTTCAGTACCATAAGAACTTCCACTTTTATCTGACCTACTGTCTTTATCCTTATGCTGTTTGCCATCCAGGAATCCTTCTCCAGTTTCCACTGAGTATCTTGAATAAAAGGTCTTTCCGTGCTGCTCTTGAGACACACTGTCAAATACTTCTGGAGTAAGAGAATCTATTGAGTGCTGACGTGAAGTATGAGTTTCCACTTTATCATCAGTTCCCAATTCTTCACATTCATCTACTGAAAGTAACACAGATCGTTTGAAATTTTTAGTTTTAGGAAACTCTTGACTTATAGTATCATTTTCTGTTCCATCTTCAAAAGCTAAATTATCAATTCCTTGGAACTGTTGAGTGGGAACGTTTGAGGGAGGGAAGTTTTCTGCAACATTCTCTGCTTCAGATCTGTCATCTTCTGTTTCATCGGCAGAAGAAGAAACTTGGTCTGCTTCCTGAGTAAACTGTGCATTACCAAAAGTAGAACTTTTGCTTTCTCTAGTACTGGTCCGTGAACTCTCCTGATGGGACCAAATTTCAGGTCTTTTTCTTGGTATTTCATCATCACTCGTTGAATTAACACGGAAGAGATCAGAACCCTCTTTTTTCATTTTCACTTCTATTCTTAGGCTGCTGTCATAAATTTTTAATTCCTCAGGTGTACTCGTGTCACTGCTGCTTCTTCCAAGAAAATCATGACATAACATAGTGCTACATTTAGAAATCCCTCTTTCATTGGATCCCTCATCATCCTGAGAGCCTCCGGCATCATAATCTTCTGATCTTGGTTTTATATCATCAGAGGATGTGGTTGCACTGCCAGTATCTGATTCTGGGCTCTCTTTTGGATCTACAGCACCAGTGTTCCAGTGGTCAATGAAGGGAGTTTCTACGTTTTCCTGGTTTTCGGGCGTTTCTGTAGGATCTATAAGCTCTGTGTAACTAGGTGAATATTTTTCTGTTATTTGTTCTGTGGAACATTCTGAAACATCATCTAAATCTGCTGTAACTGATTTATATTCAGTCAAGGCTGATGTATCATACAGATCATCGGCTGTAAGAAATCCCTCCATATGGATCTGGGGAGATGATGTCTCATCCTCTTTATTGCTTATTCTGGAAAAGCTTGACAAAGCATTTTCACTATAGTTAAGACCTGTTTCAGAGCTTAATTTATCACTTTGCTCACTACAGACTTTTGTTGCTTTTGAATCTTCCACCAGTTCTCCTGGAACAGTAGCCTTTTGATTGGTTTCCTTGGAAAAGTCTGAATATCCATCACTGGCAGACTGTGCATGACAGTGAAATTCAGCTGTATTATCAATCTTTGTATCTTCAGTCTTTTTAATTCCAGACTGATCTTCACAAATTTGTCTTGTTTCCCTGTGATTTTGCACTGAAACATGAAGTTTAGAAATAGTTTCTTCTGTAACTAGAGGAGAAGATTCAGACTGTATTTTGTATTGCACATTTTCAGTAGAATCTGGTAATTTTTGTTTATTGGGTTGACAGGACTCCAGCAGTTTATCATCACTGCTGCTTTCCACCGTAGGTTTAAAAGGTTCATTATTGTCATGAAGCTGACCGGCCACAGCATCAGCCGTGTTCTTCTCAAGCTTCTGTCCTGAACCTCTGTGCTCAGAGGTGTGCACATTCTTCTGGACAACAGGAGATTCACTCCTTGAATGTTTTTGGGCAGAGGACTGAGATTTTAATACAGCTGATTTCTGTTTCGGGTCTTTACTATTCGTAATCTCAGCATGCTTTGATGGAGCCAGGATTTTAGGCGTTATTTTTGCAGTGGCTTTTGTTGCAGGTGTTTGTGACTGCTTAACACTCTTCTTCTTGGCTGAAGGATGTTTCTCTGGGAGTGCTGTCTGAACCAGATGTTGTAACACATTTTTTTCTTCATTATGTTTTGGAGACATTCCTGATTTCAGTGAATTTGTTGATTCCCCCTGAGGTCCTAACAAACAGTAAAAAAGACTATAAAGATTGTATATGCCAGTCACAGTATATTGACCAATTTTATGTTAGTGTTTATGTTGAGAAACAAGTTACTCAACTTTTCATGTAACTAAGGGATTTAGGGCTTATTAAAGAATGAAGAATTGAGATCTTAAACAAACAGTAGACAAAAATACCATCTTGCATTTACAAGCTGTCCTTAAAGCAATTAACAGAATATACATACAGGAATTACTTCAGCCTGTAACTGTGGTAGTCATCACTGGAGTAGAAAGCAGCAGCTCTCTAGTAATGCATAGAAACACTGCACAGCAGTTTAGCACAGGAAGTCATGAGCACTGTATTCAGTTTATGTTGTAGAGGAAATGAAAGGAGGCAGAAAATAATTACATTAGTCATAATGTGATTAGAATACCAGAATTAATGTCCCTGCTCAGTCAGAAAACACTGCAAGATCTTTAATGACCACAAATTGACAGAACCTGTGTTTTCTATATCATAATGCATTAAAGATAATATGCCTTGAATATTGGAGCTCCATCCTTAACACTTTCTTTATAAAGCAGTGTTCCCTCTCTGTGGTCTATGATGTCCTTTTCTACTCTTGCTATCAGCAGCTGTTGAAACCGAGCAGTTGTGGGTCAGTGTCGGTAGTGCTACTGCTATGGGGGAACACCAAAACAGGGAGCCATAAAGGAGTCTGCAGTCCATATCTCTGATGCTTATTATAAATGCTCAACCTACAGCATTTCTGTTGGACTCAGTCATGGTTCCAAATGCAGAAGTGCAGGGGATCAGCAAATAGAAGACTCTGCAATGCAGATTAAACAAGCAAGAGAAAACACCAACTGGCAGTGAAGACCGTCTTTTAAATATTTTGAAGTTGACACATTAATTTGCATTTTACAGTTTAGGATTGTCACCAAAAATGAAATACGGAAAAATCCGAGAATTCTTCTGAAGATTTTTCCAAACACTTGTGCTGAAAAACAAACAGACAAAACCAAAAGCTCTACATAACAGTGGCAGATCATTTAATTGCTGTATGAAACTTTACCTTGGTTCTTGGGAGAATTGGTAGGTGTGTTTTGAGCCTTTTGTTGTGCTGCAGAACTGGTACTGACATTCCCTTTTTTCTTTAGAACTGTTTGTACATTTTGCTCATTGCACCCTTTTCCTGTTGATTTTTTGGTCAGACTGCAAGGAAATTATTTTATACATTATTTCCAAGCTTAGATCTAGTAATGTTTAATTATATTTAAACAAGCAATATATATGTTTTCATGTGCACACACACATAAACATTGAAAATGCAACCTAAAAAGTAAACTTTTTGAAAATAAAACATATACGTGCATCTCAATTTTTAATATATATACAAACATATATATAATGACCCATTTCACAATTTCATGGTGCTTCAGCTGTCTCCCTGTCCAGTTTAACCTATTCCAGAAACAGTAAGTTTACAACACCTTGTGTAGTCATTAACTGTTCCAGTATGCAGAATTCTGAATGACCTATAACAGTTTTAAAATTATTAGCATGAAACAGTCCAACACAAAAGCCAAACCAATTTTATCTTCACAGCAATGCTTCCAATAGCTAACTCAAATTGTTTTGCAAATAACATCCTACAGACAACCATTCTCGGATTAAGAAGAACATGTTGATTGATCTAACAGTAAGTTTAATAGTTCACCTGAAACTTTTTTACCCAAGCTCATACACATATATAAAGCACCCTATTGATCAGTAACATACCTGCTTGTTGTGACATTAGCCTCAAGCTCAGTCTTTTTTTTTTTGGTGGTGACTCCATTTGATATCTTCACAGATGCCTTTGTTTTCACTATTGTAAAGTAAATTCAAAGTTAATTACAGCGGGAAATGCATTGCATGTAAGTACTGAACAAATCTAACACATGAAGATCAGTTATTGAAAAGAGCATAGATGCTAAACTCGTAAAATGTTTGCCATTTTATATGTCAGTTAGTATTTTATATAAGTCAGTTAGTATTAATTACAGCAAAAGAAAGCAACTCCCATCAATCTATAGTAGATTTTCTTAAAGCTTCCCAGACTGGTTTTCAGCATATGACCAGCCTGAGGCAAATCAGAAGACTTTAAAAAAAAATCATAAAAAATTACCAGTCTGTTTTTTCCCTTCCTCTACCAACTTATCCTCTTTGGGTTCCTCTGTCTGTTCACTGACGGTCTTGATATCCACATTCGAGTTTGCTGACTTGCTGGAAGTTGCTGCTACCATCACTAAGGAGGGAGATTCCTTCCCTGGGGTTTTTTTCAATGGTTTTGTTTTGATCTGCACACTTGAGGTTACTGTCAGCACTTTAGGTCTGGCACCTGCAATTTTTCCTTCATGATTCTTTAGTCCTTTGCCACTTCCGGAATTTTTTTGTCCAGTTGCAGATGATGTCTTTTCTCCATCTTGCTTGGTAAGCATGCTTTCAGCCTTCATATTTCCATTATTTTCTATTTTTGTCTTTATAACAGCTCTAGCCTTTGGCGAGGCAGCTTTTTCCCCAGGTTTTGAATCCTTAGTAATCTTGGAAACTAATTTTTTGCCATCTTTTCCCTTTACATCCTCATGCTTTGAAGCCTTATTAACAGTGTTTCTATTGGTGCTGGATGTATGTCCAGATGCTCCTAATCCATCAGATTTCATTTTATCCTGATTGGTGGAAGAATCTCCCCAGCAATCTTTCTTGCTGTGTCCTGTCCAGGAACTATTCCTTATACCAACAGATTGAGTAGTAGTTTTATTTAGCTAGGATTAAAAAAAAAAAAGGCATCAGAAAAAAACCCCAACCAAAACAGAAGACATTTGTAAAACCAAACTGTCCATACTCTTACACTTGTGAAACACATCTACTTTTAAAGTACTACATAAATCTAAACAACATTCAACATAGAAATAAATTGAAAAAAAAATATTTTTTAGCTTAGTTTGCTGGCTTTCAAGAATATAAAAGTAGCACAAATCACTCATGAAGTACTGCTCTATACAGAGGGGAGAGAAAGATCCAAGTAGAGTTTCACTTTTACTTTGAACAAATTACTCTGTAATAGATATTTATGTTATTAGAAGCTGCTGAAGTAAGAAAACTTCTTTGAGTTACACATGCATATTTTCCAAAGAGGAACAAAGCTATGCATTACTGCAAACATAAACCCAAAAATCATTGTATAATACATGTGATGTTTTTAACCATTACCCAGAGTGTGTCCACAGAGAAGGGACCACGTTTATTCTCTCAGGTAAAGAAATGCCCTGAAATACAGAGAATTAAGTGTAGGAAATGGAATCTTTGTGATACCAGTGCCATTGCAATGTATCCAAGACTGCCAAATCATGTGAAACCCATACTGTTTTTCTACCAGATAATAATGTAATTTTGATTGTGAGTCTCAACAGAAGAGTTGTTAAGGGCACTAAAAAAGATTTTTCAGGGCAGGAAGTGTAACAGACTTGGTGCTGTGGTGGCTTCTAGTAATAATAGCAGAGATTCATTAGCTCAGTAGCAAACCATTTGCTCTGGGAAACAGATGAGTTTCATTATGTAGCAAGAGAGGAATGTGAGATTCTGAACACAAATTCCTCTCTTTTATTTGAGCTTATCTGTTTGAAAATGTAGCAGAGGACAGTCTGAATCCTAAGATGTTTGCAGTAACAAACATTACTGATTCTGCAGACACAACAGTTCACAAGAAAATAATAGATTTTTCAAAACCAAGTTCCATTATTCATTTAAAACAAATAATGAAAATAGTTTCGTTTGCAATTATCCAAGTGTTTTTAAACATTTATATCCAAACATTACCTGAGAACTGGTGAATACGGGTTTTTTGCCAAGTCTTCGGTCATCACCCTTGTCAAATGCAGCTGTAAAAGAAGCATTTTTTACTATTTAGCAGGAAAGAAGGCAGACAGAGAACAATCCAGCCTACTCAGTCAACTTCATCTCAAATGAGTTCTTTGGGTCCTGTAATTATTCTAGGAAGGCTAATTTTGGTGACATGGCAAATGTTAAGTGGAAATACATGGTTTTATGTTTGGAACAAAAAATGTGGGATCTATAATGAGGTCACATGACCACAAGCAAGTTGTTTAACTCTTCTGTTTCCCCATCTCCATAGCAGGACTTTTGTTTATCCAAGCTTAATTCACTCAAAGCTGGCAGTGCACTGAGACCTTTGAAAGTGTACAAAATTTACAAGAAAGATGCTTCAAATTTAGAGTACTAATGACTTTTCAGTGATGTATTCTTATTTACAGAATATTTATTTATGCTATGTTAAGAAGAGATTAAGTACATTAAAGTAAATTATATTAGTTTTGAAAAGTGGTAAAGCCAAAATACCTAAATGTACACAGTAGGATCATAGTGCCTCTTTAGACAGCATGCAGCGTAATGGCATGAGAGTTATCCCTGTGATTGTCATGTGGAATTTTCAGGCAGTGAATGCCTTTTTTTATGTGATGTACTCTGGGAGGAAAGCAGTTTTCAATAAAGCCTTTGAATCAATTCCACTTGTAGAATACAAAAAGGATATTTATAGACACTGTATAGAGCCAGAATCGATAGGTTTCATTTATGCTTGCATTCATATTTCAGCTGAAAAAAAGGTTTTGCAAAAAATGGATATAAAAATTGAAGCATTCATTATGTTCTGACATCTTACAGGGATACATTTTTTGTGTGTATAACACAAGTAAAAATTCTGGCAAATTCTTACTGAAGATACTAAAAATAATTTTTGTATAGGTCTGTAAAAATCACACAAAAGGTATGCTGAAAATGGCACCCCAGGGATCTAATCCTTTTCCTAGCAATGACTCTGCACATTGATACATACCAATATATTAAGACAAAATCCATATAAACTTGTGCCTAAGAAAACACAAGACATATTGTAAATGAAAAAAACCACATTATTATCTGTCTTCTTTTGGCATTTTTCCTCCTCTATTAAAGCCTTCTAATTCTATGTAGGCTAAATTTCTATAAGATATACCACCACCGGAAATCTTTAAAATGAAAGTTGATTTAAGTTATCTGAGACATATTTGACCTAAAGATTAATATTTGTCTACCAGTATTGTGCAATCATTTTGCCTGTAATTAAAACCAGATAATTTATGCCAACATTTCAGCCTGTTCACATATAAAATGTATGCTACCTCTGAGTTAAAATTTAATCTAAAAGAAAACAAACAATTTCTGGCAAGATGGAGTTTGAACAACTAAGACACACCTTGATTTTCAATATTTTTATTGTATTGAAAGCACTAGTGCAAAGCAGCCTAAATATTATTCACAATAGGGGCATGATTGTCTTAAAAGTAAAACACCCCAAATCAGAAACAGCCCACCCTTGTTTCTAAAGCCAGCTCCTCAGCTTGTGAAGGATTTTACAATCCAGAAAGAAATCATAAACCTGTTTCACACAGTAGCAGTGAGATACTGACTACATCCCTAAATCATGCTTAGAAAGACTGTTACTGCATCCTTCTCTCATCATGTAATTGTAGAATAAAATTTTCATCTACTTTTAGGCATAAACAATTTTATAACTATTATATCCTAGCTACTAATGTCTTTAACAAAAAGGACATTGAAATGTTTATTTCACCTTTGAATCAAAAGTGATTTGATTTCAGAGAAGTATTCAGCACATTCTTTTCTTTTCTAACACTGTACTGTCAAAGCTAATATTCAACCATAACCTGAACTCCATCATCAGTTCTGCACCCTCAGAAACACTCGTGTACTTCAAAACAAAGGAGTGTTCAGAACAAAAACTCCTTTTTGTTGAAAGTGCTGTCTGTTAAAATGTTGAGAGCACACCATGCAGGTCCTTGGGGGCTCTCTGCAGCAGCACACACAGGATCACAATGCCAACCAACCGAGAAGTCCAGCTATCTGCATTTGCTCAGAGCACGAGATAAGCATTATGCAAGAGACAAGCAATATTTATACAGCATGGGGAAGACGATAAAGGACACAAACTGAATTCACAGAACACATAATCTGCTTTGTGCAAATTTAATTCATCCACAGCGCTTATCTCCTTAAAAATGAGGCAGATAGGGTTTTTAATCCTACTGCAGTGTTTTCAGTAATTCAGAGTAGCTGTAAATAAGAACAGAATTCATCTACATGGGTTTGGTTTCTATCATATATCCTCCTAAAACGAAAAGGAGGGAAGACTTTTCACAGAAAATGACTGATTCCCATATTTGAAACTAGCTAAGCATGCCATCATGCTTCTATTCTAAAACACCACTTCAAAACACAGAGCTGCACAAATTTTGCTTTAGTTTGTATCAGGCTCCACAATTCCATCTGCATTTTATCTACTAAACAGATAGCTAAAAAATTCTAACGCCATTTGATGCCAAACATACCTGCTTGTATTTGCTGTTGATGGTCTGGCCTCATCAGCTTCCAGCCCTCTGTGTGACGAACAGCATAAAAAGACTGAACCAGGAAGACCCAGAGCTTATCACGCAGCGCCTGGATCTTGCACGTAAAACCCTGTGTTCAAGTAACAAATCAGCAGCTGGCGAGGGGCATATTGTCATAGCAACCAGTCATTATTCCTTTCAGAATCTACTTACTCCCTAAGCTAGATCAATGATGTCATCACATATATTTTATAATGGTCTGGTAGATGGAGATGCTGTTTTTGAAGGATTATTGCTCACCACAGTAATTTTTTCAATACTTTAAAACCTGCTAACTACAGCACTAGTAAACACTGCATTGCTCTTTTTTTCTTTCCTTTTTTTTTTTTTTTTTTTAAATGAACCCCATTATAGCTCTTCACTGTCAGTTGTGTCACAACAAGGTCAAATACTCTAGGGAAATAGAATGTATTTGATTAAATTTTCATTGCTTTGACCAAGGAGATCTACAATAGCACCAGACTGCATTAATTAATTTTTCATTTATTTTTCATTCTTTGTCATACTATTTATGAATTATTCCCAGAATTAGTTATCCACAGCTTAAATATAATTATTTAGACTGTGTGGATATACACGGTATGTTACACACATGGAGACTGACATCTCCACCCAATCCAAAAAACACACACTGGATTAAGAGGCAGTCCTTGCTTTAGAGGACAGTCTTGAACAAAAGCAAATGTAGCTGTGACTTTCACAAAAAGAAGGGGAAATACATAGGGAGAAAGAGAGTAAGCTCTCCCCCCCGATAAGTTTTAGATAATGCAATATTTGATCAGCTTTTTCTCATCACAAATATAAAGCGATAGTAAAGATCAATAGGGCAGTGTTGCCCATAAGACTTATATTTTCAGTAATACACAGGAACTTTTTTTATTGCCATGGATGGGGTTTCTCTTGACAACATTTTCTGTACTTCCAACAGGACCTTGAAAAAGCAGATGCTTTTCTGTGTGACCCCAGTTGCAGGACTGAGCCACTTGAGCTCACACCACATCATCTGATTCGAACCATTATATGAAACAATATCAGAACAGTTTTTCTACAAACACTGCACATTGACAAACCTACCATCTCCTTCACATTTGCAGAGTCCAACAATGTATCCACAGCTACAAGAAGAAAGCAGCTATTTTCATTATTAATGCCTTTTTCAATTGCATTAAAAATTAGTTCTAGAAGGTCAGCTTTGCTGCTCATTGCCTGTGCCTGAGGAAACAACAAAAGGCAGCCGTTTAAAACAAAAGAGTGTACTTTGTATGCAAAAGCATTACTGAGCAGCAAAGATCTGCTATCAAGCTGTGCAGGAGGTATTCTAAAGCTAAGCATCTTCCTTTGTATCCATTCCATAGCCCCCCTCCTCTCCAGGCCTCTACAAATCATCCCAAGGCCTATTGCTAACAGATATTTTAGGAACAAGCACACGGTGATTAATATACAGCCCCATGCAAATCTGGATTCAAACCCCAAATCTTTTAACATCTCCCTATTTCTTTTTTTATTCCTCTATACATATTAAAAAACATCTTTCATGGGAGAAATGAACTGGCTAAATGACTAGCTATGTTCTCACCAGAACCTGCAGTATTGCCACATTCCTGCAACTCACAACACAAATCAGTCGAAGTTTGAATATACTGGTCAAGCTCATACTCTCTCTTGTAAGTACATGCTGTTTTTCTGTGGGCCTGAAAGCTTTTTCAAAGCTTGTATCTATACTTACTGCTTTCCAACACAGAAACCGTCCCACTAAATTAACTGGAACATTTGTTTAGCTGAGGTACATAACCTGAACAAAGTGTCAGCCCTGCATATAAAAATATTTATATGCTTTAAAACAACACTGAAAAAAACCACGTCCTGCCCCCACAAAAAAACTTAGCATTGCCGAAGGTTTTTTTTTTTAAATTTTCCATAGCATTAGACTTCAAAGCAAAAGTCAAAGCTATTTTGATAATCAGCAGTCTGAACTTCCCAAAATGTAATACAATTCAATTTATTTGGAAGCACACAAGAACTTGAGGGCACTTTTACCTGCAACAAAACAGAGAAGCCTTCGCTTTGTACTACGTGTAGGAAGTTTGCAACAATAAATGTCAAGCATTCTTCATGTAGCCTGGATGCCAAGGCCACAGCTGCCTCTGTCCACTTCACTTGGGGAAGGCTGTTGATCAGCCGGTCACTCTCCATCAAAAGGAAAGCAGCATTCTTGTGGTTCTTCAAATGAAAACAGAAATCAGCCTGTTGCCAAGTCATTGCCTAAAGAATTGCTGGTCGTAAAACACCTTCTGTTCAGTCACTGAACTTTTACACAAGGATCCAATCATGTAGTAATTTCCCTTCTTCAAATAAATTTTATTATATATATTTTTATTATACCTGCCTTTGAAACTAAAGCGGAAGAAGAAAAATCCATTGGTTCTGTTTTCCCTGAAGTTAGGTAGTAAAGTTTTCAGTAGGTTTTATTGTATTTTTTTCAACTGTATCATTACATACTGCAATCCTGAAGAAAATAAGGCAAATGTTAAGTGGAGAAACTATTCTGAATAGAGAAAAACGTTTTAGGTCACTGAGAGATGTAATACATTTTGAAATAAAACAGCTAAGTCAGTGTTTAGGTAAGTGTGGATGGTCCCAGCTTTCAGGATACACAAAAAACATTCTCACAGTTATGAATCCTCTTACTTTATTTAAAGGTGTCAACAAATATTTGTCTTCCCAGATGGAGTTTTAACTGAACTTATCCTCTTTGTTGTCTAAAGTTTCTCTAAGAAAAGTTAAATGTTACATTTCTAAGTACATTTAAAAGCAGCAAAGAGTTTTGCTAATATTTATTACCCTGGTCTGTGCTTTTGGTTCTTTCATGCATTGCATCAGCACAGTACCTGAGGGCAACTTCTACTGCCTAACACATCACTTGAAAAGAACTTGCAATTTATGGTTATCCACATTAGAATGGACTGAAAGCTCTATTCAACATGACCTAGCAGGACACTGATAAATTATGCAGTAAGATCAGTAACACTGAAAAAAGCAGCAATTCAGATAAATATTTGACACAAAATCCCTTACTGTAAATTCAGATCACAATATTTGTCCTATGCAACTTTGAAGGGACGGAGAACCTTCTCTGTGCATATTATAGTTAAAATAAAAAATCTGACCATCCATTGTTCAATTACATTTTTTGGTTTTTTTCATCTCTGGGCAAAATCAGTTTGCTTCTAGGCATCTCAGGTAAATTAAGGATTACGTACATGCTTATGGATTGATTTTGCTCCCACTGGACTCAATTACAAGCTTTTTGAATTGTCTAGAATTCAACCCCTGCTCACAAGGCAATAAGCATTTACTCCCATTAGACGCTTCCAGTGAAATATAAAATGCCTTCATTGACTTCTAATTAAATCAGTACTTTGTAGGAATGGCTCTAACTGAATTTTACTTCTCTTTTTTTTTTTTTTCCTAACCATTCTAAAGTGGAGTCCACTTATCTAAAAAACCAGTAATTTTCTTGCATGGAGTTGAGAAATCAGGGTTAGGTACCCGAAGAGTGCTTTGAACTGCACTCCCATTTTAATGTTTCTGTGCTCATCCATTGTGGCTTCTCAGGGATTTTCTGACCTGCAATCTCCTTTTCTTTGCACCTTTTCTTCCTCTGAAGGGCTGCCCCTCATTAACTAGGTTTTACATTTCCAATATTGGTAAATGGAAGGATCAGCAGTTATACTCATTAACTGGGTGTAACTGTTAAGAAGTTTTCCAGCAGCAGAGGAAAAGAGGATTGTAACAGTAGCCCCTGCAAAATTCATGTCAGACCTTTTCTTCTTCCTCCCTCAAGCAGCCTTAAGCATTTTTGCAGATTGTGAAAAACTCCCCTAGGAATTCCACAGGTTTTTGGAACGTGTGTCTTAAGCTCTCAGAGTTGAATGAACACTCAGCAGAACCGGTCTCTGGGCAGAAGAAGCTTATGCTTTATTGTTTAATTTTGCAATTTTAAAAGCTTCCAAAACTCCAGTCCATAAAATACCAGTGAATCGTGCAACACAAATTTTAAACCAATCATATGGGATCCATATCACACTTTAGTTCAGACTGGATAAACCTTCCAGAGAAGCTGGACATACACCTGGGGCACTATCAAGTACCACAGTGCCACGAATGTTCTGCAAATGCTGGCAGCTTAAAGGTAGCACATGTAATTTCAACCCAAATTGTAAGCACTGCATCTTTATATACTAGAATAGGCACAGAGGGGAAGGAAGGCCCCAACATTTATCTTTAAACTGTTGTGATAATGTTGCACAAGGGCCCGGAGAAGAGCCTGGAACTGTGTCTACACTTGCTCTTGGCTACAGGACACACCTGAGGTAGACTGGAGATGGGTGGTGGTGTAACTATGAACACCTGTAGATCTATACCTGAAAGCATTAGTTAAAACTTCTCAAATATTTATGCAACATATGACACACAAAGCTTTGTGTATAATCTTTGAACAACTCAGCATACTGATGTGAGATAATGGCAGAACACCTAGTGTCTGAAGAGATACTGGGTGTCCTACTGGGATATTATAGCTCCTATCTTTACTGTCAGAACTATGCATTCTGGCAGAAGGACTGTTCAGGCTTTACAGCTGCGGATACTCTTAAGCTTCTCTTGGTACAGCCACACAGCTCTGAAATCTCTTTGGTTTTCAAACCTTCACCTGAATATGCAGTAGCAGCCACAAGGGACCTTACAGATCATCTAATCCCAACCACCCTGCCCTTGGGCAGGGACGCATTCCACTAGATGCAGTTTCTCAGAGCTCCATCCGGCCTGGCCTTGAACACTTCCATAATGTTGCATTAGGATGTCACAGCTGTGTTTCAAAAACTTATTTTCTATTATTATGCTGGACTTGGATATGATGATCAATCACTAGCTTGTGTGCCATGAAGCATAACAATGACATTTCACATCAAAATTGGGTTTTAAATTGTTATTTTAATGGAAACTTTTATATAGTATAAATGTGCTCCAGATTTAAAATACCACATTTGTTATCTCTTAAATTACACTGTACAGCTAAACAAGGAAAAAAATTACATAGTGCTATTTTTATACAAAGCACACTACTTACCAAAGAGTTAATCAACATAACAAGACAGTTGTTCTGAAGTTCAGTAGGTAAATTGGCAAAGCTTCTCTCTGACAAACATTTTGCAAAATGTTTTCCTACCCATCTGTTGAAAAGAGAGCCACTCTTAGGTAAGGAAGATGAAAAATGTTTTATCTTCACTTGTTAGCATAAGTGATACCTCTTAAGTATTATGAAGAAAAAAAAATTTCAAATGTGAACATCTCAAATGGCAGAATAAGCCCTATCTCACAAAATAAGATAATTTAAACAGAAAGCAGAGAATGAAAAGCAAACAATATTTTATTTTCTTTTACTTACTTCATGCAAGCAGCATATAGGTTTTCCACTCCCAACGAATGAGCAATAGCCATGCATTCTAGTACAGGTTGCTGTTTTCCAGGAACAGGCTAGAATTGTTAGAAAATTACCACAATTTTTGTACATTCTGATTAACAGAAACCTTACAGAAGTACCAAATCTTCAGTTCAAACAGAAGTACTGTCAGCTACCATGGTTATTTAGGTTTGTTTGCCTTTATGCAGAATATGGAAGTCATCTGCTTCCACATGTCAGTAAAGCAGGATTCAGCCTCCTGAGCCTAATGCATGAAAATGCTCAACTCTCAGGAGGTATTTGTTTTTAAACTAATTTTAATTGAACAGAAATATTTTCTAAATATATGCCCATGAAATATGATATGCAGATATACAGCATTTCCCTATCTACAAGAACAATTACATTTACAGTGGGACATGTTAAATTATACTCAGTGTAATTTAATATATTGAATTAATCGTGTGGAATACTGTTTTTCATCAGCTGGGGTTTACAAGTTTCTATAAACAGGGGGATGATACCACAGGCCTTACTCCCATCATCAATCCCAGTGAAATTAGCAAACTCACAAATAAGAACAGGGTCTGTAGACTTAAGCTAACACCTTGACCACACAGTTATTAAGTATATTTTCGATAGTATGTGTTAAGTAATGGACTCAAAATTCTTAGGCTTTATAGCTCACAAAGTAGCATGAGAACTGATGTACCTTTTGGAAAAAGTTGCAGTAATCTCTCTTCAAAATGTAGATAGCTACTTCTTTTAGCCCATCCAGCCCATACATATCTGCAATGCCCAACATGCGACTGAAGAGAAAGCAGCAGCAACAGGAATCAACAAGTCATTCTGATAGATGCATTTTGCTTACAAGACAGTTGACATGCTAACTTCTCACCTCTTTGTTCAGTCAGAACTTACTGCAGAAATAGATTGATAACCAAGTGTGCCACTTGCCAAAGAATAGTCTTCAAACAGAAACACATTTTGACCTAATTATAAACTCCCAGCCACTGAGTTCAGTCTAATATAAAAGTAAGTCTCAACCACTAACTGAGAAACTGTTTAGAAGCCTCTCAGTTTCTCTATTTTAAGGATAGCAAGTGAAAAAGATATTTGTGCCAGCGGAGTTTTGGCATTTTGTAGGTTTTTTTCCAAGGATTACATAAAATGTTATGACATTGTTATGTTCCTTTCAAATATTAAAAAGCACAGTAAGCAAACTATTAATTATATTATATAATAATCAATACAATAATTATATTTTCTATATTAATTCATTACCCAAACATTGACAGTGGGGCATATTATGAACAATTCCATATTTTTAAGAAATCGTAGCACTTCACTGTTTGGTGGCAGAGTTCAACATCTAATATATAAATGGTTTTTCACAGATATCAGAATTTACTTCACTAATACAGGATTATGTATAAAAAAGTGATTAAGAACTATCCCAGAAGAGAATGCCAACATCTACGATGGTTCCTATATATCACCTTTTATGCATCTAAGACTCACTACTTTAGCCTTCTCATCACTTGAATAATTGTTTTAAAATAAATTAAACATATTAACTGTTAGATGCTATCACACATTTTATATATTATTCTGAAAACTAAAAGGAAGTTACAGGTAAATTAGGAATTACTTTAGTATAAAACATTCCTCCTTTTTTTCACTCTCTTCATACAGTGTTCCAAAAACGGCTGGCACACCTTTCCAGTAGCTGTCAAATAAACAAGATTCCTTCAACAGCTTTATTTTTGGAAACTTCCTTTGACTTTTAACTGAGAAAATGCAGAACAATCAAATGAACAAAACTACAACTAAAAAATAATAAAAGTTGACATATACCCAACATCAACTTTGTCTGGGAAGTCCAGAATAGCTCCATATATAAAATACAAGATGACACTCATTTCTGCATGGCTTATGCTGTAAAAAAAGAAAGCAAAGATACAAATAAAGACATGTCCAGAATAAAATGCACTACATTTCTTAGCCAAAGGAAGTTGGTCAGAAAGCTGATATATCATCCAACTGTTCTGTGAATGGAAGGTAAATGATCTTATAGAATTAAAGCTATTTTCAAGATTACTGCAATGCAAAAATAACCAAATGGACTACATTTTGGGTGAATTTAGCTAGTCTTGCTGAAACTTTCTAATACTTTAAATCTTTGAAAATAAGTCATAAGCAGACTAATACTAATAACTATATTATTTACACTGATAATATTCAGAAAGTATTTTTTTCATCATGGCCAAGCTCTTTACTAGTAATAAATCAATTATTAATTAACTACATATTTTTAAATTGTTTTATAATAATTATTTTAAAATTCTTTCTTTTACGATATATTTATCTTTTCCAACAATAAAAATACATTTTGTAGTTTTCTTAGAATGCTAAGTAGGAATGTTACATCTCAGAATTTAGGAAGCCTTTATTCAGATTAAGGAAGTTGGAATTCCTACACGGTGGCATTTGCATCCTTTCATAGTCCCAGCACCACAATGCAGAAAGGCACAGAACGCCTGTTTGAAATGATGGACACGATCTCCCGAACAACACCTCACTGTACTTGTGTACACACGGTTTTGTGTGCAATCTTCAGAGCCCACAAGTGCTTTGTACATTAGTGTAAATGGAATACAGTCATGCAGATGGAGCTAAGGCCCTTTAAAACATTGGACATGTTTAAGCAACTGACACTGATGACTAAAAACAAAAGGGAAAAAAGCCCAACGTTGCAACATGCAGAGAAGCAAAATCAGCACAGTTGTCTCTGTGTATCAGTACACACAACAGCCATGAAGTCGCCAAGGAGTTTCCCCAGTCTTGGCAGTTGTTACCTTATGCAGAGTTTTCATTATTTCAGATTAAGCCATACGTACTTTATTTATAAGTGCTATAAAAGAGAGCATAAAAACAGCACTAAGCAGAAAAGTGAACTAGAAAAGGTAAAATTATGGGTATGATTCATTATAACAGAAGTTATGAGACACTGGCATGGGAATATGTTCATATAAAGATTAAGTACTTCTCAGAAGAAAGCCTCTACTGAAAAATTAGGATGAAATTTCCTTAATCACACAGAAATCAATTACAGAGAGAGAAGTGTAAATACCAGAGTAATTGGTGACTATCAGCCTCTAAAACCTACCATAAAAGCTAAGGAATCAATTAAATTACAAGTATAATGTTTTATATGGATTAGGAATTTATAACCAAACCAACAGACAACCTTCCTGATTTTGCAGCAGTATTATTACACGGACAGAAAGCTAAAAATTATGGTCACTTGAGAAAGGATCACTTGGCCAAGCAGCTACATTTTGTAGCACTGTAAGGTACACAGTTCTTCCTGAAGAAAACTGGCAGCCTACATCATGCCTGAACAAAAAAGCTAACATGTACACAGATCAGTATTCCTTTGCTCTTAAAGGAAATCTAATGTATTTCAATTGTTTTTTTCTGATACTGAAAAGAACTAACCTGGCAGTCCCCAGCTTATTTATGAAGTCTTAAGTATTCATCTTACAGTGACAGCTCCATTGTTTTCAGCTCTCACACTGAAAGCCATTGTGAACAAGCACACTAGATAAAATTGCTTTAGTATATGCTGCTGGAATATCATAATTAAACATTACTTAGGAAATGTAATTGTTATTTGTCTTTACACTGTAAATATACACTTATTGTACAAATAAGTATGAAAATTATGTTGTTCAGACACTCATCATACTTTTCATGATATGTACAATGCTAAGTGAAAGAAAAGAATTCTCAAATACACTGTGAATACTAAACTATACTCTACAGAAAAGGATCAGTGCCCTTCTGCTGATGAAAAATACTTCTCTGAATCATCTGACAATATTAACAAATACACTACAGACACAGTCATCCTGAAGTCAAAACAGTACTCAGTAAATGCATCAGGCTGGAGAAAAGTGTCAAGGCAGATTAATTTTCAGTGCTCTGTACACAGCACAGTTGTTCCATATTTGCAGTGATTGGAAATTGCCTACCTTTGCTCCCACACGACTTGCAGAGACAACACTTACCCTTGAAGAGTGATGTGCTCTTGGGAGCTCTCAGCCCAACTTCCACTCAGCATAGCAGCAAAGTAACTAGATCTGGCACATAAAATGGCCCTGAGAGAGAAAAAGTAAACATTATTCTACTAGATACAAATATTTATTATGAGACTCTTTGATAACATTGACTTAAATCTTTGCCCTTTATGCATTAAGGTGTCAGCTGTGTACTGCATGCCTTTTCTTCCAGTATGTTTGGAATTTCAAAATGTGCTAGAAACAAATCCAAACAGTACTTTATAAATTTTTCAGTTAAAGTTTGTTTTTAGTATGACTTTGAGATTCACACAGAGGAAATCTATTCACACAAGCATTTTCCTTTCATATAAAATTTCACATTTATTTCTTCTGTTTTATTTAACAAATAACAGTAAATAACCTTGTGCCTTAAATTCTTTTTATACTACAAAATGTGCGTTTATCAAAATGAAAAGAGAAGTACGTAACTTCTTGTATTCAAAACTGGCAGGCCACTGACCAGCACATCCTAAAAGTCAGACAAAACTTGATACAAACATATGCTAGAACAATATGATGTGTGTTTACAACGCTGTTTAAGAAGAGTTATCAGTTACTTGTGTTTAGACTTACTACCCCTTGTATATTTAAAAGGCATAACTGGCCATAATGGGACTAATTCAATTTACTACTACTTCCATCAAGGAGAAAAAAGAAACCTCAGACCAGCCTGTGTAGCTCAGTATCTCTGCCACTATCAGAGCCTTCAAAATATCACGTAAGAACACCTTTGCAACAGGAGCCTCTTAAGATGGAAGTGCAAGAGCAGAAAGAAAGATAAGGTAGTGGATGAAAACTGCTTTATGATTTCAGTCTTCCAGATCCACACCAGTTACAGTGTTAGCCTTCACATATCTTATCTGGGCTATTGCAGCCATAGATAGCATTGTCATACATACATTTTTTTCCTGATGCTTACTAAGCTTCCTATTATTTATAAAATTATTTTATGTCATATATTTCTTGTGGCAGAAAAAGCAAAGAGTTATATTAGGCATGAGAATCCTTTCTGTTACATGTATTTGCTGTCTCTTAAAATGTTTCAGAGCACTCTAATTTTGTGTAGGAAGAAGCATGAAGTAGGTTATTTATGATCTCTTTTCTAGTCGTTATGTATTCTGTAATCTCTCATCTCTCTTCCCTCCTCCTGCGTCAGAAGTCTCAATACTTTAAATTAGAAACTTCTCGCGCATTCCTCCTGTGATTCATCCAGCAATTATAACAAAGCTTTTACAGAATGTTTCATATCTTAGTGAAATATGTCCACATGTAAATGGGTACTACATTGTCACTTTGAATATGTGATATTCTGGATACACACACAATCTTGTTTTATAAGATACAATAACACAATATCACGGAGATATGGAATACACTTATCTCCAATTTTTCATCCCCTTCCAAATAAACTGCTCAAGTAATGAGCAGTGATCAATCAACTTCAAGGGCACAATTGGAAGTTGCTATTTTAAAGGAGACAGCCACTCAGTAGAAAACGGACAAATTACCTAAATTTTATCAGTGTACAGTTACAAAACACACAGAGATACCAAATTAATTTGAAGTAAATTTATCTGTGCTTTCCTACTGTGATGGTTTGTGCCAATTTTATCACCGAACAAATCTGACTTGCTCCATGCAGAGCTCTGTAGGAACACAACACAACACTAGGAAGACATAACTTGGCAGGTCTCTCAGAGCACTGCTACTCACACTGGAAGGTCTGTTGCAAGTTCATAGGACGTCATGAGAAAGTAAGGAATACTGAGACAAGTGGGTGGGAGAGTGTGGAGGCCTAAACTGTTTCCTGTTTGAAAACTTAAAAAAACCCCCTTAAAGTAAGTAAATAGTTCTGGTGCTTTCACCACAACGATACCCAAAGTTAGATTTCCCTTATTAGCTCCTACTGTTCACATGATGCAGCACTAAAACAAGCAAGTCTTGTGCCTGTTTCAGAACTTCCTTGTTTTTTCTATGATTTACTGCCATATTTTTTAATGCTAGTTAAACTAGATACATTGCTTCAGGCAGGAAGTGGCCTAAATTAAAGAAGCTCTTTAGAGCTGATAGAATCACTCTGTTGTTTTGTTTACCAGTAAGTATTTGTTTCTCAAAGTTATGGATCTGAGAACATGTTTTCTTATAGTGTAGAACAGAAGAAACAAACACGCTTAACTATACTACAGTCTGGAAATTTAGGATACATCCTAGCTCTATTATTTAAAAAAATAAAATACCCACACACTATTATGACATGTCTTTTGTAAAGATACTTGTAACGTCAGTAATAACACCCTGGCTTTGTGTTGAGAAAATACTAAAAGTAGTGCAGGGTTTTTCTGGTCTCTCTCAGTGATTTTTATAGTCAAAGGGAACAAAATACAGGCTGTCTAGTTTGCTATCTCAAATGCTGACTTATATCAAAGGTACAAGGAATGGTACTGACACTTTAATTTGCTTTCCCAAGCTACAGGAGTACAATAAGCCAAAGTCCTTAAACAGTCGTGGACTTTAGATCTAATAAAGTCTGCTGACAATCTTTACACCTACATCACTGAAGCAACTGAAGTAAAATCAGATTTTGTATGCACAGATTCTGAAGAGCAGGAAAAAATATTACTACTCCAGAAATTTTCTACCTGTATGGAAATTTTATTTAGCACTAATAGCTGAATAGTTTAGGAATAGAGTTTTCATTTTCTTTACAGACCATAGATTATTTATCTTTTATTATTTTATATTTATTTTTATATATAAAAAGTTAGCAAAATAAACCACACAGTATTGAGTATGTACTCATCATATGAGTTTACAGTGGCAATCTTAAAAGTGCTAGAAGTGCAGTTGTTTTCACAAAAGTTACTGTTGATGAGATAAATAATACTCATTAATATCACAGCATGGCCACTTCAGACATAAGACTTAAAAATTGTAACAGTTTACAGTCAGGGAACAGCAGTAATTTCCAACAGATATAAAAGTGTTATATGTAACAACAGTGTTTTATATTAGAAGGCTTTTGGGTGAAAATTTTTTTTACTGTAAATACTTACGTACCTGTGAGCTTGAAAATCTTTGCCTTCGACGCAAATATTAATATCTGGACAACAGCACTTCTTGTAGAGCATCATTAAGTCTTCTCCTAACACAGAGGCAGTTTCTAGTCTGGAATTACCTGCAGATGGAGAGAAATAGCTATTTTCACTCTGGCTGGTATAGAGCAGACTATTGACAGTACACAGACAACTTAAAATTTTGAAAAGAAGAATCTGACATGAAAGCTAGGATTTTCCTTGAAGGGTTTTCATGACCTCGCATTTTACTTTTCGTTTTGACTTATCAGAAATTTGACCAATGCTCCATATTTACTTCCTACAGAAGAAGTGCTATAGTTACTCTTTCATAAGATTATGCAGCCAGTTCATTTTTTCTGCAGAGATCCAGAACCTCTGCATTAAAGTAGAAGGGTCGTGCAGTGCTACAGGTTACCACCCGAACAGATTTGCTGCCTGATCCTGTGTTACTGACACAGCTGCAGCAGCCAACACCTCTGGTGAAGATGCATTTCCTCATATTATTTCATTCACAGCTGTAGTACAGAAGACTCTGAAAGGTTCCAAAACCCTCATAAAATAACACTGGAAGTAGTGCAATTTGCTAGAAAAGGAAAGGGACGGAGATATTCTGCTGTGGGGAAGTTCCACATGGTGAGGGCTCCAGTTTACTGATGCCTGGCAAGTCCTGTCAGATTTATTATGCTGCACATTGGCTGGGAACTGTTCCTGCCAAACTTCTGCAGCAACTCATTTTTTCAAAGTGTGAGAGAATGAGGTAGACCATAGGAAAGAATAGCCATGTAAACTGTGCTATAAAAGTAATTTTAATTTTTGCCTGCACTTTTGCAACTGTAGAAGTATTTGAATAATTATTTAAAAGACAAAAAGAAAAAAAAAAGTATAATTCCAAACCTACCTGCAGTGTCTTTGTTGCTTTCTGCATCAACGACTGCTTCTGGAATTTCCTCAACACAAGATGAACAAGCAACTTCTTTCTGCACAGGCAAAGCTCCACTTGGAGTGTTCTGTTCAACAGGTGGCTTTTTGCTTTCTCTGAGACAATTTACATTTGTTTGAGTGTTCTGAAGAGTAGCAATGTTGTTTTCATGTATTAATTTGGGTTCCAATACTTTTTTCATCATAGCCAGCTCCTCAGCTTCTTTAAGATTTTTATCAGATGAATATACAAGCCTAGAAGATGACACTAACTTTTACTCCTGTAATTCCTTAATTGATCAAACCAAGCAAATAAAAAATGACATTTTTTTATGTAAGAAAGTTCATGACCAGAAAACAAAAGCTGGACTCTACAGTGCTTAAAAAACCCCCACCTTTCAAAAACTGTATCTCTGGAAAACTTATTTCTGCAATTCTTGAAAAGCATAAACAAGCACTACAAGTAAAATGTAATATCAGGTTAACAGGAACTGATGTATAAATCTCAGTATGACCAAAAGAAGACATCTGATTGTCCTTTAATGTAACCAATTTTACACATCCAAAAATACAAAACCCTTCTAACATCAAGGTTACAAGTACAAAATCATAATAATTGTATAGAGATATAAGTGAATTGGGGCAATAAATTTTAATTTCACAGGAAGTACTTGAAAGCACAAAAATTTGCAGTTAAGATCACCCAAGAACTTTCATTTTGCCCGTAGAGTAATTCCAGCTTCCCACTTTCCCATCTGTTTCACCAGCTTATTTTTGGCTCAAGATCTGGAAGGCTAACAAAGCCTGCAGTCTGTGACTGCAAAGATCTTGTATTTATAGAAAGATACTGCACTCCAGCAACTTAATGGAGCCTTACAAAGCCAGTGTGAACAGATAACATGCTTTATCCCTGGTTTCATACCATATAGATGAAGTTAACAAAGTTTAACAGAAGAGCTACAGTTACTTTGGATACTGTAGCAGACGTACTTAGAGATCTGCAGCGAGTCACTCATTCCATGGCTTTTTTGTTAATCCTGGGAACACAGTAATTTGAGTATGCTATTTGGACACTGTCCTCTAAAGGGGCAGAGAAAACACACAAAGAAATCATCTTCCTTCTTAAGTATTTGAAGGATTGAGAAAGGTAGAATTTTTTGTGTGTATGTGATACAGGTCCTCATCAAGTGAAAATTAGGAGAAACAAGAATTGAGGGAATAAAAATTTTAGTATTTTATTAAATTTTGAAAGCAAGGGCCAGGAAAAGGTGTGACAGGATTTCACATGGAAAGATTGGTGGACCCTTTTTACACGGGATTTTAAGGTTGTTGCATCTATATGTGTATTCATAGAAATTCAGCAGGTTATCTTCATATTAGAGTCCTGCTTAATGCAGACTGTAAATTTACTATTTTGAAAGACTCATGGAGGCATCCATTATTTTACTTCACAGACAGCAATAATGATTTTGGCACATCTTTTATCTTAGTTAAAATCCCATTAGATGTTCCCAGAATGCAAGATTCTGCAGTTTTCTGAAACCTGTTATAGAAAACTTTCCTTGGCAGCACCCTCTATTTTATAGGCTCATTTCTAAAGCAGAGGGAAGCTTTCTCAACTATCTTTTACAGAGTATCAAGTGGTGCACTTCTGCATACACAAAAGCTAGGGAAATCTGTCATCCACAGCAAAATGCACAGCTTGGACCTTGGAGCTCAAATGGTTTAGTGATAATGTAAAACCATCTCTTTAAAACACAGTTGCTGTAAGAAACCTGGACCCTTACTGCAGAATTATGATAGGAATAGTTTTTAAAAACTGTTCCAAACCTCATGAGAAGGCTTCGTTCAATGTGACATTCTAGTTTCATAAGCTAAAGTGCAGAAGATAACAATTCTATAAAGTTATGAATCTCTCCTTTAAATCAGATAGAGGTGTCATCAGAAGGTCTTAGATCTTGGTCAGTTTTGAACTAAGTAGTTACAAGACAGCAGTTTTCACAGTCTTCTGAACAATCTAAGAAAGCCTTACCACCCTCACAATAAAGAATTTCTTCCTAATATCCAATCCAAACCTACTCTCAGTTTAAAGCCATTCCCTCTTGTCCTCTCACCACATGCCCTTGTCAAAAGTTCCTCTCCAGCTCTCTTGAATAAGCACCCTTGAGGTACTGGAAGGTGCTCTAAGGTCTCCCCAGAGCCTTCTCTTCTCCAGGCTGAACAACCCCAACTCTCTCAGCCTGTCTGCATAGGTGCCCCAGCCCTCTCATCAGCTTTGCTGCCCTCCTTTGGACTCATTCCAACAGGTCCATGTCCTTCCTATGTTAGGGACCCCAGACTTGGACACAGTACTCCATGTGGAGTCTCAAGAGAGCAGAGTAGAGAGGGAAGATCACCTCCCTTGACCTGTGGGTCACATCACTTTTGATGCAGCCCAGGACTGGCTTTCTGGGCTGTGAGTACATATTGGCTGCTCACACTGAGCTTTTTGTCAACCAACTACAACACTTGGAGTGTGCTCATCCAGCCAATTCCTCATCCACCAAATGGTCCATCCGTCAAACTCGTTCCTCTCTAATTTAGAGACAAGAATGTCACACTAACTAGATTAGCAATGAAATATCTTCTTTACATGTGTAAAATACCATATTATATGGTATTACTTAAACAAAGCTATCAGTTACTACAACTAAGTGTCAAAATGAACCCAAAATATGTTTACTGTTGTTAATAAAAATAACACTGAGACTGTAAGAAATCTCCCTGCCCACAGTTGTAATGCACTAATGTCTAGCAAACTCAACTGCAGCAAATGCTCTCATGCACTGCATTTAATCTTGGTGAGATTGCAAAAATATTTCAGCAATACACCTATAGCAGTGAATCTGCCTTAGTGCAAGTCATGCCTGTCATATGCACAACTTCAACATACCGTAATCACTTCAGAGTCTTCCATTTCCCTTTAGATTTGCTAAAAGGACCGTCTGCTTGGTTTTTGCAGCCAAGATGGTTGTTTTAACTTAGTTGATTTCTTGACAGGAGTATTTCAGTAAACTTCTTTTCATGAGATGCAATATCAACTGCTTCACTGCCTCACCCAGGTGCTGATTAGATATTGTAATTTCTTGTGAAAGCTCAGCATTTCAGAAGAACGTGATCCTTAAGCAGTCATGGTCCCAGTGAAAGGTTTCTACCCATTTCTCACAGATTGATTTTTTTTTCCTTGGGGCATAAATCCATTGCATTAAGATTCTGTGCTTTCCAAAGCAAGATGTTACTATCACACACATACTGAATATACTGTGACTTGACAGTTTAGCTTCTTAACTGCCTCCGATTGAGAATAGATATAAACATGGATCAAAAAAAAATCCAGTAAGAAAAAAGACAAACCCATTGTTTCTATGTATGTGGAAAGGAGATAAGGTTGCCATTGTTTGTTATGTGTTTAAAGCTCACTTTCATAAAAATAAACAAGTCATCTTGGTGAACGCTTTCTTCCCTCAAGAGGATATAGCATAAAATCTGAGTTAACAGCTTCGTTGTACATTACTTATTTCCCTCCTTCCCTGCCTCAGCAAAGTCTTATTCTTCTCAGTGACTAACTTAGCTCATATTTAGAACCACAAAAGTAACCCGGTGCTGTAGTGACAAACTCACATCAGACAACGTGGTTGTACAAACAAAAGCCATTAAGTTAGAACAACTTGGGTATTCAAGAGAAGCAGATTCCTTAATCCCTTAACTTGGGAGATAAAAACCTTGATTCACAGTAATTTGTTCTCAGTTTTCACTGTTCTTTGGAGATAAGTTTAAGAGAGCATTTTAATTTCCACAATTCAGGACTTACTGTTTCACAAAATTTAAGACAGTTCCCATGTTGCCATATTTGTAGGGCAAGGTTTGTTAACTGTTTTAGGAGGGATGATTTTTTTTTTTGGCTGTATCACTGGTTCCTTTATGTCTTAATGCAGGGAAAAGAATAGTTGTTGGGCCAAAAAATGCACCTGTAAGTGCCACAGAAAGCCCTAGGCAGTTAGCTTGTTCCACGAATCAGTCACTCAGAGAAGACACTCCTTGCATGGTAGGCTGCACCACATCAATAGGCACGAGTGGTAAGAGGATAAACAGGAAGGACCATAACAGAATAGTCTGTATAAACCATAAAATTTCAAGACCATGTGAGGCATGCTATTCTTCTGAAATAGTGGTCTGCAGTCACAACCCACTAGAGGGGAATGCATAAGCCTGCATCTTAAGGGTAAAATTGCTGAGGCATAAACATAAAGGAATTCAATGTACATGTGCAGAAGTCAGGTTTGTTTCCTGCAAAGCAGCCATTATCCAATGCGAACTATGACAATCTAGGAATCAGTAAGAATAAACTCATGCACAAGTTATTTAAAGAAATATTTCCCTTTTTCACTACTTTGTAATCCAGTGTTATGGAACTGTAACCGGAAATTGTATTTAAAGAACAAATATTCACAAACATATTGTATTTGGTGCAACTGTTTTATGAAAACCTCACATGCAAGAGAATGTCAAGCTGAAAACAGAGCTAAGCCATGACCTTCTGTAACGTCAGTATGATGTTGTGTAATTTTAACAGGTACCGCACCTTATCGCTTGGGGATTTTTTCCCCCCTGCACACAGAAAAGATTCTGATAGACATGAGCAAAAATGAGATTGCAAGAGGTGTGGCCAGGTGACAGATGAAACAGAAACATGCTACAGGGTATCTGTTGTATTCACAGCAGTTACTACTAAGCCTAAGGCTTTTTTATACAAAGGAAAGGTTTGCAGAGATTCTACAGAAAGAAGTTACTGCCATCACACGCTGTCTAGGAGTTTACCTTCTAGAATGTTTCTGCCTGCACTTAAGAGAGATGTAGCATCCTTGTACTGCCTGATACAGACCCCTATAAGCATAACACGGTCGAAGCCTTGGCTGGTCTACACTGAATCAACTGCTGGTATTGCAAATTAACCCCTGTGGCAGTAAATGTCACAATGACAATTGTATTCCTTTGTATTTGATCGTATTTATTGCTTTTTAACTGGATCTGTCATTAGGTCCCTCTCTGTCCTTCCTTTAATCAGCTGCCTTTAATACAAATATCAGGAGACAATAATAACTAGATTTTTTATTGCTAAAGCTGTATTTTTTCCAACTGCAAGGGAAAATAAAAAGCAGTTTGCCTCCCAGCTCTCAAGATAGCAATGATCTAATGACCTGTGACAGACTGTTGTCCTTTAGGGATGCCAAATTTTTCTTCCTGAGGCACACTGCAGAACCCTGCTTAGGCAGTCATCTCCTGCCATCCACGCACTTGGCATTGTTGACATTTTTCTAGTGCTGTCCTGAAGAATGACAGGAGGCTATTGGAGGGCACAGTCAATATTACATTAATCAGGCAAAAACATAGGGTGCACAATGTCTATAATATGGATGCTGCACTGCCTGGTGTCCTCAGATACTGTAAGCGTATGGAGGGAAACAAAACACTGCTTAGTTGCTCTTCTATTTCATGCTGGGGCCATGCAGAAAGATCAGCATGAAGCTCACCACGTCCTCTCTCCTGCTCAAAAATGCTCAAAGTTTGGCACAGCCTTCAGCACACAAGTGACACGTAGCCCACATCTCTCCTGATGAAGAGAGACAGAGGCCCAAAGGAAGTGCGCCTCACTGAGATGCAGGCCAGATATAGCCCGTGAGAAAAGAAAAATCCCCAAATCCCCAAGGAAAGATATTTTTTACTTGGGAAGATAAAAGAAAAGCTGAATACAAACAGCAAAAGAAATGACATTCTGTTATATCTTCGATGAACTCTTCAATACTATACTAGTATTCCACTTCTCCATACAAAACTAGAACTTTCATAGAAGACAACATCTTTCTCTCGGGAGCTCAGCTGCAGCTACAGGTCTTTGTTACAACTCATCATGGCGGTTCACATGCTCCAAGAACTAGGCTGGCTTCCAGTACACCTGAAGCTGTAACTTAAAGGCACTGGTTTGCATTTGTGAAGATTAATTAATCTGCATCCTAACAAGAAACCACTAAGATTCAACAGCCACTGATACTAGCAGAAGTCATTTCAACAATGAATTAGGCTCTTTTCAACTAAGGCCGCTTCCTTTCTTTGGTCCAAAGGAGTTCACTGTTGTCAAACTTCAGTGCACTCTGTGGCACAAATTTTCACAGAATGTGCTAGGTTAGAGGACTCGAAATGTGAAGTATCAAACAGCACTGAAGACTAAGTTAAGAAAAAGCAATCATCTTGCAAAACACACTTCATACATAGCTTAGAACATATGGGGAGGTTCATTTGAAGAGTCTAAACTCACTGTAAAAAGATAAAAGGTTTATAATGAGATGAGCTGAGTTTAAAGGTGCTTTTCAATACCATCTTTTTTGGAGAACATGCAGGACTCCACACATCATTACTTGCCTTCCAGCAAACAGAGACAAAATTGAAAGCAAGTAACAGTGGACTGTAGGCACATTAAGTGCTTACGATTAGGAAAACAAAAAAAATGCTATAACAGTATATAGATAAATAAGATAATTATTCCAAATAATTATGTCCAAATTAATTTGATTTTTAAAAATTTGCATTATCATGCTTCTCCATTAAATTCTTACATGAATGTGAAAGAAATTAGTTATATCAAAGTAATAACGGAGTCAGGAAAAATACGAGACAAAACCCATGCTGTTTTGTTTCTTACCACTTGTTTTGCTAATGCTCCTGCCAGGCTGTGACAGTAACCTAACAAATGCCTGTTTATCAACCTGTTCCACTACAATGATTCTGTGTTTCAGATATTACTCTGGGTTCAAAAAATTTTCTTTCATAATTATCATAACTTCAGTACTCTGAATACATATTTTTAGGTATCTGCTGCCTTATTTACAAATTTAAGGAGAGAATGAACAAAACCAATAGGGAGAGGTCATACTATTTCAGACACTAAACTTTAAAACTGCAACACCCTCCCCTTCCTCTTGCCAACAATCTCAAGAGCCTGCAGGTACCTACATTTTCTAGGTGCATCCTGAACTCATGTGAAATCCCAGAGTGCCTACCACTTTACACCAACGCTGTTTTAGGGAAAGTAGTTGGCACTGCTGCAGCTTTGTTAGAGAAAAGCAGGTCTTTGAAAGAAGGTGAGAGGCACTTACAGTAAGGAGGATTGCAAGGTCTAGTGGCTGCACCAGCCAACACTGCTTATGTAACTCACCTAAGGTTTGGAGCAAGACACGAGAGATGTTGCATGTGGGGCAATGGGAAAACAGCTGGCAGTGCAAAAACACGCTGGCCCTTCCACCAGTCCCTGGGGAGCAGCCAGCCACACACCTCCCCCTGGGATCCCAGCTCAAATCAAAGCTGTGCCGTCTCTGGCCTAGCCCATGGCTCAGTAGGAATTAAGTGATGAGTTTCTAACTTTGTTGCATTTTCATCCAACTTGATGAAGCTCTCCTAGGTTTCTGTAGCCATAACTTTTATTTTATGCATGACCTGACAGCGGTTTTTCTTTTCTGTTTCCATTAGGGAATATTGCTAACAAGGGTGTTAGGAGGCACAGAGAATCTCAGAGGCTATATTCAGGACTTTTGCTGCTTTTTCTCTATATCTACTAGAAAGCCTTTACATACTGTAAAAAGCATGCTGTGGTGGAGAGCGCAGCCATGCGCTGTCACCAGAGGGACAAAGGCAGAGGAAAATAAGGAAGTTACAGAAAAGTCCTGCCGACGCTGTAGGAAGGCTGTAAGAATACTGCCTTGAATGGGGAAAGCTTTACAACAGGTGTTAGCGCTGGGAAACAAGAGACAGGACACGAGAAGCGGTGCCAAGGCCACCTCATCAGTCCCGCCGCGGCCGCGCACTCACCGCAGGAAGCGCCGGATCTCCGCGGTCCCCACGCCGTCCAGCCGCAGCACCTCGGGGGGCGGCCGCCCCCCGCCCAAGGCGGCGAAGAGCCGCGGCGCCCGCGCCAGCAGCACCGCCCGGTGCGCTCGGAGCGCCGCGTCGCCCACCCGGATGGTCACGTCGGAGCGGGTCCCCTCCGCCAGCAGCCTGCGGGACGGCACCGTTACCGCGTGTCCCCGGCCCGCACGGGGCCGCCCCCGGCTCGGCCGCCGCCCCGCGCCCACCTGCCGAGGTCCTGCCGGAGCTGCTCGGCCAGCGCCTCCTTCAGCCGCTGCCGCTCCGCCGCCGCCGGGCCGGGGCCCTTGGGCGCAGCCCCGCCACCGCCGCACCGCGCCATGTGCCGGCCGCCGCTCCGCTCCGCGCCCCGCGCGGCGGCAGAGGCGCGGGGAGGGGACCGGCAGCCGGCCCCTTGGCGGCGGCCCGCCGTACTCACGGGAACAGCCGGGACAGCGGCCGCGGGCCGTGCCCGCCTTCCCGCCAGGGCAGCGGGAGCAGCGCCGGCAACCGCAGGAGCCGCGCGGGGCGGGACGCGGTGCCTTCTCCGCTCCGCGCGCGGGGCGTGGCCAGCGCTGCCCTCCGCCAATCAGGACCGGCGGCGCTGCGCCCGGCCCCGCCCTCCCCGCGAGGTCCGTGCCGGGGGGCGGGACCTCCAGCCCGGGGGGCGGGGCCTTCCAGCCCGGCCGAGCGCGGCTGCTGCCGGGAGGGCGCCCTCTGGCGGCCGTCGCCCCGCGCCCCGCCCGCGCGCGCAGCGGCCCTCAGCGGGTCCCGGCGCTCGACGGCCGCCCGCGCCCGTCCCGCCGCTGCAGCTCCCGCAGGGAAGGGGCCGCAGCCCCCGGCCAGCTGGTGCTCCGCGGGTGCTCCCCGACAGCGCCTGCCTCGACAAAGAAATAAACTGCTGCTCAGGTGGTAGAAGTCTCCCTGCACCGCCCGCCTGAGGCAAGGGAGAGCCTTTCCAACTTCAGAGTGTAAGAAGCACGTAACCATCTGAGTTGATAAGTGCTGTAAAGATTCAGGGGAAGAGGCTTGAAGGCAAGTACCAGCCGTGGATGGAAGAGGCAAGATGGATACTGCTGTCGTTATCCTGAGGAGACTCCTCTGGGATTTGGTGAAGTGGCCGAAGGAGCAGGTTGCCAGCCACGAGCTGACACCGGGCAGAGAGCACAGCTTGATCCGTACTTGCAGGGTCACACCAAGCAGGGAAGAGGCTTTGGAAACCCAATAGGCAGGTGACTTACCTATTCTGCGTCTCATATTTTGTGCTTCTTTTTCCTTTATAGTTAGCATCCAGTTTTCTTCCCTCCTGCCATCACATGCAAGTTAATTCTACCCTCTGTTTCCATAATCACTGTGTCTCTTCCTCCTATAAACACAGGGGCTGGGCAGCAGTTCTTGGAGACAAGAACAGTAGTTGCTGACATGGGAAGGATAATGCCAACAATGAGGCATTATTTTCAAGAAACTACTGCAATGATAGCATGGGTGTCCAGGCTGCACACTGGACAGACACTTCAGCTATTCAAACCCAGTTCTAAGCTTCAGCAAGAAAACTCTCCCCAGGAAGTCAGATAAAGGGAGTTGTGTAAGTTGCATTTTATTAGACAGAGGTGGATTTGTTACATGTTATATCTTAATTTTCCATTTTTCTTGTTCAGACATGTTGAGTGTACAGGTTTTCCATTTTTTAGTCAAGAAAGAAAAACACATTGCACAAAGCAGCTGCATTCAACAATACAACAAGATACATATCATTATTCACTTAAAGACTAGAAACGTACCCCAGAAAATTTTCAATCGTTCAGTATGCTAAAATATAGATAAAAAGAGTTAGTTACTGTTTAATGGTAAAATACATTAAAAAAATTCAGGCAAATCTAGAATGAAAACTCGTGACTTTCTTCAGTATGGCACCACTCTATTGTTTCATTATAAATTTGTAAAAGGCACCACACATTAAAACTGTAAAGCAAGAGAGAAAATAAAACCAAGCAACTTTCCACGATTTTCTTTCTGTACAAATACATATGTATCTTAAGGCAGGTGTTTTTATGTGCAAAATACAAGTATACAGGTAAAACCAATGTTGGTATCATATATTCTCATATTCACTTCTTTTAGCTGTAACATTAGTGTCCAAATATACAGTACAATGAAAACACTTTTCTCTAACAGAGCTCAAAATAGAAGGCAGGCTGGAAATATGGCCCTGATAACAATTAGGTTTTAAATCTGAAGAGCTTTTATGTAGACTCCTTAAAACATGTACAGTCATTCTCTTTTTCTTTTTGTCTCTTCTTTAAGAAAGGTCCATATCAACTTGTTCACTATGTCAGGTTGATCCTGCTGGAGCCAATGACTGGCTTCAGACAAAATAGTTAATCTGAAATGATTTTTAACATAAATCCTCGTAATTTCTGCCATCTCAACTTCCATAAATGCATCTCTTTCTCCCCATAACAGCAGGGTTGGCATGATGACTTCATGGTGCTGCAGAGGTAGGCAGCTTTAAAAATAAAACACACTTAGTTAGGTCTTACTTTAACAAAAAATCACTATGACATATTTTAGTCAATGTAGATTTTGAAATCAGTGCAGTGAATCTCATTGCAAACTTTCTAAGTTTCAAGATATCTTCTACAATACTAACAAAACACTGTGACTTAAAATTCTTTAGTTGTTTTAAGGATGGTGAAATTGTTAGAAGTAAGTTTTACTGTAACAGGTCTCTAATCAGCAGTTGATTGCAACAGAGATCTCATTTTTGGAACATGAAAGATGCTAAATGTGAAATTCGTTATTAAAGGCGATTTCTAGAAACTTCAGGCATGATATAATTTCCCATATTCCAGACTGAAAAGACATACATCGCGGATTTCACACTTAGAAAGAGAAGTTCCACTCATGAAGTGTTTCTAAAAGTATGGCATATCCGAAGAAATTCAAGCTCCAGCTGTGTACCTATCTCTCTTTACCAAGCATGACAGAAAAGCTTTATGATTTTTATTCTCAAAGTGTTTGAATCTAAACTGTAGTGAAGGGAATGGCTGCTGTGCTATTTATAAAAGGATGTGTTGGTGATGGATGGAAGTAGGTTATTTCAATCATCTATTTGGAAATAACTTTCCAGAAAAATTAAGCTCTGAAGAATGAAACTCCAAGTGGATAGTTATGAGTTGGTAACCTTTAACATGTAGGTCACCAGTACCAGCCCAGTGGGAGTTGTGGTAAATACAAGTCATTAGCATCCAAATGCTGCTTAACAATTCATATGAGAGAAAGGGAAAATTTCAATCCAGTTTTAGTATTTAACAATTCACATCCTGTAAGGTGCGACCATCAGAATTGGTGGCAAGAACTGAATGAGCTGAAGACTAATCTTTTCTTTCCAGTCCAAAGCCTTCTGCATCGTGGCTGACAGCAGCTACAATAAAATTCTTTGAATTCCTTACAGGTACACTTTCTTTAGAAAAATAAAGAGAAGTATGCGCAAACATACACACAAAGCACGCAGAGGAATTAACAACTATGAAGATACTTTCTGATTAATAACTGATACCAGACGTTTTTTAAGCCTGAAAAGGCATGGAATAGTTTAAACATGTTGAAGATTTGTTTCATCTGAGTCCCACGGCCATTCAGCTATCACAGGCATGTCACTGTTGCTGTCAGAGAAGCATCTGGTTAATGTGCACACTCAGTGATGCGATGTGCTGTGCCCAGCGTAACGAACAGGGCTCCAGGCACTCACGCCTCTCCAGCTCCTCATTAGCCCTTCCCCGGGGCTCCTGCAGAGCAGCTGCGGGGCCGGGAGCGGCTGTGCAGCCACACAGCTCCAGCGCCCTCGGACAGCCCAGCTGATGTCATCGACCGCTCTCTGCGGAGCTTTAACTAAGTGCTGTTTCCAGTGCGGCCATCTCATTTATTGCCCACTGTCATCCATGCCTGGTGTTACCTTTCCACTTTCTCCTTCCAGTTTTGTCTCTTAGCCTGTACAAGACAGCACCTAGTTCAGATCCTTGTTTTTCTCACAGTTTTTCCCTACTGATTGCTCTCCTAACAGTGACAACATGGATGGCACAGAAAGAGTAATAAAGGTGGTATTAAATTTGGATCAGGGGAAATGAAAAGTTAATCTGCTTCATATATCTGCTGCCTGAGTTGAGGGAAAGAAGGGAATGGTCATTTTAAAGAATATTGGCAAGTTGGTCTTGTGTTAGAGAAGCATGCAGGACATTTATCACTGCTGAAGACTGGACAGTAAAGGAAAAACAAGTTCAGTGCCACTCTTCTTGATACAATCCTTCAAGTTAGTGCTAAAAGTTACAGAGTTAAAGACCTTCTGGCCGTGTTTTTAGTAGATAAAAAGGGGGTGTCAGATGTGGTTTTGCAAAGTTACAAGTGAGGGTCACGTACTTGTAACTTGATGCCATATTATCTAGTAGTATTATTTAATAGTAATCTCTTAATAGATATTATAATTACTTTATATGAATTGTAATGCAAACCATCAGTTGATGTTAATGTTGTAAGTAGTATTTAGAGATGGATTTATGGAATTGCCGTGGGTGCTGTGAATGAGTGAGGGCCTTCGCTTTACTAGATTTTGAAACAAAGACTTTCCTTATCTGCACTCAGGTTGTTTTGCCGTTTTGTATGGACACTGCACAGCACACACGTGGCCTCACCTGCCTTACCCTGCCTGCACCCGGCACCTGGGGAGGCTTCAGAAACAGAGCTGAGGTTCTCCCCCTCTGCCCCAGCGGCAGGAGCTGCAGTAACATTTTTGGGCTCCAGGGGACTCTCTGAAATACTTTCCTTTATTTGAGAACGTTATACTGACCTGAAAATAGTCCTGTAATGGTTAATGGGTCCTGTTAGTGCTCCAGGTTGTGAAAAGACATACAGATAAGCTTCGATATCTTCTGCTGTTAATCTGCAGCCTTTCCTTCCAATTCCAGTGGCCTGGCTGGTAAATAAACTTTTCAGAACCTACAAAAGGAAGAATAAAAAGCTATTACCTAAGATAGCTAGAAAATGTGATCCCTCTCCTTCAATGGGACATATCTTTCTAAAATCTATTTATACATATTTGTAAATCTGTTTATGTTCAGAGTTGTAGAGGGTTGACCCTGGCTGGATGCCAGGTACCCACCAAAGCCACTCTATCACTCCCTTCTGTGACTGGACAGGGGGAATAGAAAATAAAACGAAGGGTTCAAATGTTTTTTTAGAGAGTTATGTGTAAAGCACATGGTTAACTTTTTTCTAGTGTAACTTACTTCAGAATAATCAAGTACAGACAAATGCCAATATTACCCAGTTACTGAGTTCTGCATCCTGACCCGCCACCTGTGAAAGGCAAAGGCAAGCGCAGGCACATACTTTTTTTTTTCGGGATGGAGCCCAGTAGGTGACAGGGCTGGAGGGAGGATAATTCATGACCTCCCCAGCTGGCTGTGCCCTGTGTGCATGCAGCACTGGGAGCTCAGCACTGGGCTGGGTGCATGTAGGAGGGCGTACGCCTGCAGCTGCTTTTCCCTTTCTATATGCTTGCACTCGGGTTTTAAGGTTACACAAGATGCTGGCCTTGGGTCCTCGGGCAGAATTAATCACCTGGCTGAATGTGATGGCCAGACTCCCAGGCTGCCTGGCCTGCAGCAGGCTCTCAGAGGCAAGAGAATGTCCCACTGCCCATGGGAGCTTCACATAACTCAGCAGGAGTTCCACAGGCACCAACTATGTCCCAGTGTTATGGGCACAAGTAAAACCAGCTGACTCTCTAGGTGGAGTATCACACTGCAGTGCTGGAGGTTAAAAGTATGTACCTGAACACCTCCCAGAAGTGCAAGAGTTAACCTCAGAAACTCTATGTACTTATATCCTACTTTATATAAAGCTTAAGAAGAAAAATCAGAAAGCTCCATATTTTTCCAGTGATTAGAACTACATCAGAAGGGATCAATGTAGGTGGCAATTTTATTACTCACTGTTAAATATATAAACAAGAGCATTCATTTTGCTCACCTTGAAATCATTTAGTGTAAACATGAATTCAGGAAACCATGGCATTTGGAAAAAGAAGTAGTAACCAGATTTAATCAATTGTGATGGATGTCGTAGAATGTATTCTGAAACAAAAATGTCCATGAATTAAAAATGAAAACTGATGACTCAAACAAAATTACTGTTAATATTACTATTTTTTAAACTTAAAGGAATGTTTTAAAAATATTACATTAAAGCATGCTATGTGACAAAAGATGATTATTGTTTCAGGAGTAAATATATGGTGTGGCCATTAAAACACAGTTCTTTTATCAATGTTAATAGAAACAGCCAACAAAACAAAAGTTTGCCAAAGATTAAGTGAGGACGGCGACACTGGGGAGTTTAATTGCATGATAGGTTTTCACTTAGACACCTATTTGTGTAGCTAGTCCAAATAATTTTTTCCCAGATGTGAAATAAAGGGCGTAAATAAAAATCTTTAGGTATTTCTCTCATCAATGATGTGATGCACAGAAATCTGTAGATGATGATCCACTGATATTCTAAAGACTGCACCACTCTTGTTCACAGAAGTACTGCATTCACAACACAGGAGATATCTCTGAAATATTAACTCTGACATGAATAAAAATGGGGTTTAAACCCATGTAAATTGAAGTGTCAGCTATCTTCTAAACGTTCATATCTTACACATTCCTAAATTGCATTACCCATTGTATTTTTCCTTGATAGACCATCACTGCTCACTTTTCTGCACTATTTATAAACTGTGGATTTTCATTTAGCCCACAGTGGAACAAATTTGACCTAGGGAGAATTTATCAACCTGCAGAACAGATTTTGTACTTCAACAAATATGCTAACAAACACTATAATAAAATGTAATTGTCTTCTCCACAGCCTGGCTTCTGCTCTCAGTGAAAATACTGCAAAAAGCTCCTACTTGCTCATGTGATGAACAGACGACTCCTGGGGTAAGTGTGGCTTTACTACCTGGCAAAATATTCTTCAGTATCTTAGAAAGGTGCCCAAGAACACTGTGAGAACAACATATGTGGATGGTTCTGATTCTACAGTGGTGTAAGGTCAGATTTACATTCAGCTGAAATGAAAATTAAAGCTGCACCGAATATTCTTAGCTATTTCCGGGGAAATGAGGTGACTTGTTAAGTGGAAATGGGTAAGGCCAGCAATTGAAAAAACTGAAATTAGTAAGATACTACTTTCATTTTCATTATAGAATGTTGAAATAAGCCCTATGAAATGTTTTGTAATTCCGGGTAGTAGACAAGCTCGAAGTTTATCACACAACAAATTCTGCTGGTGCACCTCAGTCCTTGTTTCAGCTCGGTACTAGTACATCTAGTAATAGTACCAGTATTAGTATAGTAGCATCTAGTAAGTAGCCTGGAAAGGCTGTCTTCACCCAATGAATATTGTACCAGATCATAAATTATTGCTTGTCACCTAAATTGAGATTTAATTCTAATGTCTGAGGCACATTTATACAAAGGCTGGTTTATGCAGATTTAATAATGCAGTGAGGCCTTAACCAAAGTGTAATACAATATACATCCCTCTTCAGGGAATTTTATCTTGCCAAAGTGGAATAAAACAGATTTATGTGTATGAAAATTATGTTTGTGGACCTTCAAGGATTACAAAAAAAAAATCAGTAAATTTGGTTGCAAGCACTCCCAACTTCCTACAATAAATTTATTTCCAAAAGTCAAATACTTGATACTGTAATGCTTTATAAAATACAGTCCATATTGTGAGAGGCATGGAGTACTGGCAGCTTATCTACTGAACATTTAAAGGGGCAGGTAGTTGGTTCTCAGAGCAAACATAATCGTAATGGAAGTGCACAGTGAATACTTTGGATTAACAAACACTACTATAAGACTCACCTGTGAATACAGAAGGATGAGGGAAATTAACCACAATGAGCTTAGTCACCATTTCAGGGTAACAAATAGCCACTAACCAAGCGATCATTCCTCCCCAGTCATGGCCAATCAACACACACTTGTTGTATCCTGCCATAGAAACACAGATACATGCTTTTATTTGAATGGGATTAGTATCCACAGAAATTACCACATACAATAATGATTTTGTTATTGCGCAAAATAGGCGGTTCGGCACATTTAATGTAACTTCAGTACTGCCCTGCTTCCATCACTAATGGTCAGAAAATATAGTCCACTGGTATACTTCAAAACTGTACAAATATTTAAAATTATTTAATTGGACTTTATTAAACTTTAACTGTACTACCTCCATGTCAACCTAAAGTCACTCAGTATCCAGACTGCCACCCTGTTTACACCTTGGCCAGTGGAGGGGCAGGCAGACAGTTCAACTTGCAGTTACTATAATGCATGTGCATTTGTCATGTTTAGAGAGTTTGGAGTTTGAAACTGCAGACAGAAAGATGGAGCAATCTGCTAAGCCCCTCCTGAACAAAACTAATCCTGATGAATTTCTCTGACTATGGGAGGTTATCGAAGCACCCAACACTGTTATGCAAAAAGTGGGCATTATACTTCATAGCCATATATACAGCATATATATACATACCCATATATATACTTAGTAGGCCCACAGTTTTTCTCCATAAGCTGTTTTGTTGACAATTTTTAAAGTTGTTGACCTTCCCATACTTATTCTTCCATTAACAAAAATGGTATTCAACAGCAATAAAAGGGTCATGCAGGATAACGACCGAGTTTTTAAAAGTCTAACTGTTCCTTCTTTAAACACTGCTGGAATACACAGTATAGTGTCAGATACCACCACCCTCCTCATTGAGGACATACACTACAAATGAAACATATAAAAGCCAAGATTTCTAGAATTCTGACATAAATTTGGACAGAGTTGTCAAAGCACCTTATAAACCCTTTTGAATAGAAATCTTTTGAAGCACTTTTGATATAATCGAGTTATCCAAAAGAATTCAACTTGGGGTTGGAATGAAGATAACAAGCCTCTGAAATACTTTTTCTGAAAAATTTTAAATCCCTATGAAATTGAATTATGCTGAGAGCACTTCTCAAGCATAACCATGGCATTACCATGGAGATTAACACAACCAGCAAAGGCTGGAAAATGTAAACACAGTGTGGGGACTGCCTGCCCAATCTTTTGATAATGCTCAAACATCACAAGCAAAGCAAATTCTAAATTCAAACCTCAGAATTGAAATCACTGCTTTACTATTTCTTCATATGAAATGAAGTAAGTGGTTTCACTGTCACTGGAGTATCCAGGGAATTAAAATGACTCAGAGAATGACAATCTAATCCCTTGTGTTGCTATTGGCAGGAAATACCCTTCACCAGGTGTTACAAGTTATTGCCCAAACAGGGACACTTCAAACTGAACTGGCAGGGCAAATTTTGCAGGCTCATTCAGCTCTAGACCATTACACTGGGTATTTGTGTGTCCCTTGTTCTCCCTTCTGTTCTTCTCTCTGTTGTGTAAGACAGAGTGATTCAGCTCTGGATAACCGACTACTCTGCAGGAGCAGTATTTTGGGAGGGTTTTTTGTTTTGTTTTTTAATACAGCAGATGTACTCTCATAATTTCTATAAAGCCCACAATATTATTCTGTCTTGATCGTGCAAGAAAAATGTCATCTGATTTAAATTTTTTGTTCTGGAAGTACTAATTCAGAACATTATCCCCCAAGTGCAAGTGGTTAGGAGCAAAGGCTTTTGTAGGGAAAAAGACCAGAGGTTTGTACTGCTGCATTTCACAGCACGAAGGAAAGATTTTTTTTTTAACCTCATGATGTAAAAATCATCTTTACCTATTGTTTATACTGACATACACATCATAATTAGAAAACAACCCTTTTTCATTTATAATAATCGATAAAATACTAGTATCCTTAGATTTATACCTATACTATATATATTAAAAATACGCAGTTTAAGAGAAAACAATTCTAGATTTTTATGGGTTTTTCTCCCTAGAAAATCAAGTAACTTATGAGTCAAGTAGGTTGACTTCTACTAACGCACCTAGAGATTCCAGAATGTCCTTTATGTCTGCTATCAGGCAATCTAACTTGTAACTTTCTTTGTGAGAAGGAGCATCTGTTTCTCCATAACCTCTCAAATCCAGGGCCACCACTCGATATTCACTTTTAAATTCCCGCAGTTGATGGCGCCAAGAATACCTGACAAAGAGGAAAAAAAGTTGGAATTATAAGGTCAAGCAGTATGATACCAAAATGCAGTCAATGCTTTTGCACCCAAATAAGTGAGGGTAAATTAGCGTGGCTTTCTTTGCAATGACATTCCTTTTCCTTTCTACGCTGATGGTCCTTTGTGGCTGCAGTAGTTTTCTGTTCCCTTCTTGAATTCGCCAGTAAGGAAGTGCAGCTGCCAGAAAGGGGACATGGCCAGAGCTGGGATGTTTCTACCACTCCTGGAGTCTAGTACAGTCCCTTTGTAGCAAAGGAATCAGGCATAAACCAGAGCACAGAGAGGACTATTCTGTTTTATCCTTGGAGCTGCAGTATCATCAAAATGTAAGGTCTTAAAGGCTGTCTCTTCTCCCTGGCTTACTCACACACACATTTTGATGGAGCAGGGAAACATGCCTCAAGGCATGGTTGATTTTTTTCTTTATTCAGAAAAACAATGTCAGATCATTCATACACTAAATAAACCAAAGAAAGAAATTCAATTAATAACAAATGAACTTGGGTAACTTTGTGGGATTTATATTTCATCTGTGTCTCTTTACTACCAGAACTGTTCCAGAACAAGCTGTCTCAATGTGTTGTTGCTACACAAAATATTTCATTCCTTTTGTTTCTATGGAAAAGAGTGATAACATTATACACATCAAAAGACATACAAAATTAAGAACTTGGGCAAAGGCCTGGGCTGTTCCTCATTCTATAACAGTATGTAGTGATGAGATGTGTGTTATGGAGCAAAAGTAACAAGAAAATGGTGGGTCTCATCCTGCAAGAACTATTTGCCCTTCAGCTGTTATGGAAACCAAATAAATTTCAGAATAGCTAGTACCAAGACACACATGGCCTTATATTACACTGTAATAGAAAGAGATATGAATCCTTCTCAGCATATTTAATAGTGGCTGTATCCTCTGTGGTAGCTTTTACTTCTGCTTGTTTCAAGAGTCTCAGATAAAGGATATATAACATTTGGATCATCAGTGATCGTAGCAGTGATGCACAGAATTCTACCTTAATCCAAATAGTGTTTATATCAGACCATTGGCTCTTCTACTTGATCTTTCCCTCCAGCCTATTAGTAATATTAAGAAACATTACAGGAACACTCAGTGATATGAATCTGTATTCATATAATCAAAACAGGCAGAACATTTTCATTTCAGTGCCATATAATGCAAAGACAAGGTTTAGCTGAGATCTCCAGGAATGAATTTTTTAAAAGCATTATATAATGACTTGGAAGCTGAATTTGCCATGGTAACTGTTGCAGCTATTCTATGTACTTCAGTCAGAAGAAAGAACCAGGCCCATAAATAAATAAATTAACTATTTTTGTTTTCAGAAGATGTCTATGAGCTGTCCTCATCGTCTGTTTTCACAACAGTCCCTCAATCACCAAATATCTGACCTACCAAATGAGTAGGTTTTATATTTGAAGAAATCCTTTTACCACATATGATATGTAATTATTGGACAACTGCTTTGCAAACAGAATTTGCAAATCTTGTGAATGCTTCTGTGTTCATAAGGTTGAATCACAGAAACTATTTTGAGACTTTTTGATCACATTCTTTCTAGAAGGCAAGTTGTACAAAATGTAGCAGCTCATACACAAGTCTTGTAGGTACCCAGCTGTCTCAACACATTATGCCCAATTTCAAATATTTTATTATCGTCTTTCCACAACATTGGTATCGATTTTCAAGTTCTTACGCATCTAAAGCACTTAGTGGCTCTGGTGCATTATATTCTTAAGTAATCTTTCGTGTTCAGACATTCTCTGTCACTCACTAAGGTCAGTATTGTTTGGTTATATTTGTCCTATTTATAACCTTGAGGTTATTGAAGGCAAAGGATTTGTTACAATTAAGAACTCTAACTATGGATCATATCCTTTTTATTTTCCTAGACAAACAATACAAATTTGATGCTGCTTTAAATCTCTCTTAAACTGTGGTTATTTTATCTTGTGCTCTCAGAACAATCACTATTCCTGCATAAAAAAAGTCTTTGCTGATTGAATGAACAACCAACCTGAGTATTGGTAGTATGACTGTTTTACAGACTATTAGCATGTAGTCTTCTTTTTCAAAGCAGTGATATAAACTATGCTACTGCTGCTCCCGGTGACCTGTATAACAGGTTTTTTATCCATTGGTTTTGAATGGTCAGATAACGCAATATATAAGCCATCACTTATAGCATGACTCACCATTCTAAACTGTAAGAATGGCTTTCTGCTTTTTAAAAGTAATATACCTGATCTCAGTAGAATATGTATGTAAAATGCTAATTTTTCCATTACTAATCCCCCTGTAGGGGAAATCAGCTGCACTCTTAACTCTGTGTTAGAATATACTTTATGCAAAGTATGCATAATGTTTGCATAGAATAGGCACTGCTCCATCTAACTGTCCTTTCAATCAAAGTTTACAGTTTTAATAATTTTAGATAGCAATTTACTATTAGAACAATCTACTTCTTTGAAAATTTATCTTAACATAAATGTGACTCTCTACCATCATCCTCAAGGCCGTTAGTATCTATGGCAATTTGCTGCTAAGGGAGGAGAAATGACCTTTGTTTTACCTGGATCAGTTTATCATGGTATGACCTTAGTCCAGATTGAAAGATCACAGTGAACCCTAGCTCTACACCTGAGTTTAGAAAGGAAAAGGATCATTTAACTTGCTGAACTACTGGCATTAGCACTTCCTTTATTCCCTTATTGGTTTTTTGGTGCAAGTTCTGTAAGCCACACTTCACTAGTTAAACCTGACAATGACAGCCTTTGGTTAAATCATTAGACACATGACTGCTTTTCAGTTATAAACAAACATTTAGGATTGTGTTTGATTCATCATTCATCTTGTGATGAACTAATAATAGAACCTTTTTCCCTGAGTAGCATTCTGAAATTAGGCTGCACAATAGCCTATAGAACTCATAGTTCTTCTTCACCTTCCCCAGTTAAAAATTAATGTATAGTATTTTTAATAAATGGAGCAATCTATATTGCTTATCCTTATTTTAACACCCTCTGCAATAATGTGCAAGTTTATCCACATAGAACAAGTGCTACCCAAATAGCAAATGTGTTAAAAATGAGCAGTTCCTCCCCAAAGCCTGAAGAAAAGGGTACATACCTGGGGAAAAGTGAATTGACAATGCAAAAAAGATAGTTGGTTTGTGTTAGTCTGCAGGAATTTTCTGTGGATGCTGCAGTTAAAAAAATGTTTCTGCGGTTTGTTGCCTACTAAAACTTCATGCCATTAGTTAGTACTCATAAACATATATAATGCATCACACTGGGGATATTTAGGTTGAGATGTTCACTCTTGGGTATCTTATGCAGCCTCTTTTATATAGGAAAAGCGTGTTGGAAGTTTTACCAGAATTCTGGAAAGCCATGAAGCAGCAGCATCAGTGGTTTACCCCTTTCTCCAGCAGCCACATAGTGGAATCGTAACCCTGAATCCTAAAATGAGAGAAAAAGAAGTGTGCTTTTATTGCTGCATAAAACTGCTATTCTGGGATTTGAGAGTGATGATGATTTCAGACAATATTCTAAGAAACAATATATTGCACCTGAAAAAAAAAATCACATTATTAGTTTTGAGGCTGAAGCCTTCTGTGCTTCTGAGAGCCAATATGTGCTACATGCTGGCAGTGCTGAGTATCCCACACCCTGGGCACCACAGCTTCCCCAGCGTCTCTAGTACCGGCCAGGCTGTGTGAGCGTGTGCTGCTCCAGCCATGAGCAGGACGCTCCTGACACAGCCCTGGCTCCGTGACCGGGAAATGCAGGTTACTGTCGAAGCCAACACTTTGCTTTCACCTGGACGCCAATCATGTGCTTTAAAGAAAGACTTTGAGACACAGTATACTTTAAATGCACTTTCAATCTTTCAGTTAGCTTGTAAGGTTATATAACTATTTAAAACCATCACATTGCATTCTGGCACAATAAAGGACTGCATGGATTCTTTAGAACAAAAAGCAATCCAAATTAAGTAACTAGAAAGCAAGTGGATTTTGCTAGTTTTTGCTATTCAAGGTTTTGGACTCACTCCAGAAAATTAAGCCTTAATGTTATAATGTTCTTTCTGCCCTGTTTATAGTCACTGTTTCTGATGCACCTTTTAAGAAAATGGGTCTTATGAGAATTACAAGCAGACAAGTTACTTATTGCAGAGGCTGAACGCTGAAATGCTATTGAGGGAATGGATGTACAAAGCTTAGGCTGACTCAAGGTCAAATCCAGTAGAATTTAAACAAACTGAGATTATGACCCAGGGGTTTTTACTGAATTCTGACACAGAAGTAGATATAGAAGTGGGGAGTTGGCTCACAAAATACTGTTTAGAAGTAATGTGAAGGAAACAGCAGGAAGAAATGTTGTATAGCTCCTGAACAAATGTCAGAGCCTGAACTGTCTCTGCTATGTCAAACAGGAAAGAAAAACGCCATGCCTTTTGTTACACATCAAGAGCTAATATCAGGGCAAGGATCACAAATGCATACAAAAAGGTTTTCTTGCCAAAGATGCTTCAAATGTTCTCAGATATCTTAGCACTAATAATTTACTAACCAGCCACAAAACAATTAACTGATTATCAAAAGGGCTCAAAGAGGGAACTATTTGGATTTTTTATCCTTGCTATGGATATAACAGGGACTTTTCTTGGTTTTGCCCCAAATTACACTGGTATTTCAAACCTCTGGAATGCCAATGAACTTGAAGTCCTTAGAGGTAAAAGCAAATTCCTAGTAAATTTTAGGGCCATTACATCATCCCTACAATTCTCCAGATCACTCTGCCTTTGATCCTTTTATATTTAAATAAGGAGAAGTTTCTCAATTTCCTTCCACATTTTCTCTTCTCAGTTTAATGAGCAGTGGGCAATCCCTCCTCCATGTTGCTTCTTTCAGTTAGTGTCCTCCAGGGATTTACCTTCAATGCTGTTACTTTAATCTATTTGTTGCTTTTAAGGACATCCCCTTTACTCATACAAATTCAATTACCACTTGTACAGCTGCAGTTTAAATGTTACATACCCCAAACTCTAACCATCCTCTACCTTTTCAGTTGCTGCTTTCTGTCCCTTTTTTTCCACCCCCAAAACATAGGATTTTGCCATCTTTTCTGAAGCTCACTGTTTTCTTTGTTTTGAAAAGAAATCTTTTTTGTTGAAATCTGAACAGATCTGTAGGGTATGTGTATTTGGAAAATAATCCATTAGGCTGCTGTTATCCAAGAGACAGAGTTTCTTATTTCCTGAAATGAGTGATTGACTGTCATATTGACAACAGTTTGATTTACCCCCAAATGCTCTTCTACTACTGTCACAGCCCTCTCATTTCCCCAGCAGCCCATTCATTTATTGCTTTGTGCTACAAGAAGAATATGTCATACAAGTAAAAAAATCCACACTGCTAGCAAAAGAAGACAAGCAAATCATAAGAAAATGAGGCTCAATAATTTATATTAGTACTGCCTGGCATGAAACCATCTGCACAGAACCCTGAGAACATGGTATTAAAAATAGCACTTGACAAAATTTCCTGTGCATTCTTTGCTCACCTATAACTGCAAAAGAAATCTAGATAATACAACTTCATTTAGAGCATTTGGTAAAGGAGCAAATCGCAGGTAGAGACCTGAGACAAGCACCCAAATTGACTGGGCTGGCTTTAACTGTACAACCTGAGGGGCAGCGCTTAGTTTCTTACTCCGTGTTTTTCATTGCGACTCTGATGCGCGCCTGGCCAAACCGCAAATCCCAGCGAGCGCAGAGGCGGCGCGGGGAGCGGCGGGGTGCGGGAGACCCAGGGCGGGCGAATCCCTCACCCGCCCACCCAGGGGGCTCCGCACCCCGGCCGGGCAGCACTTCCCCCGGGGGCGGGCGGGCCGGGCCCGGCCTGAGGCCCCTCAGCGAGCACGGCCGGGCACTGCACCGCTCCGGGGGCAGCGCGGGAGGGCGCGGTGTGAGCGCAGGTGGGCGAGCACGCACGGCAGGGCGGGCAGGGGTGCCACGCACAGGGGGTACCACGCACAGAGCATCCCGCCAACTGCAGGGCGGGCGGGGGTGCCTTGCACAGAGCACCCCACGCACAGCAGGGCAGGCAGCGGTGCCATGCACAGGGGGTGCCATGCACTGCGCACCCCACGCACGGCAGGGCGGGCAGGGGTGCCATGCACAGAGCACCCCACGCACGGCAGGGCGGACGGGGGTGCCGTGCACAGGGGGTGCCATGCACAACGCGGGGATGCAGCGCGCACAGCGGGGTCCGCGCCCCCTCCCGCGCCCTCACCTTGATGCGGACGTAGCAGTGGGTGCCCAGGGAGGGGTCGTTGAGGCAGGCGGGGGGGTTCTCCCGCACCACCCAGCGGAAGGTCTCGCCCGGCCGCCGGCCGATGCTCCAGAGCAGCCGCAGCCCGGCGATGCAGGCGCACACCCCGCAGTAGCTGTACACCAGCGCCCAGAAGAGCAGCGCCCGGGCGGCCACCATCACCCGGCGGGCGGGCGGCGGGCACGCAGCGCCGGGTCTCGCCATCGGGCCCCGCCGCCGCCGAACTCGCCGGCCGGGAGGGGCTCGAGCGCCGCCGCCGCCAGGAGCCGCCCGAGCGGAGGCACCGGGAGCGGCGGCGGAGGCACGCCCGCCCCGCGGCCCTCGCCCCTCGCCGCCGGCGGGCACGGCACGGGCACGGCACGGACACAGCGCCGGCCGCCCGCCCCGCCCGGCTGCACG
>JAWWLV010000005.1:16431851-16487929 GCA_035041135.1 Platyrinchus mystaceus | reverse complement strand
CGCCGGCCGCCCGCCCCGCCCGGCTGCACGGCCCGGGCTCGCTGGGCCCCGGGCGGCGTCTCGGGGGCGGCGGCGCTGCGGCCGGGGGCGCGCCCGCCTGCGGAGGGCTCGGCCACGGGGGGCTCTGCTCCCCGAGTATTTCTTAGAGAAATAGGGAGAAGCCGTCCCTGGGGCGGCGGGGCGCGGCCGTGTCACCTGCGCGCTCCGGCACAGCCGCCAGACACCGGGACGCGCACGGAATGTCACTGGGAGCAGCGCGGCCGGGGCCGGCGGGCCAGCCCCGCCACCCGGCCTGCCCCGGGCCCGGCGGCGATCGCGCTGCACGCTCCGAACACGTCCTTGACTGCCCGTACCTTATTTACGTGCCAGAGGTGGACAGGTGTAAGTGTGGGGCTGTGCCCTTCCACTGTTGTGTGTTTCAAGAGTACATTCTTTCACTGCTGCCTCACCACTATGCCCATTTAAATGTGATTTTGTAAATGTATTACCGTTTTAGTTATTATATGCTATTACTAATGAGTATTTCTTAAAAAGATATAAGTTTTGAGCTCCAACACCAAAATTTATATATTTTTTTAAATGTAACTTATTCTGTACTGAGATCTCAACCCCTCAAGGCTGATTTTAGAGGCTGAACAATCCTATGCCTGTCCATAAATCACTGCAAGCATAAGCAAAGAATCACAGTCACATACGAGGGCACAGATGCCAGGGTAAGAAGAAAGGCTCCAGTCCATAAGGTATTAACCTACTGATGTGCAGGGTAAAGGGTAATTTAGAACTAGAATAGTTCATGTAATCCAAAATTTTAAGAAGTGTAACTGTGCTAAGCAATTGATTTTACAGGTCATAAAAGTGCAGGTTATGAAAAATTACAGTTTATTAGTTCTGGAAGATAACAAAATGTGGACAAGGTATTTGCTGACTAGAAGAAAATTGCAGTCAAGAATTGAGCTTGCATGTCAAATCCTGACAAGTCACGGTCCAACTCACTGCACAGCCTGCTCATGTTTACTCCTAGATCTCAACCCCCTGCTTCTAGAGGATATGGGCAGGTTCAAGGCTTGGGGAGGCCACATGAGAGTCACAGCTAATATGTAGTCCTACGTGCAGCTGCTTCCCTTTTGAGGGGTGGGGTTGCAAAATGTTACTTGAATTTGATGACAACCAAAATTTGTTCTTGGTCCAGGTGAATCTGTAGGGTTAGAATCTAACTACCAAGAAATGTTTTTGCTCTGTCCAGCAGTGCAAGTAGAAGCTGGTACAAAGACACCATCCATCTGTTAACTTTAAGATATGTAATTCAGTGGGCTATTTTTTAAAAAATTGGATAAGCATGTATGCAGGCAGAATATGTATAATTTTTCACTATGCATGGAACACAGCTTGTAGACGACTTTTGTCTGTAACATACCAAATGCTTTCTCCTACTTGTTCTAAATTCAGACTTACAAATATAGGCACTGATGTTGAATCCTAGTCCCACTGAAGGCAGTGACAGAATTAATTCTGGTTTCAACAAGTTCAACATTTTTCTTTTTTAAACAAATAAAATAAAGCAGCAGAAGGGAATGTTATAAAGGATGGCCCATTGCTGCATTTTCATGCATTTAAAAGTTTAAGCAAGATACAAAACCATTATCTGAATTTATTTTCTGCTACTAAATGTAACATTTTCAAGTAGCTGTAAAAATCTGCCAAGCTTTGTCTTATCAATAACACAAATGAAATCCCAGCAACCCACATCAGCTGGCAATGTTGAATAGCACTGTTCATGATCCCTGCTCATCATCTAAACACAAGCCCTTACAAACTTAAGGTCAGGAGCTTTATCAGGCTAATGGGGAAAAAGGTGCAGGGCTGTTTAAGGCTCCTTCATTCTCTTGGGCAAGAAGAGAAGGAACATCAGAAGCAGCTGATTCAGTTAAGACACCGAGCTCTGCAGACTGCAGTAGGATTACATGAATCATGCCTACCGAGCCTGAGCTTTCCATACAAGCTTGGATTACTCACACCGCCAACCCCAGGATTAGCATAGGGCTAATTCCTTATGCATCAGACTTTGTGCTAATGACCTTTCTCGTAGGGAAGAAGCCTTTGCAACTTCTCAATATCAGACTAAGCTGCAGCAGAATTTCCCTGAAGTGCACCTCAGTAAACCAGTGACCCAGTTAGATAAATTAGGAAGTTTGGCAGGAGCAAAACAACCAATGTTGTTTATATCACAGTAGCCATCTAACTTCTTAATGAACAAGTAATCAGAATGAATTACTAGAAAACATCTCTTAAAAAAATTGGAAATCTGGAAATCCTGGAGTTGACCACAATGTTCCGCTTGCCTCTAAAGAAAGGTTGACGAAAGCCCAGTGATGGGTTGGGCACAGCAATCGCAAAATGATAGTAGTCATCTACAGTACAAGAAGGGTGAAACCTTGGAACCATGATGTGCCTTATTGCATGCAGGTATTTGGCCAAGCTGTATAGTATTCCTTGTACAAAGAAAGAAGCAGAGCCAATTTTTTCACAGGACTAGAACTAAGTCTGTTTTTATTTTATACATCATTAACTACTCAGGTAGTTTTATGTCAAACGTCTAAATTACACAAACCTTTTGCCTATGGAGTTTAGCTATGTCATCTTCAGTTATTGGATATGGATCCACTATCAGGGTTGGGAAGAAGATACCGCTGGGGACCTAGCAGTTCTGAACAGTCTTTGCACAATGAAATATCTGCACATCCTAGCTCAGCACTTCTGGGCACCTCCACCTGTGCTACCTTAGCTGTCCTGTTTTCCGAGCAAGCTCTAAAATTCCTGTTTTATTGAGGAACACTTTCTTTGTACTCTAGGACCGTGCTGTCTACATACGTGTGGCAAACGTGTTTGTACAAGGCAAATACCTTCCACGCATTTTCCAGCATTTTGCAGAAGAAAGCCTGGAATCCTCTGTGTATCTCACATGACTAAGAAAAATTAAGAACCCAAACAATTTTTTCCTGTCTTCCTTATATTTTGATTTTCTCATCTTCTGCCCTAAATTATTGTTCTAATGGGTGCCAAGCCAAATCAACCCCAAGGCAGATGGTCTTATGTGCTTTGACAGTGTGCTTTGCCCTCCATAAAGTGCCATCTGCCTGCTTATCTTTTGTCAGCTCAACTAATCCCATTTCTCTGAGAGACAAAAGAGGACAACTTTGCACATCACTGATTCTGCCTCTGCCTCCAGCCTGACCAACTCGTACTTGATACTAAGAAATTTAACATATTGCATTTGTTAGTGACAGAGGGACTTCTTAAAGCTAATGACTATCTTACCCTTCATTTACATGTAGATACAATCTACTAGCATAGACACAAGTATACAAGACACATTAATGCAGCTGTTTTCACAAATGGTCAAGGTAATTGAACAGTGTAACAGAATTTAATACGCATTTTACCTGTAAGGTAACTAACAGTTTATTTAAGCAACTTGTTTGCAGGGGGTATCTACACAAGTGGTAGTTCTGCTTCCTCGAGTGTGGTCATGGTTTTGTGCAAACAGTCATTATAGGCTTGCTACTCACATTTGGAGGCCATCTCCCTTTCCTCTAAAGTCAGCTTTCTGTCTGGAGATAGGAACTGATTATCCTCTCCAAGTAACTTGTAGGTTGCAAATAAAAGGTTTATCAGATTAGCATTAGCAGCACTGATATTGTGACTTTAAGCCATCACGACGATATAGAGTCATGGAAGCTGGAATTAGTTTTTGAAGGGGCAAAAGTACCAGTTCATACCATTAGCAATGCCCATATAGTTATATAGAATGGATGAAATGCAGAGGAGGAGTTCTTGCCCTTGCCTCTGCCACCACCTATTTTGGAAACAAGAGATCTTGAGCTTGCGTTAACCCAGTCAGAAAGTATATCCAGGTGACAGCAAGGTAGAGCGTCCTGAATGTGAACTGCAGTATTTTATTGCAGGAAAAATAGCTATTAATAACATATAAAATACAAAGGAAGGCAGATCTTTTGACAGGCAGGTCACTTTTGATATGGATATGAAACAAGACATCCTAGGAGCACAAATTTACATTACAAGGCATCTTTCATCCCAAATCCTTGTCCTAGCCAAGTCCTCAGATCTCTCAAACAGCATATATTTGAGCGTGCCTCCAGGCCAGGCTCATGTAAGAGGACATCTCTGGACGTTTCAGGGGGTGATGCCCCAATACACACATATATATAGTCGTATACACTCATTTTGCTGTTGAATGAAATAATACCATTCCAGCAGTGGCAGAAGTTGAAGATCCAGAACAGTACTTTATTGTAGGATAGATATATTGGAGCCAGCACTATCTCATCAGCCTGCTGCCTGAAAGACCAGGCTACCATTTTTAGGCATGCTTTAGCTGGCATCTATGAATTTAGAAGCAACTTACTGTCTTTCTCTGAAACTTCAGTTATTTGTAGAAAGTTTTTTCCACGTACTTTGCTGAGTTGTCTGTGACAGAACCCCACCACAACTGGTAGTGTTACCTTCACTCTCAACTTTCATCCAGGAACTTGACAGATCAGAGTTCTTCATAGGGACAGAGAGTTTTCAGGGGGAGGTTCAGTGAGATCAGTAGTCTCCAAAATGGAGTGTGGGAAGAAAATATGTAATACAATTTTTTAAAATAATAAAATAAAATAATAACTAAGCAAAAGTAAATAACCAGTATTAAAAATAAAAAGGAAAATAAAAAAATATGATGTAAACAATATACTAGTACAGTAAACAAGTATATAATTTATAAATTAATAAATTGGGGTCCATGCTTAAAATTTTTAAATGATGGGGTATGTGATGAAAAAGGTTTGGAGATCACTGAACCGGATTATTCAAGGGGGCCCCTCCCACCAACATTTCTGTATTACACATTGTGTTTTGTATTAAGTCTATAAAACAATGTTTTATTAGTCACATACATGATTATATATAACTATGTCAAATTAACAAGAATGTAGAGTTTTTACATTCTGGTTTCCACTTCAGACAAGTAGTCCCACATTAATAAAATCTTGCATTAATCAGAAAATCTTTCAAAACTGGAGCCTGTTGTTTTAGATAATTTCTTCCTGTGAAGAACCAGAACTGTGTAGTAAACATGTTTGCACCTTTAGCCGAATGTTAAGATAAAAAACATGAAACACATCTGGGCCTTAAAAGAAATGCAAGTACACAGGACTTACTGCTGAAATTACAGCATTCACGGAAACTTTTTTTTATGATTACAAATACTGTTACACACCCCTTAGAGAGTATCACTATTATAGAGGTCTTTTTATCACAGCCCAGATTCTGTGCAAGTGTGTCAAAGTAAAGTGATTGTTTCAATAGCATACATACACAACATACAGAACTGTAAAGAAAAGAACAGCTGCATTCCAGTGTGTGTCAGACTGCATTCCAGGGTATAAACGAGCCGCCAAAAAAGTGTGTTTCGACGCTTCAGGTGTTAATGAACAAGCTTTTAATACAAAGTATTTTAGAGAAGCTTACATGCTCTTTAAAGCGGTCTTAACTTACAAGATCCTAACTAGTACAAAACTATGCTGCTTGTAGTAGGTTTGAAGTTAAGTTCTATGTTAACTACAGCTTTCACTCAAGATATTCTTCAAAAGATGCCATAATATCTCTCTGCAGATTCACATCAATTAGCCAACCCATCTGCAAGAAAGCAAATTAGTGTCTTTTCATAGCAATCAGACATTATTGAATACTATGGAGGTCAAATATTTAATAAGGATTTAAGAAAAAACTATAAGGCATCTTCTCAAAAAATGTATGCCTTCTCTGTTATTACAAGTTTCAGTGTGCCTGCTGTTGAAGTCCTCTCATGAATTTTTAAGAAATGTTTATTCTAAAAAAGGTAGCAACTAAAAAAATTCATAACCTACAACAATAGATAGAGCTAGCTTAAAAAGGCTCAGGTTTGATATTTCAGACCAGAACAGTATGACTAGCACTTTTGTTGACATGGAGCATGTTAAAGAGGACAGATAGCTTGCAAGACTCAAGGTTTGAAACTATTTAGAGGGCATATATATTTTATATATTATATATTTATATAAAATACATAAATATTATATTATAAATATCTATTTTAATATAATATATAGATGGCATAAATAATATTTTATTGTTTAAAAATTTTATTTTACCACACAATTATTCTAAGATTCTAGGAGCAATAGGACCAAGCAGATAGCTTTTCATAGTACATCACTTAAAAACATACTTTGAGTTTCCTATTTCATTTTCTGGACTAACTCTTCAGGAAGTGTAGTTCTGTTGTTTTCAATTATTCAGGTCCTTTGAAATTAGGACCTGACCTAATATTTGTTTATTCTCTACTTGAGTTGAAAAAAAATCAGGTAGCAAGAGCCAGAGAGTCAGCCACTTACTGCTTCTTTCCTCCTGCGTTCTTGTTCCATTTTTCTAGCCAAGTTACGGTCTTGATCAAGAATATGTTGTTGAGCTTCGGGCAGTTCTTTGCTCTTATGCATTTCTTTTTCAAGCTCACAGTCTGTCACTGCCATGGCATCCAATCCTGTGCTTTCATGGTCCCTTTAAAGACATGAAAAGAAATCAGTATAGGATAAAAATTGTCCCTTTTCTTCATAACAACATTTTGCACCTGACAGTATTCTGCAAATAATTTAAATCAGTGCATAGCACTCAAGCTGTGGTTCTGTTCCACATGTTGTTTCATGGTAATTTCCCTTCATAAGATATATGTGAATGCAATTGTTGGGCTGTAGTAGGTTCAGGTTTCCTGTGTCCCATTTCCAATCTCTATGCATGTGGGATTTGTAGACACGCTACACAAAACTTATATACACTGTCTCTGAAATTCTTAATTTTCTGTTACTTTCTTGGCCCATAATGTTTTTCTTCTACCTTCTTCTCCTCAAGGAGTTATTTGAGGTATATTTCACTAACTTCAGGCAAACATCTGTAATGTCTTATTCCATAGAGCTACATGCCTGGTTTTCTCCTCACAGAACCCAGCTGAAGGTGTCTGGACTGCACTATATGTTGTAAACCAGGAGTGTACTCTTAAGTCTCTCAAATGCTCTGACTTGAGATAATAAGATATTAAATATTAAAATAATACACTCCAAACAATTAACCTGTTCTAATACAGCCAGCAATGGGCAGGAGCAGGAGAATTTAGGAACCAGTTCAGACTTGTCTTTCACAGGGTCAAGCAGACAAGAAAAAGAATCAATACTACTGAAGAGGGAAATATTAAAGAGTTTCCAAAGGATGGCAAACAAAATTCAGGATATTATTGCAATGCAGTAATTAGTAGGTTGTCACTTATCCCACTCAGCATAACCATAGACCTCAGACTGGGATACACAAATGGGCACTCCCTAAAAGAGGGGCTGCAAACAACTAGGGAAGAATGCTACAGCAGGAGCTTATATAATATACTTCTCTACAGCAGTGCAAAGAACTCTGCTGCCCAGAGTGGTGTGCACTGGAACCCCTTTAGCCATATTAACATCATGTTCTTGAAGACTGGATTATCCTATATCCCATTAGGAGAGCAGTCAGATGAAGATATTCCTAGCTACAGATATAGGAGAAATAAAATATTGGGGACAAACGTGAATTCTGGTCATGACCAGAGGAACTGAGTGTTCTAGGGGACAAAAAACTCATAAAACTCCCACCCAAACAAAAACCAAACACCCCCCCTAATCCAAAAACAAATCAGAAAATAAACTAACAACAACAACAACAAAAGAAATTCCCAAGAAGTTTCTTTGGCTGCTTGAAATAATACTGATTTGATGGGAAAAAGCTGCTTTGTGCATTTTCGATGTGCAGTTGTGCAAAAAACAGAATAATATTTAAATATACAAGTAACAGACCTTTTTTTTCCCTGTGGAATGTTTTGCAGTTCCATCTCAGATTGCACCGGAGGCCTTTTTACCTCTGGCACTTGCCCACTCTTCTTTAACACTGCTTCCCTGAACTGTTTGAAGCTCTCAGCAGATGCTTTTATTGGAGCTGGAAGCTTCATTGTTTTACACAGGCTTATCCAGGAATCTATATTCTTAAATCCTGCATCCTGAAGTTATTAGAAAAAGGAAAACACAGCAGAGGCAAATATATGGTACAACTACTAACATCCATTACCTGCTTAGTTCTTACATTAAAACAACATTTTTTAACTGACTCTATTTGGAAGTATCTACAACAAAATATCCTTCCTTTGGTAGGACAGGAGTGCAAATACAACAGTCTGAACAGACTCAGATATATTTTCTCATCCACTCTGAGATCCTTTAGCAATATGCTAAAAATTGTAAGCATTTCTATCTATTCTTACCCTTTTAGTCTGCCTCTCTTTTTTTGTTTCAGAAAACAGGAATTCACAAGGCTGAGTTTACACAAAGTTGATTGACAGTGTTTTAATACAGAAAACATCCACCTGGTCTCTATATGTAATCCTCACATAGCAATAGTTTTGCATTAGGCTTGTGGGTTTTGTTTGTTTTAAATACCCATGTTACCCCTGTGGCTTTTTCTTCACAGCAGAAAACAGCATAAACCCACTATTGTTAAGAAATCCTGCTTCTAGTAGAAGGTCTTGTGTCTGTGAAGGAAATACATATTTTTGGAATTGAATTCAATATGTTAGTTAATAGCTCTCTGAAAGCTAAGTGCCTGAAGAAAGATTCTAGAAACATTTTAGCTCAACGGATTATAGAGAAAACTTTTTAGGTCCGTTAGCTAACATGATCTGTTATAAGTAATTTTGATTTAATGTTTTCAAATAGCTGATTACCAGAAAAAAATTTAACAGATAAGAAAATTTCTCTATTCCTCCACTTAAGATAACTTATACTATATGCTAAGAAATATTTTGTTTAACTTTCATAAATACCTTCAGTCATTAAAAGTGCTTTATTTCAGAACAGGTTTTTCAATAGTACCCAAGACTATATTCCACACTACTCTTATTTTTGTTACTGGATCAGCAAGGGAAAGCACACTAATAACTTAGATATTAGAACTAGATAATATTAAAACTAAATGAAACATGCCATGTTTTTATATGACAACATGGATATGTTATTTTATATATTTATATATATCTCATGTACCTTCTGAAATGACCAGAGTCTATAGATTTGTTTGGTTTTAGCACTAAAAATCAGATGAATCTGTACAGATTATAACGATGCCTAAGACCTATCATACACTAAATATTCTAATTGTGAAAGAACAGATTTTTAGAGAAGATCCCAAGTCAGGAAGTTACTCAGCCTAGTAAGTAAACTCACCCTCCTCTCAAATAGAACTTGATCAACACACTTACCTTTTTTGGAAGAAGTTCGGATTTTGGCTCTAGTATGTTTTTCTCATTAGGTTTATCATCAGGTGTATAATGACCTGATGGAAGAATAAAAAAAGGCTTTTCACTCATGTTGATTTCATGGATAAATTTCCTTCAAACTTAAATGATAAAACTTCAGTCATTCAAGGGACTGACTTATAAACTTACACTGCAGTTTACTATTACTAAGTTCAGAATGACAGAAATTCTCCCACACATTTCCTAAGCTTAAGGTGAACTGGACCACTTCTCTCCACTTTTGGGTAGGGGAAGGGATAGTTAGCTCAGCTACAGATGAGAGATTAAATCCTGTTTGATTCTAGGAGAGGTCCCAGTGGAATGCCCAAAAAGTTTGGTCAGAAAGTCTCAACACAGCACTTTGCCACTTACTCACCTCCTCCCCTTTCCCTCCCAACCCTCTTTCCCTTTGATTCCAGCATTATTTAAGGGTACCTCATTCATTATGTAAACTCATTTTACCTAAAGCTCTCAACCCTATTTACTTTTTTGGTTTTTTTAAACCAAGCAAATAGGTCAGGCAGCAAGGGCTAGTCATCACATTTGCAGTAGCCTAGAGGATGCACAAAGGCTCCATGCTGTTACCTCTTCATTATTTGAGGGGAAAAAACCCAAACACTTTTTCAAACCAGTTATAAACACCACAGATATTTGATGTCATTCAGCAATGATCCTCTACTGCAGTTTGAGGTGTTTCAGTATTTAAGTAAATGCTTAATAAGAAACTTAAGGTAACACATTTGCATATTTTTATTATGCAAAGGTGAAGTCTTTGGATGTTTCGATCCAGAATTCTGAAGGCAAAGGATCAAACCCTCACTCACTTTGTCATAAATGGTATTTTCAGAAAGACCTCACAGCCTCAAAACTTTTAAATTGAAAATGATTAACTAAAGTCCCAGACACAGTGGAGCTGCTGCAAGTTTGAACAAAGTGGGGGGCAGTACATGCATGGCTTGGTGTGTTAAGACCATGACAATGCTGAAGAGAACACCATGGAAAATTAAATCTCCAGTTTTAGAGCTGCTTTAATACAATTCAAATAACTAGCATTATTCTTTGGCAAAAATTAAAGAGTTCATCAGTGAGCAGGCTGTGCCTTTTAATTCATCATTTTCAGAAGCCTCTTCCCTCCCCTGTTTGAACCTATAGAGGTAGGCTAGAGGGCAAAGAGTAAAGGAGGAACCAAAACAATCACATCTGGTAACACTAGATTTACAGCATGGATATTCAGTCCAATCCTTTAGTTTGAAAGATGCATGAAGTATAGAATACAGATTTCAGTGGGCCTGTGTTCCTGTAGTAATTGCAAGTTTGTTTCATGGTGAAAGTCTCTGACATTAATTTACTGTCAGACTCTTGTCAGCGAAAGCCAGAGATAATAACTCAAAATACTCCATGAAGCTCCAGCAGAAGATATTTTAAAAGCCAGTGAAGTTCAACAGACTGGAGCAGCAGTTCTCAGACCTCCTTCCTTTAGTACTATCCCGAGTACTAAATTCCTACATCAAAAAGTAATTTGCTTTATACATTTTAACAGAGAACAAGAACCAAACATCCATTTAATTTTTTTTTTAAAGCAGCAAATCAAAATGAAAGAGCAAGGGAAAACATCACACCCTCCATTATTCTGGATCATTACAGATTGTAATTTGTTTGTACAGATTGCACAAACTGATTAATGTACAAGTTCTCAGCATTTTATTTCTTTAAACCAGGTTCATATACAGTTGTAACTTTGTGCCCCTGATATCAATTACAGTTTTTATTATGACACTACATACTTTGTTTTTGACTTATGGATACTGAATCAGCAGTTCTCACACTGGCCTTGTTTTGAAGTTTATTTGATTTGTCTAGATGTCTTGTTTGCTCAGCTTGTTTACTCCCATCAGCACTGTCAACCTGGGAAGTTGTGTTGGATACCTAGAAGAGAAGCTAGACTTCAAAATATGTTCTTCAAAATGTGTGTTTAGCACATGTGGATTCTTATTATACAGCATCAGGATTAAAGGTTTAGAAGTTTAGAGCAGTACATTGGTACAGCTCCAGCTCCTGTAAACAGCAGGGAAGAATTAGATTTCATTCATATTATGGTAACCAAAGTAAGTTCATACTTCCAGACTTTGGCTTTAGAATCTGTTCTACTCAGCCATCCTGAAGGATGGAGTGGGTAGAGCATGAAAAACGGATACAAGCTCTTCAACCCTTAACACAGTACAACAGAACGAAGTTGTCATAAAGCCAGCTGCTGCACTTTAGCTTGGGGGTCAAAGGCAACTGAGATCTTCAGTTCAGGGGTATTTTTTCCTCTGTGCAGTAATTCCTTGAACTGAAAAAGGTGTTGCAGAAACCTGAGTCCTAATATACACTACTTGCTACCTTGAATGGTGGACACCAATGGGAGAGGGTGAGCTGCTTTTCTTCCTTACTTACAGGACACATTCTTGTGCTCATTAATTCAAGTTTTTATTCATTTCTGAAAACAATAGCTACTACAGCCTGGCTAAAGCAGCTAAATTTTCAACCATGTTGAGAAAGACCATTAAACACCTTAAGATGGGAGAGATCATGCTGCAGTAACATCAATAACTCCCTTTGTTACATGGAGGCCCTTCTAACCAGGATACTCTCCAAGAACATATTGAGATAGATGTTAACAGTGACTAAATATTTCACACCTCATCTAGACCCTGAAAGCCCCAGTTTCCATAGCTTTAGGAAAAGGAATAAAAAGCAACACACTTTTCCAGTATAGCCTCTAGAGCCTTCATAGTATTACTGAGTTTGTGAAATTGATATTTCTAGAAAACCAAAACATCTATTCTAAGCTGCCTATCTGTTTTGTGAAGCTGTAGGTTTACAGGGTGGACTTTCAGCCTGTAAGCGTGCAAGGGTTACTTAAGTCCAAGCTATAGCCCCGAAAGGAAATAAAATAAGCTTTATAGTACACCATAAACTTGACTGGCCAAATTTTCCTTCTGTGTTGCAGCCAACAGGCAATGAAGTAATGCCTGTTAAAGGATAAGAATCACTTTGTTGGTAGGGTTTTAGAAAACTTTGGTTCCAAACCTTAAATGGCCTTCATCACATCACATTCAAGCCTGAAGTACTATATTAGATTTTATTTAAAGGAGTAAGAACATGCTTTACAGACATTATTTAAAATTAATTCATTGGAGAGAAGCACATATTCACCTCTGGAAGAGCATGTTCAGACTGGGTGACAAAAGTCTGATCTGTCTTTGGAGTACTCTGAGGAGTTTGCTGGTCTGGAGCATCATACAGAGCACATGCAGCTGAGATTATACCTGAGAAAGAAGTAGGGTGTGATTTTCCCCTATCATGCAAAGTGCAGTCCTACATCTCAAAATTAGGTCACTGTTTAGATCTGTGGATTAACTTAGTATGAAGATATGTATCCTAGCTGCACAATGTAAGAGTTATTTTTAATCAGGTTTTAATTGATTTTTCAGTTAATCAGCTACCAGCTCAAGCTGTCTTTTACCAAAACCTCCAAAGTGTCTGATGTTATTAGACCTTCTGAAATGAGGGAGGGAAAAGAAAAGCTCCTTAGATCAAGTTCCTAAGCAACTTCATGTATTTGATATGTCTAGACAATAGCAATCAATTCAGAGGACCTATGGCACCAAGTCTTAAATTCAGCTAATAGGCATTTCAGACATGAACTTGAGTAGTGGTGATGGGTTTAAGCATCTAATTCCTGCCTTAAGGTGTTCAGCACTTCCTGTAACTCTAGGTTCATTAAGGTATCCTTTTCCATCGGAACACCTCCTTCTGTTTGAATACTATTCTGTCCCACCTCAACTGCCCAGTAATCTGAAACTCTAGCCAATCCTCAGTGCTGCCATGCTTTAATTCACATCATGCTCTTTGTAATCTGTACCCTGCAAGAATTTTTTCTCATATCCACTTGATAGCCTCCAAAATTCCAAGATAAACTTATTGGGCAGTACAAGCATCCTGGCACCCATTCTTGCCTCAGCAGTCAAATATAGCCATAAAGGTGTTACCTGAGGGAGAGAAGGCATTTTTTTCTGGTGGCTTAAGTGATCTATTCTGTAAGGGCTGGAGCCTCTGCTGTACATTGGGAGGTGGCTGCTGCAGCTCAGATAATCCATGATTTTGCAAGCCACTAGTAACAGATGAGGGCTGTGCTTGCAGAACAGCATTGCAGGATGTCCTCTGTAAACAAAGTGGTATTCTCCATAAAGAGATTATAGTAGTTAATACAGCCAATTGTTTTTTAAATGGTGTTTTGATCCCCTTTCCCCACCACTGCTCCCATTTCCACTGTTTATCAGATTCAGTAGTCCTTGTATTGTGATACTAATACAACATTTTTTAAAGAGTTTAGATGACAAAGAGACATGAGGTAAAATGCACTTACACCTTGGTTGACAGGTACAGAAAACCCCTGAGAACAAAATGTAATGTGAGGATTTGAAGTATGATGTTTGTTGTTACTCAATCAGTTAGGGGCTTTTACAACTGATCAAGTTGAAGTTTATTGCTTGGATCCTGTTTTCTCAAGTTTATTGTTGTCATTCTGTCACTGCAGAGGCTGCTCTTCTTAAGCAAAAAAAGTGTGTTGCGTAATTCCTCTCCTCAGTCTATGAAGATGTAGAAGGAGCAGCTGAATAATAAATTTGTAGCCTAGTTTCCTGTACTTTAAGGGTGTCTTGGGTTTGCCTAAACCATCACAAAGGGAAAGCAAACCTACTGCAAAAAGAATGAAGGCTTTGAAATTGCTTTGAAATTCAAGGTCTGTCTCTGGCAGCTTGAAGGGAAATTGTAAAAGGCAGTTAACCCTGACAAGAAATAACACCCACTATATCTACAGGAATAGAGCAATTCAATGTAAGAGACCTTAAAAATTATTTCTGGATAAAACTGCTGATGGTTATAATAATACCATATTAATAAGCAATATTAAAGTATCCTGAAAATAAGTGATATATTGTACAATTTATTTATTTTCAGATGTAGAAGTGAGGTTGTTCATAGATAAAGAAAAAACATTCAAGTGGAGCTTGCACTGTTTGTTGGCCTATGTATACTCAAAGATCAATTTGGAGAGGATTTGACTTTTTTGGAGCATTCTCCCCCTCTCCTTCACCCAACACATAATGACCACAAGGATTATAAAAGGTAAAAGCCTCAGGAGTTCTCCCATGACGTCAGTTTATACACAGATGCATAAGCTACTTAAAAAAACCAGCAGATGTGACATCTTCATATAACTCAGTCCTACAGAACAAGTAACATTTAAGCCATATTTGTTGTTTCCTGATAAAGTTGTGTCATTTCCAATACTATTGTATGTTAAGTTTGTTTAGGGCAAAAATATTACATCCATTCCAGTCAGTTTACCTTAGGCTTTTCCATAGAAGCTGGACAGTTCTGTCTGGCTCCAGTTTGTTTTGAACAGGTTTCTGTAGCTGTAAATACAGGGAGGTGGGAAGAAAGAGGAGGATGGAAAAAACCAAATTAGTCATTCACATATGTTACATTATTCACATATACAAGGTGTGAGTTGCAGTTGTACCCAGAGAGCCAAACCTCACAGTGAAAGGAACATTCTTATCTTGAATACTCTGACTTGAGCTTGATGTGTTTAAAGAACTTCTCCCAGATATAAAAACACTGAAAAGATTCCTGGGGGATCAAGGTCTTTGCTGCCATTGACTTGACTGTATTTGCTTCCCCACACTAAAGAGGGTTGAGCATTCATCTCACCTTATACCTTGCACAGATATCTACATTGTAGACCTCCAGTTTGGCAGATCTATTCTGTCCTAGAAAACTAAAGAGAGTTTTGTGTACAAATTTGAGACAGCTTAAGCACCATGGTGGACTTTGGCTCCACAGTCAGTGCTGTAGGCGTTTATGTTTCTCAGTTTAGGGATTAAGTCTTGATTAAGTCTTACCCTAGGGTAAGACTTTACTTTCTTCTTCTGGTCTGCAGCATAAAGTGAATCACACTTTCAAAACCAAATCAAAACTACAAGAGTAAGCTATAGCCCAATACTCAAGTGTCCAGGCTAGATACACAGACCTTTTGCTAGCTTTATTTTGGTCTCTAAAAATTTTCATTGGTAAGTTGAACAGATGTTGTAGTGAGGTTTGTTCGTTCTATCATTTGTTTTTACCTAGAAACTCAGTATTAAGACATTGGTTTAACAGCAGTACAATTGAACCTTCAAAACAGAGCAAACCTACAAGGATAACTAAAATCATCAGTGAGCATGTGGAACAGTAAATGCTAACTGAGAGGGCAGATGTTTTGCCTGCAAACACAAAAGTAAGCTTTCTGACCTGATTCAGAGTCACTGCTATCTGAGGAGCTAGAACCACTGCTAGTGCTGCTGCCAGATTCTGAGGAGCTGCTGCTGTCACTCAGTCTGCTTGGTCCAGTACTGGACTCAGTGTTGTTTTCAACTGCAGGAGAAAAAGAAAGAATTCAGAACAACCTGCAGTGGAGCATTCTTCATGCACAAGACTAGGATCAACCGTGTTAGGTCTGTTCTCCCATGTAACAGGTCATCTTATTCCTCTCCCTTGTCTGCTGTCCATTTAGCAGTAGACTTGAGGAAAAAAAGGCCTCCCTCTACAGAGGAGAAGAGGGGGATTTACCAGCAGCATGCTAGTTGAATGACTGAAATATCCAGGGAGAAGCTGTAGTCACATGATTTACAATCCTCAAGTAGATTAAAACTATGCTGTTTTATGACACAATTCAAGCAATTTTTCCCCATAAGCTTTCCTGCTGTTAAGAGCCTGCTTATGTGCTTATTGCTGCTGCTAGACTTGCATGCTGAGGTCTTAATCTACAGCCAATTCTTCTTTCCCAAACTGTGTGTAATCCAGAATTGCCAACTTCTGCCACCTCCCTGCCATCTGACTATTTTGTATCTGCAGGGTTGATTTAACTCAGTTTATAGGGATTTTGCAGTCAAACCTTTTTCCAAGTTGTTGCTCTGATGGAAGCTTTGCAAATGAGAAGTTACATGGATACCTGTTTCCCTGGACACGAGTCTTTGTTAAATACCAGATTAAGCTCTCATAAACAATATAGATGCCAGCTGTAAAGATTCCCTAGCCTGCCTCTTCCCTCTCCTCACAACATATACTCGTTCAGTTGATTTCAGCTGCTTCTTTAAGCTTTTCTTTTTAGACTGTTTTCAAGCCATTATATATACCAGACAGGAAGATTTGACTGAGATAATGCTAGATGCAAGTCTGTGTCTTGCAGGGATGCTTCTATCATTTCAGGTAACTGGTTTTACACAGGAGCTAAATAGATATCCAATGGAGGGCAATAATAGCACTCAGTGGTTTAATGAGGAACAGCTTGACCTATAATAGTAGCATCAGCTGCATTGATCCATTCTCAGCCCCTGATGAGAACCACCAGTAAATGTACAGCTCAAGTATGTGCTAAATTTCTGGCTTTGATCTCAAAACTCATTATTGCCTGAAAAACTGAATTGATTCTCCCAGGATGCTTCCTTAAGTCTAAGGTAACACAGACACCTGTCACTGACACAGAAATTTTGCTAGTGTGACAGCATTAGTGAGACTGCCATATAACAAGCATGACTAGAGTTGGTTATTCTTGAGCCTCTAAACTACAGAAAGTGAATTATGAACAAAGAGACTGTGACCCACCCCACTCCCCACCATGTTTTCATCTGTCAGCATAAAGGAGTTGTTCAGTGTTGCTTAAGTTCTGAAGCCATTACCTGTAACGAAGTATTAGGTGCAATAATAAGGAGGATGTTTTAGACAGGACAAGTAACTGACCAAATTTGCTGCTGTGACTCCAGCTCACTCAACATAGGAAGAATCTTAAGACTAGCAATGGGAAGTTTAAGATCCCAGCTATTCTGAGGAGAAAGCCCCCAGCTGCATAACAGCACTTAAGCCCAAGGGAAGAATTCCACTTAAAGCTATTTCCATTCCAAATGACTAAAAGAGCCACATTACACTTGATGTTCTTCTTTGGGTTTAGTTGACCATTGACATCCAGTAGTCTCTTCTCTAGCTCTTGTTTCCTCTCAGAATTAAGTTGTTCTTTTGACTTTGTTGGTTTTTTAGCTGCATGAGAAACAGAAGTTAACATGGAAGCAAACAAGAAAACAAATCTAGTGGGTTTTTTTAAACCATCATTTATACTACATACCCCGCTGCTTTCTTTGTCTCTTCCTCAAACAGGTTGCCACGTATTTCTCTAGTTCTCTGAGTGTTGAAGCATTTAAAGTTTCAAAGTCTATTTCTATCTCCTCAGGGTTGGAGTTCCTCAGTGCAGGTTCTCTTGACTGTATTATATGGACTACTTTCCCAAGCTTATCTCCAGGGAGTTTATTTATGTCCAGACTCAACTGTCGTTTTTCATCATAATTCATAGGCTTGGCAGCATCTTCATCTTCTGATTTATGTGCCAAGACCTGCTGCATAGTTTTCTTTGATTCACTGCAGGAAAAAGTATACTGCAGTAACAACAGTTTAAAAGAATTAGACACCCACACAAATCCCTCACACTTACATGTTTACGGAGAGTTTTTTCTTAGATTTCTTCTTGTGTTTCAGATTTTTCTTCTTTTGAATCAAGCTTTTTATTTTAGCTTTTTCCTTGGTCTTTCTTTTTTCGTTTTTAGCCTTCCCTTTTTTCTTTTCTGGTCTAGATAAACATGCTTTGGTCAAAACCCACAACTGCTGGTGAAGAGCTTTAAGCTATCCAAAGCAAAAAAAAAAAAAAAAAAGGCTGATAATCTTGGGCAACGTAGGAGGAACAACGAACTGGTCCTAAATATCACAGGCTATTTGTTGCAGCTGAGTGGATATTAATAGAATGGTTGCTTTCCAAATGAGATTTATTTTCCAAACATCTTACTATATTGTAGCTTAGTCACAGGCTATCCACCTGGAACATGTAGGGCTACTTATTTATGCAGACATTTCTAGCAGCATGTGTTTTCTAACATTCTGTCAAGAGTGAAAAAAGCCAAAAAAAAAAAAAAAAAATCACTTCAGGAGCTTCCAGCAGCCTCTCTTTAATTTCAAGCACTTGGGCTGCACATAAGTGCCTTATTAGGTTCTATCTCTTACAGCACTGACAAATTAGGCTAGTGGGACTGGGCTAATGCATCTTAATTTGCAATATAAGATGGCTAGTTAGGACATACTAAGAATTTAGGAGAAAAACTTAACTTTGTTTAAATCTCAGGAATTGGGAGATGATCAGGTGAAGAGAATTAGAATACAGACATACTGAACTACTATTGCAAAGGCTGGCTTGTACACTTGCTTATCCTCCTGCCTACATTCATAAATTGATGATACAGCTGCTAATCTGACAAGTACTGAAAACTGTCCTTTATTTGACAAGCAGAACAAATGCTAATTTTCCCCACAGTTTTTAGATACAGAAGCAACAGGTTAAAACGTTATGTTCAAGCAGAATCAAGACCCATCTCACTCTTAATATGAAGCATGGCTTTGCTTCACTGGTTAGCATGAGATTCCTTCTGTTCTCTCATACTGAGCTTTCTGAAGTAGAATTTAATGACTTGCTTTTGTGTGGCTCAAGAGAGACAGAGGGTAAGACAGAGCTCTTCAACCATATGAAAGAAATACCCCTATTGAAAGAATATGTCACTAAGCTATGTGTGGAGTGTCTGGAGGCTCTCATCATACCACAGGAACAGTTTTATTTTTTTAAAAGTTTGAGAGTCATCTGAAGAAGTGGTAGGCAAGAGGAGTACAACAATTATTCACTAAACCCACTTTATATTTGCTGAGGCACTATTCTTTACTTTTGGTGGTGCTTCCAAAGAGGAAATAAATTACTAGGATCCCTTAAATACTGATTTTTCGTGCTAAGCCTTAGAATGGACAAATCAAAGTGGCACTGTCAGAGAGATCTTAAGACATGCACATTAAGTACTGATGCTCACTTGCTCCTGAAGCTTTGCAAGGTGCACTCTTTTTTCCTCTTCAGAGTCTTCAGATGATTTTTCTTCGGAAGAGTCATCATTACTACTTTCACTGGAATAAGCTTCTGTCATTTCTCTCACAGGCTGTGGCAGATGAGCACTTGCAACAGGTTCATCAGGAATTTTGGCAAAGTGCATTTCAAAAACATCCTGAAGAGTTAGGTTTGGGAACAGCATACTTTTCAGGTTTCTAAAAGCATTACGAAGTTACTACTTGTTCACTAGAACTACATAGCAACACAATAGTTCAACAACATTAGTAGATTCTACATCAGGGCATGAAATGACCTACTCTTTTTCAAGTCTGACTTAAAAGATAACTCACCTGAAGTTTTCTTGCCATGGCAACTATTTCATGATCTGGAGAATTATGTTTGTAGCAGCTCATGAACATTAATCTAACATCTGTAGCAAATTCTTGTATGTCACTATATTCAAAGTTATCCATTTTCTTCTAGAGGAAAAGAAAAATAATGCATATTTAGTAGAGAGCGTTACCATGAACTGGCACAAAAAGAGGAGGTACAAGAATTTTGACATACAGAGTCAGGTTCAGCTTGTATCAAGACAGTTAATATTGTAAAAAAAAATATGGAAAGTCCTGCTTCTCACTTCAACATTGTCCCTTTAACAAAGATGTTTTTTTCCTCTTTTAAACAGATTTATTAATTGTAATTGCTGGAAGGACTTTGTAGTACTAGTTTCAGCACTAGGTCAAGACAACAATGTTTGGGTGACTTTATTTGGTTATGTTCTCAGTATCTGTTTTTGATTCTAAGCATGGTATTTACACAAAGCTTGTTCTGTAATATTAGTCAAACTAATGGGCTAGAAATTGGGAAATAACCTTTATACTATACAAGTCAGTTTTCAAGGTACTTCAGTAAACTTTTTAAATTCAACACCCCTCCCCCCACAAAAAAAAGAAAAAGTGGAGCTTAACTGGGCTATACTTTAAGCCATAGAGATATGCCCAGTGTTCACAGAACGCTGTCCACATATCTCCATCTGGAAGGGTTGCTTTTCACAAAAGAGGTGAAAAGTGTCACATAAATATCCAGTGTTGATGTTTCAGGGCACTTCACCAAGAATACTGAGATTCAGAGAGAAGCAGAAGTTGATATAATAGAACTGCATTTTGTTTTACGGGACATTAACAACAGCACTGTATATACAAACAGATATTTGACATGCAGCCTGCTTCCCTCACTCCTTATATTAGCTTGTTCACTGGGTAAGTAGATTAGCCACTGTGTGCATTGTCAGAACGAGACTTAAACATTCTTCAGTGACCTGTGGCTAAGTTTGAGACACGTAAGTGTATCTGGATTCTGTGCCCATTACTTCTTTCAAAGGAGAAGCAGCTTTCATGACACCTTTTCAGCTAACACATTTAAAATCCTGTAATTGCACAAGTTACTCAAGCAAGCACACAAACAGTCTAACTTCCCCAGAAACACACTTACTTTAATGGTTCTTAGGTCTGTAGGACATCTGGCAATGCCTTGGTTCTCACCAGTGGAGCAAGATGCCACATCTACAGGTTTTAAGAAAGGCCACGCATATGCTGCATGTTTCTTTGAAAACATTTCTTTAAGTATTGCATTACAATGTTTTAGTTTTTCTGACAACTGAATCTTTTTAATAATTCCAGGTGACTGCTGAGAATGGGGCAAGGATCTCTTCAGAAGCTTATTTGTTACCATATGTTGATTTTCACCTCTGCATGCTTTAACAGCTTTTCTTTCATTAAACATTGCAGAAGATTCACCACTTGCCGCGACTATTGAAGTAGTAGGAGTTGTAGTGTCAGCCTTCCTTTTCACACCTTTTTTTGCCTAGGAAAGGAAAAAATATACAGGTGTCCAGAACAGTGAGAGAGTGGTCAGTTTTCAGACTACACACACACAAAGAATAAAAAATGTCCAAACTTTGACAGCTGTTGAAGTCAGAGCAGAATGTGACACTTCCACAAGTTTAGACTGAAAACCTACAAGTTATTACAAGATCAGCACACCAAGCTCAACCTTAGGTTTAAAGGAAAGAATGGGATATACTGCAGGTCAGGTTGTGGTCAGTTTTTAGCCATTCAAGAGAATTCCAGGAAGTTAGTAGGTTATGAAGTTACCCACAAGCTGACTGCAACTCAAAGGGGAAAAACTGCTGCTATTTATTTTAAGCCTGGTTGAGGGCTTTATGTACAAGGCTTATCTTTATTTTTCTTTAACCTGGGTAGTATTTGGTTTGGAAGCAATACAATAAGTGCTTTGTCATTGGTGTTCAGACTCTTCTTGAGTGAAGTGTATGCACTGTAGGAGAGCTGGCTTAAGTGCCTATTCCTCTTTGGAAGAGCAAAACAAAAACAAGTCAATACAAGAGAGTTTTTCTGATGGACGTTTTTCTGATGTTCACATACAATTAAGACTGCAGTTAACAAGAATTTGCTTTTGCGAGCTACGAACATCTTCCAGACTAGTTACATGGTGTTTAAGCAAACATGCTATTTTTTGGAGAATCAAGCATTTGATTTACATAGAAAACATGAAAACTTATTAAATAGAGCTTTATTTTAGTACTTAAACCATTATCCTCCAAGTAGCCTCATTATTTCCTCAAGGAAAGAACAGTTTCTGCATCAAGGAGAAGCCTGCAGAAGTATAGTAATACTCCTCAAAAATGACCATTTTAAAGTTCATTTTGTTTCTTTGAGAACAATATTTTAAAACCATATTTATAAGAAAAGATGTACCAAGCAGTCATCCCAATTTCTGCTTCGTTTCTAGAATTAGTACTGGCCCAGTTATTTAGCAGAGACCTAGAAGATTTAATAGAGGGGTTTTTTTTACTGTCTTCCATCACCATAGAAGTTTTGAAAAGATATGGCTATAAGCGTGGCTGCTAAGGTTTTGCTGTTAATGCCTGAAGGAGCAATTTCAATATCTTTCTTTCTGAAAGTTATTTGAGGAAACTTACTTTTGTTATAGGGACTGCAGCTGGCATTAAAGCAGTCGGCTGGGCTGCAGACAAAGGAGCCAGTTGAACCTGCTGTCGCTCTTGAGTCATCACTGGAGGCTGCTCACCACCTTCAGCTTGTGCCTGATTTATGCTTCGTTCATTTGAAGTCCCAGGGATGGGCTGCTGTGTTTCTGGTTATTTTAAAACAGGAAATTTTATAAGTTAGGTCTTAAATGTTGCAGTTAATTTCTTTCATGGTCAAATTGAACAGTTCTCAGCATAACCACTCATCCATACACAGGTGGTCCAAATGAATACAAACAAGAGCAGTTGTCGCTTATAGCAACATTGGTATCCCCCTGAGCACCATTAGTGCCTCAGCTAGAATACTGTACCAAGTTCCACATTTGGCTTCAAGAAAGCTGTGGATGAACCTCAGACAGAAGATTAAAGAGGCATCATACTATATGCTATACATTGTAAAAACATTGTTGCCTAGAAGAGAATCAAGTGCTTTTCTCCAAACACATTAAAGACCAAGCAGCAAAAGGTACAAGCTGCATCATGAAGGTTTAAGTTCCCTAAGCATAGCTAATATCTGCATATATTGCTAAGCAGTATTACAGCCCTCCAGTACAGATCTGAGAACAGTTTAGACCAATGTTTTTCTGGATTTGCTTTGGCTGGTTAGATTACTAATGTCTTTTCCAGCTGTTACTCTGTTTAGTTCCCACAGATGTTCACACCTATTAGTTTATATAACACAACACTGAGCAGCACTATGACATTCTCTGAAATGGAAGTCAGTTGCCTTTTTAAAAAAATATAAATCTTCTAAAGCCTTATAGCAGTATTGTTACTTGTCTGATTGTTCTGGAAAGAATAGAAAATCCCCCAGCTGCTCAAAGGTTGAGTTGTGACAAAGATTCCATTTCCAGCTTTTGCTTGCTTGATATTTTAATAATTCAGCAGGCCTTACCTTCTGGCTTCTTTCCTTTTTTCTTTCCTTTATTGAGACTCACTAGTCTTTCTTCTGGTGGCATTTGGGCTATTTTCTGCATAAAGACTTTTTCTAGTTCTTCAGCCATAAACACAATGTCATCACCTGGCTGCAAAATATGATCAGTAACACTCAGTAAAGGACAGACTGCAGTAGTGGGGGCTACCTCATAAAATAACCAGACTACAGAATCCTGCTCCAACAGATTGAAGAAAGCCAGTAGTACCAGAGAGGTCTAGAAGTCCTTGCCATCCCTCCCCTACAATTCACTTTAAAACAAATTACTTCACTATTGAAATACTTTTTCTCTCACTGTCCCATTGCACAGTCCTTTTTTCCATCCCCAGACTTCTACACCAAAGGGAAAAGGGGGCAGATCTGCAACTCCCTTATTCACTACTATGTCCTGAAGAAAGCTATTGAAGCTCAAAGATACTGAGACACGGTCAACAAACATCCAGGTACAGGGAGATGCTCACACTTCATTAGGTTAAACTTATGGGAGGAACAGAGCATGGCTCATGGTCACTAGTGTTCAACTTGTACAGGAGTTACACAGCACTTGCTGTTTGAGCTGTGCAGCTGTAACCCAGAGGTTCCGGAGGTGTAATCCTTGTACAGCATTTAATTGTTGTAACAGCAAGGGAGTCTTTGTTTCCAAAAAAATTATGAAGACATTGACTTAGTGCAAGTTCTAGTAACCATTTGCTTGGTTTAAACTTGTTTGGATTGTTCAATAGAATCAGTTACTGGTAAGAGGCTGCGTTTCACATACCTTGTTATACATGTAGCAATTCAAGAACATGGTTTTAAAGTCTTCGATGCATTCTGCAGCTTTTGTGTAGTAACTGTGTTCCAGGCGCTTTTTTATGGTGCCTAAGTCCATAGGTTTCTTTATAATACTGTAATAATCCTGTGGTATTGAAAGATACCTTAATATTAGGACATGAAGATTTTTACACATTTAGCTATGAAAGTTGAGTTGCAAGAGAGGAGAATTGCATTATGTTAGAAGCAATATTTTATGTAAAAGAAAACTTTCCCCTGGAGCCATAGTTTCCAAAAAAAATGGTCAGCAACTCTTCACCTTATATTTCCTCCTTGTTCTTCCATATAACAAACTATTCAAAGTCCCAAAGAATATTTATTTCAATAGGATCCAGAGCTCTCCTGATAGTAATACTTATGAAAAGTATATTCACTTCTCATTTGTTATCTCAAAGCCGTTTGCCTGAAGTAGCATTCCAGTTTACAGAACAGTGGAAAAAGAAGCCAAAGACAAGCTTGGACAAAGTCTCAGTCACTAACAAAACAAAACTGCCAAGTTTTCACAATTGCTGTCCAAATACTTTATTGCTTGGGTTATACTGGTTCTCCTCTCAGGGTTAGTCTAGCAAACATGTGGCAATGACTGAAAGGCAGCTGGAATGTGAACTATTGTGATTATTTTAGTAGCATGGCTAAAAGCTTGTGGGTAAGAACATGAGGCTAATTCCCTGATGGTGCATTTAAGAAACTGGAACAGAAAGTTCACATACACTTTGTGTGAAGTTACTACTACTTCAAGAGTGTTCTAAAGCTGTCCTAACAATCTGTGATAGTGAAATAAAAAAGCTAAATACATGATAGTGTAGACTACTGAATTTACCAAAACAAAACCAAGAAAATTTTTAAATAATGCAGATTATAATTATTATCCATTCTGCCATTAGAATATTGTAGTATCTGGGGGAGAGAGGCAAATGGGGCAAATACCTTTATTGTCCTTGCCATGGAGCCATTTGCCTGTTATTGTGCAATGGTTGAACTAACACATACTCCTAGAAGTCAAGAGGCTGCCTTAGAAATCCAGAAAGGCAGAACTGGCCTGAAGCCAGCTGCAAATGTTGCTACAACTCTGATGGAATGACCCTTAATATTAACCTTAACTGACAGCTCCTTCCAAGAAGGAAAAAGGGTAAGAAAAGACACAGGAAGATATAGTCACTTTGACTGTGCTTTTGTACGAAGTGACCAAATGAGTTTGTCACAAGAAAACAGGCACAGATAAAGGCTTTTGTCTGCTCTGAACAGAACAAATCATGTTGTACAATTAGTCCTGGAAATTTAAGAGAACTAAATATGAATACTTAAGCTGGTGGACAGGAAAAAAGAAAACAATCAAAGGAAATATATCATGGTTTTATTTAACACCTTTCTACTTCTCTACCAAGACCAGTATCTGCCAGGTCATTGAAATACCATTGTGTCAATAACCTGTGTTTTCATTTGACTGAAAAACATCCAAAACTGGAGTCTAAAGATACCTGAATTAAAACAATTTATCACAAGACAATATACACAGGCAATTCATAACAATTAAGTTTTAACAAAAATAAAACCCACACAGCAATATGGAACAAGAATTTAAGCATCATATCTATTTCCTAGAAGGATGGTCTACCACTGTGGTATTATGAGAATCCTATCTCTTCTTCCCTATTTTACAGGGACATTTAATTCCTCTAGAAACTTCAGAGCAAGATGATTTGAAATTAACAAATACTGCAGGTGTAACGACTTCTGTGCATCAAAATGGATCCAGATTTGCCTGTTTACTTCAGGGTCAATCAGATCTGCTTTTTCATCATAAAGTATTTGTCATTGAGGCTGCCTCATATTAAAAATAAAAAACTCAAAGGCAAAAGAAAATACCATATGCAGTGTTAATAAATATGTCTAAATCAGAAGACAACAAGACAGATTACACCAACATCCAGAAACTCTAAGAGGCCTAAGTATTAATATTATCCCTTCAAAATACAGATTTTCTAGTCTCAGTATAGAAAATAAATTAGAAAAAATGCAGCATTTCTCTAGAAAGAAAACATTTTTCTTGCAGACTTGGATTAATGACAGCAATTCAAATGCAAAAGTAGTCTTCCATAATCTGTTGCATCAGAAAAAACCTGTTTTCAACTAACATTAATTCATAAGTCCTGTAAATATTTTACTTATTAATACTCCTATTCCAAAATGGTTCTTACAGGAAGATTCAGTGCTGCTGCATCTACAGGCTGGTGAAATGGCCAGGAATAGTTGTGTCTCCACATGGCTTTCATGACCACCCTCTGTAAGTACTGGAGTTGGTTTGTTTGACAACCACTACTTTTGTTATTTAGGTATTCTGGTGGAGGAGGGTTAATAATAATGGAATGGTGTTGACTTGGAACAGACATCTTTAGTGAGTTTGTACATCCACTTGTTCAAAGATCATTATGCATCACACCTGAGGAAAAAAAAGACAGAAGTATTCAGTGAAGATATCTGGATTTAATGGTGCTTACATGTTCCCTTTGTTTGTAGAATGTCAATACTGTAGCTGCAGGCATACTTTCATGTTCTAAGCAAGGCATGTGTTTTACAAAAGTGCATATTTGGATATACTGTACCCCTAGAGTCTAGAAATACATCCTAGCTTTCTGCTAAGAAAAACTGATAGCCTGCTTTTCATCATGCTATGAAGTATGGAATGAGTTTCAGAAAAGGTCATTATAAAGCAGAAAGCTACTATGGCCCAATCTTACACCAACTGTAACATCCCATCAGACATTGCATATCACACATCTTGCGTTTTCATTTGTTCTTTATTTCAGCATTCAAAAGCATACCTCTGACAGCTGCTGAAGGTAAAGAGACATTCCAATTTCTCCCCATGTGTGTGTTTGGGTTGGAAGAGACCTTTTAAACATCTGGTTCAACCCTTCTACCACGGGCAGGGAGCCATTCCAATAGACCTGGTCGGCAAAGCCCCATATGGCCTAGCCTTGAATACTTTCAGGAGTGGGACTTCCACAGCTTCCCTGAGCAACCTGTTCCAGTGCCTCACCACCCTCTCAGTGAAGAATTTCCTTGTCATATCCAATGTAAACCTACTACCTTTCAGTTTATAGCCATTCCCCCTCTTCTATCACTTACATGCCCTTGTAAAAAGTGCCTCTCCAGCTGTCTTGTAGCCCCTTTAGGTACTAGAAGGGGCTCTAAGGTCTCCCCAGAGCCTTCTCATATCCAGGCTGAACAATCCTAATTTTCTCAGCCTTTCCTCTTAGAAGAGGCTCTTCTCTCTAATTATCTCATGACTCTTCTCTGAACTTGCTCCAACAGGTTTGTCATTCCTGCACTGAGGACCCTAGAGATAGATGTAGTATTCTAGGTGGGATTTTTTGACAGTGAAATAGAGGGGCAGAATGACTTTCCCTGACCTGCTGGACACACTTCTTAGTTCAGTGTAGTAATTTACAGAATGCAGATGTCTTTCATTGAACAATACTGCCATCAAGGTAAAAGCTCTCTTTTTTTTCTTAAATAAGGAAAACTTATCAAACCTGAGTCATTCATACCAGGAATAGTTCTGGACTACCAGCCAGCATACCTACGTAGGACACTACATCAGAAATAAATTCAGTACAAGATCAGATTGTTTTGAGGTTCACAATAAAGCAGGTATCAAAACTATTGTTATTTTTCATAGTACTGCTTTTGCCAAGGTAGTTGATACTTTGACTGCTCATTTGGTACTTTCCATTGGAGATGCCTGTAAGAGGGAACCCAGCCAAGCTGGGCTACTGAGAACAGCCTGACTGGCCTTGTCCTTCCAGTCCATGCAGAGCCCTGCTTGCCCCTGGCACAAGCCAGTGGCAAACTCACCAGGCACCTTCCATTGATGCAGTACCACAGTTAAGCATTCCTATTGCTCTCCCTCTGTGCAAGCAACATCCTTCTGTTTTCTAGAGTTTGCTGAAGGCATTTAGAGTTCACATACCTTGGAAAATAGCAACACCTGCCTGATATGAAGAATAAATGCAAATGTAATTTCTATTACTAAGTACACCATCTCAGGCTCTGCATGTCTTTTATTCAGATGGAGACACACATCTAACTTCTCGAAAATTTTGTAAATTAGTACAGTAGACTCTAGAAAAAAAGCACAAACTTGGCATCAAGAGTGCCCAAGGAAACCAGGAGACTGAAGTTTTATGTACATAACACAGTGTCTTAGGCCTAGATGCCTAGCTTTTAAAACCTTAATTTATGTTGTGGAAACCAATTTCCATGCCAACAAGAGAGCTAAGAATGTATCTTCTGAAGGACAGACAAAAGTTTGTGTCTTGATCAATCCCTCCTTTGCTACCTCCCCCTCCATCTCCCCTACTCCCTAGTCACATAATACTCGTTCCTATCTTAAAATAAAACCTATGTTTGCACACTAAAGCAAAAGTGTGATCAGATTCCAGCCAGCTAAGTTGTTTGATGTTTTTCAAACCACCCCTTCCCAGCCCTATGTGTCCTTGAGCTGCTGAAGCAGGTCCCAAAGGTCAAGTAGCCTTAAAAGAAAAGCCTTGAGTGTTTCCTTTAGGCCCAGTTTGAAGTTTTTAGCTATCCTGATAGAGATGTCCTTTTAGTTTAAGAATAAAAAGCAAATAGCTTACATGAATTACATTTCTAGAGAAGTCAAGGCTTTTAGCAAGATATCACATCTTGTGAGAATCAAATTTCTTTCCTTTTTTTTTTTTTATGAAAAGTTTATTTGCTCTCACTGATAGCTCTCTAAAAGCATGCATTAGCAAGCCTCCTGAAAAGGCAGCTATTTCCTTTTGTTTTAGCTCAGCATTAAAGCCACCAGCATAGAACCTGTATATATCATATACTGATCAAGAACAGAAGCTCAGAAAAATATTAGCATACCACATACAGAACAAAGGCAGACAGTCTACCAAACTCTACACCCAAAAAACATTTGATTCCTCAAGACCTTTTTAACAGATTTTTTTTTTTTTTTAGGTGATAGTCAATAATCACACAAGTTTCATAAATAATATTGGAACCTCCTATAGGTTGATATATTAAAACTACCCAGAACAGAGTACAGCCTTCTTACTGTAAGCAGCACAATCTCTTCTTTCAGAAGGGCAGCCATCCCCTTAAAGACACCCATAAAACAGCATTTCCTTATTTTTAGGACCTCTCCTGGAGTACATCAAACAAACTTGAGCTTTAAAGGCAATCCATATAAATATTAAGTGCTGAGAAATCACTGACTTTGACTTACTACCATAACCAGCCTTGAGCAATTCAAACTTCCACCCTCAAAACAGACCAGTCATCTTTTTTACCTTAGTTTTAGGGAAAGCCACTACTCGCTTCCTCCCCACCTGAAAGATGAAGGAAGAACAGAGCTTTAGAAGACAGACATAGAAGTCTTTATAATGTCATCACACCCTCATTTTATTCTCTAGCAATAGCAACCACACACCTGCAACCCTGACTAAAACCTGCCCTATCAATGGTCCTCATTGGGAAGTTATCAGCATAAAACAGGAACAGCTGTGAAGGGCTAAAACACAACAGATGGTTATTTTTGCCAGACCTGCTCACTCATTAGTCAATAACACGAGGTAGAAGGATTAAAAAAGAAGAGTTGGTATACTTAGATCAAATTTGGTTTGACTTTCCTATCTTAACTTTAAAGTCTTAAATTTAACATAATGGGAATGCTTATGTTTTATTAATTGTGCTGGGTTGTACTGTGTTATGTCATAAGAGCAGTAATACTATGCCTGATTAAGAGCTGGCTAGTATTCATACCTTCCTTCACTTTACAGACTCATTACTTAAATTCAAACCCAAACATATTTAGCAAATGCGTAGTAGTGTAAAAATGAGGGCCAGGTTGTTTCCTAATAAATTTCATTTGTTTTCAGTAAAACTACAAAGGAATTTACCAAGCTTATTTTGAATTTTAGCTGTTGACTAAGCTTTTGTTTTTCTCAGTACACCTTAAAAAATGAGATTTCTATTTAATTTGTTGTTCCATGCATGTCTCACTTTAGGATCAAGATCTGTATGGATTCTTATCATGAAAGTAATTAATTTGCATGCTTTTTTTATTTCCTCTTTTTTTTTTTTTAGCGAGGTGTCCTAGTGAATGGACCAACTTTACTTGGATTAATTTGTTTTTCTGGCAAAAGTATGAAGTACTTGTATAGGATCTAAAATATCTAGGTAGATCCAGCATGTATTATTACTTCAGCAGCCCAATCTGTTAGGAGCATATGGATGAAGTTGTTGAGGGAAGCATTTGTTTGCTGCTTCCTCTGGCACCTCTACTGAGCTGTGGGTAGGTAACACAAAGTTTATTCTTTATAAGTGATAGGAAGAGGATGTTTTTACTGGGAATTCTTATATTTGAAGCAGAGCAAGTAGTAGAAACCTCATTCAATAAAGCAAAGCAAGGAAGGGGAGTGGAATCCTCTGTAGGTAGGTCTTAGGGTTTGCTGAACTGAATGATCTCCTCACTGGAAGATTGTTACTGAGAGATGTGAAGTTGTGTTACTATAGATGGGATTGGATAGTGAGATGGGAAGGACACCAGCAAAAATCCCAAAAGTGGCAAAAGAAAACAAAAGCTGTTGTCTATTGAGCAGACTTGCTTGCTCTCTTATTCTGCTTTCTGCCCTTAGCTTCCAGACTGTAACTGCTTAATTCTCCTCTGAATCTGTTCATGTCTTCTAAAAATTTAGGTCAGTTGGATCTGGAAGGCTGTGCTATGAATGGGAAAACACTGTGTTTGAAAACTATACTGGTTTGGTTTGTAAATACTTAGAAAACCAAGTTTCAATGAAATCACTACCTTTGGGTAACTGATATTAAAATAAGCTGAAAAATAATCTACTATTGTAATTTTTGATTAATTTAAATACTGTGTGGAAAAAGGCAATTTTGAAAAATATTGCAGTGTTCATTGCTGGCTCCCCAGTCACAGCACTTGCTACATGGTCTGAGTCTGGCTGGCTCTGACCTCTAGGCAGGTAGCTACCAACAGTACTTTTGGCAATTCTCCCAAAGGCGATAATTGGGTAGAGAGGAGAAGAGAACAACAACGTAGTGGAAAGAGGTGATCACCTTTATGCTTTTGTCCTCATCCAGTGTCTGCTATTTCCAAGACCGTCCTAGTGCCATCCACTTACAGATTAGAATGACATTCCTGACATGCTTCAGAAAATGGATTTTTACAAGTCTGATGGCTGAGATGGAGTGGTATTTCAGTGCAGACTTGTTGACAGTTTTCTCTTCCTGCAGTGGGTTAGACTGCATCTTTCTGAAGTCACCTCATTCTGTACAGAGTTTTAATCACTTTTATCTGGGAGACTATAAGACAATGTCCAAGGTAGTAGCCCAAGACTTCATTAATATGGTGAATATCATGGAAATAGATTATATTATTATATTTGAAATGATTCATCTGTTTGGAATGTGAAAGCAAGTATCACTGATCATTCTTAAATGTCTTCTAAGGCAGAAAATCTGAGTGGGATTTGATCTACTGAACAAAGGCATTTGAAGGTCCCGTGGGTAGAAGGTAAATTTTTAAATGCTTGCTAAGAAGATGTGAAATAATGAAGTATCTATTTCTTTTCATCTTTATATCTTCCTACAGGGCATGTTTATCCCTTATCATGGTTTTTGTTAGCTGAGGTTTGCAAGTTTTATACTTTCTGGTGAAACTTTCTCTTACAGAGAGCCATTTATCCCTGAATAATGGTGAACTCTTCCTGATTATAAACATCTATGTAAAAATTGGCTAGTGCTGATAAGCACTGCCAATTACAGACTGGGTCAGTGTTGACAGCTGAGGTTCAGCAATTAAAAACTAGTATTCTGAAAAAGCACCTAGGTTGAGCTAACAAGGAGGGATTTGTTGGTTTTTTTAAAACTCTGATTGGAAGAAACTCACTGACTTCAATCTCGTATGTCCAATATCCCTCATAAGATGTTTAAGCTATGTCTTAAGAATAGCTGGATTTTCATACCTGTTGTACTTTTCTAAAAATGTTTGGATAATTCCCTGGAGACAGTGAACTGGTGAGAGTGCTGTTGCAGTCATTCCCATAGCAGTTCTCTGCACTGTGCCACCTACATCTGTTCTGAATAGGATTTCATGACATGGTACATGAGCTAACTAGTGTTTACTTTCTCTTACTAGTTTAAAAACAACTCTCAAGGTGCTGCTGCACATAGTGCTGCCTTTCAGCAATATTGTCTTCTCTGTGTTTGGAACAGAACATTGAACAAAGGCAAATGCTTTGCAGAATTGTACGGACTGTATTCTCTAAATCAGATCTTAGGGAGAAGTGGGGATAAGTGAAGCAAGATCATCAAATTCCTGACACTTTTTTTCTTCTCCCTTGCTCTGCATTTGCCTTTTAACATTTTCTAAGTTTAATCATGTATGGAGAGTACTATCCTAGATAGTAGTGCAATTTGATATGATATGTTAATAGCTCACATTGATATGTGCTTACTTTGTGGTTTTGGGTGTTGCTTTGACACTGCTGCATCAGCCTCACGACATATGAAACACAAATGATTTATTTTAATTTATAGAAGTTGAATGGTATTTCCCAAAAGTATTCACAGCATGTTAATTTTGTTCTCCCTGGGAGCATTTAAAGCACTGCTTTGCCCAGTGAATGCTGTGTGACAGGGCCCATAACTACTTCAAGAACCACTGGAAACAAAGCAATGGGAACTGAAGCTCAAAACGTGATTACAGGAGTCGGCTCTGTATCACAATAAGACATAGAAACTGAAGTTGATGACTACTGCTTTAATGTCTTGGCCAGATTTGGCTCTCAGATAGCCCTGTAAATTTGGAATAACCCTACTAACTTCAACAGAATTAGGTTTTCATCCAGGTAAACGATAGCAAAGTGTCATTTCCCTATGCTCTTTGTTTAACCATTGTATCATTTTCCCAGATATTTATAAGTTCATTCATCTGAGACTCTATGGCAGAGTACCCATAAAAGTTGTAAAGGCAGGTCTTTGGCACACACAGGAAATGACAGTGAAAAAATTCATCCATCCCGGAAAGCTGCACCATTCCACTTTGCTTTCTCACCCCTTAGATTGGTTTCACTTGCTAGAGAAATCTCACACCTCGTTAACTCAGCTTTCAGCTAGTGTCCAACCGAGGGACTATTGCAGAATGATCCCTGACTGGGAACACACTACATCATCAGCTGATGGAGCTGGCAACCACTATTTCTCTCCCTGAAAATTAATTTCTAAACTCTTTCATTACAATTGAGTCAATTATTTCTGACATTCAGCCAGTGAGATGTTCCCTCTACCCCTGCTGTGGCTCTCCTGGCCTCTGCCAACCTGTGGATAAGCAGCTTCTTTTGCCTTGCTCTCCTTTCTGGCAGTTCAGCTTCTCACCTGAAACAAACGTCCCTCCAGCTGCTTTGCTCCTGCCTGGCCTTACTGTTCATTGGATTGGTATGGGGCATCTGCTTACTCCTTGGATCTTTTAAGTTTTTTCTTTACCCATATTCCCTTATTTATTAGCTCCTCAAAATAATTTCTGTCTGGTCAGGCCTAAAGTTTTGATGGCCAGCTTGCTGTTGTGCTTACAGAGATCACATCTGGATGTGGATGTGAGGGGCTGCTCTGCTTTGAAGGGGAGGTGTCCTGTGAAGCACTCATTCTGTGCAGGAAAAGAAGCCCTCAGTCACTAGGCTTCTCTACATAGAATTTTAGTGCATTATTCTGAAGAGTCCAAGTATATATCAGTTCTTTGTCCCATCCTGTGACCTTTTGCCATACAGAGAAAATGGCAAAAAAATTACAGACTCCTCTGATGTGGAAAAGGGAGCTCTTCTCATTATGTGTAAAATTAGCAGAATGAAATGCTCAGCATGCTTTTCACAACCAAAGATTTAAATAGCTTGCCAAGGGAAAATGACTGGCTTGTTCAGTATATTTTTGTACTTCCCAGGATGTTAATACTCAGTATCAGCACTAAATTTGTGGTTATTAGAAGCAACTAGGATGAAAAGAACAGAAACAAAAACAGTGCATTAAGTCTGAATTTCACCTTTTTATTTTCCTTCATGAGATGCCCACTTTGCATATGTCAGGAAATTACCTGTTCTCTTCTAGGAGGTCCTCTAATGTTTGCCTAAAGCAACAGTATATGATAAAATGCTATATATTTAGCCATAAATTAGGGATCTAACTCTGTTATATAAAATATATTAAATCACATGATTTATAGTAGTTTGAACAGAATCTGTGGTAGTAATTTTCAAGTGCAGTTATGGTGTGGCTGTGCTGCCATCATATGATTGAATCCAGAGAATCTGAGTGGCACTTAGATGTGTACTGAAAGGTCTGGATGCTCCCCACACTGTCAGTGCCTTCCTTGTGCTGTGGAAGAAACTGAAGGTGGAAAAGATGCATCCACAGCCTTACCTGCTTACTGAATTGATTTTATTGAAGTAAGGTTCTTACAGTCATTTGAGTCCCCAAGAAAATAATGTATTTCTGATTTAGTAGTGGTTTATTTCAGCATAATTTGATTTTTTAAACCCTCTTCAGTGGTGGCTTTGTGCAAGCTGGGTTGGCTCTACATTACAGCTGGCTAGGAGTATGTACATGTTATTAATTACTGGGCCTCAGCTGAAACCTAAGAACTTCTTGAACTGCTCTAACACAGTTGCAAGCTGTTATGTATTCATACCCTTCATGACTTATGCTAACCCTTAGCAGATCTGACTAAAATGAATTTCAGCACAATCACTTGCATGAATAAAATTGGCTCAAAGTTATGCTTGAAATGCAAAACTTGAGGTGATGATTGAGGAGTTACATTCCCTAGCTGTGTGCCTGATCTCTCTGTGAGATTATACCCTCACAGCAGAATTACATAAATTTATACTTTTATGAGCTTTCCAATCCCAGATCATTCACCAGGTACCACTTGGAGATCCTTAAAAAATACCTTCCCATGTGTTTCCTGATTGTGTCCAGTGTCCTACTCTGTTGCAACCTTCTACCAGTAGATGTCAGCTCAGAACTAGTGAAAGTTTATTCTGCTTGTTTCGATAATAAGAATTAGTGGTTCTGTGACTTTGGCCTTGACTTTTAATATCAGAACATCAGAAAGCATGATGCCACTATTCACACATTCAGTGTGACCAGTGTGACATTTGCACACTTAGTGACATTTGTAAAGAGAGAATTCAGACTGAATTCAGTGTGATTGAAAAAAGAAAGACAGTCTGTTAGTTATTAATGTTTAAGGAAAGATTTTTCAAGATCAGATTCTGATTCTAAGTTGCCATACTGAGAAGCCAGGGCAAAGGAACAACTGTGTTGCAGAGGGTGATAGTAATTTGAAGGAACATCTACGCTGCTAGAAACAGAACTACCGGGGCAAACTACCAGGGCATTCAGAGGAGTTTCTGCCCCAGTGAACTGGTTATCCCTGTGAGACAATGTGAGGGAAGGATATGCTTGCTGTTGGGAGGTTTTTTACTTTTTCTTTTATTTTCTTAGAATTATAGGACTATTTTTAGTTTGTATATGTTGCTGGATCAGCATCTTGAGAGGCAAAACTTTGACCATTGGTCTTTACAGTAAAATGGCACTGTTCATACACACTGGAACTATCACATTTGGGATGGGCTGAAACCATGTTGTTGTACACATCTGGGAGAACATGCAGGAACTACTACCATGGGGCTGAATAAGGAGCTTCCCCAGCTGTCAGGACCCTGAGCGCACCAACAGGCTGGGCAGTCCTTTCTCCTCTCCTGAGAATGGTTTGGCTCCTGCCCTGACACAGTGCAGCTGTGCAGCCTTGGATGAGACTGTTGGGGAAAGAGCAGCGTGAGACGGGGCTGGGAGGGCCATCCTTAGGATCCCCCTCTTTTGTCTCAGGTCCATGCCCTTCCCTGAGCTATGTAGTACTTATCCCCTGCCTGGCCATACCCCTGCTAGTTGACTTCCTGGCTTGACCTAGGACCTGCTTGGTCACTGCAAACTTGTCTGACAATCACTGGACTATCAGCTGACCCTGGTTGTTGCTGTCAGACCTGCTCTGCTCACCTGGGGCTTTGGGATGGAGACTTTGGGATGGGGACTGTGTGGGTGAGGCCAACGTCACCACTGGCTCCGTGCTTATCCTGCCTGGTGGAGCAGCCAGCTCCTGCTCCATGACACTAACCTGCTGGTGGGTGGCTATCACAGGATGATTTATCTTCTGTAGATTACAAATTTAAGTTTAAAAATACGAGTATAAATTAAAATTAAACTTGTCTTGGCAGTTCAGTTTTTTGTACTAGGACCATGGAGTCTCTTAAGTGATTAATGATGTGTATCCTCAAAATTCATGAAGATAAGTGTTATTTTTTTGGGATTAGGCTGTTTGAACTGATACGTGTTGTGTAGATGGCATACCTGCTCCCACTTGGTCCTCTAAAAAATAAAAATGGAGACATCAATTCCAAGAAAACATTATTCCTTATTTTTGCTGTCTGTGGCCTAGCTCAATACACAGTTGTGGATGCCAATATAATAAATTCAGAAAAGTCAAGCTGCACACTTCCAGAGTCTTTAGGAGATTAACAGCCTGTTTGTATAAAAAATTTGTTTCTAGTGACCTTGCTGCTTACATGTCATTACTTTTTTTGGGAGGGAGGTTCCTCACTATTGCCATTGCTCAACAAATGGAACATCTTTACCATCAGAGGGCCAGGCACAGTAGAACTGGCTGTAAATGTTTGACAATGGCAAGAGGGTGATTTTGTTGAACTGGGGGAAGGTCGATACTGGTGACAAAAATCCAGGGCCCCCAATTAGACTGAGCTAACAAATTCTGCACCGTCAACCCAGAGGTATTTTCATATGGGGTGTTTTCAGAAACCTGCTTGTTTAGGGAGCTGATGTGGGCAACCAGAAAGTTCCATTGTTCCTGGGGCTGGCTCAAGACAGGTAGGAATTAAGATATACCCTGCATACCTACATCGAAGTGACATAGAAAGTGAGTTTTTGAGTGCAGCTATAATGGTTTGAACAACTTTAATAAATTTAAAATTAGATTTTACCATACATCCATCAGTTAATTTGTCACAGGCTTTGTAGGTTTAGTGAGATTTTTAAGTGTTAAATGACCATATGTTTTAGAGGGTTAATATGGCTTTAGCTTTTAGATGACTGTGACTTTTTGCAACTTTTTTAAAGATTAGTAATCTGTTCCTTGGCTCTTCTGCACGTGCAGAACTCATACAGCAATGTATTTTAAACACAAACCAAATCATAAACCATTCAATTAAAGCTAAACCATTTTAACCCTAACAACTTGTTCATGTACAGAGAAGATAACTCACCTGCAGTGTGAGTTAAAAAGATCTGTATGTATATGTGCTCAAAACACCTAAAATAGCTATAGTGAAATGATGTGAGCCACTAATAATTAGATTAATGAATGTCAGTCCCATTGATAGTGGCTCTGTGGAAAACTCTTCCACTTCTTTGCCATTTCCAGACTTAAGCAGTTCCTATAACTGCTTGTGTGAAGTGGCTTGAAGCTGAGCCTGTGGATGCTGAGAGCAGTGCCACTGGTATTGAAGCTGGTAGAGAAGCTGCTATGAAACTGTGTACACAAGCTCTTGGCCTGAGACTGGTGAGTGACTTCACAAGCACAAAGTCCTCTCTGAAGCCTCTGTCCTTCTGCAAGGAACTTGCCCTGCTGTTTCTGCCTATGCATTCTGCATCCACTTCTGTGGAAAACTCATCCGAGGCCTGCTTGACTTTCCTCCATCGCTAAACACTCCCCACTCTGTGCATGTCAGCAGCAGCTTTTGCTGTTACTGCCTACAGGCACATTATGTTAAGGACAGTTTAACAATATTAGACCTTGGCCAGGGAGATCCTCTATTACCAGTGCTGATTCTAACTTTGTTTCAGGCCAGAGAAGTCCTGGAGAGTACAAGAGTTACTAAAATACCATAATGGAAAAAAGAACTAATATTTGAGGCCAGTGGGAATATTCCACCTTTCTGTGCCAAGGAGCCTGTGAAGGGAGCAGTGTATCAGCAAATGGAGAGGCTTAGTAAGTGACCAGCCCAGTCCTCGGGAGTTTGCCCAGTCCGGAAATCCCATAGACTGTTACTGCTCTTGCTCTAATAGATAGTGCTGGCCAGCATTATTTACTAGGAGGAGGAAGGATAGCACAATGCTGCACTGGGATGCAGATGCTTGCTATCAGAAGAATGGCTTTTCCTCCTTCATCCTCTTAGCTGTGTTATGCGAATAACCGAGGAAGGATAAGCAGTGGACATGCAGCTCTGTTCTTGCAATAGGAACAGTCCTCTGCTTGTCGGGAAATGTTTATCACTATATCAGTGTGGCAATATGTGACTTTTGCAGGAGCTGAGGTGTTGTGATAGCTCTGTAGCAAAGGGAATGGGGAACCTCACACGGGAGGAGGTGAGAGGTCCTTGCTGCATCCCACTCTTGCAGTGAGGACTTGCAGAATTCCTTTATGTCCCTGGCCACTGCCTGAAGCTGAGCAATTCCTACTCCCCTAAAAGGAAGCTTTGAAGGTGGCAAAGGAGAACAGACTGCTTGGCTTCAGACTTCAGCCTGAGTGCTGATACTTCTGACCCAGCTCCAACAGCTGAAATGCCTTTAGCTGGAATGGGCAGGGGAGTGTATGGAGAGGCATGTTTCTGGGAGTGAGGGAGAGGTGGCTAAATTCAGGACTCTGGTACTCATGGAGAACAAATAATGATGAAAGAGAAGAGGATTTTGGCACAACCTTTTTTTTAACAAATGCAAAACTGAAGGATTTTCCAGTGATATAATAATACCTAAATAAATGTGGAGGACTAATCCCTGCAGCATAGAACTGCACCGTGCATATCTGTTTTTCTTCGTGGCAGGGTCAAAATATGTTAAAATAATCTTTTAAAAAAAATAAAATGTTGAGGCTTTGTGGGGGAGAAAAAAGCTGAAGGCAAGTTGTAGATGGGAAAACTGTTTTTTTGAGATAGATGGCTGGCCGGAGTCTGTTTTAGCTTAAACAAGGGTAATTCAACTTGTGCAAGACTGACAGCACAGCCTGTTTATCTAACTTTTGTTTATTATTATCTAGTTTCTGAATTTCTAAACCTCTGTTTCAACATATTTAGAATTCCCATTTCATTTTCACAGGACGCTATATTTTGCATTATGCATTTGGCTGTATTGCATGTTACAAAAAAGGCATATGTGCATTAGTGCTGTACCTTTATATTTATCTACATGCCAAGATTAATCCAAGATGCAGTAATGTTTTGCCTTACAGCAATTGTACCAATGAACCTTAACTCTGATCTTAAGAGACTTACTCTCTGTTCCTGTGACAGTTTGTTTATTCTTCACTTCAGGGCCTCTTTTGAGCTAAAACAGCCATTAAGAGCAAATCGTTCTGGACAGCTTTTCTGCCTTTCAGTAAAAAAACTGTGCAACTTATTTTCATTTCTTCCTATACCTTTCCCAGGTGATTGCTACAAACATAAATTCACTGTGGTATCCATCCAGCATTGGAATGCTCTAAATGCAGAGAAATTACTTGACTCATTAACAGTGTGACCTTTTAGCATTCTCTACTTGTAAGAATTGCCGCGTGCAGGGGAGAAATGCCACTGTACTTTGTGTACACAGTATTATGAATACAATGTGTACGATGTCTATATTGGAGGAAAAAAATACATCCAAGTACTTTGCATATTTTCAGTTATTTCTGTAGGTTCTTGTGCTGTGTGAGTGGCAGATAAAATTACAGCAGTATTGTAAAATAGTGTTGTATTGAGAGTTTAGTCCTAAAATAGATCTAAACCCCCATAATTCAGTGGAAGGTGTAAGTGCTCTGTATTTATTCAAGTATTTAATTAATCCAATTAATCAACTTAATCATTAAAATCAATAATCTCCAAAAGTGATTGATAATATATTCCTATATTAAGCAGAAAATATTTTATTTCATTCCAAAAAATATATTATCTGTGAAAGGGTAGAAGAAAAGATATGAAAAGCACTGTTTGCCTGTAGTACAGGGGAGATATCAAGGGAAAACTGGCGATTTTGTTAAAGTTAATAAGAGCTGGATCAAACCTAGGATTTCTTACAGCTCTCATGAGGCACCACAGCTCTTGACTTCACTAATCAAAAATTAAAAATGAATAATTATGAACTATTTCTATCTCTTCACTAAAGAAGAAATAACCTCCAAGAAGATTTAACGTGGTAAAACTTGCTTTATGAAACCTTTCTTAATTAACCAAGTACCTTACACTATTTCAGGCCCTGCTGTTCTGTTTCTTCTTATAGGGGGACTACTGAAATGGAAACAAAGGTCAGTTTAGTAATGTAAAACTATTTATTTCAGAATTACATGTTAAAAGGAAAGAAGTTAATCAGAAATGAAAGTATCAGTCTCTATCAAACTAAAATCACAGTGGGGTTGGATCAAGGGTTGGACTTGATCTCAGAGGTCTCTTGCAACCCAGTTAATTCTATGATTCTATGAAAATCTCAGGCAGATAGGTTTATAGTAGAATAATAAATTAATTACTGTCTTGTAAAACATATTTTGTTGAATTGCAGTTGCAACATAATTTACAAATTGTTGGAAAGGGGATAGAATATTTTTGTTTGTTTGCATTTTCACAGAGATTTTTCTGTGGCTGCCACAAAACAGAGACAGCAGTAGTATGGCAAGTACTCTTCCTTTCTGTTTGCATAATCCTAACATAACTGAGACATTGCACTGCTTAGAATGAAGAAAAATACACATGTAGAGATCCATATGTATAATGTTTATGTGATTACTGATTTTTTTAATGGAAGTATTTGTATTGCTGTAATTGAGGTTTTCTATCTTGTTCCCTCTTTCTCTCTATTAAAATTATGATCTAGGAAAATATGAACAAGTGAAAAATCTGATTTACTGTTTCATATTGCATCTCATTAATTTTAAAGCTGTATAATTGTAAACTACAGTAATAATTCTGAACAAATATATTTATAGGCAGTTGAATAGACAGATTGAGGAGCTGGAGTCTTACAGGATAGTTAAGATATTCTATGAACACTTTGTACTACATGCGTTAATGGTAAATTTTGAGAAGTGGGAAGTGTTGATAGATGGGATGAAGAGAGCTGGGAATGAGCTTCATTACAGCTGCAGCAGTTTGTAAATATAAGGATTATGACAGCTTGTTCTTGCAGAATAAGCACCTGCTCATTGGCCATGCTACCAATAAAAATGAAACACTGAGAGGAATCTCAGACTGGTTTTTCTGTGCGAAATCTGCTTATGTTCAGGTATTATTGTCCTGTAGTGAGGATTTGAGGACCAAAGCATGTTTTACAACCTGAAGCAATCTTGTCTTGTCTGTATGACTTTGTACAGAACATGTAAATTTCTCAGGTGGTGCTCAGTTAGCTGGAGCTTTCTGCAAAATTATGTAGGAACATAAATAATTCTGATAGTTCATGAAATATGAATAAAGGCCTATTCAATACTTTCTCTTTTTTTTGAGGCTCTTGGGAAACCTAAATTGAATTGTGTTGCTGAAGTTCTTCTGAATACATATTCTGTAAAACTTTTAATGTGCCATATACTTTTCCATTAATTTGAAATAGTTTTCAATTCTTTCAGTTCCCTCATGATGAACAATTTTGGCAAATGCCAGTCCTCATTTGTGCAAGGTTTCCAACAAGGGCTATTAGACATGTCCTAAAATGATTAACCTCTGTGCTGGAAACATTTCACTTTTCTGCATTGCCACTGCTTGTTAATACAGAGAGAAATTGTCTTCTGTTATTGTTGGGCAAAATGTTTTGCCTCTAAGTAAAATTATAGATATATTGTTATTTGTCTATTTGACATCTATGAATACAGAAAGCCCAGTGCTGCTGCTTGCAAGACATCCTCAATTCCGTGTCCACTCATGCAAGGGGCTTTCCCTGCATCTCATCACTGTGTGCTGGGAATGTAACAGGAGCATAAAAGACAAGAGTATCTGTCACAGATGTTGATAAGACTCCTGCTGCTGAAATGTCTTTCTCTCCCCAGATTACAGCAGGCTAAGATTAGTTTGGTCAAAAGAAGTGATAAAAACCTCACAAAAGCTTTCAAATTGAGAGAGGTGAAAAACTCCAATTAAGATAATTATATAACTTAGATAAACAACATGACACATCTAATGTTTTAAACAGTGATAGCAAATGTTATAAGTTAGAGCAGGAATGGCTATTCACCTTCTCTTACAAACCACAGTGAATAAGATAGTCATGAAACTGAAATGTTTTGCCTGCAAAATTGAAAGGAAGTTCTTTCATGCAATGCATATTCTCCTTGGGGAAATCATTACTTGAGGATACTGTTTGATATCTAGAGTTTACTGGGATCTAGAAAAAGAGCTGACAATGGAAAAAAATCCAACAAAACAAAACTAAAACCCAGGCTTACTCAGATTTGACATACTGTTAAGTAAATAATTAAGTATTTTAGAGAAGCGACAAATATTTATTCTACTGACTCATAGGAGCTAGAATAATCTCTACCTGAGGCAGGTGTGACCCAACTACCTCTTGCAAAACACCGTGAAGCAGCTGTGGCCAAGGACAAAGCTCTGCCCCAGCTGATCCAGCACAGCAATGGTACTCCTGCACTCCGATGGCAGTCATTCCCCTGTGATGTAGAACGAGATCCTTGTGGTGCCCTGACACCTATAGTTTTAGGGGGAATCTGCATGTGTTTCCTAGGTTGTATGATGTAAGAAAAGTCCAGATCAACCTCCTACATTGCACTAGGTTGTAGAAGCACTAAGGGCTAAAAACTGCTATTGCAGTGTTAGGTACATCCGTGTACACTGGCTCTGTTGGCTCCCACGTAGCTGGTGAGGAGCCAGAGCTCTCACTCCTCCTGGCAGGAGGCCTCTGTCCCTCCACAGAGGCAGAGCACTGCCAGCTACACCTCTGACTGCTTAGGATTGGGGAAAGGGAGTGAGCAATGGGCACCTACTGCTAACCTCCACCACAGGGTCTGCGGGACTCCAGGTCTGCCCTTCTTTCCTGATTTGTTCCCCTTCCAGCAAACCGTGGTGCCAGACACAGTTGATGCTTCCATGCACACTCTAGTGTCTTTTTGCTGGTAAAAAATACTTATTGGCTTTCTAATGAAAATCTAATTGATGCGACCAAATTGTCTCTGATCCTGAAGTGCATATGGTGACACTGTAAACAATTTATTTTCATCTGTAAAAGAAACACATCACCTCCAGTGTGTCCCTGCTTTACATCAGACACACTGTTAAGAGTTTTATCTGATAATTAAGAACCAGCATGAAGATCAAATGTTGATTTTAATTTATACAAATTTTTATTAAACAGCTGCTTTGAATGAGACTATCTGAAATTGAAACCTTAGAAGTGCTTTGGAGTAAATGAGGTATTCAGCATTTGATCTTAATATTTACTGTTGGAATATGATTAATTATATGCTTTGCTATTTACTGTGAAAGCTGGATATACTTAAACATAAATTCTCCTCAGTATATATGAGCTGACCAACTTGGATGCTTTTTCTTTCTCTTTATGGCAGCAAATTACATATATTCTAATTGAAAACTCTCATCTTTTCTCATTACTGTTGCATGTCTGAATTCAAATCTCTCTCCTATAATGCTGGGTGTGGTTTTACTTGCTTTATCACAGGCATTTCCGATAGTTTTGTGTGGTGATTTGGAACCTATACAGTAAAGACGTCCCATCTCTAAAGTAATGGCAAAATTGTAAGAAAACCTGAGTGTGATACTACAAAATGAGGCCTCTTTTACCCCCTTTGCACCTCCCTGCCCCCAGGACTGAAATTGGCTGAGCCACAACTAGTTCAGTCAAGAAGTTTGTTTACAGCCTTATGCAAGGGGCTTTCATTCTGCATATGTTACAAATAATAGCTTTGGACTAATAGGAAGATCTCAGAACACTACTCGGACATCTGTAAGTCATTATTGGAAGTTACATTCCTGGTAGAAGGATCTCTCCAACTCTCCCCTCCTCCCCTTCTCCCAGATCTCTGCTGGAAAAAAGTCATCCCCTGTATATTTGAAGAAATTGGTTCTGGTATCTCTGACAGTAACTACGTTGATAATCCATATGGTAGAAGTCCGATCTCTCTCCTATGTATCAGCAATGGCTTAACTACATAACAGTTACTGTGATAACAGAAAAAAAAAAATTTAGTAGAGCAAATTGTCTGGTGAACATATGTCTGCCTGCTAAAGTTCACAGGTTCTTTAATCTGAAGTGAATTTCCCAATAAGCAGAGCTATCAGGACAAAGGCCTTGGCTGAGTAGTGCAGTATCCCACAAGGAAGAAAAGGCAGCATCCTCCAATATAGTATGCATTTTTGCTTTGCTTATTCTGGCTTGAGTCTTTGGATAGTATTTGTTTGCTAGTACCACTAGGAGATCTGAATTCATGCAAACAGAAATAGTGAGGCGTTCCAACTTGAATTTCTCCAGGCAAATGACCTCATTACAGCTTTAGGCAACACAACTTAGACACTCAAGCAATTTCATTTATTCTGAGGAGAAAACTTATTAACTGATTGGTACATGCATCAGTAATTGGTTGAACTGGGGCTTGATGAAGATGTGCACTATGGATAAAGTTCCCTAAAAACTTCACTGGCACAGGTAGGTAAGATGATACCCTAAATCAGAGCATCACAGTAATCCATGCACTGTTCTGTCATGCAGAACAAACATATGTTAATACTAGAGGTAGTAAAGTAAAACACCACTTTGTAAAAGTTGGGTTTGTTTGGTTTTGGGTTTTTTGTTTGTTTTTGTTATTTTTTTCACAAGGAAAAGAGAGAGTGCACTGTAATTAGATATTATAATAAAAAATGTTTGTAAAATTTCTCAAGTTAGCTATAAAGTTTTGTAAGCTCTTTTGTCAGATCCATAAATCAGATTGTTGGCTATTTTTTTAATAAATTGGTAAGAAAAATATTTAAGTTTAATCTGACCAGTTTTAATGTATGCAGAAGATGTGTAGCAGATAAGTGTGAAAGACTTGCAGACAATTTGTATGGGCAGTTGCCTCTCTTCATACATGCTAACTTTAACATCAGTGATAGTGTGTTTCTACAGTATATAGTTGATCAAAATATAATAAAAAATTATAAATAGTTTGGAAAGTTTTCAAAGTAATCCTTATTGTTTTGAACATGTTACAAGAACTGTAAGAAAAGAGAAAAAGGAGCAAATTTAAGAAAAGATTGCTCATATTTACATAGCTAAATTAATATTGGGCTTGTATAATGCTTTCCTTTCTAGTATGTGATAAGCCTCATGTGCAATATCTGTATTTGTTGGCAGATGGAAGATGGGAGCACAGGGAGGTGTTCCTCATTTAAACAGATCCGTTTTCTTTTTTTCAATAATAACCAAGAAATAAGCAATCCTTTTAGTGTGCTTGGCTATATGTATTTTGCTGCTTAAAATTGCCCCGAGCATATTAATAGTATAGCACAGCATTCAAATAATATCATGTGGTGGGTGTGGGAGTGAAGGCCTCATAGTTGGGTTTGGGAGTATATACCATGGGAAATCTCTTATGAAATAACTGTTACTTCACATGGTGTGGTCCATTCCAAATGCTAACCATTTACTTGTCAGATATTTTTCACGAGCCTTGCAGATAAGATATCTCTGTGGGGATTGATTTAGCTGTGTTCAGAAAACTAAGCTCTCACCAGAGATGGGGAAACCACTCCACCTTTCTTTCAATTTGGTGGTAGAATATTAACGAGGGGAGTGTTAGTCTCTGGAGCTTCCTCCCACCCTTCAACACATCAGATTCATATTAGCAATATTTATTATTTAGAAGGGTGACTCAGTGTCAGCTGTTTTCATTTTTGCTTATAGCACCCTGGAGCAAAATGTATATGTAAGTAACAATTTACATTTTCATTTCTGTATTTTATTGCAGGGGAGCTGGTCACAATACCATAGTAACAGTTGCTTTGCAGATTCACTTTTGACAGCATTTGATTCTTTGCCATAACGGACGTGGTTAAAAGGCTTGCTTGTGGTAAGAACTGGTAAACCTGCAGTTCTGAATAATTAAGTGCTATTATTTTGTTGAAAGAATCTAAGAAGGAAACATTTGTCTTTATTTAAATAAAGCCAAATATTTACAAAAATTAGTAAAAAGAAATATTTAGTACATTATTTTGCTTTAGGACTTGCTTCATACATAGTGTATATGCATATTAAATTCAACAGCATGTGCAATGTGTAAAGACAATTTTACAACTTCTACAGCTGTTCACCACATGTGTGGCTGCATGGGGAAAACAAGTATGAGCTAAGAGTGGTCCCCAGCTTATGCCCCTCTGAGAGATGTATATGGTTACAGTAAAAAATGTACATATAGGCGTTGTAATGAAATGCTAATGGTTACCAAGGTCTAAGTTTTGAGTAGTACAACAAACCTGCATTTCAAAAATTACAAGTAGAACAAGAAAATTCAGCTTAAACTGCATAATGTGTTGGTTTGGACTCTTTTTTACCTACAGAAATTCAAAAAATACAAAAAACCAATATGGGCCTTGGTTTTAATATTTAGGTTAGCAATTACTCTCAAACACTAACTGCATGTCTTGGAATTAGAAAAGACAGCAACACAGTCATATGCTTTATCTGTTTTTTGCTAACTTGACCTAACAGATGTTTAAAGGCTAACTTTGCCTTTCTGCTGAATGGATGGTTTAATTTGTTGCCATCACTCTTTTTGGATAAAAGGTAAAAGAAGGTACATTGCATCTGAGAAATCACTCTAGGTTTTGGTTTAAAAAAAAAGTGTTCTCAACCTGTGCTAAATATGTCTGTTTTATCATGAATGTATGTGGGATTTATTATGCAGCTGTTAAGAAATTACCTTCTTAATCCCTTCAGCACTAAAGAGACTTTGTTACCTTTTTTAGTTCTAACACTGAAACTTGGGACCCAAGGAATTCAGCTGTTTTCAGGGATCCGAACTCCATCCCATACAATGAAATAGAACTGTGGCTGAATATTTTTACCTTAAAGAAGTAAAAGCATTTAAGAAATAAAGGTCAACACAAGACAATATCTCCTCTGGTATATCAGCCTCACACATACACGTATGGCTGGATAAGGTTCCAAGTGTAATGGAAGAGGGATTTGTGTTTTGTTTGAGAGGAGAAAGAGGGCTGGGGAGAAGGATTCTACAGTCCCTTCATGGACAGTCAGTGAAGTTCTCCCTAGCAGAGGGCCAGTACAAATCCTGGACACAACATGGAGTCAAAATAGGAATGAAGAAGGACAGAGCAGTACTTGAAAGCTGTTTCTCTGCACTGGCATGGATTTCAACACTTAGAAGCAGAAAGCTAAAAATGTTTTGTGAACTTCCATTCCCTTTGAACGTGAACATCTTAGTGTGGTATCAGATGCATCTATTGGCAGGCAGCAAGTGTCAGTGCTGCCAGTGCCCTGTAGTATCTGGTCTGTAAGTTTCTCTTGCCCATGTGTGTCCCTGAAGAGCAAAATTGTGTCCTGGGAGGTATCTGGGATATGCCTGTGTCAGCATTTTAGGTTGGATCAGGAGCAGGCTTTGGAAAGGCTCTTGGTCATTTCCACATGGTTTAGTTCTCAAGTTGGCAGTGTCAGAGCACACAAATGGGATTCCTCCTGGGTGAAGTTAAACTGTGACCCAGGACCTAATGTGCTCCAAAAACTAAAGCACATGCAGTCCACACTGGAATTGGCTGGAAATAACTCCCTATAAAGTGTGTCTAGTATAGACATCAGACCCTGAACACGCACACTTTTGTTCTGTAGACCCCTTCCTATTGTACCTGGGTAGTTGTTAATAGAGAGGTACCCACAGTCTGGTAATTAATATGCCTTGCTTTTTAAAAAACGTGATTATGGGAATCTGTTCTTGTATCCCCTATTCCTTCTGGAATTAATTACTGTTCATTAACAAAGTGGTTGGTCTTTTTCATGGGAGAAACAGGATGAGACAGATGGAGGCCAGCCAATGTTCTTTAGCACGAGGCCTTTCTCACCCTCATAGTGATAGTTTGTGGCTCACACATTAGGAACAGTTTTCGATGTAGTTAACTATTCTGCTTCTGTTGCCTGTTGATATCAAAATATCTTGACATTTAAATATATAGATATCCAGGCAACATGAAAATATGTGTTTTCTTTATCTGTGAGGTAAAAAAGAGCTCTCTAGTGTATAGATTTTTCTATTTCTCTGGTGTACTGGTATGTATCAGTAGGTTTTCTAGGGCAGGCAAATGTTTTAAAAAGATCATGTTGTGTAGAAGTGATTTGTGGGTTTTCTCTTTTCTTTTTTTTTCCCTGCAAGAGCAATTGAATTACACAGATGAAGTATTGAAAAGAAAATTTAAGTATATAATGTTTCTTTCTTTGCACTTTTGGTCTCTTACAACCTATAGAAGTTGAATTTTTTTAGATACATTTTGGCTAGTTCAGAGAAGTACAAATTCTTCAAGTTTGAAACCTTCTGCAGATCTATATTGCTGTGGTGGACACCTACCATGCCAGCCTGTAAAGACCTCCAAAAAAAAAATAGATTTTGGTGCAAATGAAACTTCCAATCCTCGAGATAAAATTAAATCTTCAGGCAGCAGCAAATAAAAGACCTGAATAGCAAATTTACTGGATATGTATATTTATGATCTCTGCTAGCGGCATAATGTGCCTTTGATTGTTTCTTTTTGTCTGTGGTTTTCAACAGTGTGTAATTTTGTTGCCTGTCTGCTAAAATACAGATGTTTCAAGAGATGCACAGGTCACTTGTGGCAAGTGTAAGCAACCTGTTTTGTACAGAAAGTCCTCAGCCCTCTGATGCAGCGGGGCTTGGACTGTCCCTGTTTTTAAACAATTTCCACGTGATAACACTGGGGGCACTGGCTCTGACGTACTTAGTTTGCTGATGTCCTTCAGCTCATTATCGCCTTCATATTTGACATTGCCAGTTCTGTGGAACAAATAATTCAGAAATACATAAAATTCTTGTTAAACTGTGCAAGGCAGGGCATGGTGGTGGGTTACAAGAAGCAGCTGTGTTTGGGCCCGTAGTGAGAAATATTAATGAAACTACAGCTAGCTGGGTATACTCTGGACTGCTTGGGAATTGGTATTTCACATTTTTTGTCTTCAGATATGTGCTATGATAGGTGGTGTCAAGTCAGCTGCTTTCTACTTATCTGTGTGGATTTCTCTGTTGAAATACTGCTTTTCTCCACAAGTCATATTCTCACTATTTCAATCAAGAGACCCAAGAAGTGGAAAGACCAGTCTGTTCTCTCAAGGTTTTGTAAAGGAGCAGAGGGAAGGTTGGGTTGGTTTTCCTCCTCTCTCTACTCGAGGCCTCTTTTGATCTTTTGTATATATTAGAAGGAAAAAGAAACTTGCATTTGGCTTTTTTAATGTGTAAATGGCAACAAAGACTGAATTTTGATATCAATTCACACACATCTATGCTAAATAATTGATACTTTATGAATTAATGTATGACATGAAAGCCTTCAAGCAGCAAATTATGTGTCAAATTTGAATGTAAACCCTTCATATATTATATGTATGCACTTGCCTTACATCCCCACTCAGTCTCCATGAAGGACAGTTAAGACTGATAGGTCACATTCCCTGGCACGTGTTAGTGTAATTTCAGGGATGATGAACTAACACGTGGGAAAAACTAACAAATATCCGATATAAGGCATTAATCAGTAGCAGTCTAAAGCAAAATAAGGAATGTAATGTATTAGAGATCACTTGGAGGGATGAAACTGAGATCTCCAGCGCTTGCAAAAAGACTCTAATTCCTATATACACAAAGGCAAAAGAGTATGTTCTCTGAAATAGTTAATGCTGCAGTGTATACATGAAGGAAAAACTTTGACATTAATTCATAATTCCAGCTAGATCTAAACTGTAAGTCACATAGGGAAGTATGAAATTAAGCACTTTTACCCATCTGTTTTGCAGTAGTATTGGTAATTTCTCTTGCAGAAGAAAAATAAAGGTGTGTTCTCCTGATGTGTTCACCAGGATCAATGCTAAACCTAAGCACAAAGCAGCAGTGAAGAATTCCTTCCTTGAACTTTTGGAGTTCAAACAAGAAATAAATTGGACCGTGGGCAATAAATTACTTGGTAATTCCCAAATCCAAAAATTTTGCCACAGTTTGGTATTTAAATTCATATAACTAGTAGGTTTAAATGGGTGACTTTTTCTTGTAGGGAGCAGATTTGGAAACTGTATACTGAAGAAGGACTCATTTTATGGCTCTGCTTTAAAATGTGATTACTTAAATTGGGCTCTAAAAAATATCATACTGTATCACCTAATCTCCTCATCCTCAAACCTCTTTGCAAACAGACTGATAACAAAACAGTAGCTTTATTTAATAAAATAAAGTCTTGAAACTTTTGGTTTTTTGGTTGGTTGTTTTTTCTGGGTTTTTTAGGTTTGATTGTTTACTTGACATGAAATCTCACTGGGATGTATAGCTAGATTCTGAACATCTAGCAAACCTGTTTATTTTGGGACAGAAATGTAGCTTAAGCAGTCTTATTTCAGGCATTTTTACTGTGCTAGAGGAAATTTACTTTATGAAAGGTAATGACTATGTATCTAGCTGCTTGTTTTTTGGCTCTGCTTCATCTGTGAGGCAGGCTGTACTTAAATCTCCTTCCATTTCTTTATCATGACCCAGTGGATCATGTCCTTGCAATCAAATCAGATTGGAAAGGGAAGAAAAAAACCACAACCAAATCAACTAAAGATTAAAAGGGCTAAAAGAAAATGTCCAAGACACATAATTAAAACAGTGTGTCAAGCTTCAATGCCCAATTACTTTGTCTTGCATCCCTTTCTTTCACTTACCTTTGCTAATTAAAGTTGTTAACTCTCTAGGCAGCAGCTTTGTCTTGATGATTTTCAGTAAAACTTTTGGCACCCTATGGAAATTATAGAAATAAAAAATAATAAAGTAATTAGGACATTGTAGACATGTGAAGATTTCAGCCTGTGATATTTACATCTTGGCTACAAAGAGTTTCACTCATAATATGGTCTTGAAACCACAAGCATGCAGTATGAAGTTAGCAGAATAGAGCAGTTTGGGACTCAATCCTGCAAACAACATATGCAATTTTAGTCATATATATATAGTTCCATATTTTAAGTATTACAGGGGTGAATATGAGTTATTTAATATGTGGGCTTGAATCTGAAAGTACATGTATATGTTATTAAATAATTTTTATGTGACAAGGTTCTAGGTGTGTTATGATCAAATATAAAGAGAATTGCCTGGAACTGAAGAGTTTAAAGTAATCTATTGACTTCTGGCTATTTGATTAAACTTCAGATTGGGCTTTAAACAGACAACATGCAATATGAGGAATGGGATCCAGCCAGAAAGAAGTGGTTGAGCAGTGAAGGTATGCTAGTTTCACATTTTTCTTGTTTGATCTTTTGTTGATTTTCCCCTACTCTCATATAATCTCTCTTTCTTTCCTCCCTCTTCTGGCCTGTTGTGTTTGCTTTTGGTAGGTTGAGGGCCTATAAACATCTTATCAGAAAAATGTTGGAAGGAGGGTAAGAGGCACATCAGAATCAGTAGAAGAGGAGTGCTGGGTATAGAAGAGCCTAAGCAAGGCAAGCAGGGGTGAATGGGAGGCACAAATGATATGATTAGTCATGCTAGAGGATTTTGTCTTTTTTCTTCCTTTTTTAAATCTGAAAGCTTTAAGAATGTGTAATTTGAATTGGATATGTAGCATCAGGTTTGAGTTTAAAACCCATGGTATCTTCCACAATTGCACTGCATATGACTCGTCTGTGCTTGGAATTACTCAGATTTGCTGGTGCACTTGAAATTCACTCCCTGCCTTAATCCAAGGTAACGTTCAAGTGTAGACAAGCCTAACAGTTCAACACTAACATTTACTTACCTTTGGCAAAAGTTTTTGGTGTTCAAGGAATGCAGGATCATTCAGTAAGGAATGTAGAATTTTACCTCATTAGTTTGTATTAATGAGTTATTTCCTAAGAAGATTTTAATGGCTTAATTTTATTAAGTGAACATTTATATTAAAGGTTGTGTGGGTAGAGTCATAAAACAATGGAGTTACTGCATAATAACAACCTGTATCTAGCAACCTATGGTGAAGGCTTTTGGACCTTTCTATTCCCTGCTTTCAGCTGCACAATAAATCACAAATAAATCAGCTTAAAACAGAAAGCTAATTTTAAATAATAGCAATTTACCTCAGAGAGGGACAAAGTGGATGTCCTGGGCAATGACTGCACTCATCTGAACATCCTCCTTATGCTTGATCCCAACTCCAAACCAGTCTTATATACAAGATATCTTTGCAGGATCCATTCCTTTTTATAATTAGTGAATTAGTATATTTACTCTTTTCTAGACTTTCAAAACTATCAATGGTTCTTTAGCATTTCAAGAACACAGTTGCTGGCCTGTTTTCTGGATCCAGCATAACAGAACTTGTATTGCCTTAATGTAGAACATGATCCATAAATTTGAAAGCAAACAGGATCAGTTCTTAGGACAGTGTGGTCCTTCCTATCTTTGATTTTTTTTTTTTTTTTTTTTAGTGCTTTGTTGGTTGGGACTATCTTTTAGCCTTGACAAGATTCTAGACACTGAAGTAAGACAGTTTTGAGCGAATTAGCCCTTACTAATGTCCGAAATTCATGTCTGTGATCTGGAAATACTTTGTGACAAGAAAACATTTTCACACAAAGCTGCTCTTCTGTAGAAGTCTGTGCTTTTGATTAGAATCTCCAAGTCAATTTGAGAATAAACTTCTTGTAGATCTGTTGTACCCTTCATTTCTTTTGGTGGGTGAAATACTTTTAAATAACTCTAAAAATATGTAAGTGATCATCAGATGCCTACATCCTGCAGCAACTCTTTAAAGCGTGCTTATACTTGTGGCTGTGGGTTTGTCAGAGGAATATGTTAATTAGCAGGAAGTGTATTCCAGTGCTGTCCCAAGGACAGCACACAGGCCCCAGCTCTGTGATTATGCCAAGGCCCTGCTCCTGCATCATTACAGAGGCAGAGAGGGTTCTGTGTTCTTAAAACTGTGGAAATTACCCAGGTAATGATGGGTTTAGTACGCTAAGATTTTGAGTACAAGTGATCTCAAATTCTCCTTTTCAACCCCAAATATTCTGTGATTCTGTGAATACAGAATGGAATCCAAATCAATAATCCCTGTCCCTGGCAAGGATTAGTTAGTTCAGGTTGGATGGCATTTTAATGGATTGATACTGCTTTTGGCTTGGGTGATCTGAACTCAGCAGACTCTTCAATGCAGGTTAGAGCTCTATGACGATAATGTGAAGTTAGTAATTGAAACTGGTCTATAATTTTGTGAGAATAGTAAATGGGTAGTTGTTATCCACAGAAATATCCCTACTGAATTTCATGGGAAAGAAGGGGAAAAATAAGAAATTAAAACTGCCAAGTGATGTTAATAGTTTTTACTTGGTGCCTATTTTTAAAGATTTTACATTTACTTACGCTTCATTATGTAGCACTATGAAAACATCTAAACCTCCTGCAAATGTGAACTGTCACAGCTTTCATACATCTTAGTGGGGATACTACATTACATTGCTGGATTGGGTCAATGCCTGCTAAGTAAAATAACCCTGCCCTGGACTGAAGTTAATCACTGGATAAGGAAATACTTAAAAAGTAAGTAAAAATACAAATTACGTATATAATTGTGTTCCTCAGCTGCAAAGATGAACACAGTTCTTATCAACATCAGTGAAAATGGTGAAAATAATTTGGCTGGAGTCAGACCTGTGTACAAAGAATTCGATTTTGCCAGGACTTGTGTGCACACATTTGACTTCACACACTTAAACAGCTCTCATGGCTGCTTATTTGAGTGAACCTAATCTGTTTGATTTAATCTTTGCAGGATTGGGACCTAAATGAGTAATTAAAATAAAAATAATTGGTTTGCTTAAGTTTCAATCCCATTTTTAATCAGCAGTCGGAATTTCAGCTATTGGAAATATAGTAGCCACACAATATGCCTTGAAATGCATATCTTACTAAAGAATATTAATTTTCTTCATTCCTGCAGGGACTTCCCCCAATTCCACATCTCTCTTGCAAAGATTTTGCATCCTACATATGAGAGTGATAAGAGAGGAGGTATGTCATGTTCCAACATGCACAACTTTTCAAACACCAAAAATAAATAAAAAATTCTGTAAGCTGGCTTATGCTGCCAACAAGCAGTCCAAACTTGTATTTTACGTGTTTCTGCAGGTTTTATAAGCCTGTTTGCTGAAATATTTAATGTAGGCTAAATGCTTGTTACTTGATTTACTTTGATTTACTTGCTAGAGGTCTCATATACAGATAACTTAGGAGTTTTGGGGCCTAGTCTTTGGGGGACCCAGCCATTGACTGATGTGTTGTATGTGCAGCAGAACTGTGAGTAAGGTTCGTCCAAACAGTACAGAGCAAAGTTAAGTGGCAGTGCATTAATCTAGGTTGCAAATTGGCATTTCAAGTGGCTAAATCGTGTCTGAACTCTCATAACATATCTCTTGGGTAGATGTAAGAATTCAGCATTCACGATTTGGGGATAAAGGGGGCAAAGTCAAACAGCACTGTGAAAAAAAATCAACTCCCCTCCTGGCAAGAAAGCCAATTAAACTAGTAAAGTTTTGTTGAAACATTCTTAAACGCCTCTGTACCTCTCTTTATCTCCACACTGTCTCCATACCTATACAAGAATAATTGCTTATTTGGATAATAATAGGACTAGGGCTCAATTTCGTGGTAGGAATTTTGGTGTATTAATGTTTCCCAAGTGCTAGTATTGCTCGTTACCATGACCTTTAAAGGATATGTGGGTACCAAGAGCACACCTGAGCTTGCAGTCTTGCACGACTGTGTCACAAAGTAACTCTCTGCCCAGCCTTGCTGTGGGAGAAAATTAAGGGTGAACTGGGCTACAGGTGACAAGGCCTCACCCATGGTGTAGCTCCCTTAATGACACATGGCTCCGTAAGTCAGTGGTCTTGACAGTTGGGTGTTTTGACAAACTTAAAAGTGCATTCTGCACTGAACAGCACTTTGTTATCTTCTACCATAAAGTAATAACCCTCGAGTGATCTGGATTAATTTGCTTAGCTGTATACTCTGTCAGCTGTGTGGCGTCAGCCAAGACCCCTTCTGATGTGTTTGGCTGCTCCTGGCCGGGGCGGCCGCGCTGATGGGACAGCGGGGACCCCACTCGGTCCCTGCGCCCCCGCCGACGGTGGGAGCCGGGCCCGCCCGGGGGCTGCGGGGACGTACCTCGGAGCACAGGGCAGGGCACCGCCACACCGCCGGTCACGCCCGAGGCCGAGCGCAGCCCAGGCTCCGTTACGGACGCAGTGCCCGGCGGCCTCGAGCGCCTTCGAAGCCGGTAACTTAAAGCCGTTGCCGGCGGGGGCCGAGGGCGCGGTGCCCGCGGCTGCAGGAGCGGGTCTATCGCCGCTGTGCCCCGGCTGCTCGGCGCGCCGGCTGTGGGCACGGCCGGGCCCTGCGTGTGGCACCGGGACCTTCCTCACGGCCCCGGGCGACGGACGCTGCGGGACGGGCCGCGCGGGGACCGCGGCGCGCACTCGCTGCACGCGGGCGGCGGAGGCGGGCGCGGCCGTCCCAGCGCCGGCCCCGCCCCGCGCCCACTGGCGGCCCCGCCCG